>OY740774.1:72656135-73856135 GCA_963513935.1 Aphrophora alni
CCCTAGAATCCATTCTTAGGCTTCTTAATGACTTTAATTTCCAACACGTCATAGACAAGTTACTTTTTATCTTTTTTCCGTATTTCTAATGTTCTAGGTTTATCACTTGATAACGGCGGTTGACTCATAGTATCGAAACGTCGTATATCAGTTTTTATAATGATAGCAAAGATCCCAATAACTGTATACATAATTAGTTATCATAGAGGATTAACTTCATTGTTGTGTTTGTCACTGTTAAATATACAAAATACTATAAATAGCTTTATGTTTAGCTTTGAATGTGTTTTGACTGCACTACATTGTCTGTAATAATAGAAATCACCGTTATATGTATTGAATATCAGTATAATAACTAAGAAGTTTATCATATAAATCTAAATTTGAGATCAGCTGAAAGGTTATTCCATAAAGACGTCGCTATTCAAACCTTCGCCAATCCCGTTAATCCCTCTGCTTATTAAATCAGCAATGTAATATCATCGGATCAACAACAAAGCCAACTTGATATATCAACATCTAATTGTGACAATAGTTCAAGGTGTTTTCGTCTCAGCTGACCTACTCAGTCTAAAATCAACTGTACCAAATTTCTCATTTAACAGAAAGTGGATGATGGCGAAGAGTCAGTGATTGAGAACTTTCGCCTTAATAGATAAAAATCTTTCGTGTTTTGAAGTTAAATTATGGGTTATAAAAGTGTTTATGATCTTCGAACACAGTAATATTCCATTTATAACGTTACGTCCTCACACATTTTAAGATATATTTCCGCGGTCAACATCCTCGGTTTTACAACGTGCCCCCTCAGGGTTCGCTTATAGTAAATACTGGTGTGGCAATCTTGAGGGACCCTACATCTTTCTTCATGTGGGTCTTGGGTAGATCCTTCTCTTTCATCTTGCCTATCCAGTCTCTGTTAACCATCTCAGATTCTCTTCCGACACAGACCCTATTAAAGTATTCAAAGCTAGGAGTATTTCATCTTCTTTTCACCCTTTTTTATAAGGAATGAAGATCGATAGGTTTTCGCCTTTAAACATCTGTGGACTTTTTTTTTTAACACGAATAATACTCAACCCAAACTTTGTTTAAAAAAAATAAGTTTTATAACATTTTAATTTTTTTAAGGTACACAATCGATTTTTTAACAAAACATCTTTTTACGATGGGTCACACAATATAGTTTCTCAGCTCGGAACTCACTAATTACGTTTTAGCAATCCCAAGGTATACTAGACGTATCTACACTTTTTCATGCAGTCTTGTGTTAGATGCCTCTCTTTCATCTTTCCTATCAGGTCTCTCTTGACCAACTCTTGTTCTCTTCCGATTCTAACATATGGGAGGGCTAGAGGTAAATATTTTTGGTCTTTTCTTCTTTTGCGGTGATGACCGAAAGGTAAACATCTAAACAGAACGATTAAAAAGTTATAATTTCCTTAATAAAATTAAATTACCCGCTATCTTCCGTGGTCTCCTGGACACATTTATTTTTACATTTTTATGTGAAACCAAATCAAAATAAAATCTCAAATGTTAGAAAATTTTAATTTAACTTTTGAATTTTATTAGACATTTTTTAATATGAACGTGATTTCTGAAAGAGTGCATTATTTAAATTGAAGTCTGATACGTTGAGTTTTGAGAAAACCGTTTTAGACTAAAGGAATTTAGTATCGAGGAGGAAATGGAATGGAATTACTAATAATATGTTTTCATGGTCAATGGAATTTGTGTACCAAAAAATAGTTCCGGTTTACCAATCTAAGTACACAATTTTTGTTTCTCATCCGATAATTGTTCAAACTGTTTCCATAATTTCTGACCATTTTCATAATTTCCTGTATGTAGATATTTAATTCCCACACTCATATTCCAAATAACATAATCAATACACTAATACATTTTCCCTCGTAGTTTATTAACTCACCATATTTAAACTACAGCCCTCAGAGGCTCACTGAGTAAGGTTGTGGCAAACCCGAGTAATCCTAGCTCTTTATATAGTCGTGACGAAATCTCTATTTTATATTTGCTATTAAGTCTCCCTTGACCAAATCTTGTTCACTTCAGACGCTATTGAAGTATTTCAAGGTTTTTCATGCTTTTTTATTCGTTTTTTTTTTTTTTTTTTTACTTGCCCCAATATCGAAGTAACCTAAGTTACAAGTTTGGTAATCGTCAAAAATTTCAACCACTGTTTTTTGTCTGATCTGACTTTAATGACTTCCGTCGTGATTGTCTACGTAAAAACAATAGCGTCCACAAAAAATAGACCTTAAGATTTGGTAAAATAGTGTGCTCATATAGTGTTTATATTATATCTGCTAGGATCTATACTATGCGCCACAAATCAAGTCCGTTGGAATAGCCAAATGATCAGCAAGAGTAGCCATTGTTGTCAATTCAAACAGCTTCGTCGACGAGGCTACCGGTCTTGCAATACTAATAGAGTTGCGTAAATAGGTAATGTTATTATGTTTGTGTAGTTTTTTTTACGAGGTAATGGATAGTTTATTGTTTTAATCATTTAAACATGTTCAGCCTACTTGATCGTTAACATTACGTCACATATATTTAAACAAATTTTTGTTTTGACGGTGGTAATGATTTCCCCTGTAATGATAGTAGTCTAATAACCCACAAAAAATTAATATTAGTTTTTAATTGAAGTTTCTTGTAATTTAAGTGGAAAGATTTCTATTACTTTATTTATTTAGTCGGAAAAATATTATTTTCTTTAAAAAATTTCTGATGATTTATTTATAAGGAAGAAGGTATGGATGTATATACATTTTTTAAATTATTATTCGTCAATTAAATGCTGTATCTATGATTTTTCCGACTTATTGAAAGTAATATGACTGTAGAAGAATAGTGGTGTCAAATGCTGTCACAGTGGGGAAGCAAATTGGCACACCCACACAGTTTTAATTTGTTTCTTCAAGGTCAAACTGTCTACTGGCTCCTCCCTGAACGGACTTGACTCGTGGCGGCTTCTTTACATAATTATTTGAGTACAATCTTCTGCCAATCCTAGCATTGTCTTATAATTGTTATTTGTCGACGCATTTCGAATTTTTCCCATCTTCGAGGCTTAATTTAGTACTGCCCTTTTGAACATCAAAAAATCTACTTTAAAAACAGCTTTTTATTCATATTTTTTGTGTTATTCAAATTATAACACATTAAATTAGATACGAATTTGAAGATTTCAATGCTATATGTAACAGTACCAACCCCTAAGCTCTACGATGAGAAATTGAAAAATTACGGTCATAATGTAATTTCAAACTTCCTCCCCCCCCCCAGAAAATGGAATATAGTACTATACATTTATAATGTATAGTTACGACAGAATCGAGTCACCGACACGAGCACAAGTGAAGCCCGTTAGGGCTTAGCTGACGTCAATTACGAGGTTCCGAAAACCTGTGTAAACAGTTTTAAGCAAATTTACACTGTGTAAAACACCTTGATCTAACCAATTCAATTTAACACTTACTACACTTATTACATCTTGTATTAAATTGAATGATCGGGCCGGGTATGTACCATGTTGGCCCCATCAAGTTGATTTTTTACGATGATCGCGATGTCTTCTGCTTTAAAAAAAATAAGAGGGGGAAATTCTGGTTTTTTTTTTTAAATCGGTGATTTATTACATTTAAAAAATATATTATATTTTTTGACGTTCCCAAATTAGTCTTATTCAGACATAACAGAATTTATTCATCTATTTTAACTAACTTTTTGGATATACAAACTGAAGGGCGTGGATATACATAGATTCAGCGTGTTACTAATTCATCGTATAATCTCCAACTAACGATCACTTCATTATAACAAAATGCAGATTTAATTTTTTTCCAAGAAGACAGTCATCTCTAACCTAACCTAATATGAATAACTTGATCGTAGCCTACATTTTAATCGACCATTAATATCTATCTCAGTTTACAATCGATGTTTGTAAATCTCTGGACGTTATTTATTTCTGGTCGTAGTTAGTGAGACAGCTGAGTCGATACACCGGGCAAGATAAAACAAAGCTTGACCATGTTATTGTTTTATTTAACCCTTTGTCTTTAGTTTTATGTAACCCTTAATTTTGTCATCTGCTGCAGGTGGAAATAGTCATTATATGACTGCCTCAAGGGTTGATGGAGTGACAAAGGGGTTAATCATTGAAGCAGGACCCTACAGATCGAAGAACTTCATAAATTAAAGGCATTTTTGTAAGTTAGTTAGAATAGTCTCGAATTTTTTATCGATCGAATTGATGGAGTGTGTTACAGGTCAGTTTAGATTATAATGACTTATTTAGTTACATCTTAAAAAGAACAAAATCTTCATTATTAAACCTCAATACAACCAAATCTGTTTAAGACTAAATTAATTATAATACTAGGAAACAATACATTGTTAGATCTCCTATAGGTTTGGTTGTATATTGAGTTTTACGTTATTAAGAACTAAATAGTCAAACCCAATTTAACCTAACCTATCAGTGACGATAACAGTTTCAAATTCATTTAATTGTTGACGTTAAGTGTAGGTTGTTTTACAAACGTATTACAGTTAATATAACCTTATAAAAACAAAATATTCAATACAGAAATCTTAACACAATATAACCTAACCTGTCAGAGTAGCTAACAGTTCATAAAATTGTTAAATCGTTTAATTGTTGGCGTTATGTGGAGGTTATTTTATGACGTATTACAGTTAACACCCTATAAAGAATAAAATATGAAATACATAAATCTTAACCTAATATAACCTAACCTGTCAGAGACCTTAACAGTTCATAAAACCTTAACTCAATATAACCTAACCTGTCAGAGACGTTAACACTTTATAAAATGGTAAATCTTTTAATTGTTGGCGTTATGTGGAGGTTATTTTATGACGTATTACAGTTAACACCCTATAAAGAATAAAATATTAAATACATAAACTTTAACCTAATATAACCTAACCTGTCAGAGACCTTAACAGTTCATAAAACCTTAACTCAATATAACCTAACCTGTCAGAGTCGTTAACACTTCATAAAATGGTAAATTATTTATTTGTTGGCGTTAAGTCTAGATTATTGTATGACGTATTACAGTAACACCCTATAAAGAATAAAATATTAAATACATAAACCCCCAATATAACCTAACCTGTCAGGGATCACAACATTTCGGTATATTCGAATCTTTATAACCGATTTTGATCAATTAAATCTTTTATACAACCCAATAAATATATATATATATAGCTATTTTTTATATTTTTACTGATAACTCATTTTTGGTGAAGATGGTGGCCAATATGTTATGTTTGAGTCCTTACAGGCTACACTAGAACAAATCGTTCCAACCTGTTTAGAGAATATCGTAATCTTGTGGTTTTTTTATCAGCAGCTAAGCCCCAAATTTTGAGTTATCAAAAAATGAAAAAATAAAAGTCCCGAGATATGGCTCACATTTGATTAAAATCGGTAGACCCGATGCTGCAGAGCACTGCATATACAACAGACGACAGACAGACATCATTTGAAAAACCAATTTTGACACTCACAGCGGATATACAAAACTGTCACTCTACTGCTCATGTGTGGCAATATAAATTTGATGTCCAGGTTTCTCGTGTTGGTGACTCGGCTCTGCTGAATCTCATAAGGGCCGTACTATACGGGCAAAAAAAACGCGACCGCATGTCGGCGCCAGAAAGCGTAGGTATTCTGCCCTCATAAATTATAATTATTATAATAATTATTATATTATTATAATTGTCTTCCTAGTTAACTTATGGTCCAAACTATACGAACCGAATTAACCACGCTGACAGACGCGTCAGCAAGCGGAGAGGCGGTTTTTACGCCAAGCGATGCGCAAATTCGGCTAGCAGAAATTTCGCTTATCAAACTATACGGACAGAACCCTGACCGAATGCACGTCGCCGAAAACAACAGCGCGCCAGGTGGCTCTGTGCAGAAACTAGAATCAAAACAAACCAAGTTGAGGAATTCACAAGTAAGGTTATATTCAACTATTATTATTTTAATTATTTTCGACACTGAACGGTTTATTGTAGAAGTAGAAGAACGACCAGCCCTTTACGACGTGAATTGTAAGGAATATAGTTACATGCAAACAACTCAATAAATGTACTGCACCAACACAAGCGATATCTAGGCCTATCTCATCCATTTTGGTACGGAATAAACAAAAACAAATAGGCTATAATTTCACACCAAGCATTTCGTCAGTCCAAAAAACGCTCGTATAGTTACGCACGCCTTAATTCGGCGCAGAATTCAGCACGAAATATTATGCTCGTATAGTCTACGACATTTCGGCGGGGATTAACCTGATGTTTCAGAGTGTGTACCCTTAAATAACCTAGAAGCGGGGGGGTCCCGGTTGAACATTTTAGACATCTGGCAAGCCTACCTATAGTCCCCCTAAACCAAATTTCACCTTCCTATCTTAAATTTTGTAGCCGCGATACGACAATTTTGTAGGGTACATACGACAACGAGGACGGATGGACGGGATTTTTTAAATCTCTTTCCTGAGGCAATGAAAAGTGAAGATCAGTCAAACAAAAAAAGGTTGAAATTTTAACAATTTCAAACTTATCCTATAGCCTACAAGCTACGTAAAAAAAAAGGTTTTGAGATTTGATTTCGTTTGTATAAATTTAAAACTTATAGAATTGTAAAGACAGTTATTAAAACAACATTACTACGACGCAGATTGGGTAAGGCTTTGTCAGACAGTAAGATGACATCACTGGTATTTCAAGAGTTTGACTCACGAAATTTAAGATTAACACAATTCCACAAAAAACGATAAACACCACAACCAGACTTCCGGTTCCGGAATTCTCGTCTTTCTGATATTTGTCTTCCATCCAAATTTTATCTTGTTCGCTGATTAATGACTAGTTTTAATGAGTTGTTCTTAGGGGCTTGTATTTGTCAAATTATGTACTTGTATAAAACTATATGTCACGTTGGTTCAAGTAAGTCATTTGTTTCGAGCAAAATTAAAATACAAAATCACTGAAAGCATAGTTTAAAAATGCATAAAGAAAACTTTAAAAATACATTCAATATTGCTAAACTCAAATACTTGGGTAATTTTGATAAAAGTTTGATTGTTAGAACCTATTCTAAAATCACTAAACTTAGGACTTTTCTCAAGTGTTTGAACATGGACATTATTGTCGGATACCGATTCGTCTTTAAATTCCATTTTCGGACCTCAAACAATATTCACGGAAACTGTGAGTGCTAACTTTTAAATAATACTTATTCTTTGTTTCTTATTGATTTTTAAATTTTCAGAAAGTTAAGTAGTCTTTTGATGTCCCTTCAATCCAAAAAACTGTCTGGCTTATTTTAAACTGTCCTAAACGTGTGGACCGATTTTAATCAAATTTGTTATGTAGCCATATTGGTCATATCTCAAACTTTAGGGCTAGGTTAGATTAAGTTAGGTAATGGTCCATGGTTCTTTTTACTTCTCACATATACCGCAGTGTAGAGAAAATTAGGTTAGGTTAGGTTATGGTCCGTGATTCTTTTTACTTTCTCACATAGACTATACATCGTATAAAGAAAGTTAGGTTAGGTTAGGTTATTGTCCATAGTTCTTTTTACTTTCTCACATATACATCGTATAAAGAAAGTTAGGTTAGGTTAGGTTATTGCCCATAGTTCTTTTTACTTTCTCACATATACGTAGTATAAAGAAACTTAGGTTAGGTTAGGTTAGGTTAGGTAATGGTCCATGGTTATTTTATATTTCTCACATATACGTAGTATAGAATAAGTTAGGTTAGGTTAGGTTATAGTCCGTCGTTTTTTTTGCTTTCTCACATATACATCGTATAAAGAAATTTAGGTTAGTTTAGGTTAGGTTAGGTAATGGTCATAATTCTTTTTACTTTCTCACATATACGTAGTATAAAGAAAGTTAGGTTAAATAAGGTAATGGTCCATGGTTATTTTATATTTCTCACATATACGTAGTATAGAATAAGTTAGGTTAGGTTAGGTTATAGTCCGTCGTTCTTTTTGCTTTCAAACAAATAGGCTACATCGTATAAAGAAAGTTAGGTTAGGTTTTGTCCATAGTTCTTTTTACTTTCTAACACATACGTAGTATAAAGAAAGTCTGGTTAAGTTAGGTTAGGTTAGGTTAGGTAATGGTCCATGGTTCTTTTTACTTTCTCACATATACGTAGCATAAAGAAAGTTAGGTTAGGTTAGGTGTTAGTCCGTGGTTCTTTAAACTTTCTCTCATATACATAGTTTAAAGAAAGTTAGGTTAGGTTAGGTTAGGTTAGGTTATGGTCCGTGGTTTTTTTACTTTCTCACATTACATAGTATAAAAAAAGTTAGGTTAGTTTAGGTTATGGTCCGTGGTTCTTTTCAATTTTACACATATACGTAGTATAAAGAAAGTTAGGTTAAGTTAGGTTAGGTTAGGTTATGGTCCGTGGTTTTTTCACTTTCTCACATTACATAGTATAAAAAAAGTTAGGTTAGGTTAGGTTATGGTCCGTGGTTCTTTTCACTTTCTCACATATAAGTAGTGTAGAGAAAATTAGGTTATGTTAGGTTATGGTCCATAGTTCTTTTTACTTTCCCATATACACATAAAGTAGTATAAAGAAAGTGAGGTTAGGTTAGGTCAGGTTAACTTAAGTCAAGATTTAACAAATTAGTGTCGACTTTTATGTGGATATATCCGTTTTAAAGTCCTCTGGTTTAAAAGAAGAAAAATATTGAAATAAATTTGTCATATGATTGATAAAACTGTATTGAATAATTACATAACGAAAATGTTATCTAACATGTCCTAACTTAATATTTATACATAAACAACATAATTAACTACAAACATTAGAGTAAAAGTAAAACACTAAAAACTACATACACACTGCTTGTCTTTTTTGAACTGAAACCACGTAGGAAATATCAATTCAGTCGATACAGTATTAACAAAAAAACAACATTATGACCTAATAACATTATATCATATTAAAAGAACATAAAAAAAATTTAATATTAGTTAGAAAAACAACGCACAGATATCAATTGATTGCAAATAAATGTAAACAATTAAGCTGAACAAAAATCAAATTATAAATGTCAACATCCTATAAACTTTAGACTAATAGACCTAAACAGTTAAAAATAAATGGTACCAAGAATTGAATTAAATTTCGTTTCGAAGGAAATTTTAAATGATGAGAATTCTTTAGAGAAAGTATTGCTAAGAGAAGAAATACATGAGATTTTAATTTTGAGGGAAAATACAACTTTTTGAAAAAGTAAAAAGTACTTATACACACATTTCACTTACTAACAGAGGGAGCGAAGTCAAAGTTTGGACTATGACTAATACAACAGTTTAACTAATGTGGTTGATGACAGCAGCGTAATCATCTCCTTAGAAGACAACTAACGGATCGCGATTCCTTGAAATTAGTTGTTGTTTGGTATCATTTTTCTTAAAATTTAGCGCAGAATAAAACAAAATCAGTAACTTGCACGGTAAAAAAATATATTTTGCAATAAGGTTACTCCAGTAGGCCAGGTATAATCATAATTTTGAGTGAAAGCTGCGCGTATTTTAGTGAGGTGACCCTTCCGCCAGCCGTATTCGTTGTATAAACTATAAATAGATTGACCATCTTCATGGTATGATTTGAAGCTCATAAACTAGTGGCTGTAGTGCTGCCATCTACCTACTTCTGGTAATTTCAAGGACAGCATCCCGTATTACATGCTCCGACTTCTCCCACACTAGCGCACTCTGAACGTGAACCCACAAAACTACAACTGTTCAACCCACATTGTCGTATGCTATGGGATTTCTTCTTAGATATAACTTTAATACTTATAGTAAAGCACGGTCGTTGGAGTCTCGAGCTACACTGGCAGATCTACATCTTTCTTCATCTAGTCTTGGACTAGATCCTTCTCTTTCTACTTTCCTATCAAGTCGCTCTTTACCAGTTCTTGTTCTCTTCCAACCCTCATACTATTATTTGAACTAGGGGTTTACACTTAAGTATTTTCCAATACTTACAAAATGACTTACAGTTTGCAAACTGCAATTTATGTTTCACTGTAGTTTTTGTACAGTGTAGAACTTAAACCTTTACATTACACCAAATTTTATTGAAATTATTTAATCTCATTTTGAGATATTTGATCTTTAAAACAGCATCCTTAGTTCATTTCCTTTTTTTGGTCCTTCAGAGACTCACTATGAGTGGTGTTTTGGCAATCCCGATGTATTATAACTGGATCTACACCTTTTTGCATGTAGGCCTAATCATAGATTAGATCCCACTATGACGTCTCTCTTGACCAACACTTGCTCTTATACGACACTATTAGAGTAATCTATGGCTACGCTTCATAGAAAGTTCTTTTCTGTTTTTTTTACTTACCCAGTATACCAAGTATATAGGGTAACTTTTTGTCAAAAATTTAGAGCTTCATTTTTTGACTAATCATCACGTTATGCCTTAGGAAACTGTAAAAGCAGCCTAATTTTCGAAATTAGCCGTTGTCTTCTATAAGTAAGACACAAATATATAGATAGGAACACGAAATTTGGTATAGTGTGCTCATATAGCACCCTATTAAAATGTCAAAATGGCGACCATTTTAAACAGTTTTTTCCTTCATAACTAGTGTGTTATTCAACTTGTAACACACTAACTTAGATACAAAATTGTAGATTTCAATTTTGTACGTAAACTACATCTCTACGTTAACAAATAGCGAAGTTTGGACCAACTGTTGTTCTTTTCCCGATCCTGACGATATTGGAGTGTTCGAGGGCAAAGAGTCTTTTACATTTTTTCTTCCTTTTTTTATAAGACATCGATAACAAAAGGTTTTTCACTTTTAAACAACAACTATAATCGATTTCACTCACACATTCACCACAGAATCCAAGCCCTCCAAAATTTAGGCGATAACATCTTTATTTATTACCAAAGTATCAATGCCTCCAGTATTATTAATTCGTCGACGACTGCTATAACGGATAAGACAAAAACAAACAATAAGTCTAAAACTGCATAATTTTGTATTTAAGAGGCATATGTTAGGCTTGTGAATGGTTTTGTTGTTGAGACACGACGGGCGTTGAACTCGGCAGTACTTGAACCTCTTGACTAAGTCACTTGTGTTGTTAGTGTCTAGCCTAACCCTGCAATGAAATGGACATAAAGCTTAACTATCCCAGCCTTAGTTTAGATTGGCTTACATATTTATCAGTCTACAAATTTAAGGCTCTGAGTACGTAACAGCCATCTTTGATTCAAGAACAGTGTCAAATCATTAGTTGTACACATTCGAATAATAATAATCATAAAAATATGTGCAAACAAATAATTTTAAAAGATTAGAGCAAAACGAGTAGCCAAAGTGGGTTTATTTTTAGTTTTTTATTTAATGTTAGTTTGATTTCACTTTAAATTAAGTTAATATTTTTTGTGTGTATATAATGATTGTAAACATTAAAAATGTAATTTCTCAGGTAAATGTTTTAAATATACAGGGTGATTCTTTTATCATAGACACTATTATATATTGTAAACTATTAATCTGATGAAAAACTTTAAATGGTGAACCGACCGTTGTTACTTTTTCATAAAACTTAAAAATCTGTTTTGTAAACTCTGAAAAATAAACGCCATTTTTCCAATATGGCTGCCAACTTTTTAATTTCCTATAACTATTTCTATGGTATTTTTCATATTCTGTACAAAATTTTAAGACTTTTTTATTCTTGATTATTGTTTGGTAAATCTACTCGTTTAGGCGTAAATGTTGAAGTTTCGACATTTTAAGCATTTTCAGGAGGAGATTTTTTATACTTCCCATTGTTGAATCAAGATAAAAATATAAGCATGCATAGTCTAGGATGTGTAAATACTAGTGTAGGACTATAAATGTGATAATTTGTGCAGCAAGTAAAAACTTGCTAGAATCTAGTATAACCTAAGATAATAAGGGTAGAATAAGCTAAGTAAGGAATTAAATAGTCGCACAAATTATTTGTTTTATTTGAATCCTAAATTAGTATTTACACATCCTAGACTATGTCTATTAACATTTTTATCTCGATTCAACAATGGGAAGTATGGAAAATCGTCTCCTGAAAATGCTACAAACGTTAAATGTTCGAAACTTTAAGCGTCTGTTACTCCTAAACGAGGAGATTTATCAAACAATACAACAACAAAACTTTTTTAAATTGTGTACCGAATCGAGAAACATCGAAAAAAAATTGAAGCTCCTTAAAAAATTAAAAAGTTAGTGGTCATTTTTCAGAGTTTACAAAATAGATTTTTAAATTATAAGCAAAAGTAACAAAGGACCCCATTTAAAGTTTTTCAACAGCTAATAGTTATGATATGCCAATAGTGCCCAAGATAAAAGACTATCCTGTATACATTATGTTATCTACTATCTATTTTAGTGCATGCAGATCTTACGTTTTTCACACAATCTGCATCATTCGTCATTAGTCCATTATTTGATTTTCCGATAACCTTTGCATTTCTGTTCATATCTTTCAACATTTTTCTAAATTCAACACGATTGTTGGTTTATAACTTTACACGTGTTCCGTTATCGTTATTAATGATATAAATAATGTTGTAGAACTCCATCTACAAATCGAGACCAATTTCAAAGTCCTATATCTTCATAATCCAAAATTACACTACTTGGCGTCGCCATTTTCAGTGTTCATGTCCACTCCTCCCCCTTCAACGTTGCACACCCCCACTACCCACCATTTTACGCTCTATCCAACAAAATTTAAATCATTAATAAGGTGCGACAAATCCTACCATATTTTGGTCCCTAGAGACTCTCTATAGGACTGACTAGGTGACTTCCGGTGTGGAGGTAGAAGCTACCATTATGCTTTGCTTGAAAACGTCAGTCGTTGGCAAACAATCTATGATCGATTATAATTTCTGAATAATATTGTATAGATCCTACAAATCGATCCTACAAATCTTATTCTCTACAAATCGACAACAACTAATTGTAACATCATATCTCTTTGAAATCTAAATTTACCTTTTTTTTTACAAAGGAACCTGGTCGCCGGTGAAAGTATTGCAGTAGCAGTGGAACAGCTTATTTGCAGTCCACAGACCACTCGCTAGGAACGGCAGAGTCTTGGAATGTCCGACATAGAAAGTGGAATATTCTGGCATCTCCGATTTTCTTTTAAAAAGCATTCATGACATTTTACAAATTAAGATCGCCACAAAATTATTGGGTTGATGACGTTTCGGGAAGGATACCAAACCGGACGGCTACGTATTTCGGTAATATCAAAATAAAAGGGATAATGGTTCGATGATTACCTAAGAGTAGCGCTTGGTCAGACTGGAATAAGTAAATTAAGAATTCAATTGGGTATGGACAATTATTAGTGTGTTCCAAACTATGTTTTCGATTTTAAGTCAACTAAAATCATAATTCTACCTTAATCACGACACTAAAGTAACCCTTTTTGCAAGAAATAGCAGTGACAGCGTAGGGCTACTTGCATCTTGTTAAATAAATAAGAAAAGAAGGTTGTAAATTCACCTGATTCAACGATTATTTTTCACACAATGTTTTAATGCTTCAGAAAAGACGAAATCAAAATTTCTCAACGTCTCTTGTCTAAAGCATTTTTCTCTACGTTTATTACACCTCTTATAATACAGCATTACCAACTTCTCCAATGCAAGTCTATTTTAAATTTCCACACCCATCTCTACTCATATCTCATAATCTTGGTTACTTTTCTATTTCATAACTTAATTTTTTCACATCTGGGTTGACCGATTTGCGCGCTGCATCGCAAAGTTGCTTCGTGCCACAGTATTGCACTGAAAATATAGGAAAACAGCGTGGCACGACGACTCGAGTCGTAAATAGACCGTAGCGTGCTACTTAGAGAGTGATGCTAATCAGTGCACACGATCTATAATATTGAAACGACTAGAGTCGCGCGATAGAGGAAGCGTTAGACAGATGCTTAAGAAGGTGTAAATCTTGCCATTTGTTAGCCACTAGAGTTTCCTTAGACTCTCTTCTCAGCTATTCGAACCAAATTTAGAGACAATTCACTCGCAAACACCTGTAATACTAATTTATAGAATGATTTTTCAAAACTTATTTCTATTTATAAAATATCTTTGTTTCGCCTGCCTTTCTCGTTTCTTTTACAATAATATCTAACTTATAATCCCATCATGTTTGCAAACATTCCTAACTATAAGCCTGACCAACTCGGTAGATGTGTTGTTTCTACGCATCCACTTTCACAGCATTAATAACACAATTAGTCGCGCTACATGTTTCTTGTACTTGGTAAACAATTGTGTTTTCAGTTTATGGATGTCACAAATTGTTGAAGTGAAAGCAAGGGTTTCCAACAATAAATCTTGAAATTGGCAGCTGAAGGGTCTGCAATAAAAAGTACGAAAAGGGTTTGCTTTGCCCTACGCAACCGTTGCCCGGTGTAGTCGCAAATGTAAGATCTTTAGCACCCCAATAAAACCTTCTTCCGTGTTAAACTTTTACAAAAGTGCTTTTCTATTTTATGATGGCAAAAACAGAAACTTTAATGGCATTGCGTCCTAAATTTCGCTCCATTTCAACTCTTTGTGTTTTCCGACAGGAGAGGCCTCGTCGTCCTGGTTTTTTTCCACACACAAAAATGACGCCATTTTTCAATCTGTGTGTATTTTAGTTAATCTTGAGCTTTCCAATACGTGCGATTTCCAACAATCTAAACAGTCATATAATCCTCCGGTCCTCATTTTACTGATTGGGGCTTGCCAATCCCTAGGTGGATCCATGTAGTCTTGGGTTAGATTACTCTCCTTCATCTTTACTATCAGGTCTATCTTGACCAACTCTCGAGTACTCGATGGCTGAGTGTTTTTATTTTATGATCTTTTCTTTTTATTTTTATACACTCGTGTCGGTAGCTCACCTCTGTTGGATATCGTTACCATACGAATATCACATTTACATGTGAGGTAAAGGTTAGAAATTACAATTTGACAACTTCGCTGTTTGTAAAAATGTAGTCTGGAGTTAGTTAGATTCCTCTTTTTCGTCTTTCTTTGTTCAACGCTTGTTCTTTTCCGACTCTGACATTATTAGTCTTTTTTATAGCTTTTTTTGTAAGGCTATAAAGACCGAGAGGTTTCTTCCCTTTAAGCAACAACAACAACAAAAATAATCAAAATTCATATAAGAAAAAGTCTTTATATAGGAGCTTCTATCAAAAAGTATCATTCCTGAAATAAATGAAACACAGGAGATTTTAGGTGAAGTGTACTTTCATGATCTTTTTTTTTTTCCACCAGCAGAGAGCGTCTATCGCTGATTTTCATCCCTTGATGGAGGGAGTATTCTCATTATTCGTCAGATTTTCGTTTTTCACGAAAAGACGTAACGACTTTAGCAGGTATATTGTATCAATATCGTTGAAACACACATGTACCCATTCGAAACATTCAGCAGGGTTTTAACGGATATCAAAAGAAGGTGTGATAGGTACTACTATTTCAAAGATGGCCGCATGTCGGTACAGAGCAACTCACATATCGATATGCCCTCATTAAACCAAATGTATGAAGTTACGTTAGATTAGGTTAGGTTAAGTTATTATTATCTGATTGTGGACTTAGGTTATGTTTGACAGTCATCCGAGAACTGGCGGAATAAATGAAGATAATCATTGGTTTGGTAAATTCCATTTTGAACGACGATTTTGCTTTGCAGTAAATGTCCGTAATATTCGTATCAAAGCTGCTAGCAACAAACCAAAAGCAACTCCGTCTGGAAAACTCGCCGGTCACGCCAAATTCCGCTGACACCAAGTTCTTGAACATCGCGATCATTGGTGATAAGTTGTAGGTTTACGAATAAGATCCAGAAATGTAGGTCCAATGTATACATTAAAAAAACTCGGCGATGTGGACCAATAATGTCAAAGTGATATTGGTAGTTTTCTTTGACTACCGTGTATCGCTAGTACGCATCATAAGGGCAAATTATTATTACAGAGTTCTATCTAGAGATTCTCCTTCGCCTTTATGATCTTATGTTGCTCAAGATTACACCTGACCTGATGGTAGCCTCATTAAGCTTACTTTACATGAACCTTAAACTGATTTTAAAACGTCAGTCGTAGATGAAATAACTGACCACGATCAAGACTCATCTTCGTCTTTTGCTAATTATTCCAGACCTGCGATTATCTTCTACTTGTGATTTGGTCCCATAATTAGTGTAATCACTCTTCACTGAAATTTGAAATCTGTAGAGATTATTTTTATAAATTAGGTCTTTTATTAGAGAATATAAAGTTTTGATTTTTTTACGCTCGCGCCAACACCTTTTTGGGGTTCTTACAGGTCACAACATGTCTGAGGGGCCTCACGACGGATATTTTCGCACAAAATTCAACACCAATTAAATTAGTAGTCCGACTCAATTTTATTTTATTATTTTTTTTTTTTTTAGCTAGACCTAAATGATTGTTAGTTAAAAGTTTGTATCGTGAATATAAAAGTCCACACAAAACACACAAGAGATAATATTTCACCTGTTTTAAGTGGGAACTTTGTCAATCTTGGCATATTAGATTGGTAATCATCAACCCGTGGAAAACATCAATGACGAAGGTTACAGATAGTAACCGCACGATGTTAAGATATCCATTACACTTATGTTGAGAATGGATGCTAGTCATGGTCTCTTGGACCGGATTTAATAGGAAGAATCAAAAAGATTGGATCCCAGATGACTTTGTCCTTGAGAAAACATTATAGTGATGTAAGTTTAATTTTTCTTTTTCATTTTAATTCATTATACGTAGTATAGAAAAAGTTTTGTAACGGGTAAAAAAACGATAAAGAGGTTTGAAATGAACTGAGCCCAAAAAAGTGGATTTAGAATCCGTCTAAGCAATCCTCTACAACATAATTTCGATTGATTGTAACCAAATTTATTATGCAGGTATATTTTGGTCAAATTTTTAAAGTTAATTTTTTTCCATAATTGAAAATTTGGAGCTGCTATAAAACCTAAACACAAAATTAAATTTTCTCAAATTTTCACTAACGATTTTGATTAATTTTTGTAAAATATAACCTTTAAGAACGCAATCAAACTCTAATTTAAAAAACTTATTGTATAGTACTTATCGTTATTTGGTGTTGGTTGGGAATTTACAAAAAGAAAAATCGTCCTTGGAGCTGTCATAAAAGACCTAATTTCTCAACATCAGTTATACCGGTTTCGTTAAAATTCTCATCAAATATGAGTATTAACAACACTTACCAGTGTACAAAATGGGAAGTGATTACTGTTCATGAATAATTGTCAAAAGACAAAATATAACCTTTACGCTGTTAAACTCGATTTCAATTACGATTATTGTACCAGTGTTATTAAATATTGAGCCTCACTTGTGAAATGATACATTTATTAACACAACCAGTTTCAATGACAATGTCGTCATCTTTAGTGAGCTACAATAATCAAATTATTTCTGATATTGAAGTTATTTTATAATAATGGATTGTTCATATTATTAAAATGATTTAATCGGACATTTACCATCATTTCTGTATATAAAAACTAATACATGACATTTCAAGAATATAAATCAACTCTCGTTATCAACTGTAAAACCTAGAGTGTAAGAGAAATAATTACCAACATAGTTCAAGGCAATGTTGAAAACTAAAACTAAATCTAAAACCTAAGAAAATAATTCAAGCCTAAAACTAGGCATGAGCATTGAAAACTGAAACTAGATACAAACATGATCAGATAAAACCACCACACACAGCCTCACTATACAAAGGACGGCAAGCAACTTTTTTTAATACTCAAATGATGGCAAGCTTAAAACTAGGCTTGAACCAGTCAAAGCTAAGACTATATACATATGTGGTCAGAAAAACTACTAAAGTCTTATAAGCTGAAGTGTCTAGTGGGTAAAACCATTACACAAAGGACGGTGAGCAACTGTTATCTTGTTTATACACATAAACAATAGCAAGTGTCCGGTTAAACGATACTAATAATCAAACTACAGTAGGCCTATAACAAATTATTGTAGCTCATTATCACTGAAGATGGCAACATTACGTTGAAACGTATTTCTGAGATATTGTGTTCAAGTTTTATATTATAACTTTTTTTGACGCAATTACATTAAAAGCGAAGGAAATGTATGCCCAAATACATAAATAACAATCAGAATATTTATTTTAAAATTCTCAAAAAAATGGTATCAAAATGATCTCCTATATCAGATGGTCTCCCATAAAAAATACATGTGTGAAATCTCAGCATAAAGACTTTTCATTTATTTTCTCGCTTACTTGCAGTAGATTAGAACTATTTTTAGGGGAATGGCAATATATTATTTTTCACATTAATTTCTATTATTTTCTCACATATACATAATATAGAGAAAGATATTTAATATGTCAAACAATTGATGTCGAATTTCTGAGGATATTATGTCCGTTTTAAAGTGTTTTTTGAATTATGTGTGTCGCATAAGCAGCAGTTCTGTAAAACTGTTTCCTTATCTGTAGTCTTTAAAATGTTATCTGTAAATTCCAAGGTCAATGTTTCTCTGTCTCTCTCACTCTTATCTCATGTGACAGACTGCTCTAGAATGTAAGATTCTGTTAGAACTTCATTTAATCTCTGATCAGCTGTCAAATGCTAATCTACTAGTACACGTAAGATCAACAAAAAAAGTACTTCCTTCCAAAGCGTAAAATTAATACTAAACGACTTGAAGTGAGCGTTGGTATATTCCAGTGAGTCGTTTTAATTTAAAATGTCTCTTAATTCGTGCTACTTAACTAATTCTCTAGTTTAAACGTAATCGGCCGTTTCTACAAAACCAAATAAAACAAAAATAATAAAATAAAATTATATAGTCTACTAGCAATGATCTAATTTCAGATTCTAAATGATTTTAAAAGTGAATAATTATTTAAATTTTGGAAGTAACTGCCATAAAAAAAAAAGATTTTCTCAAAAACTACGGCAACGATTTTTATAAAAAATACCCTTGTGTATCCTATAAGAACATAACGTATTGGTCACTATTTGTCAAAAAAAGTCGCTTCATGACTTATTGAGAAAAAAATGGCCATTAAGCTGATAAAAAATACGCTATATATCAAAATCTGCTTCATCGAATTCGTTTAAATTTTATTGAAATTTGTAAATTAATGACCCAAAACTGTCCAAATCTAATGAATAATAAAAAAATAATAATAATAATTCAGGATTAATTAAATGCAATTCTAACTGAGGACGCATTTATGGTACAAACGTGGTAATTTTCAGTCTTATTAATACAATTGTTCAAAACAGGCGATTTTGGTAGTTTTAAATTTTTTGGCTGATAATAACGGAACTGACATTTTCGGTAAAAAATAATTTTGATTGGTTTGAGGATGGGTGAGGATGGGCCTTGAGGAAAGTTTGTGCAATGTTTTTGCACCATTTATTTGTTTTGGACGCGATAATAGCAGAAACGAAGAAAGCTTAACTCTATTTAAATATTTATTTTAAAATTATCAAATAGTTAATATCGTAATGGTCTTATATCAGATCTGAGAATAAATCATTTACATTTTCCTTTTTGGTGGGGTGGGGGGGAGGTTTGAGACAATTATTAATTTAGTTTTTTAGATGGTTGTGTGAAAAATATTTATTTTGTATTATTATTATTTCACCACGGAACTCCTTTAAACCCTCTTAGCTCAATCGAAATGAGTTATGCATTTCAACAGCCCATAAAAGTCCTTCGCTTAAAACTTAAACAAAAACAAAAGCCAGACTTTGAATAATATCCCCTTTGTCCACCTGCAGCATCGCAGTCTGAATTCCTGCAGTTCCTTCCCACCCCTCGCCCTTCACCCCTCAGAACCTGTCCGCGCAAACTAATAAAAATACGAACAACCCTTTTTTACGACCTACTTTTTTTCAGATGACTATATTTTTTTTCCTCTAGCAAGGGAGTTTGGCGGGAATGTCTCCCACTAATGTTTGCTTCGCTCTCCGGCCTGTCGGGTCTTATTAGCTACAACCCCCCTCCCCACCCCCATTGTCTTGCACACACTTGAATACTTGTTTCTATTCAACATCCACTTTATACCCCACCGTTGCTGAAAATGCAAACACACTTGAAACAATCAAAACTTTTCAACAACTCTTACCAAAGTGAACAATGTTGCGTCAACAAAAATATCTTCTTTTATAACTCATGACCTTCTCTTGGATTTTTACAAAACAATATTGACCTACATGAAATTTACCGTATGTAAATAATCCGCTAATATCATGTTTTTTTCAAATTTTACTAACATTACTACAGGGGCGTTCATTCTCCCTAACATAAAGAAGTAAATCTATATGCATTATATTAATGTCTTTTTGGAAATGAACGCAATGCCTACAATTTATTATGTTTGAGTAAGCTATGTCCTCAACCATCAATAATTACATTATCGCTAACTGAACAGGATAAATGAAGGGAAAACGTTTTGAAATATCGTTTTTCATCTATTTAATTTTGTTACTTTTTAAAGTACCACATTAAAAGTTGAAACTCTTTATTATTTTATGTTATAGATATACAAAAACAAATCGATTTATACAGTATAACAAACACACAGAACACAATTCTCATAAAAAAAATACGCCTAAGTATCAGACGCGTTTCAACGACAAGGTCGTCCTCTTCAGGGATATACGAGCTACACCAATCAAACTATAACTGATTTATGTAATTAGTCTTACAAAGAATTATTCTAAATCCAAAAATGGGTGTATTTTAACAAATACTAAATCTTTGAATATTAATCCATTTATATAAAGAATTAAAATGAAAAATAATAGTAGATCAAGGGGTCTTATCCAGTATGGTAAGTTTGTTTAAAACAATTATTACAGAGGTTTTCTGAACCTCGTAATTGTGTTTATCACTTAAGAGGCTTAAGTTATTACGGTTTACAATAACTACAATATTTGTAGTCGTAGAGAGGTGGAGTTTGTACCATTACATGCAGAACCGAAATCTGCAAATTTATACCTTATTTGCTGTGTTGTGAGTTGAATGAACAAAAACAGGGGTCTTTTCTATTATATGACCGCATGGCTCAAATTATTTTCTATACTAACAGAATGATAATAAAGTAGGTTTTCTCACCTCAATTGATGAAATCATCTATAAAATATATGGTTTTATTGTTTTTCAACAAATATACAAAATAGAAAAACACACTAACACAAACGAATTACATGTGAACGTTTTTATGACTTTTACACTTCTGGTTAGGTCTGGGTTAGGTTAAATTAGGTTAGGTTTTACACTTCCAAGGAAAAATAGTCACACAACTAGTATAGAAAATAATTTGAGTCATGCGCGGTCGTATAATAGAAAAGACCCAAAAACAGTTTATGGAGATAACTTTGATATTTTCAATTCGATTTTTAAAACATATAAAAACGTATTCTTAAAGACACACACAGACACAAATCAAAATACTGTTAATTATATTATTATTTAATTTTCATAACAATGCTCGAGTTAATTTCAGTGAAACGAGTCAATTTGAAATACCCTATACACAACAGTACATATTATGTAGTCAAAATAATACACAGTCCTACATAATAAACTAGATAAAACAGAAAATATATACTAAATTGGACTTAAACACAGTCACAAAGAGGTTATAATAACATAACAAAATACCAAGTCAATAAATAGAACACAATCAAATAGATATAACAAACAGAGAAGCAACCCAAAACCACAGATACGAAATGTAATTTATTAATGTAGTCTCAAGCGCTAGTCAATCCTGACAGAAATATTATACACTTTCAATTAAAAGTTTTTAACGAAGTTTTAAATATCGTACTAGTCTAAAGTTTAATTTTTACAGGTAACATATTAAATAATTTTGCTCCTACATAAGAGGACATTTTCTCAAATAATTTGGACTTGTGGGTTCTAAATAAAAATCATACTTATTACGTACTATTTCATAAGAATAATAATGTCCTAAATTTTTTTTGTTCTATCTGCCACAACATGTAAAATACTTTCATAAATAAACATTATGGGTAGTGTCATAATTTTTAATAACTGAAATGCATTACTGCAGGAATTATCTTTTCAGAATATTTTTGATTGTTATTTTCTGGGTTTTGAAAACACTTTATATATACTGCTCAGAAGAACTTTGCCAGAGTCTAATTCCATAATACACGAGGACATAGAAGACTGATTTCAATGTTTGATAAGTCACAATTCTGATTCAGTCTACTGAGGGCCCTCTCTGTTAATTACCGAATCCATATAAGACGAAGTACGTTACATTGCCTGTAATTCTTCCTTTTCCGTCTGTCTTTTAAAAAAATAAACTCTAATTCCAGAACCGATTGAGATATCGACACAAGTTTTTCAAAATATTTTTATTCTGGATTGTATCAAAAAATAGTAGACTATAATTGTAAATTGCTGTTAATTTAAATTTTGATGCAAAACATCTTTAAAGCTTTTTACAAATAACGTGTAAGGAACATATTTTGTGTTGCCTTTTTATTAGTGATAGCTTTATTATGAATAGCTAATAATATAACGTTAATAATAAATCTTGGTCATTTACAACACACGACAGCTTTTCTTGGTTATCCAATACTCTGGTTATAAAAACTGATTGCTAAATATGGCACCAGTATAACGATTAAAGTTTAAACATATTCTTATGGGAGATACATTTCACCTCGTGTTTTAAAGGCGAAAAACTTTGCCGTTATCATCTTTTAAACAAAAATTATCAAATAGTCTAATATATCAAACAAAAAACAGTCTAATAGCTAGAAGAAACCAAGAAGAGAGATCTCTACAATTTTCTTTTAGGAAAGTTAATACAAATCTAGATGACAAACTTTTTCCAAACACATATTCAGGATCTTACTGACCTGCCTCTAAGAAAGACGAAAACAAAAGACTACATGAAGAAACAAGTTAGGAAATCTCTGGATTGCCGTACTTGTACTCAATATAAGTAAGACCTTTGTATCTTCTAGTAAATTATCAAGAAGTAGTTTTGTTTTAGTTTCTTAGCTGTCCTTCAACATACAAGAAAATATTTTGTATCTTGTAAAGCATTTATTGACATAAGTTTATAAGAACTTGTTTATTTTGATAAACAGAATTACTTCACAACGTTAGCACCTTACTTATCCTCTACATAACCTAAATAATTTGATGACGACCGGAGTTATCTTTGCGTATAATTGTTTTTTAAATTTCAACACAGATTTTTTTATCTTTCTATTCTTCATAGAGAGTGATTCGGAACATACGTCCATCTCTCTGGAAATGATTCTATAATTATAAAAATAAGATAAAAAGTTCATATAAACATAACTCAAAAAACGCTTCGTTAGTGAGTTACGCCTAGCGAAAGATTTCGGCCGGAGTCTGTCCACCGGTAATATGCAGCCATATTGAATTTCACAGAGTATAAATTACTACGCAAATTTGGTGGTCCTGAAAATTGTAAAAAATACATCCCAGAATAGCATCTCTTGTAGCTTTTTAGAAAATTATAGTAACCTTCCCCCCACCCCCACCCCCACCCCACCCCCACCCCAATGTGGTTGAAAAGAAGTTCGAATCTGAGTTAACTAATGTGAATAAAGCCAACACAAAACAAATACAGAGCAAATAGGAACTTTTCAATAGCCATATTTGATTTTAAAAATCGAAAATATATAAAATTTGGAGATAAAAATTATCTTAATTTTAAAACGTTTTCTTTTTAGTCTATTATTGGGTGTTCTAGACAATTACCAAGAAATTTAATATTTAGATTTGTATTGATAATGCGATTATTTTTTTGAGCTACAGATAAAATAAAATAGTTATTTTGTTTATCATTAAAAAGAAGAAAATCGTTGGTTTTCCCGATATTCGATATTAAACATTAAAACGTCGACATTGTACGAAATAAAGTTTTGGTAAAAGTTTAAATAAATAATGCGAATACCTAATCTTCACTTAGTATCTTACCTACTTCCAAAGATAAAGTGTCTTTAAAAAAACACAAAATGGCCGACAATCGGGAAACCAAGTTTTTATATGAATTTATCATTTTATTTTTAACTATAAAATCATTTCCCGAGAGATTACAGTAGAATTCCGAAACACCCTGTATATCAGAAAGTAAAATTACCAATTATTGCAATCCGTTCACAGACTCTCATTGCCCACGTCGTAACCGTGGTTGTCAAATTCTTTGTGGACAAATCAAAACAAGGGATGATTAGCCCGGTAAAGGGTTGCCTGCAATAATAGCTCCCCTTCCCTTTCCCAGCCTCTATAATCGACTTTTTTGTCGACTAGACTTTTTTTTATACTTTCGTTCCGCATATAGTTATAACCCTAGGGCCAGAAAACCAGACGGATGAAAAAATTCAGATTGCCTCAGAGAGTGGAAAGGGGAGAGGGAGGTCACTTCCCCTACGTTCTCAACCACCCTTGACCGACGCAGGTACGCGAGTCGAAGACCTTGACGGAATTGTCTTTTTCGTTTTTCTTTAATTCTTCTTTTTTTTAGGTTTAATCCCCTACTTTTTATCGTCAGTGAAATTTTCAAGGTTGGTAAGACTGTTGCCTAAAATGTGACTGACGGGTTTGAACGAATTATCAAGTTTTGATTTGTCACTGTTTATTAAACAATTTTCTTCTACTAAATAAGCAATATTGAGAACTATAGTATTATAAAAGTTATCTATTGGCGCAGAAATTACTTAGAGAATTAAATTTAAGATTTTTTTTTTTTTTTTTACGATTTACGTCGAACTCATATTCACGAAATCAAGGTAAACAAGTTTAGACCGTATTTAATTGTATAAATATTTTACAATATTTTCATGATTTTCATTTTTTGACTCACAATTACCGTACTGGCATTTTTAGTGGTTTTGATTGAATTTTATTTAGTTTTTAGGAAAACGTGAGTGAAAAATTTTGTGCAAGAAAACAATACTATATATTGTCTAATTAAACACTACAGTTTATTTCTTCTCTCGTTAAAAGTAACTTTGCCAACACGTACGTTGTAAATCAAGTAACATGAACAAGTTTATTGAACGCAATATATACTGTTGAAACATGTCCAAAACATTGCAAACTTCGTAATATAACTTTATTTGGGACTGCGTTTATCTGGATTTGAGACAATGACCTGTTTTCCGAAACCAGTGCAATGTAAAATAACAATACGGACAAGCATGAAATTAAAATACAAACTTGAAACAGCAGAAATAATACAATATTTTAATGAAAGGAACATTGGAAATACCTTTATTACATTATAAAACAGATTTCGTACAGAATAATGAACTCTACTTGTCTAGAGCTTGTAGCATTATAAAACTAACCTAACTTCTGTTAGGACTTGATGTTCGTCTGGAATACAAACAATTACCTACTTTCTATATTCAGCCCAAATGTTAAGAACAAAATGAACCATAAAGAGTCTAGGAGTGATATGAAAACCGCGGAATTTGACGTAGAATTAATAAATTAAAATGAGTCGATGAATATATGGAAATACAAAATTAAATAAAGTCATCAAAGTGATCATGATCCAAAATATGATATTTTAATAAAACACCATAAATTGTTTTAAATATAAAGAAATGGGGAAATACAAAATTAAATGACGTCATCAAAGTGATCGTGAACCAAAATTTGATATTTTAATAAAACACCATAAATTGTTTTAAATATAAAGAAATGGGAAAATACAAAATTAAATGAAGTCATCAAAGTGATCATGAACCAAAATATGATATTTTAATAAAACACCATAAATTGTTTTAAATATAAACCAATGAAATTTAACTAAAGTTGTGTCAAATCGAACAAATCTTTTAAATTTTTTAATAAATTTTGAAAAACTCAATAATTTATTTTATAGTAATAAAATCTTAAAACATTTATACCCTACTCTCCTTATAAACCCCATCTTTACTTATATTTGAAACTTTGATTGTCACACGTAAATTTTCAATCCAACAACAATTAATTTTTCTGTTTTATTTGTTTGTTTCAGAATTCGAATCATCAGTTCATTCGTTTTGGACTGTAGAACTTTCCACAGACATCGTTCCAAAATTCTTTTTAACTCTAGATACCTGGAATGACTAAAAAATTAAAAAAGCTCAACATCGATTTGTCGTACCATTACACAACTTTCTCTATATTACATACAGTGTCCCAAAAAAATGTGAACTGCCTATTCATTTTCGAATTATATATCAAAAGAAACAAAAAATATCAAATTCAACTTCATTATCCGCCTATATGTCATTTCGTTAATTTACAAAAGACATTATAACTCCAGAAATAGATAAGATATCGAGTTCAGATTTGGTATAAGTATTTTCTAAACTCCACTAAACCAAACACTTTATTTATTATTTTTTTATTTCATAATGGCGGCCGTTAAAAGTTTTAACGTGTAATATTCCCAAAACCGTTAGCTTTACAAAAAATGTAGAAAATTATAAAAATAAAGTCTTTGTGTTTGGAACACTTGTAAAACGTAACGTACAAAGTGCTTAAACCAAATCTGAACTCTATATCTTATCTATTCAGGAGATTTAGTGGTTCTTGTAATGAATAATGGCGTATAATGGATAATGAAGCAGAATTCGACTATTTGTTATTTGACTTTTTTTTTGTTCCTTTTGATGTATATAATCCGAAAATGAATAGCCAGTTCAGCTTTACGGAACACCCTGTATGTAAGAAAATAAACAAATAATGTTTCTAACAGACTGTGGTCGAAATCGTACTTAAAAATTGATACTTAAGTAATTAATACACTTTAAAGTAATTAAATAAAAAGAGATTTTACTATCGCAGGCAATTTCTTTATTTATTAGTGTGGTGAATATCAGGATATTATACCTCTAATTAATTCAAAGATTACTTCAGGTGTCAGGGGTAGTGTAGAGTGCAGATACTATCTCATACCCACCCTTTGCAACCCCCTTCCCTACCCCAACATTGTATTAAACTCATTTCCGCTTCCTTTATATTTTAATTACCCCTTCTAACCTCCGGGAATTTGTCTAGGTCTAAACAATGACTTCTACATATCAAGAAATACAAGGTCTTTCTTAAACTAAGTTCTAATGCAAAAACATTGCACAATCTTTCTCAGAATCGAAATATTAACGTCGCCGAAAACGTCAATTATGTAGTTGTCTGTAAAAAAGTGAAAATTAATGTTGGATAAAGTTTATAGATTATTTTTAACAAACTTGCTTCACTTGTGTGTCATAAACTTGTTATGCATAAATCAAGTTTTAATGTCGGCGGTTATTATTATTATTATTTTATTTTTAATTAATCTATAACGATAATTTTCTATTGTTTGTAATTTTTTACACTGGTTAGAGTAATTAATCTTCTCATTTCACTAAAATTTTATTTAAGTCGGTATATAAATGTTGCTTACTCGCGTTCTTGAAAACGGCTATGACGATTTTGATGAAACTAAGTTTTCATGTGTTTACGGATACGAGAAATCCATTGGTTAAGTGTATCTTTTTATATGCAAGATGATTTTTTAAACAGGTGTGACCACTGTTTTAGTCGATAAATTGAAAAGTTACAAAAAAAAAAACTAAGATGCGACCCCTCAGAATTTTTGAGTTGAACTAGAGGTATTACCAAGTTTTTCATATCCCCGCCATTTTTCCAATATGGCGCTCAGCTCTAAATTTTCTTATAGGAACCTCTATTTTTTAAGGCGATTTTAGATAAAACTCTCCATTTTAAGACTTTTATGTTCCTTGAGTATATTTTAATATTTTTAACCGTTTAGAAGCAACAAACACTTAAATGTTTTTAAAAATTCGTAAATTCAACCTTTTTTCAAAAGCGATTTTTTATTTTCAAAATCAAATTTAAGCAAAATTTAAACTAGAGCTTGGGTAAAAGGTATAATAACACTACTGTTATTTTTATTTATTCTGTAGGCTGAGGAATTACAGACTTATCGGTATTTATTACTGTACTAAATATATTACACCTTCTGAATTAAGGACAAATTGTATTATTAAGTAGTATTATTACATTTATTTCAGCTATAATATCCTTATTCGCAAGGTTTAATACATCCAGTAATAATTACAAACTGGTGTAAGCCAGTAGGTGTTCTAGACAAGTACCAGAAAAGTTCAATAAAAGTCGGTAAATACGCCTCTTTGGAAAATGTCAACATAGGCGAATATGTCTAAACTGATATCCATTGTAAAATTTGTATAACAGCTGTTTTAGGGTATAAAGAGTATTAATTAACTACCGGATTAGAACGTGTATTGCCAACATTAATTTTATCCAGAAAAATTATTATTAATTTCTTTAAAATGTTACCACTTTTTTAGTCCTGTCACTTGAGTAAAAAAAAAAATATATATATATATTTCTATTTTTTAAATACTTTTTTATTAATTACAGTCTGCCCATCTCTCAATCTTAAATTTAGTTAAATTGTTTTAGGTACGGAAAATAGACCTATGAAAACATCTTAAACCTTGTATTTTCACAACTTTGAGCGCTTAATAGCTCCTAAACGTATAAGATATCTAATAAAGATATCTAACAATAAATGAAATTAAAAAGTCTTAAGATAATGTGGCATATTGAAAAAATGGATGATGATATGAAAAAATTGGTAATACCTCTAATTTTAACTCTTAATTACATCTATTAAATCCCCACGATTTTAGGTTGCGAAACCGGGGTACTTAGGAACTACAAAATTTGATCAAAATTGTTGGAACCGATTTTGAGAAAATTATAATTTTATGATTTTGTTTTATAGCAGGTACAATTATGAATTAATGAACAGCTTTTATTTATAACAACTCCATGGTTGATTTGTTGTATTTTATCAATAACTTACAAACAGCATTTTTCAAGAGATGGTGCCCAATACATTTTGTTTGGGTTCTTAGAGGATTGTACTTGAGAAAAATCATTAGAACTGATATCGTAATTAAGCAACAGCAACAACACATGTCCCGAGATATGGTCAAAATATGCTCACATCAAATTTGATAAAAATCTGTCCATGCGTGTACATACGACAGACAGACATCAATCCAAGATACTCAACGGAGTTCAAAACGAATATATCCACAAAACTCGACGGATCACATAACTTTCTCTATACTACGTATGTACACTCCTGGACAAATCTATCGCACCAATCCGATCCTTGACAATTATGTTAGTACAGCACTGGTCATGTTAAACAAAGTACAATCTAAAAAGAAAGATAACGTATTTTCTGATTGTTATCGTTTCTACAGAACAAATTCCAAGACATATCATTCTTCCAATTTTCATTCGACATATTTTTTATTCTTCTCAAAAAAATTAAATGATTCGGAAACCACTAGAGCAAAAACTTTTGTTCAATAGTGGTGTTCGCAAAGATAAGTGGGTAAACTTTTTGGAGTAACCATTCCATGGTTGGAAGCAAGACGATTTCTGGAGAGCGGACGTAACAACAGAAGGCCAGTTCAGCGCAGACCAATATCTACAGACAGACAATGGAGTTGAACCCCTCGACGGTCTAGAGAGGAGAACGACTCGTTACTATATTGCCCTCGCTGCCCCAATTTGGAAACCCGCGGTAGTTCGAGGAACCTCATGAACACTCGACCGAGCGGCAAGGCTACGGGGGTGTTCACGGACTGCTAGAAAGACCACGTAACAACACTGTATTGAGCAGATC
This sequence comes from Aphrophora alni, assembly GCA_963513935.1. Taxonomy (NCBI): domain Eukaryota; kingdom Metazoa; phylum Arthropoda; class Insecta; order Hemiptera; family Aphrophoridae; genus Aphrophora; species Aphrophora alni. The sequence goes on from OY740774.1 coordinate 72,686,079, forward strand.
TGCCTAGAAAATTTGAGCGATCAATGTTTAGTTGAACCATCACCTGACACACACTTCCAGAGGAGAACGACTGTCAGTACACAGCTCTTTGCCTGAACAGGCAGGTACGTAATGAGCATATTTCCAGTGGTACAGTACTTCAGAGAAACTAATTTGAGCAGCAGAAAGCCTGCCACAGATCCACTCCTCACCGGACATCATCGAGCGGCAACAATTAGATTTGCTCGGGATCATGTCAACTGGGATTTGAATGACTCGATAACGTTCTGTTCTCATAGAAGATCAGAGTTAGTCAATCTTGTCCAGATGGACGTCAACGCATCAAGAAAGTGAGGTAAAAGGTTTTCCCAAGTCTGCCTCTCCCCTAGTGCCCTTTGGCGAGGGCCCTGTTTGTTCTGGGGTGGTATAAGTTATCACGCTATACTTCAGCCGTTCCTTCTTTGCACTTGCAAATATAACAATCTGGCAACGTAGCTTCGCGCTACGTTCAATCCCATCCCAACTTGCGATAATACGCGCGCAGTTTGGGTGTGATGCTAAGATATGCGGCCGTAGAGGGGCAGTGCGAGACGACGACGTTGCCATTTCCACTGCCTATCCGGTACGTCACCAAAATCCAAGTGCAAAGAACCAGCGGCTGTAGTATGACACGGAGCTAGTGACACTTCTTAGACCAATTCGAATACACTAAAGTATGTAGAAAACATAATAGAAAAACTTAATTCAAATTGCTTAGTTTGCCTGTTCTCAGAGTTTGACAATGCTCGACTGCTCAGAGTAGAAGCTGTCTGAGGCTACCTCATAGAAGTCGGTATAAAAGCAATTGAATGACCTTCCTTGAGCCTTATAGAAGACTTGTGGGACACTTTGAACAAACGAATCATAGAAATAAACAACACTAGCCGCTCTAAAAGACGCAGTGATTGAAGAGTGGGAAACGATGCCACAGGAAGATGCCCAAGATCACATTAGCTGAATGAGAAGGAGGCTCCAGGAAGTGATCAGATTAAGAAATGTAAATTGCTTCAAATTATATCAATTTTTTGTTTCTTTTTATATTATACTTATTACATTTTTGTAATATTTCATATTTTTTCTAATAAATCAAACTTTACTCCTAATTTTTTTCCATTAATTTTCCTTTAATACTGTACTTATTTATTATAAAGCACTAGTATAAAATACTATAAAGTATGTAGACTATTATACATTTCCCTTAGAAAAAACAATAGTAATGCTTTTGTCCAGGAATGTACGTCTTAAAGTAAAATAGTATTTTATTTGCTGTAATTGTTTAACAAGAAATGAATTCGTCAGTTATACAATCCAGTCACATGTTCCCACGCCCACTTTATTGAATAAATAAAAAGAGACGGTAAGGGCTGCGCCTCTAGTCCTGGCTCTCCGCCTCCGGGGCTGCACCCACAAATCCAGATTTGATTAATCTCAATATTTTCATAAATAATTTCCGTAAAAAGAACCACTACACAAACATTTCTTAATACGGTTTGACGTTGCATGTAGTAACTCTATCAAGATTTAGGCCAACCCTGAGGAAGGTCGACAAGGAAGGGATGGGAATTGTGCATAGGTGAATAGATGTTAAGAGAGAGATAACAAAAACTGTAATATAATGAGAAAAGGGGGGTGTTTGTCGGCGAAATAAAATAGGCAAGTTGAGGGTGCGTCTACCCTTTCATATCGCATTTGATGTTTCTAAGAGATGGTCATTCAATAACGTTCCTTCTTTTACAATGGAAATGTATGAATACGTAAGGTTTTTATTTCCTGGCCTTGAAGTCTTAACGTAAAAAAAATCTATGTCAGTGTTTGATATCCGGACCAGGAATGAATATTTCGACAAATATCAAATATTGTTTTAAGAAGTCAATGTTCGAAATATTCATTGAGCGAAGCGAAGTCTTGTTAAACGTTACCTTTTTGCATTTCGTCTGTATGTGTGTATATTTTGAGTGTAGGAGCGAGTGCCAGCCCACCCGAAATTTGTAAGAGGTATCAGGGTAATTTTGTGCCAACGTCATAAAAAAATAATAATAATTTCTTGGTAATTGTGTAAAACACCCAAGACTTGCCTAAAAACAAAACCTATTTGATCATTTTGACTCCGAATATTTTTATTTTAAACTATGAATAAATAGATCATTGTATTTAGAGAGAAGATTCAAAAGTTTAAAAATGTTAAACCAAATCAAAAATTTCTTAAATACTAGGGAAAATAATTCTACCCTTGGCAAGAAACTAAATATTTTAGTTGATAACTTGGATATTATTTGACGTATAGTAAACATTAAAAATATATTTTGTTTGTAGTTAAAAGAGGAAAATATTTTGTCTCTCGTACATATTTTGTAAAGGATTTCCTAAATATTTGACTTTGAATAATTAAAACGACTGATTTTTTTTTTAAATAAAGTAAATAAAGTGTTAGTTTTTTGTACACTTGTATACCGTAGCACTTGTGTATCAAATTTTAACTTTATATTTTATCTATTCCAAAGTTATAATGTTTCTTGTAAAAACAAAATTACGGATAGGTGGGAATCTGAGCGTTTACAGAGTGATTGGCACTTAGTGTCAAAAAATGTTTGGGTAAAAGTACACAATTTAAGAAGTAAAGCCACTCTTGAAAAATGTTTCTTTCAATTTGCCTTGGAATATTGAATTTTAATTGCTCTTCAAAAATATCGTCAAAAATCAATTTTCTCAACTATCCTGCCACTAATTTTTACTTTTAGTATTGTTTTCTGAAAACGCATAAAATTTTTAGTAAAATACAACCATTTGAAAAGTTGTTATTATTAAGATATATTATTATAATATTATTAAGATTGAAACAAACAAAATAATTGTTTTCTTAAAAAACCTTAAAAATGCAAATCACTGTTGTCGAATTTTTGTTCAGCATAACAATTGTCAAATTGTATCAAAAAGTGACCTTATAATGAGCTTTCATTTGATATGACGCTCTTTAGAGATATATATACGTTTAAGAGAAAACTAGCTAAATACGTTGTTAAAATACATTTTTTAACTAACTGTTTTAACACAGAACTTTTAGGACCACTCTACTTATGATAAAGAAAATAGTTGAGACAATTTGAGAGGGCATGTTACCTTTAATTATTTACTGTAGAACATAAAGAACTTTGTAAAATACTCATATTTATAGTATTCATATCTGTCACTTCATTCCTTTATCTTATCATTCGCATAGAATCCAGCTTATCTGGATTAAGCGTAACTGGGCTAATAAAAATTTTTCTTTCATTTTTAGCCCAGTTTTCTCTTACAATTTAAAAGAATAAACTGAAGTGTCTTATATGGAATGAAAGCTTATTATTAAGACAAGTGTTTGATATAATTTGACAATTAATTGTTAATGCCTAACAATAATCCGAGAATAGTGTTTGGAATATTTAGGTTTTTTCTAAGAACAAATATTTAATGTGTTTCAAACTACATAAATATACTAACGTTATTACTTTTCAAAAAGAAAATGGGTGTATTTTACTCAAAATTGTATGCGTTTTCACAAAATGATACCAAAAGTGATGGCAGAAAAGTTGAAAAAATTAAACTTTTCGTTTATAAGTCAAGATAAAAAAAAAGAGTGAAAATGTCATAGTAACAAGGTAAATTGAGAGAAAATTGTTCAAGACTGAATTTATACTCATATTCTATGTACCTTTCCCAAAAATGCTGTTGACACTAAGAGTCAATCACATTTTATAAAGTATTTTCTTAATCTTTACCAGTGGAACACAGCTTGACAGTTTCTCCGTGAATCACCTTCGTAATGTTTTTTTCTTAATTTTTACCAGTAGAACACGTCCTGACAGTTTCTCCGTGAATCACTCAGTAAAAAAAGATAAAACCTAAAAATCAGAACCCTATCTTCTTAGACGACTTGTGGCAAACGAGAACAAGTTGCTGCACAAAATAAACAAAAAAAAAAAAACAGATAATTGAAAAATGTCTTCACGGAATATTATAAAATTTTGCAGCTTCGTTGTAAGCTAGTTCAAGTTCACGGAATATCTATCACGTAATCTATAATAACCTACCCTTAGTCTAAGGGGTAGGAGGATACAATACAAACATGTGACTACCAGTAGGTCTACGTCTACTCAGACACGCAAAATTAACGTTTCAGAAATTAATTTTGCCGCTCAGCGAGAGGCCCTACTATCCATCAATGTATTAACTATGGGGGTGAGCGATGCGGGTGGATGTTGCTACCCCAACCCCTTAGTGATGAGCCTAGGCCATGGACACAATTAATTGAATCGTTTAGGGGTAGCTAGACGGACAGTATTGTCTGGTCCGTCTGAATAAAAGGTCGTAGACCAATATTTGTTCTTGAGATTTTATTTTGAAATATACAGAGAACTAAATTAATTTCAAAAGTTCTAGACTTGGGGGTATATTTATTCGGTTCCTTCGTTATAACTCCTTAGTTTAAGTATAAACGGGACTTTATTCCTAAGTAAATGGTAATAAAACATTGCAATACTTTAGACTTTAGACAAAAACTGCCCTTTAGAATTTCCCAGCATGTTTTTGAATTTTGCAATAGTTTTTTTAATTCATCAAAAAATAGTTATTTTATTCAAAACTCACATGTAATATATCATCTTTTAGAGAAAAGTGCATAGAATTCATATATGTAATAAAACAAATTTTAAATGTTCAAATTTAGTCGGGAATAAAATATACGCAGTAATTGAAACCAAAACGTATATAGACTACTAAATTCACAAAAAAATTTAACGATATAAAAACGATTTGTTAAGTAACTGGATAAAAGTGTGTAAAAAAATATATCAATTTAGAACATTTTTATTAGAATAAAATCAATTTTTATATAAAAAAAGTCCAAATTAACTACAAAGTTTTATTTTATCCATAACTTAACTAATAATTTTTTAGAGAAAAGTGCTTAAATTTGATTAAAAAACGAGTAGTAATTGTCTTGTAACAGTTAAACTGAATGTCTATAGAGGGTAAACTATAAGAATGACGATTATAGGAAGGCATAGAAATAAAAGTGACGTCTTCTGCTTTGACAAATGTTAGTTTGCGAGTCTGCGGCGATGCACACTAACTTTAGTGATTTATTACGTTTTATGGACTTTTGGTTAGGTTAGGTTATATGAATATAAAAGTTTGAAGCATTAGCTTTACAATGGTACCTAACTTATTGCGAGAGGGCGATTTTTGTATGATCTCTTCGACATTGTCTACGCTACTGGGAAAGCACTTTTGTTTTTGAACAATTATTTCTGAATAGTAATAATTTTTTACCCACGATTTGGTACGATTTTAAATTATTAATCTTCACATTTCACTAATTTCAACAAAATCAGTTGAGCCGATTTTCAGAAATACTTATTTTATAACAGTCCGAAGCCCGATGTTTGAGTTACTTAACGAACCGTTATTTTTTGAAGAGATGGCGTTTTTATTTGGGTCCTTAGAGGGTAAGCTTGATTAAAATTTGATCAAAATCGTTTAAACCACTTTTGAGAAAATCCTAATTTTGTGTTTATTTTTTATACTACAGGAACTTTATAATAGCGAAGAATAAAAAAATATATATATTCCTTTAAACAAAATTGATTAAAATTGGTCTAATAGTTGAGGCTGCATTAGCGACAAACGCCAGAAAGACATCATTCCAAAAACCACTTTTTTGGACTTAGATCTTCTCCAAACGGATATATACACAACCTGACATCGATTTTTTTTTACCCACTCTATACTATAAATATGTAAAAAAAAACAATAATTGCCGAATCATTTTCCTTTTAATCAAAGTACATAACTACTCAGGCTTAGCTTCAGACTCTGGGTTCTTTCTCAGGGTAGTAGTTTTAGTTAATTTTGAAGCGTGTCCCTAGGTTATATTTGAGTTTAATTTTTTTGTCATATTCTAGATTTATCCCTTGATGACGGAAGTTGATTTGTACTCTCGAAACGTGGTGTATTAGTTTTTATATACCGTACACAAATTATGGCCAACGTTCCATTAAACCACATCAATAATATAGCAGTAGTCAGATCATTCATGCTTCCAACGAGAAGCGCTTTGTTACCAAAACTTTCCTAAGATACAATCAAGCACGTCTACATAAACCTGCACTCTTTGATATCACCAACTAAGTTTTCAAGACACAACATTACGTGACAGCAATAGACATGCATTGTTACATAGCCTCAAGTTAGGATCATACCGCCTAGGCTAGTTATGCACACGTTCATTGAATGGTTATTTATTTTTCTGCTCGGGAAAACAGATAGGTTAGGTTAGGTTAGGGCGGACTAGTTTTTCGCGGAAATATCAAATTAGTATTCCTTTTTGAGGATAGGCGTGTGAAAAAGTTAATGCAATATTTTTTCTCCGTTCGTTGATATTTACAAAAAGAACTCCTAGATGTTCAGTAACTTCCAATCCAATCTTGTTAAATCTTTCAATATCCCCAACAGATCCAATCAACCAATCTAAGAATTCAACCTTAAGAAAATATTTGAATAAGAGGGGGAGTGAACACCTGTGGACATTGAAAAGGTTTAATTAGGCAACAGTGTTGAAAAGATTGCATAACTTCTACCAGAGTTTTTGTGTCCCTTTAATACAATCCGCACCCTCGTCTTCAACCCTTTCGTTCAACCCTCTACGTCTATCTTTTACATAATATCAACGCACATGTATTCAAGTTGTCTATCACATGGTTATTGCTTCATTTTATTTTCTCATGTATTCATATAAGGAACGTTTCATGATAGAGTAACTCTCTGGTGATTCATCTAGGATATGAGGGGAATGCCGTACATTTCATTTTTAATGACGCCTCTTAAATTTCCACTTGAGGAACGAGGGCCAGCCGGTAGGTAGAGTGAGACGCAAGAGGAAGTGGAGTTTTTGGTAAACAAAAATGAATATTAAATTATTGGTTGCAAGAATCACCACAAACAGGTTTGGTTATGATGGTTATTATATAATAACAATACTAAACTCGGACAATATAACAATAATCTATAATTAGATTAATGTTTGCAATAATCATTACAAACAGATTAGGTTTGGCTATTATATACATAATAATACTAAAATAATTATTTGTTCTATTTAGACATGAAGTGCGATATTTGTGGGAGACCTTGTCTCCTCTCTTATAACTGATGGCTTTTCTCCACCTCCTCAAGCCCCAGCCTCCCTCCTCCCGCCGCTGGCCCTAGCTCCGCCAAAGGCAAAATTACCTGAATTACCGTCGTCAAATTTTGGGTCGACTGGACCTCTCTTCTGCACTCAAAATGTGAGGATATACTACGTATGTGTGAAAATGTTCAGATAAACTAATTATTTGTACATAGAAAATAAGATGAATTTCTGTAAAAAATAAATTGAAATCTATTGTATAAAATGGTATTGTTTATAAAAACGTCTCTTGTTTTGCAGGACATAGAAAGGTGTCCTACATTAAGTTTTATAGAATTTGACTAGTTGCGTTCGAAACTATTGATTATAGAGTAAAACTAACAAACGCTAATGAGGATGTGGTTTATCGTTTTTACTGAAAACCCAACCATACATTCTAGCGTCATTTAATAGTGTTTGTTTAATAGCTTGTATACATTCTGCCATTAATAAATCAGTGTAAAAGTGATTCTAAGTTTAGTAAAATGAATATGGATGGTGGTAAATATCGTTGCTAATTATTATTACATGACCATTAAGTGATCACCAATATTTAGATTTATTATTAGATATTATTAGTAATTAATGTATTTTAGTCGAGCTTGTTCTAACCTAACTCACCTAACCTAGATCCTACATGTTTTAATAAACTTAAGTCCAAGCAAGGTCGTGTTCCTTATCGACTCTCAGGCTGCAATTTATGCCCTCAGCAATAACAAACCTACTGACTGCCTCAACACCCTGAACTGCCGCAGGAAACTAGCCAACCTCATTGATGGGGGATGGAACGTCAGCCTTCAGTGGGTCCCCAGCCACGTCGGTCTTCCAGGCAACGAAAAAGCAGACGAAATGGCCAAAAAAGGAGCAAAGGAAGAGCAACCTGAGATTCTCCATACTCTCCAAGCAGCAAGAAGCCAAATTGATACCACCATATCTAGGTACACTAAGAACCTCCTAAAAGGCTTAAGTATAGGCAAAATGTGGGAGAACCTTGCTACCCCAGGGCACATGCCTGCTGATCTGAAGAGAAGTGAAGCTGTTGTAAGGTTCCGTCTGGAAACTGGGTACGACTACCTGCAGGCCCACCTACACCGCCTTGGCTTGGCTGACTCAGACACAAGCCCTCTCTACTCAACCGGAATCATGGTGGGAAGTCACCTCCTCATCTGTCCCAAACTCAACCATCTTCCTGACGATCTCACAATGCGATACTGGGAGGCTCGGCGTCAAATGGCACAACCGCCGCCGACGGGCGTTGGCTAAAGTAAAGTAAGTAAATGAATACGTCGCCATTGGGACAAACAAATCGATTATACTCATGTAATCTTGGGTTTGGTCTCTCTCTCTTTCATCTTTCTAATGAGAAAGATTGTGAAATGTTTTGCACTATAGGCCTACATAGAGTTTCAGTTACAGAGGAGCGTGGTTTTAGTAGTGTCACCCATGAGGTTTTCTACAGTAACTATGGGGGGTTTGGCAATCCTGAGGGGGCCTAACTGGATCTACACCTTTTTTATGTAGTTTTAAGTTGGATGTCTCTTTCATCTTTCCTATAAGGTCTCTCTTGAACAACTCCTGCTCTTTTCCGACTTTCTTAGAGTAGGCCTATTCGAGGGCTAGTTTACTTTATTTTGTTCTTTTCTTTTCTTTATAAGGCGATGATGATTTGGAAATTTTTCGCCTTAAAATAATCCTGAACATCTTATAGCTGACACAGTCTAAACCTGATACATAAATAAGTCATCCAGAAAACATATCCGTCATCTCTTGTACTATCTTTGACAAAAACATTTAATTAGCACAATTATTCAAACAATGTAAAACGTTTTGTACTCTTCTAAAAAGCATTGTGACAGCCATCACTGACACATAAGGTATCGAGTTCTGCGTGTCAGTTTTGTCAAGCGTTATTAGTAGGGTATTGTTTACTTGTATCTGTAGTTAGGTCAATGACCTACAGAGCGTTCTGGTAAAGCCTTAACAATATGTTTTGCAAGGAACATCACCAAGTAATTACGAGATGAAACCCTATGTACCCCCTACTGTCATAGTGGTTAGAGATAAGATAAACAATTAACATTTTGGAAGGGTTTAATTGTATAGAAGTGTTAAATTAGACGAGGTTTTGAGTATTAAAATAAATAGTTTATAACATTACACTCATTTCTTAAATTTAATATTAACCATAAAATAAGATCTTCCTAAAAAAGTCAAACCTTACATGGGAAATTTAAAATATTTAATTTACTTTAATATTGAGTTTTCCCCGTGTATTTTGTACAGGAGATACAACCTCAGAACCTCGCAACGTTCCCACGAGGCTGGGAAAGGCTGTGTGCCCCATCCCGACCCCTCAGTACCTCACAGCGTAGGAATCCCGAGGCACCTAGCTGGATGTACACTTTTTCATAATATAGTCTAAAGTTATTTCCTATCTGATCTTTCTTGACCAATTCTTGCTCTCTTCCGACTCTGACGCTATTAGATTATTCGAGAGCTAGAGGTCTTTATTTTATGTTCTTTTCTTCCATTTTTTAAAAAACGTTAATGATCAATATTAATTTCACATTAGAAAGTTTTAAACTCTTTCATTATGGTCATCAATTTCCTAAATGTAATTCTTCATAATAAGGTAAATGAAATGAAAAGTTTATTAACTAATCTTCACGTTTCATGACATCAGGAAACCAAATATGTGATTTTCGATATGTCGTCCGTCCTTCGTCGTCTGCACGTAACCACGATAACGGTCATTCAAATAAAGATAGGAACATGATATTTGATATAGGGAACATTAGTCTTCAAATATATAAGACTTACCGTCGTCAATATTCTGTTTGCGTCGTTCAAACGACGTATATTCGAGTAACAGAGTAATATTCGAGACTCTGTGCTGTAAGGACGTAGACAATGATTCATGAATCAATTTTAATCGTATGTACGTGTAAGTGTTTCGTGTGTAATTTTGCTCTTGTGTAATGTGTTTGTAATTGACGAAGGGAAACCAGATTACTTTACAACTTGATAATGGCTGAATAGCCGAAACGGCAGTCGTTTGAACGACGCAAACAGAATATTGACGACGGTAAGTCTTATATATTTGAATTAATATAACAATATTCGGAATGGCGAAAACAAATTATTATAACAATAGTCTGTTCATAAAACTCGAATTGAAAATGTCGAAATGGCGGCCATTTAAAAAAATGTTACCGTCACGGGACGGTAGACAGAAGTGAAAACTTTAATTATCAATTTTAAAAATTAATAAATTTTAAACTTTCAATAAATGTAATAAAAGTATTAATTATATGTAATAGTTCATTTTCTAGTTTGACTATGTATGGGAGTCTGAGAAAGTTTGTGCAATATTTTTCGTCGATTTTTAGTTATGTTGGGTATGTGAGAAAGTTTGTGCAATATTTCTGCATTGATTATTAGTTTAAGTATGTATGGGAGTCTGAAAGAGTTAGTGCAATGTTTTTTCATAGATTTGTAGTGTTAATATGTTCATTGTATGTGAGAAAGTTTGTGTAGTCTAATATTTTTGCATTGTTATTAGTTTAACTATGTATTGGAGTCTGAGAAAGTTAGTGCACTCTTTTTCATAGATTTGGAGTGTTAATATGTATGGGTATGTGAGAAAGTTTGTGTAGTCTAATATTTTTGCATTGTTATTAGTTTAACTATGTATTGGAGTCTGAGAAAGTTAGTGCACTCTTTTTCATAGATTTGGAGTGTTAATATGTATGGATACGTGAGAACTTTTGTAAAATATTTTTGCATTATTATTAGTTTGACCATGTATGGGAGTCTGAGAAAGTTAGTGCAATATTTTTTTATAGATGTTTAGTTTAACATGTATGGGTATGTGAGAAAGTTTGTGCAATATTTTTACATTTTATTAGTTTGACCATGTATGGGAGTCTGAGAAAGTTAGTGCACTTTTTTTCATAGATTTGTAGTAACCGTTGTTGTACGTATACTGTTATTATTATTTTCGTGACGAATTTTCCTTTCACCACATCGATTTAACAGCACCAAAAAAATTGCCTACCGGGCGTAAAGAAATCACTTCAATAGTTATTTGTGCAACTAGTAAGCAAAGTGGCACTTTTTTAAACGAGAGAAAAATGTTGACGCACTCGGCAAGCCTCGTGCGTCAATTTTATCGAGTTTAAAAAAGACACTTTGCTCACGAATTGCACATTATACTTTGTCTACAGTTGTTGATTGTTGAAAAAAAAATTATATAAATATAAATATAGAGGTTAAATATAAACCTCTACAGTATATTCATGTCAAAACTGAGGTTATTTATGAGTATTACAAATAACTTATACTCCGCGCCAAAGCTGGTGGCGGCTGAGGGATTAGGACAGCCGGGTCGGTGAGCCTACCCCCAATTAGACCGCGCTCGACTGATTCGGGCCTTGGTCATTAGTCACCTACTGGGTTAAAAGTGCAATCGGTACAGCTTTTTTAATTAGTCAAATATTATAAAAGTAACTACATATTTGTAGTCTACATAGAATTACAAGAAAATTAAGTCTAAACACGATGTAACTGCGATATTGTAAAGTATTTGGTTTAAACGAGATTTAAAAGGTGTCCTGAAGAAGATAAAGATTTTTCTGTAATCGATTTTAATTACATAATACATTATAAGTTTTGTAGTGTATATCAGATAACATAATTATTTTAAAGTTTTCAAACTTGTAAAAAAAACCTTGTAGACTTTGTAATCGGTTATTATTGTGTTCCGATAATTTACACTATCAGTGCGGTTTGAGTTTCGGTTCGCTTTTATAAACAAATATATTTATTTCGGATTTGCATATGCTTAGCCAGCGCACTTCTTGTATTTTTATAAGACACACTTCTACCCTATATAGACGACAGAAGGGGCCTGAACTCAGATGATTCACTGGGTGGAATGACTCACATTCCACTCTTGTTGGTTTCGCATCCCCGGTCCAAAGGTTAACGTCCTGTATGACTTATTTTCCGTCAGTCGCTAAACATTTAATGTCCCGATCGGTTCGTTTTCGCCTTCAGCATCGTAGGAGCACATTTCGTAAAAGAAGATTTTACAAATATCGGTTGTTAAAAGCTCTTACTGTAAATATTTTTGTAAATACATGTAATTTTTAGATAACTTTTAAAATATATGTCTACATCATTTTTAAACTTAACTGTTATTTATTTTTATTTCCTTCTATAAACCAAATACTTTACAATATCGCAGTTACATCGTGTTTAGACTTAATTTTCTTGTAATTCTATGTAGACTACAAATATGTAGTTACTTTTATAATATTTGACTAATTAAAAAAGCTGTACCGATTGCACTTTTAACCCAGTAGGTGACTAATGACCAAGGCCCGAAGCGGTCGAGCGCGTTCTAATTGGGGGTAGGCTCACCGACCCGGCCGTCCTAATCCCTCAGCCGCCACCAGCTTTGGCGCGGAGTATAGGTGTATTGTTGAGGAAACGGGATTGCCAACTTCAAAACTCGGCAAACGAAAAATACTCTCCGTGTACATACACTGTCAATCATCTTCATGAATAATTACTTCCTTTTTCAACTTTAAAACGTTGTTTTGTTGTTTATTTATGTTATTTTACATGTAGGAATTAATCTAACCTACATACGGGACATTTCCTGTATATTATAAATCAATTCAAATAAACTTAACCTAAATTTCCGTGTTGTTCGGTTGCCATTCGGAGTGTGCAAAGTAGTGGGCAAAGTGAAACTGTTGAGAAATCAGCTGTTTTGCAAACTAATTTAAATGAACAAAATGCCACTTTGTCAACAACTGTAGACAAAAATGTTTTGTTCATATCTCGTTTGCTATAAAAATTAGATACACAATTTGCAGATTTCAATTCTTCATGTAATGGCACCCAACCTACCTCTCTACGATGACAAATAACAGTCAAAAAAGTAATTGCAAATGGTGACTTCCCAAGTAAATGTGACATTCGTAAAGATACGAGACCTACCAGGGCGATCCTTCATAGTTTACCCCAGGGCGTGGCACCCAAGAGCTGTAAAATTAACACGAGCTAAGCGAGTGTAGATGTTTTTAATATATACACATCCACGAGCGAACGTCATGAAAGTAGTAATATACACAAAATTACAAAGTTCACAAAACAGTGTAACAACTGTTTTAAACAAACTTACTCTACTGGATAAGATACCTTAATCTATCAATATTTAACATTTCCTACAATGACCAAATAATTAACTTTTGAGAATACATTAAGAGGACCTGCTTTTATTATATTTCATGAAGGGACGAGTAAGTACTATGATGGCTCCATATAAATCATTTAAGTTTTTATATTATATAATTGTTTTGATAATGTAAATACTTTAATAATATAATATTGGTTTCATCAATATTTAACAAAAGTTATAGCTATTATTATTACACTTCAACCACATTGTATATAACAGAACTATACAAGTTGAAAGTTAAAACATCATGAGTTATACAACAGGGCACTGCACTATTTTAAAGACCTCGAGTCGGGTGTCTATAATATTTACTCGCAGTGTATTGCTAGAAGGGTTGCATATAACAGGTGTTTCTGCAGCCCTCCTCATTAGAGATCGCATTAAGAATAAGAAGTAGAGTTTCCTGGATAACATAGCCGTGGGATGGTCGCGCAGATGCTGGGCAAAGGGTTGGTTCTGGTTCAACAACCCATAACATGGAAATAATGAAAACAGAAGGCGCCTAATAAGAGAGCAAAATACGTGTGTTTGAATGTATAAATAGTGATCATTTCTAACCACCCGTTCAAGTCTTTGAATGATGTATTACGATATTCCACTGTACACGTCTGTTTTAATTTACGTGTCATGTCGCCTATCATGTTAATTTAAACTGTTTTGTTGGGACTCCAATTAGAGAAGTAAGGAAATGTGATGATCTGGAACTTGTATGGTAAATTATAATGTCTGGTCATTATTAAATAGTTTAGACTTTAGCGGAGTAACATCCTTACTTCATTTTTTCCATTGTTGTTTAGGGTAAAAATCGTTCCTCATCAACTCCTTATTGGAAAAAGAAGAAAATATAAAATAAAGACTCTTAACCCTCGAATACTCTAACTCAGAGTCGGGAGAGAATGAAATCTGGTCAAGAGATACCTGATAGGAAAGTTGAAAGAAAGTTATCTAACCCAAGAATACATGAAAAAAATGTGTAGAGACAGCTATTACCCCTCATTAGGATTGCTAAGTCCTTACTCAATAAAATGATATTCTGAAAGTGTTCTTAGGTAAAATATATTTCCAAATTAACAATTTTAGTTAGTTTAATTATATTTTTATATCCCAGAAGAAAAAACCACAATATTCCTATTTTATCAAAATCGGCTAAAAATATTTGAATCAACTTTTACTCAAAGTATATCCTATAAGGACCTATACAAAAGGAATTAGTCTCCATGTATCAAAACATTCCAATTCGTATATTGCTGGTAAGAAACAAAACATATGTTTTCATCATTATTTATCAAAACTCGATACGAACTTAAACCAGTTATGTTTAATAATTAATCGTCGCTGAATGTAAAGTGGACAAACTTCGCTACAGAAAATCCAAAAAGTTCTTACATTTAGATACGTAAATAGTATTAATTTTTTGGTAAAAATTTGGCGAAACGAGTGACCTTCACCTAACCCCGATTTCCATACGTTTTTCAATATAGAAAAATGACAAACAAAAAATTCAAGATGATCACATTTTGACATCAAATATTGTATACAAAAAGGTATTGTAAATTATAAATACGTTCACATCAATAAACTCTATTTTGCTATTTTGGGTACACGCTTGGGTGATTATTTAATTTCAATAATCCAACTAAATAAATATTTTTTGAGGGGAAGATTGAATATGCGAAACTTTCCCACGGGTTTACTGGTATTATGGTGATCAGCTTAGAAGAGGCCCGGGTAATAAAATGCATTGAAAATAAAGAACAAATTTCACTTAAGAATTTTATTTTGTTATTCCTCCAAAAAACCTATAATAAATGTTCAAAGTGATGTCCTTTAACATACATACACTTGTCAACACGCTTCACAATGCTTCTGGAAACTTGTCTTCAATAAGATCTCTGCAATAACACGGTTGATATTTATTTTCAACTGCTCTAAATAAAGTGTGATGATTACTCTTGAATACTTGATTTGTCAAATAACTCTCCATAAGAAGAAATCTAAACTAGACATATCAGGAGATCTCGGTGGCCAAAATCCTTTGGAAACATTTCTTAGAGTTACTTCACTGATCTCTGCAATAACACGGTTGATATTTATTTTCAACTGCTCTAAATAAAGTTTGTGGATTACTCTTGAATACTTGATTTGTCAAGTAACTCTCCATAAGAAGAAATCTAAACTAGACATATCAGGAGATCTCGGTGGCCAAAATCCTTTGGAAACATTTCTTAGAGTTACTTCACTGATCTCTGCAATAACACGGTTGATATTTATTTTCAACTGCTCTAAATAAAGTTTGTGGATTACTCTTGAATACTTGATTTGTCAAGTAACTCTCCATAAGAAGAAATCTAAACTAGACATATCAGGAGATCTCGGTGGCCAAAATCCTTTGGAAACATTTCTTAGAGTTACCTCACTGATCTCTGCAATAACACGGTTGATATTTATTTTCAACTGCTCTAAATAAAGTGTGTGGATTACTCTTTAATACTTGATTTGTCAAGTAACTCTCCATAAGAAGAAATCTAAACTAGACATATCAGGAGATCTCGGTGGCCAAAATCCTTTGGAAACATTTCTTAGAGTTACTTCACTGATCTCTGCAATAACACGGTTGATATTTATTTTCAACTGCTCTAAATAAAGTTTGTGGATTACTCTTGAATACTTGATTTGTCAAGTAACTCTCCATAAGAAGAAATCTAAACTAGACATATCAGGAGATCTCGGTGGCCAAAATCCTTTGGAAACATTTCTTAGAGTTACTTCACTGATCTCTGCAATAACACGGTTGATATTTATTTTCAACTGCTCTAAATAAAGTTTGTGGATTACTCTTGAATACTTGATTTGTCAAGTAACTCTCCATAAGAAGAAATCTAAACTAGACATATCAGGAGATCTCGGTGGCCAAAATCCTTTGGAAACATTTCTTAGAGTTACTTCACTGATCTCTGCAATAACACGGTTGATATTTATTTTCAACTGCTCTAAATAAAGTTTGTGGATTACTCTTGAATACTTGATTTGTCAAGTAACTCTCCATAAGAAGAAATCTAAACTAGACATATCAGGAGATCTCGGTGGCCAAAATCCTTTGGAAACATTTCTTAGAGTTACCTCACTGATCTCTGCAATAACACGGTTGATATTTATTTTCAACTGCTCTAAATAAAGTGTGTGGATTACTCTTTAATACTTGATTTGTCAAGTAACTCTCCATAAGAAGAAATCTAAACTAGACATATCAGGAGATCTCGGTGGCCAAAATCCTTTGGAAACATTTCTTAGAGTTACCTCACTGATCTCTGCAATAACACGGTTGATATTTATTTTCAACTGCTCTAAATAAAGTTTGTGGATTACTCTTGAATACTTGATTTGTCAAGTATTTCCCCATAAGAAGAAATCTAAACTAGACATATCAGATCTTGGTGGCCAAAATCCTTTGGAAATAATTCTTTCTTTAAAAAATGTACGCAATATATTTACAAGTTCCACCCTCCTGCAGCAATCAACAATAGCGCTCATCTTCTTCAATCAGACCAATAAACTGTTGAATAATTTCTTGATATGTCTCGGCATTCACAGGAGACCTATTGATAGCAACTTCAATGTCTTGCAACTTTTGTTCTGTTAAAACAGATTTACTCCCTTCACGTTTTTGCCCATTACTGAACCAGTTTACAGAAACTTCTTAATAAGTTTCTGAATAACACTTTTCACTGGAGCTTCTTTATAAAATTTAACAAGAATTGCTTCTCTGCACTGTTTGTAAGAACCATATTTATTAAAGTTTTCAACAACAAACACTCGCTCTTGTAGGTTAGTACGTATTTTTAAATGCACTATTTAATTAATGAGACCAAAACTGCGCAAAATGATGTTCTGAAATTGAATAACAACAATTACATTAACAAGCTAAAGTAATCAATTAAAATCAGCTGATCCAGGCTAGCCAACACAATATAGTGTACAACAATTATTACTGAAATGATTTAAATCATTCTACATAGTGATACAACCTAATTTGAATATATTATTATTCTCGGGCTTCTTTTAAATTGATCACTCGGTAAAATTCAACTATTATTTTCATAAATACTGTTTATATAACATATTTTAATATAAACTATAATGTCTCATATGACATTAATTACATATGCGTGTGGTTAGGATTAACAGAAACGAACCTAAAGTAAATTATAATTTTTCATTTAGGTAGTAAAAAGATATTTTTCGAGAGATATCAACAAATAGAACAAAAACTCGAACACAAGATTTCACAAAAATTATGTTTACTTAATCAAACTCGTTTCAACGACAAAGTTGCCATCCTCAGTGATACATGAGCTACAATAACTAAACTATAACTGTTACAGTTTAGTTATTGTAGCTCATGTATCACTGAGGATAACGACTTTGTCCTTGAAACATGTTCGATTAAGTAAACATAATTTTTGTGAAATCTTGTGTGTCGAGTTTTTGTTCTATCTAATATTATCTCACAAGACAAGTTCAATATTTATTTATCAACAAATATAATTTTTCGTTTTATAGATGGTTGTATGAAAAAGCTAGTGGAACGTTTTGCATAGTTTAACATAGCTTGAATTATAGATTAAATGATAGAGAAATAAAAATAACAGTTCTTTGTAACCTTCAAAGTATCGATTCTTTAAATTAAAACACTGGAATAAAGTTGAACTTGATTTGGGCCAAGATCGGTTCTGTTAATAGAAAAGACCAGCCCACAACCACTCCCCACTGTGACCTTCTTTCGGCTAATTTCTCCTCAAGTTACCTTTTTTTTCCCTTTCCGTGAAACCCTTTTGTCTCGATTTCTCTTCCAACAAAAAAACAGAGTTGCACCCACACAACCCTTTAGAACCGTTAGGCAATGTTAGCTAAAATTACTGCAATTTATAACTGAAAGGGTAGATGCGGAACTGAAAACCCTTTTTCCCAGGTTTTAGGGATTTCTTTATTCTTGTAAAAAATGTTGTTAATGGTTTTATTGCTCTTTTGTTAACAGTAATAATTTTTCTACTGGTGACAGGTACAAAATGGCGTCTGACTTTCACAAACTTGATATTGTATGTTTCTGTTAGAATATTGGATAGTTTGTTTATTGTAGTTTCTTTGGGAATAATAGGGTGATTATTTTACCAGTAACCTAACCATTCCTCTGCAACCGATATAAAATTTTTTAATATACATTAAATTTTTGATAGAAAATAGATTTTGGAAAACAATTTTTAGAATAAGTTAATTTTTATTTCAAAATGGTAATTTAAAATATTTTGTAAATTATTAATTATTTTATTGATAAAACAGATCGATTCAAATTGTTGAAAATAACAAAAAGGTTCCAATACATATATGTCAGGAACGTCTGTTTGAATGAACACTTCAAAAAAACATATGCAATAAAAAAATTGTCGTCTGAGTTTCTCAAAACTGACTTTGTACGTTAGTTTTATAAAATAACAAAGTAGTTTTATTATTGCAGTTTGTTTACAATATAGTGTTAAATAAAATTTGAGTTGTATACAAAATTGAAGATGACTAAATACGGTAAAATCAGATACAAAAATATTATTTTCAGAACGTATGATATTTCTGTTAGCCATCTTGAATACAAATCAATTTTTTTAAATATCAAGATGGCCTTCAGATACATAATTTTCTTGCAGATAAAAAGAAAAGGTGAAACCCATTTTTGATAGTTCAGAATCAAACTTGCAAAAATTCAAAATCGCGCCAAAAATTTAAATCAAGGAAAACATGTTGTACAAATAATATAAGTAGTATATGGAAAGTTAGGAGATGGGCCAAAAAAATCTAAGTCGAGTTTTTTAAATAAAATACTTTCTTAAAGTCCTCTAAGAGTGCTTCAATGTAAACGCATGAACCAATTTTTATGAAATTTAGTATGTGGACATATATCTGGGGACTTTGTTTAATTTGTTTTGATAATTCATAATTTGGTGTGTGTAACTGGATAAAAAAAAACAGAAAATATATCAAAATCAAACTTTACTCAAGTGTAGCCTCTAAAGACCAAAACAAAACGTATTGGTTGCCATCTCTTCTAAAATGTCTGTTCAGGAGTTATCCTTATAAAACGAAACAGAATCTATTAAAGGTTATAAGGAAGACTGTGAATTTCGTTTAAATTTTAGTTAAATGTGGAGATTAATAAAAAAAATTTAAATGATAAATTTGAAAAAATGAAAATTTAAAAAATGTTAAATTAATTTTTTTTAAAACATGAAAAAATAGGGGAAAAAAAGAATAGAGAAAATGTTTGTTGTAAAATAAAAGAAGAAGTGGATGAAGAAATACGACGAAAACAAAAAAGAGAGAAAAAAATTTTTTAATGAAAATAATCGGAAGAAGAAGAAAAGAATTGATTTTTTTTTAATATAAATAAATGGAAAAACAATTAAGAAATGAACAAAAATGACGAAAATGGAAAAAACAATAGACTAATAATGAAAAATAGGAAAAAAAGAAGAAGAAAACTACTATAACGAAGACAAAGACGAAGAAAAAGAGAGAATATAAATAATGAAAACAATTTTAAAATGATAATTTGAAAGAAGAAAAAATGAAAAATAAAACTCAAATTTGAGTAAAAAAACTAACAGTTTAATCGTTTAAAAAAATATTAAAATGGCAATATATATTTTCCCATAGTAGTTTTTTAAGGCAAAAAACCTCTTGTCATCATGGCCTTATAAAAACCAACGAAGAAAAGACCATAAAATAAAGACACCTAGCCCTTGAATATTGTAATAGTCATCAGGGTCGGGAAAAACAAAAACCTTTTATTCAATAAGTCAAAAAACTCGAAAAATTGTATTGCCAAATTTTTCATAGCGCTAAGGTATTTTTCATAACAATTATTCCAATATGGCGCTGAGCTCTAAATTTCCGAAATGAGATTTTGGATAAAACTCCCCATTTTAAGACTTTTATATTCTTGGGCATTTTTAAATATCTTTAACCGTTTAGAAGCTTCAGGCACTTAAATATATCAAAAATTCGCAAATTCTAACTTTTTCCAGAGACGATTTTTAATTTTCAAATTCAAATTCAGGTAAAAGTTAAACTAAAACTATGATAAAAGGTACTTTAATAACACTACTGTTATTTTTATTAGTTCTGTAAATTTTTGGAATAACAGACATATTGATAGAAAACACAAAATCATAACTTTCTGGCAATTGTCTGGAACATCCACTGGCTTACACCAGTTCTTTATAATCATATTTATCTTATTCACAAAGTCTAATATACATCAAGTAATAATTACAAATATGATGACAATCCAGTAAGTATTCAAAACAATTATCACAAAAGTTCAATAAAAGGAAGTCGATCAAATCGCCTCTTCAAAAACGTCAACATAATTTTTCGAAACTGCTTTGGACTGTAAAATTTGCACAACAGCTGTTTTAGAGAATAAAGAGTATCAATCAACTACCTGATATTTATGAAGTGTATTACCAACATTATTTTTATCCAGAAAAAATAATTATTAATTTCTTTAAAATGTTACCATTTTTTAGTCCTGCCATTGAGTAAAAAAAATCAAAATATTGCTTTTCAAATTTTTAATATTTGTTTTATAAATTATAGTATCTATCCATGTCTCAATTTTAAATTCAGTTGAACTGTTTTAGATACGGAAAGTGGACTTCTGAAAACGTCCTAAACCTCGTAATTATTACAAATTTGAGCGCTTAGACTGTTAAAGATATTTAGAAATACCCAAGAATGAAAGGTGTTAAAATAATGTGCTTTATTTAAAATTCCCATAAGAAAATTTCGAGTTGACCGCCATATTGGAAAAATGGCTCGTAATATGAAAATTGTGATAATACCTCTATTTTCCACTCAATAAATCCTGAGGTACCTTTTGAAGTTTTTTTTTTGTAACTTTTGTACTTTTCAAAGAAAACAGCGGTCACCTCCGTTTCAATCACCCTGTATATACAATTATAATATAGTAATATATTTTGTATTCCATTTATAATTTGTCATACATAAATCAACTTTTTTTTTTAGAATTACTAGCTATTATATCGAATTGGTAGTACAGAGTTGAAATGATAAGAAAATTTACAAAATAAATAAGTCTGCAATCCAGAACTAATATTAGACATGAGGGACTCTACAGAGTGTCAGTCATAATAAGCTCTTATCAGTACAGATACAAAAAGATACTATTTAATCTAGATAACACTTTACAACTATAGTAAAGAAATTAAGGTCGGACAACAACTACATTTGTATACGCCTAGCAAGTCATTTATTTTATCTTCACTCAAAAGCTACTCCTTCAATTTTGATAAAATTTTCTAGTTGTTAATTTATTGTTTTCCGTATTTATTATACTACACAATATTCAATATACATTTTTTAAATCGTGTATGTTATATTCAAATTATTAACAAAATCGTTAAAGTTCGCCAGATGTTGAACGGTTCTCCCCAAATCATAACCTAATCCTATATTATTAGTGTTAACTGTACTGTCTAAAAAGTGGAACACTTGAGTGGAACTCAAAGATGGCGGCCTAGCTCCGCATTCCAGTTCGGCAACCCCACTCATTCGACTTCTTACCACAACTCTGCTTGTTTGTCTGTTCATTATTGCATCAATGACTATGGTAGGGGGTACATTGACTACAAGTAATATACGTTACCTGCTTTCTCTCTCCGTCCTATCTATTAGGAATAATTAACCTCCTGGTCTTAATTTCGAGCCTTAAATATAGTTAATATTCCAATCAATTCGTTCGTTCATTTTGTCCTCTCTCTCCCATCTCACTAGAAAAATATAAAAAGACCAAATAGTCAAAATTTTAAACCAAAAGTTTTTCAATTTTTTTTTTTTTCTCAATTCTTATTACTTTATGAGAAAGCAATTGTTGTTAATTCTGAGTTATTTCTGTTGGAAGATATCTCATATCAGCATTTTGTGACTTTTTAATTTCTGCTCATAAATTCGTTTTCATGTCTGACCGTGAGACTGTCATAATAGACAGGTAATTTCACAAAATTCACTCTACCGATTTCAATCAAATTTGAGCAAAATATAATAATAATTACTTAAATCTGAGTGCAAAATCGCAAGTAACTAAATAATACAGTAAAAATAAGAAACTTTATTATTCGTCAATTCAGGGACATGGATGGTATGGCATTCATTATGATCTAGGGGTTCCTAACCTAACCTAAGATAAACTTTCTAATCTAATACCAAAGTATCCCTTATCCCAACCTAACCTAAGTAACAGTTTTCCCCTAACCTAACGTAATCAATCTAATTTCTTTTCCCTATTGATGGAAAAGGGTGAGGAAAAGAGTTAAAATTTTGGGGGATGGGTGGCTGTTTCAACTTCCGTTCCATCCGTTTCCCTGAATTGACTAATAATAAAGTTTCTTGTTCTAACCAATCCCACTTTATTGTATTGTTCTACAAATTGACTAAGACTTGTAAAATCTTAGAGAATATAATCACCTCTAAGTTTATTTAAATTTTCTTCTAAACAACTGTGTCCTCAAGTTAGAAAATTGCAATTATCAATAAACTAAAACTACCAGTATGTATTCAAATATATAGTTTTTAAAATTTATAAGTCATTATAGTTGAATTTGAAAAGCAAGACACAGAATTATTTTAGTACAGATTAAAGAATTTGTAAACACCAAACAAATGTTTAGAAATATATCCTGTGGCTGTTATAAAAGACATAATTTCTTAAAAACCTCTGCACCGATTTAGTTCAAATTTTAGAAAAATATGAAGATTAATTACTTCAAAGATTAAAGCAAAATTGCAAATAAAAAATAATACAAAATACGGTCAGGAATTGGTAAAAAACCAAAATAATCCTTGACTGGCTTCATTAGGAACTCTATTATAATGAAATACAATTTACACTGAGAACGCCTTTAATATACAAGCAAAGCAAGTTGAGACTGTGTTATTTTTACTTTGTGACTGACATCTTAAAAACTGACATTTTTCTTAATGAATAGTTTTGGATCTTTTTATTTGGGTGGGGGGGGGGGTAAGTAAGAAAGTTAGTGCAATGTTTTTGCACGGTTTATTTTATTTTGAAGATATTTAAAGAGCTTAACATTGCTTCCCTTCTGTCATACATGCGTCACAAAAATACATCATGTTCAATTGAAGGTTTAACCTACTTTCTTTTTTTTTCAAACTTAATAACTGAACAGTAATTTTCTTTTACATACGATTTGGCACACCAGATTTGTTAAGCTAACTTTATACGAAATTGGTAGAGCGGATTTTGAGAAAAATATTTACAACAGCTCATTGACCGACATTTTATTTTTTTTACCGATAAATAGGATTTTTTTAAATACTTCCAACTACGATCTAAATAAAAAATAAAAAAGAGTAAAACTAAATAGACAACTGTACATTAACGAATTTTGTTTGTTGTTAATACTAGACGTATAAACATAATTTGTTTAACCCATCGCCATTAAAAAGTATAAAAATAAGAAAACTAAAAAAATCCATTTGAAATTTTTTTAGAAAAAAGACACTTATTTTTCATAATACTCTGTATATGTTTTAAAACACCCAGAAATGTTTCCGGTTAATTCACCACAAGACGTGAATACAAGGTCCCATCGCAACACGCTGAAGATAATATTTCCTGTTAATTCACCGCAAGACGTGATTACAAGCGCACAGCCGTGAAATATTGAGAAAGGAGAAAAAGCCTGTTCGTCCAGCAGGATTTTTACCGTTAGGTAATTTACACCATTCGCACTCTACCCCTTTTTATTTAGTTAACCAGTTAACGAGCTGGGTTCAACTTCGTGTTTAATTTCTTGTGATATTTTTAGTTATTTTGACAGCTTAGAGCTCGTTTTAACTCTGGGTTACTAGTTTTAGTTTTAAACATAGTATTAATATACTAAGCAATGTTCGCTTGGTGAAGAAAGTAGATACAAACTCTAGAAACGTCGTATAACAAAATGCTGGTAAATGTCCGAATAAACTATATCATTAAAAGGTAGGTAGTTTCAATAGAGACCTTTTTAAATGACGTATTTATAAAAATTGAAAATCGAATCCGTTCTGCTATTTTTATTCTGAAATGTATACAGTGAACCAAAAATAGTGGGAAATTAATCCTATGGGGTGTGTCAATGCACTTTTCACAGTTGCTGGTGTAGACGTGGAAAGATTTTAAGACTAGGCCCTTATCACACACTCGTCAACTACAAATTAATGTTTAACATACAAAATCTGGTTTCAGTATAAAGTACCGTAACTGAGTAGGTCAAACCATTGGCCTATATTTCATAAAGCATTCAAATTACCTTCAAATAAAATCCACTACGCTTACTACCCAGCTATTCTTTCACTATGCGTGCAGTTGGCTTCGGAACTGGTTTTCTCCTACGGCGGGTCTCAGCAATGTTATCTTGCACCGAGTGGACAATTTTTCATTGGTTAATGACGCCGAAGTAGATACAGTTCAGGTACAACTAAACGCAACCTTGTGATTGAAAGTCTGTCTACTTTAACAGCTAGGGTATTGTGTTTTGGAAGGCATGTCGTACAACTGTCATTCCAGGATATTAATTATCAAATCGTGAAATGGACTATACGTTGGCAGATTAGTCAAACCGTCATTTTGTCCTGTTAATTCGCCACAAGATATAACTACAAGGACACACGATAAACTATTGAAAGTGTTGTTCAAACCAATAAAACCGTTAGGTAACTGTCTCGTTGGCACCGTTCGTTCTGAAAGTCAACTTAAACAGCCTGTAGTTGCCCTGTCATGGTATCATACCAGGACTTCAGAAAATGGTTGTATTTTTTATGTATTATTTTCCAACATGCTGAGGATCAGACGCATTCTCACGCATTGTATGCGGATTTCCTTGACTTAAACGTCCCTAATTTGGAGAAGAAAAGGTATTTAATTAATTTTTTTCCGTTTATTTTCAAGATCATTACTTAAATAACTTATGTTATTTTTATACATTCTTATTGTACGATAAAAATATGAGAAAACGTTTCTTCAATTCGACCTTAATTGTAAAAACTTTTGTTTTATTATTTTACTTGTACTGAAAAATCTCAAATAAATATTATTATATAAGAAAGAGTTCAATGACTCATGGAACACTCTTTATATAGTCTATTATTCGAGCGAATTCCCTTGTAAGGAAGTTCAAATAAAAATGTAACAAATTTTAAAAACTATTTCACCGACCATTACGATTTATTTTACAAATAAAACCTAAAAATTTCAAACAAAATTACAGTAAGTTTTCTGTTTTTTAAAACTATTTGAACGTTCACTACCACAACAACCATTTAATATTCAAATAATCAAATATTTAAACGTCCGTCATTTTGAAACGGATTAGTATCAAATTAAAGTAGTTTGAAGACGATAAAAATAATGTCAATGAATATGTACGAAATGTGGGTGTCTTATCTATATCTGGGATATAGTTTTATTGTCTGTAGTATAAGGTTAGGATGTGTTGCGATACTGTAAGTCTAATATCAAAATCTGGTTTCAGTTTAAAGTACCGTAACTCAGTAGGTCAAACCATTGGCCTATATTTCATAAAGCATCAAATTACCTTCATATAAAATGTACTACCCAGCTATTCTTTCACTTATGCGTGCAGTTGATTTCGGAACTGGTTTTTTTCCTACGGCGCGCCTCGACAACGTTATCTCTCAGTGAGTGGACAATTTTTCATTGGCTAATGACACCGAAGTTCAAACTTGTTTGATGTTCCTTCAAGGAATGTTTGATATTTAAGAATGCGACAATTGTACATTGTTTTACCTTTAATCTATGTTGTGTGGGAAAATAAATTATTACACTTCAAAACTACCGACTTCCGAATAGGTTCTACACGAAACTTCTTTGACTATTCGTCCCTTCAACAAGTGAGAAAAGTGTTGAAAAATATTGTCTAATCATCCTCAAAATCACACTAATCGTCCCCTAAATTCGTTCGTGAGTTGCCAATCAAAAAGTGAAAATGAACTACGGAAGCCATATTTGAAAAAAAAAAATTAATTATGCTCTAACCTTGCTTCGCTTGTCCCATAAACACATGAGCGTAAATCGTATTTGATCAAACTGTTAACGACAGCGGTCAGGTTAGGTTAGGTTAAGTTTTTGAAAATTATTCCTTCTTGGTAATTGTCCATTATTTGCAATTATGCACACTGGTTTAAGTCATTAATCTTTACATTTCATTCAAATTTAAACGCAATCTGTAGGTTTTTGTTTTAACCAATAACGGCAACTAACAAATCGACATTTTCGGAGAGGTGGTTAGCAATATTGGAGACGATTTTAAGGTGTGTTTTTTTCACTCAAATTTTAAGTTATCTAAAAAATTTGGGGAGATGTCTTAAAATATGACAAAAATATAGCCACATATCATTTAAATATATATAAATTTAAGGTGACGTTTTATTATTTATTTAATTCTGTTTTGTTAAAACTCATAACATATGCTGTAGGTTTAAATTCTAACATGATTACAAATTACCTTTGTTAAATTGCATTATTTTGTCATTTTACTTATTTTTTTTTTTTTTAATCTGACAATTTACAAATATAAGAACTAATCTTATTTATAAATTTCTAATTTTCAACAGAGCTTTCGCGCCGACTCAAACCTACAATGGTACGGCTCATTGGAAAGCTTAAGGTCTAAGAATCAATGGTATACATAGAAAGTGACAGTGTGACTCCTAAGTAAGGGCACTTTTGCGGGATTTCGAAATGGTTTTGTGGACAACCCATTTGCGCCGAATCGTATGCGGTTTCTTTTAAATGAAAGAACATTTTGCCATTATTTGCAAAAAAAAAATAAAATAATAATGTGAATTTTATTTCATTTTGATATTTTAAAATATCTTACAAGTTTGATACGTTTTTTGTTGTATTGTAAGCCCTAACCTAATCAGCTGTTTTAAGTAGGCTACGCATTATGATATTGGTTGGTATGAGGACTTAAAACACTTACCAAAATTGTTTCACATTGGCCTATGTTAGGCTCAACCTATTTTCGTGCTGAATTATAAAAGTAATGGATCTAATTAGCTGTTTAAATATGCTATACTATTTGGTAGCTATGATGACTAAATTTGTATGCAAAATCATGTTTAAAACACTTTTAAAATTGTTTCACATTGCCCAACGCTAGGCCAACATTAACCTATCTTTGTGCTCTAAAGGCCTCCTCTGCTTTCACTCAACCTACAGATGGAAATGGCCTCATTGGAAAGCTTAGAAGACTGAGGATCTATATTTTATATAGAAAGTGACCGTGTCACCTAACCCACGGTCACAAAAGTACTTGATGGTTTTGAGGCGACAACCTTACAACCTATTTCTGGAGTTCCACCTATCATGCAGTTTGTTTCAAATGAAAGAACATTTAATATACCTCTCTAAATTTATTACCATATTGGTTTTGTATTACTATAGTTGTGAGTTTAGATACGACATTTTGTTCTGTTTGATGTTTAATTACCGGTAGTCCATTTTATTTGTTATTACATCACTGAAAGAAAACCATTGTTGTATTTGAAAAGCTAAGATTTTAATATTGATGGAGCAATAAATTTAATATTCTATTTATACTACAACCTATAAAAATATCGATTTTTTTAATACGAAATACAAAAATGATGCAATTGTCGGAAGTACATCCGTTGTTCTGACAAATTTTCTTTTCTTAACCCTTCTGAAATAGCTGACCTCGATAGACTTTTTACCTGGTAAATTTAAAAATATTGTTCAGTTTATTATCTAATTTTGTTATTACTCAACTGATGTGGTATATTATTCATATTGTAGAATAGTAGCTAACTAGATTCTGTTAGATAAATGATAATATAGTTATTTTACATAAATGTCAGAAAGGCCTTCTTTTGAACACCTCTGTGCCTGA
Organism: Aphrophora alni; assembly: GCA_963513935.1. NCBI lineage: Eukaryota > Metazoa > Arthropoda > Insecta > Hemiptera > Aphrophoridae > Aphrophora > Aphrophora alni. The sequence continues at coordinate 72,714,550 of OY740774.1, forward strand.
GAGACATCGTTTTCAAAATCATTTTTCTCTACTCAAAGGACCCGCGAAAAGTCGAAGCTGTTTTTTTATCAACCGCATAAATTTCTCTCTACTGAATACATGCAGAGAGTAAACATACATATAAATCATACATTGAAGGAGCACAAAAATAATATCAATTAACTAATTTAAATACAGATTAGAAATTGAGCCTTTTTTCCACGTAAATACATCCTAGTAAAACTAATAAAAGTCAAGATTTTCGACGCCATTTGTATGATACCCATTGTGATGCGTAGTGCACGCAAGAAATGAAGATGGCGGCTCAACGAGAAACAACTTGCGGCCCCTCCATAGAGAGTTGTCTAAGGTCATTGACCTGTCTGGGTGGGGCGGGGCGGGGGTTGAAAAGAAACAGACGCTGTTCAGACTGTCAGCAGTCACATTGCTAAGGAGCCGAACTGCTCAGCTATGGGAACCAATAGTTCGATGTAATCTATCGATTCTGTTTTATAATTGAATATCGACAAGTTAGACGAGTACAAAAATGTCTTTTTAAAACCAAAACAGAAATTGTATACACTTTGCTAGATTATTTAAAAATAGTTAGCTAAAATAATACTGAACTTTTAGAAACAAAATTGATTTCATTATTTTTCAATCAAAATTTATTACCTTGTTTTTTAATGTTTGTATTTAAGTGCTTTTGACATATAATAACTAATTGTAGTATACTAAAAATTAAAAAATAATAATTTAATTTCATACCACAAATTAATAGGAAATCGAAAATTTCTTGATACCATAGTTTAAGATTTTTAGTCCGACGATTTTTTCAAATAAGTATCCCATAGTCCCGGATATTTTTCCTCTAGTTTCATCTTAAAGTGCCGACCTAGTTTGGCGCAATTTGTAGGGTTAGAGAAAACAAAAACATACCCTTGATCTACCAATACAATATAAGATTTTCTACATGACCCAAGAAACCAACATTTACAGGATCTGCTTGTATTATATTGCACGGTGGGGCTGGGTAAATACCATAATGGCGTCCGTCAAAATGTTATATAAGGCGATGATGACCAACAGGTCTTTCTCCTTTTAAACAACAAGGAAAAATTATAAGAACAAATCACTCAATGTAAAGTAACTTAAAACACGAAAAAAAAGCAAATATAAAAAACCTAAAATGAAATTTTCAAAATGTTTTCATTTTTAAATCAGAGTCAAAAAATATTTAGCAAAAAAAATATATACAACATTTCCTACAAAGCCCAAGAAACCAAGCATTATATTTAGATGATCGGGCTAAGTGAATACCATGATAGTTCTATCAACATGTTTTTTACAGGAAAGATAAAAACAATAATTCTTTTCAAGCGAATACTGAATAATAGGCAAAAGACCGATTTCTTTATTACTTTTTCGCGACTTTTAAGAACTTGTACAAGCCATTAAAAAACGTGTTTACCAAATCAGAAATCAATCACTACCTCCAGTAAAGACATAGCTAACTTATATAGAGACACTTGTTGGTTACAGTATACATCCGCCCCTCAATACATCACACCTCTCAAGGCGACGTCTAACTCATTAACTTGACGACTTGTTAAGTCTATGTAGAGTTAACACCTGTTTGCTGTTGCTTCTAAGTGTTAATAGCCTAGGTTATTTAGCTGTAACCACATCTATGTTGTTTTTGTTTTATATAATTGTATTATATTTTCAAGACAAAAGTATGAAATGGTGCTTATCGTCTGTCGTAGCAGTCGTCGTTGTGCCTGTTTTGGTTAAAGTCTTTGTCGTAGTCATACTCTTTGTCATTCTTGTGGTTTTAGTGGTGGACAAATGGACAAACCTTGTATTAGATGTATTTGTTGTAGTTACCGTTTTAATAATTGGCAGTGTCGTTGTGATTATCGTCGTCCTTGTCCCGGTTGTTGCGAATACCATTCTCGTCGAGATTGTCGTTGTCGTGGTAATAGTTCTGGTTAACGTAGTCATAGTCGTCATTGTAGTGATTGTTGTAATTGTGTTGTGGTCGTCTAGAGACGTTGTGTCGATCGTCATTGTCATTATCATGGTTGTTGTAGTCATCATCGTCGTAGTAGTACTGATTTTTGTTGTCATCATTTCCGCTGTCATGGAGATGTTATAGTAGTCGTAATTGTCATTATCATGGTTGTTGTAGCCATCATCGTCGTAGTACTGATTTTTGTTGTCATCATTTCCGCTGTCATGGAGATGTTATAGTAGTCGTAATTGTCATTATCATGGTTGTTGTAGCCATCATCGTCGTACTACTGATTTTTGTTGTCATCATTTCCGCTGTCATGGAGATGTTATAGTAGTCGTAATTGTCATTATCATGGTTGTTGTAGCCATCATCGTCGTAGTACTGATTTTTGTTGTCATCATTTCCGCTGTCATGGAGATGTTATAGTAGTCGTAATTGTCATTAACATGGTTGTTGTAGCCATCATCGTCGTAGTACTGATTTTTGTTGTCATCATTTCCGCTGTCATGGAGATGTTATAGTAGTCGTAATTGTCATTTTCATGGTTGTTGTAGCCATCATCGTCGTAGTACTGATTTTTGTTGTCATCATTTCCGCTGCCATGGAGATGTTATAGTAGTCGTAATTGTCATTAACATGGTTGTTGTAGCCATCATCGTCGTAGTACTGATTTTTGTTGTCATCATTTCCGCTGTCATGGAGATGTTATAGTAGTCGTAATTGTCATTATCATGGTTGTTGTAGCCATCATCGTCGTAGTACTGATTTTTGTTGTCATCATTTCCGCTGTCATGGAGATGTTATAGTAGTCGTAATTGTCATTAACATGGTTGTTGTAGCCATCATCGTCGTACTACTGATTTTTGTTGTCATCATTTCCGATGTCATGGAGATGTTATAGTAGTCGTAATTGTCATTATCATGGTTGTTGTAGCCATCATCGTCGTAGTACTGATTTTTGTTGTCATCATTTCCGCTGTCATGGAGATGTTATAGTAGTCGTAATTGTCATTATCATGGTTGTTGTAGCCATCATCGTCGTAGTACTGATTTTTGTTGTCATCATTTCCGCTGTCATGGAGATGTTATAGTAGTCGTAATTGTCATTAACATGGTTGTTGTAGCCATCATCGTCGTAGTACTGATTTTTGTTGTCATCATTTCCGCTGTCATGGAGATGTTATAGTAGTCGTAATTGTCATTAACATGGTTGTTGTAGCCATCATCGTCGTAGTACTGATTTTTGTTGTCATCATTTCCGCTGTCATGGAGATGTTATAGTAGTCGTAATTGTCATTATCATGGTTGTTGTAGCCATCATCGTCGTAGTACTGATTTTTGTTGTCATCATTTCCGCTGTCATGGAGATGTTATAGTAGTCGTAATTGTCATTATCATGGTTGTTGTAGCCATCATCGTCGTAGTACTGATTTTTGTTGTCATCATTTCCGCTGTCATGGAGATGTTATAGTAGTCGTAATTGTCATTAACATGGTTGTTGTAGCCATCATCGTCGTAGTACTGATTTTTGTTGTCATCATTTCCGCTGTCATGGAGATGTTATAGTAGTCGTAATTGTCATTATCATGGTTGTTGTAGCCATCATCGTCGTAGTACTGATTTTTGTTGTCATCATTTCCGCTGTCATGGAGATGTTATAGTAGTCGTAATTGTCATTATCATGGTTGTTGTAGCCATCATCGTCGTAGTACTGATTTTTGTTGTCATCATTTCCGCTGTCATGGAGATGTTATAGTAGTCGTAATTGTCATTAACATGGTTGTTGTAGCCATCATCGTCGTAGTACTGATTTTTGTTGTCATCATTTCCGCTGTCATGGAGATGTTATAGTAGTCGTAATTGTCATTATCATGGTTGTTGTAGCCATCATCGTCGTAGTACTGATTTTTGTTGTCATCATTTCCGCTGTCATGGAGATGTTATAGTAGTCGTAATTGTCATTAACATGGTTGTTGTAGCCATCATCGTCGTAGTACTGATTTTTGTTGTCATCATTTCCGCTGTCATGGAGATGTTATAGTAGTCGTAATTGTCATTAACATGGTTGTTGTAGCCATCATCGTCGTAGTACTGATTTTTGTTGTCATCATTTCCGCTGTCATGGAGATGTTATAGTAGTCGTAATTGTCATTAACATGGTTGTTGTAGCCATCATCGTCGTAGTACTGATTTTTGTTGTCATCATTTCCGCTGTCATGGAGATGTTATAGTAGTCGTAATTGTCATTATCATGGTTGTTGTAGCCATCATCGTCGTAGTACTGATTTTTGTTGTCATCATTTCCGCTGTCATGGAGATGTTATAGTAGTCGTAATTGTCATTAACATGGTTGTTGTAGCCATCATCGTCGTAGTACTGATTTTTGTTGTCATCATTTCCGCTGTCATGGAGATGTTATAGTAGTCGTAAGTGTCATTAACATGGTTGTTGTAGCCATCATCGTCGTAGTACTGATTTTTGTTGTCATCATTTCCGCTGTCATGGAGATGTTATAGTAGTCGTAATTGTCATTAACATGGTTGTTGTAGCCATCATCGTCGTAGTACTGATTTTTGTTGTCATCATTTCCGATGTCATGGAGATGTTATAGTAGTCGTAATTGTCATTATCATGGTTGTTGTAGCCATCATCGTCGTAGTACTGATTTTTGTTGTCATCATTTCCGCTGTCATGGAGATGTTATAGTAGTCGTAATTGTCATTATCATGGTTGTTGTAGCCATCATCGTCGTAGTACTGATTTTTGTTGTCATCATTTCCGCTGTCATGGAGATGTTATAGTAGTCGTAATTGTCATTATCATGGTTGTTGTAGCCATCATCGTCGTAGTACTGATTTTTGTTGTCATCATTTCCGCTGTCATGGAGATGTTATAGTAGTCGTAATTGTCATTATCATGGTTGTTGTAGCCATCATCGTCGTAGTACTGATTTTTGTTGTCATCATTTCCGCTGTCATGGAGATGTTATAGTAGTCGTAATTGTCATTATCATGGTTGTTGTAGCCATCATCGTCGTAGTACTGATTTTTGTTGTCATCATTTCCGCTGTCATGGAGATGTTATAGTAGTCGTAATTGTCATTATCATGGTTGTTGTAGCCATCATCGTCGTAGTACTGATTTTTGTTGTCATCATTTCCGCTGTCATGGAGATGTTATAGTAGTCGTAATTGTCATTATCATGGTTGTTGTAGCCATCATCGTCGTAGTACTGATTTTTGTTGTCATCATTTCCGCTGTCATGGAGATGTTATAGTAGTCGTAATTGTCATTAACATGGTTGTTGTAGCCATCATCGTCGTAGTACTGATTTTTGTTGTCATCATTTCCGCTGTCATGGAGATGTTATAGTAGTCGTAATTGTCATTATCATGGTTGTTGTAGCCATCATCGTCGTACTACTGATTTTTGTTGTCATCATTTCCGCTGTCATGGAGATGTTATAGTAGTCGTAATTGTCATTAACATGGTTGTTGTAGCCATCATCGTCGTAGTACTGATTTTTGTTGTCATCATTTCCGCTGTCATGGAGATGTTATAGTAGTCGTAATTGTCATTATCATGGTTGTTGTAGCCATCATCGTCGTAGTACTGATTTTTGTTGTCATCATTTCCGCTGTCATGGAGATGTTATAGTAGTCGTAATTGTCATTATTATGGTTGTTGTAGTCATCATCGTCGTCGTAGTACTGATTTTTGTTGTCATCATTTCCGCTGTCATGGAGATGTTATAGTAATCGTAATTGTCATTATCATGGTTGTTGTAGTCATCATCGTCGTCGTAGTACTGATTTTTGTTGTCGTCATTGTCGCGGTCGTCGTTGTTCTGATTTTTGTTGTCGTCATTGTCGCGGTCGTCGTTGTTCTGATTGTTGTAGTCGTCTCTATTTCATGGTCGTAGAGACGTTGTCGCGGTCGTCGTTGTCATTAACGTAGTTGTAGTACTGATCTTAAAGTCATCATTGTCGCAGTCATGGCGACGTTATCGCGGCCGTTGTTGTTCGGATTGTTGTAGTCGTCATTGTCGCAGTCGTTGAAAACGCAGTCGCGTTCGTCGTTGTCATTAACGTGGTTTTTGTTGTCGTCATCGTTTTGTTATGCTGATTGTTGTAGCCGCTGTTGTGGTTGTTCGAATTGTCATCATTTTCGCTGTCATGGAGATGTTATCGCAGTCGTAATTGTCATTATCGTGATTGTTGTTGTCATCGACGTCGTCGTCGTTGTTATTCTGGTGGTGGTTGTCTAAATATTGGAAGGCCAAACAAAGTAATTATGTATTTTAGTAAATTACCAAGATGTCAGTTTTTTATTTATTTTTTCTACCGATATCTCAACTATCCTTCAATATCCAACACAAATAAAGATGTTCAGCATTAAAGAGATAATTGGTATCTTGTAAATATTTTGTTAAATAAACAGCTTTCGAAAGATTTAACATTAAAAAGTTTTAATTGACACCATTTTTAAATGATTAAGTGAAAAATTATAAGACAAAATTGTATAAAGCATTCTGAACAATTTAATATCAATATATTAATCCATGGGGTTACATCTTATTTTAAAAGAAAAGTGACAGGTAGACGGAAAACAAAGCATTTTTGTTTATAGATACTTTTTTTAAATCCAAAATCACCTGCCAAACTTTGATTGTTATTTATATTAAGTCTATAGCAGATCGTTCTGAACTTTTGGATAATGTGCATCTATTAACATAAAGATCGATACGCAATTATTACAAAAGTTTAGTTTAAAAATTTGACATAACTTGCGTGCCAAGTGTTTTAGTACAAGTACTATAAGCAGGTACAAAATATCTTTCCGTATTTTATAGTAGACACTAAAAACTGACGATTGCACAGCTTTCTAATACAGCGATTGAGAAGGCAGTAAATAAAGTAGCATAGAGTGGGTGAAGGTGGTTTATAATATGGGCTGGGAAGCAATGTTTTCTCAGTAATAACTCACGTCACTGCTTTGTAATAAAACTAGCTTTTAAATTGTCTAAAACTGTTTCATTTACGAAATTATTAGTCTCTGAACAAATTAATAGCCACCATTTTACAATCAGAAAAATTTGCTAGACTAATTAGTAGTTAATTAAAAGGCGAAAACCGTGAGCAGATCGTGGTACTTACCCAACCCCATTATACAAGGGTAAGTTTACTTCGGATAGATGTCTCAACTCGCTTCTCTCGTGTCAGTGTCTGGGTCTTGTCGGCCTTGAAGCTGTACATAATATGTGAAGGGCTCACCATTGTGTCGATGACTCAGACCTGCTGGATTTCGTAACTATATGAAAATCACATTATTTTGGGAAATCGGGGTTCAAAATTTTGACAATTACTTTGCTATTTTTCATCCTAGAGATGAGGGGGTTGGTAACATTACATGCAGAATTGAAATTTGCAAATGTTTATCTAACTTAATGTGTTAAGATAAATAACACGCGAGAATGAACAAAAAACTGTTTAAAATGGCTGTTTTTCGATGTTTTTAAATAGATTTTTCTGAATTTAGAACACAATACAAAATGTCATGTTTATATCTTAATTTTTGTGCCCATTATCGTACTTACTTACGGACGACGACGGTCGAACATCACTTTTTCGGTTTCCTTAGGCCATTAAATTTGAATATTAGTTACTGGATTTTCATTCAAAAGTATACAATTTGGATCTCTAAAAAAATTTATACAAGGGGTTGATTCTTAACTTGTTAATACAAAAAAGATAAATAGCTGCCAAAAAAAAAATGAACATCTTTAAAAACCGATGTATATGGCCTTGAAATTCTGTTTGCCCCCTCTATACCCCTACCTAAATATACAGATGTCTTAAAGACAAGAAATTCAACTGTTTAAACACTTTATTTTTTATTCTTTGATAATGAACGAATGACTTTTTTTAAAGTAATTCCTTGTTTTGTATTTTTCCGTTGAACGCATGATTTGATAAATTTGTCAGGCATCTATCTACGCATTGTTAGATGCCAAGGTCAGAAAGGGTTGCATAGGAGAGTGCAGGAAGGAATGCTAGAGCAGGGGAAGAGGTTCAATGCACTGTGTCAGGGTCAATGGAAACAGTGGTGGGGCAGGTCTACCACCACCGCAAAACAAATCATGGAACTAATGGTAATTTTACAGTAATGGTTGCTACCGACCAATCAGAGTTTCGTCCATTGTTACATCTAAAATATTGTCAATAAGTTAGTGGTGATTTCGTGTTAAAAAATCACTACTGTGCAGTGAAATAATTAAAAATTGGATTCTCTGCAAAACGGTGATAGGATGCAAGGTTTTGTTTAGAATTAAATCACCATAATATGTTCGCTGCCATCCAGTATGAATTACATATTTATTTATACAGAGTGTTCCACTAAGAAATGGAGAAACTGTCATACTCATTTCAAAATGGCGGCCATTTAAAATATTTAACCTTGAAAACCGTTAATTCACAAAACAAAAATGTAAAAGATACAAAACAGTTTCTTCTTTTAATGAGAAATAAAATGTTTTAAAAAAGTTTTCTGTACGTTAAAGGATAAACAAGTTATCAACTAAAAACTGAAAACTTAATTTCTTGGTAGTTGTCTACAATACCCAAGATTAGCCTAGAATGAACATTTTCTGTGAGTTCTGCAATTTTGAATAGATTGAGTAAATTATAAAAATTAAATAGAAACTTTAAAAATACTGTTTTTATTAAACAAATAGGCAGAAAATGATTTATTTTATATTTAATCAACATTTGCTTCCATGAGAAATATGGAGAAAAATTTTAATAAAGAAATATATTTAGTATATTTATCATTATATATACAGGGTGATATTCACGAAGATATGCAAGAACTGTAGAAACTCATTCTACAATAATAATTTTAAAAAGTCAAAATCACTGTAGGTCAGAAAATGCATTCCTTGTCTATTCGCCATTTTGTTTTTTACAAAACAAGGACTTTAGTTTGTTTTATTTTTAAAATGGTGGCCTTTTAAAATGTTTAACATTAGATAACTTTAAAACTGTTAACTTTACAAAAAATATACAAGAAACAAGATATTTTAATTTTAATAATAAACAAAACTGCTTTTTTTATTTTTCTGTAGCTGAAAAAATAACCGAGTTATCTACAAAAAACAAGAAACATTTCATGGTAATTCTCTACAACACTCACAACTTGTATTAAATATCATACAAGTTTCATTTGTTTATTAGCTCTTCTTTGTGTTAATAGCATAAACTAATTAATGGTAGACCTAACTTGTCTTAAAATTGTGGGTGTTTTAAACAATTACCAAGAAATTATGCTTTTAGTTTTTTCGATTATTTAGTTATCGAGTTATGGGAAAATGAAAACATTTTGTTGTCATTAAAAAATACAAAATTACTTACAAATTTAATAGAGAAAATTCGCGCGTATCTGTACTGGCTAGCCCAAACCGATCAACCAGGACACAATCCGCCTCCTTTTTTTTTCAAAGACAAGTTTACAATCGAATTTTTACATCCTGTTTTGAATTTCATCCCTACAAGTTTGCAGTTTCACGAAAACCCAATCCTGCAAGTCCTGAATTACCTCTTATTTTTTGTCAAAGATTATTACAGCTCATTTTGCCATGTCTAATGAAGCTCAGTTTGAGCTATCTGGTAATGTAAACACTCTTGTCGTTACTGGTCAAGGGAAATCCATCAACGACCTCTCCACAGTAACAAAGTGATTGAATGGTGTAATGTTGCACGGTTTGTAGTTATTGTGCCTTATTGTTTTTGTCAAGATTATTACAGCACATTTTGCAATGTTTAATGAAGCTCAGTTTGAGCTATCTGGTAATGTAAACACTCTTGTCGTTACTGGTCAAGGGAAATCCATCAACGACCTCTCCACAGTAACAAAGTGATTGAATGGTGTGTTGTTGCACGGTTTGGAGTTATTGTGCCTTATTGTTTTTGTCAAGATTATTACAGCACATTTGCAAAGGCTAATGAATCTCAGTTTGAGCTATCTAGTAATGTAAACACTCTTGTCGTTACTGGTCGAGGGAAATCCATCAACGACCTCTCCACAGTAACAAAGTGACTGAATGGTGTGTTGTTGCACGGTTTGGAGTTATTGTGCCTTATTGTTTTTGTCAAGATTATTACAGCACATTTGCAAAGGCTAATGAATCTCAGTTTGAGCTATCTAGTAATGTAAACACTCTTGTCGTTACTGGTCAAGGGAAATCCATCAACGACCTCTCCACAGTAACAAAGTGATTGAATGGTGTGTTGTTGCACGGTTTGTAGTTATTGGGTTTTATTGTTTTTGTCAAGATTATTACAGCACATTTGCAAAGGCTAATGAATCTCAGTTTGAGCTATCTGGTAATGTAAACACTCTTGTCGTTACTGGTCAAGGGAAATCCATCAACGACCTCTCCACAGTAACAAAGTGATTGAATGGTGTGTTGTTGCACGGTTTGGAGTTATTGTGCCTTATTGTTTTTGTCAAGATTATTACAGCACATTTGCAAAGGCTAATGAATCTCAGTTTGAGCTATCTAGTAATGTAAACACTCTTGTCGTTACTGGTCGAGGGAAATCCATCAACGACCTCTCCACAGTAACAAAGTGACTGAATGGTGTGTTGTTGCACGGTTTGGAGTTATTGTGCCTTATTGTTTTTGTCAAGATTATTACAGCACATTTGCAAAGGCTAATGAATCTCAGTTTGAGCTATCTAGTAATGTAAACACTCTTGTCGTTACTGGTCAAGGGAAATCCATCAACGACCTCTCCACAGTAACAAAGTGATTGAATGGTGTGTTGTTGCACGGTTTGGAGTTATTGTGCCTTATTGTTTTTGTCAAGATTATTACAGCACATTTGCAAAGGCTAATGAATCTCAGTTTGAGCTATCTAGTAATGTAAACACTCTTGTCGTTACTGGTCGAGGGAAATCCATCAACGACCTCTCCACAGTAACAAAGTGACTGAATGGTGTGTTGTTGCACGGTTTGGAGTTATTGTGCCTTATTGTTTTTGTCAAGATTATTACAGCACATTTGCAAAGGCTAATGAATCTCAGTTTGAGCTATCTAGTAATGTAAACACTCTTGTCGTTACTGGTCAAGGGAAATCCATCAACGACCTCTCCACAGTAACAAAGTGATTGAATGGTGTGTTGTTGCACGGTTTGTAGTTATTGGGTTTTATTGTTTTTGTCAAGATTATTACAGCACATTTGCAAAGGCTAATGAATCTCAGTTTGAGCTATCTGGTAATGTAAACACTCTTGTCGTTACTGGTCAAGGGAAATCCATCAACGACCTCTCCACAGTAACAAAGTGATTGAATGGTGTGTTGTTGCACGGTTTGGAGTTATTGGGTTTTATTGTTTTTGTCAAGATTATTACAGCTCATTTCGCAATGTTTAATGAAGCTCAGTTTGAGCTATCTGGTAATGTAAACACTCTTGTCGTTACTGGTCAAGGGAAATCCATCAACGACCTCTCCACAGTAACAAAGTGACTGAATGGTGTGTTGTTACACGGTTTGTAGTTATTGTGCCTCATTGTTTTTGTCAAGATTATTACAGCTCATTTCGCAATGTTTAATGAAGCTCAGTTTAAGCTATCTGGTAATGTAAACACTCTTGTCGTTACTGGTCAAGGGAAATCCATCAACGACCTCTCCATAGTAACAAAGTGATTGAATGGTGTAATGTTGCACGGTTTGTAGTTATTGTGCCTTATTGTTTTTGTCAAGATTATTACAGCACATTTGCAAAGGCTAATGAATCTCAGTTTGAGCTATCTGGTAATGTAAACACTCTTGTCATTACTGGTCAAGGGAAATCCATCAACGACCTCTTCACAGTAACAAAGTGATTGAATGGTGTGTTGTTGCACGGTTTGTAGTTATTGGGTTTTATTGTTTTTGTCAAGATTATTACAGCACATTTGCAAAGGCTAATGAATCTCAGTTTGAGCTATCTGGTAATGTAAACACTCTTGTCGTTACTGGTCAAGGGAAATCCATCAACGACCTATCCACAGTAACAAAGTGACTGAATGGTGTGTTGTTACACGGTTTGTAGTTATTGTGCCTTATTGTTTTTGTCAAGATTATTACAGCTCATTTCGCAATGTTTAATGAAGCTCAGTTTGAGCTATCTGGTAATGTAAACACTCTTGTCGTTACTGGTCAAGGGAAATCCATCAACGACCTCTCCACAGTAACAAAGTGATTGAATGGTGTAATGCTGCACGGTTTGTAGTTATTGTGCCTTATTGTTTTTGTCAAGATTATTACAGCACATTTGCAAAGGCTAATGAATCTCAGTTTGAGCTATCTAGTAATGTAAACACTCTTGTCGTTACTGGTCAAGGGAAATCCATCAACGACCTCTCCACAGTAACAAAGTGATTGAATGGTGTGTTGTTGCACGGTTTGTAGTTATTGGGTTTTATTGTTTTTGTCAAGATTATTACAGCACATTTGCAAAGGCTAATGAATCTCAGTTTGAGCTATCTGGTAATGTAAACACTCTTGTCGTTACTGGTCAAGGGAAATCCATCAACGTTCTATCCACAGTAACAAAGTGACTGAATGGTGTTTTGTTACACGGTTTGTAGTTATTGTGCCTTATTGTTTTTGTCAAGATTATTACAGCTCATTTCGCAATGTTTAATGAAGCTCAGTTTGAGCTATCTGGTAATGTAAACACTCTTGTCGTTATTGGTCAAGTGAAATCCATCAACGACCTCTCCACAGTAACAAAGTGATTGAATGGTGTAATGTTGCACGGTTTGTTATTATTGTGCCTTATTGTTTTTGTCAAGATTATTACAGCACATTTTGCAATGTTTAATGAAGCTCAGTTTGAGCTATCTGGTAATGTAAACACTCTTGTCGTTACTGGTCAAGTGAAATACATCAACGACCTCTCCACAGTAACAAAGTGACTGAATGGTGTGTTGTTACACGGTTTGTAGTTATTGTGCCTTATTGTTTTTGTAAAGATTATTACAGCACATTTTGCAATGTTTAATGAAGCTCAGTTTGAGCTATCTGGTAATGTAAACACTCTTGTCGTTACGGGTCAAGGGAAATCCATCAACGACCTCTCCACAGTAACAAAGTGATTGAATGGTGTGTTGTTACACGGTTTGTAGTTATTGTGCCTTATTGTTTTTGTCAAGATTATTACAGCACATTTTGCAATGTTTAATGAAGCTCAGTTTGAGCTATCTGGTAATGTAAACACTCTTGTCGTTACTGGTCAAGGGAAATCCATCAACGACCTCTCCACAGTAACAAAGTGATTGAATGGTGTGTTGTTGCACGGTTTGCAGTTATTGTGCTTTATTGTTTTTGTCAAGATTATTACAGAACATTTTGCAATGTCTAATGAAGCTCAGTTTGAGCTATCTGGTAATGTAAACACTCTTGTCATTACTGGTCAAGGGAAATCCATCAACGACCTCTCCACAGTAACAAAGTGACTGAATGGTGTAGTGTTGCACGGTTTGTAGTTATTGTGCCTTATTGTTTTTGTCAAGATTATTACAGCACATTTTGCAATGTCTAATGAAGCTCAGTTTGAGCTATCTGGTAATGTAAACACTCTTGTCGTTACTGGTCAAGGGAAATCCATCAACGACCTCGAATAAAGAACGATACGTGGAAATAATTCAGAACTTTTTTAGTTCCACGATTACAACAGTTTGGAATAGAAATGAACTCTTTATGGTAGCTACGGGAAAATGTGTCAATGACTGTTTTGCGAAAACTGTTCCCGGGCATCTCATTACACGTTTTGGTGATCTTGCATGCCTGCCAGGGTCTCCGGATCTAGCTTGTGGGGCTACTTTAAGAGCAAAGTCTTTATTACAAAACCCCACACCATTGCCGATTTAAAGAAATCCACAAAGAATGACGTTGCTATAATACCAACGTCACATGATCTATTGAGTAATAGAAAATGTAAGATAAACAATTACCAAGAAATTATGTTGTTAGTTTTTGTTGATAATTCAGTTATCTTTTGAGCTAAAGAACAATTTTGTTCGTCATTAAAAAACAAAAAGTTTTTTTTTGTAAATTTAACTGTTTTCGATTATTTAACATTAAACATATTAAACTGGTGCCAATTGAAGTAAAAAAGTCTTTATTTTTAGTGGACTTGTAAAAATTAACATAAATAATGCTTATACCATATATGAACTTACTATCTTATCTACTTCCATAGTTATATTGTTTTTCTTGTAAAAAACAAAATGGTGGCTAGATAGTAAAGTAAGCTTTTTCGGACCATATTGTAAGAATTTAACGCACTTCTTATGTCTCGTATTTGTTTATATGAGCTCATGTATGTGTGTTTGTAATCTTTCAGAACATATGATGAAGAACTTCAAGTGTGTCACGTCTCCTTCCTCTATTGCAGGGTGGTTTAATCTATGATTATCGGCCTTATCAGTATCACTTAAGCAGTCATGTCAAAGATACAACCCGCGGGCCGCAGCCGGTCCCCGGGCCGTGTCGCAATGTGTCACAGAAAGAAGAATCATGTTTTTTAGAGCTTTTAGACTTCACTCGATTCCTCTACGGAAGTTTTAAATTGCGCACTACATTTAAATTTATAAGTAATTTCAAGGGCAGCGAGTGCCTAGACAAGCGAGAGAGATAGACAGTAACGCCATCTCTTAGCAACAAGCGGAAATACCCTATTATTTTTGTTGAGAACAATAGAATCTTCCACGCGCTTCGAGTCTAGACTAGAACCTTCTTTATCGATATAAAAGGAGTGCGTCGGTGCGACGTGAGTCAGTTGAGTCGAGTAATCGAAGCGAGAAGGATTTTAGTTGTACTGCGAAGGTATTGTGCATTTGTTTGTGTCGTGCGCGAGCGATATCCATAATTGTTGTGTCGAGTTCCATAATTGTTACGATTTTGGCATAATGTCACAAAAACGTAAAGTTGATAGTGAGTGCAGAGTTTTTCAGTCTAAATGGGAAATTGCATTTTTTTTTTTTTTCATAGAATGGAAAGGTAAACCACTGTGTTTGATTTGCAATCAAACAGTTGCTGTTTGTAAGGACGTTTAACTTGAAGACACTATGATACGAATCATAAATCAAAATTCTATTGTTACACTGAAAAAATAAGAATGGACACATTGCCATCTTTAAAATCTAATCTTCAAGGTCAACAATCGATGTTTATTAAAGCTAATACTGAGAGCGAAGATGCCCTGATATCAAGTTTTATTATTGCATTAGAAATCGCGAAGAGATCAAAACCTTTCACTGATGGTGATTTTATTAAAGACTGTATGTTGAAAGTTGCCGATGTTTCATTTCCATTTTAAAAGTCAATAATTAAAAATATTTCGCTGTCAAGAAACACTGTTGCTTTAAGAATAAATTATTTATCTCAAAATTTGGTTCTTCAACTGAAGGAGAAAATTAAGGAATTTACTAACTTTTCACTGGCTGTTGACGAGAGCACCGATACTGTTGATACAGCTCAACTTGCTGTTTTTTTATGAGGTATTAACGGTAACTTTGAAATAACTGAAGAACTATTAATGTGCGTTCCATTGACAGGTACTACAACAGCAAATGATATTTATTCTGCAATTGAGCATTTGATAGCAGAATATGAACTCGACTGGAATATACTTAGCAGCACAACTACGGATGGCGCTCCTGCCATGGCTGCAAACATTCGGGCGTTGTAACTAAATTAAAACAGAAAACATCAGGGAATTCTGTGGGATTTCACTGTATAATTCATCAGGAATCATTGGCATCCAAACATTAAAAAATGGACCATGTCATGCAAACCTATAATAAAAATAGTAAATTTTATAAGGGGCAGAGGACTAAATCACCGACAATTCAGGCAGTTTTACAAGATTTGGACGAAAACTTTTCTGATGTCCCTTATTTCACCGAAGTTCGTTGGCTCAGTCGAGGAGTAGTTTTAGAAAGATTTTTTGCATTACGTGACCCTATTCAAGCTTTCATGTTAGAAAAAGGCAACCTAATTGATTATGACAATGACTGGTGGGTTGATTGGACCTTTTTGGTAGATATGAATAAACACTTGACTGATCTGAATGTAAAGTTACAGGGTAAAAATCTGATTGTCACTCAAATGTATTCATGTATTCAAGCCTTTGAAACAAAGTTGAGGCAGTGGGAAAATCAGGTAAAAAATCAAACTTTGGATCATTTCCCTCATTTAAAATCATTTGGCCCAGTGAACCAAAAAAAAAATGGACCAATATTCTCAACTTCTGCAAAATCTGATCACGGAATTCAACAATCGTTTTGAAGACTTACAAAATGAATGAAATGGAATTCCCAATGTTCAACAATCCATTCGATTTTGAAGCTTCACAGGCACCAGTTCATTTGCAAATGGAGTTGATAGATCTTCAATCGGACAGTATTTTGAATGAAAAATTTAAAGAGGTTAATGCTCTTACATTTTATACACAATATTTCAAGAGTTTGGAAAACTACCCGGAATTAAAAAAGCAGCACGCATTCTGTGCATGTTTGGTAGCACCTATTTATGTGAGCAGATGTTTACCGTCATGAAAATAAATAAGAACAAACATCGCACAAGACTTACGAATGAACATCTCCAATCAATTCTTAAAATAATTACAACGAATATGATACCTGACATCAATGAGCTTGTCAAAAACAAGAGAAGTCGGGTATCTGGATCCTCGAGCTCAAAATAATTAGTACGCTCTTTTATAGCTTTGGTATGATTTTTAACAACTGTATATTATACTATAAAATTAAATAAATAAAATGTTATAATAATTCAGTACATTTTTTTTTATTTGAATCTGGCCCGCCTACATATTCTAAATTTAATATATGGCCCTCTGCAATATTGAGTTTGACACCTCTGACTTAATGTACAACTGACGGAAAGCTGGCATAACACCGGAACTCGATTATTTTATAGCAGACGGCACCTAATCTACAACAGTGCAAACGAAGACCAGTAGGTTGTAGCTCCCGGTGTCATGAAAGTGGTTTAACACTTGTAATTAAATTTTGTAAGTCTGGAAGGACTTGGAGAATATTTATCCTTCCGCACCCTTTGTGACAACACAATGACGTTCTGCCAATCTCACATTGAAACATCAAAGCACTGAAATCAGAAAGATCACCTACATCATAATATGGATTGTTAATGTCAATAAACGTGGATTTTAAAATAATGTCGTCCCTGTTGGTTTACTTCACAATTCATTGCCCTTAGATTTCTGTCATTGGCATTTTCTCATCGACCAGTAGGCCTAAGTGTTCGACAGTTTCCACATGGTATTCCTGGAACCCGCATTTTGCTTTAAACTGTGTAAAACTTAGAATATCTAAGCTTCTACATAATTTTCACACAGTAACAATAAGCCATATAAACAGTTGAATTTTGCGAGATAAAAACAATAAAGTAAGCGCTATACAGTAAGTACAGTTAAGTCGTTACTGGAGATAAAAAATTAAAATCCAATTTTCACACATTAATAATAAGCCATACAACAAACCGTTTAGTTTTGTGGAATGTAAGAATTCAATCACAAATAAAGTAAGCACAATATAAGTTAACCTAAAAATAATTTAAAACACCTGTTATAAATTTTCAAACGAAATAACGAAATAAACCGTTTATTTTTTTGAGATGTAAGCAATCAATCACAACACAATGTGAATCCGAACAAATAAAGTAAGCACAATATAAGTTAACCTAAAAATAATTTAAAACACCTGTTATAAATTTTCAAACGAAATAACAAAATAAACTGTTTAATTTTTTAATGTAAGCAATCAATCACAACACAACGTGAATCCTCACAAATAAAGTAAGCACAATATAAGTTAACCTAAAAATAATTTAAAACACCTGTTATAAATTTTCAAACAAAACAACAAAATAAACTGTTTAATTTTTTAATGTAAGCAATCAATCACAACACAACGGGAATCCTCACAAATAAAGTAAGCACAATATAAGTTAACCTAAAAATAATTTAAAACACCTGTTATAAATTTTCAAACGAAATAACAAAATAAACTGTTTAATTTTTTAATGTAAGCAATCAATCACAACACAACGTGAATCCTCACAAATAAAGTAAGCACAATATAAGTTAACCTAAAAATAATTTAAAACACCTGTTATAAATTTTCAAACAAAACAACAAAATAAACTGTTTAATTTTTTAATGTAAGCAATCAATCACAACACAACGTGAATCCTCACAAATAAAGTAAGCACAATATAAGTTAACCTAAAAATAATTTAAAACACCTGTTATAAATTTTCAAACGAAATAACAAAATAAACTGTTTAATTTTTTGAGATGTAAGCAATCAATCACAACACAACGTGAATCCTCACAAATAAAGTAAGCACAATATAAGTTAACCTAAAAATAATTTAAAAGAGTTGTTATAAATTTTCAAACGAAATAACGAAATAAACCGTTTAATTTTTGAGATGTAAGCAATCAAACACAACACAACGTGAATCCGAACAAATAAAGTTAACCTAAAAATAATTTAAAACACCTGTTATAAATTCTCAAACAAAACAACAACATAAAGCTTATTTCAGAATTTATAACAGCTGTTTGAAAAGATTTTTGTTGTAAAAAATGTTATTTACCCATAACAGTTATGTTATTTAAAAGATAAATTTATTACAAAATAATTGTTCAAAGAAAATGAATAATTTTCAGCAAATCTACAGGTAGCGCTATTTAATTTGATACCTCAATCATTAAAATCGGCCCTATAGTAAAGAAATACGCGACGGCGCAAAAATTCCTTAGAAAATTAAATAAAAGATTTTGCGTTCATTTTTACATGTGGAATGAATGAGCTCCTACATATCTTCATAAATAACCAAGAAAAACTTTGTTTATTATTTGGTTTGGTGGATGTGTAAGTAAGAAAGTTTAATTCAATTAATCTTGTATCGGTCGAATCATTCTTTCCTAGTTGAGAGCAAGAGACAGCGAAGGTAAGTAGTTGAACAATGGCCAGTGAGAGGTGTTTTTTGATAAATTACTTTCCAATAAAAAGCAACCTGCATCGGACCTATATTACACCTACGTAAGAGTTCCCTCCGTCTGTGCACGTGGGCGATGTCCTACTCCTACGCCTTGCCCAATAAGGTTACCTTTCTTGTAGGCTCCAAGTTTGGCCAAGTCATGTCAACTATTGTAGTTCCGAAGGAAGTGGATGGAGAGTTTATATACAGTGATATATTTTGGGGACCCAAACCAGCCTCAACATATAATGTAATACAAGCAGATCCTCTGAATTAATGTAATGCTCAAAAGTTGGTTTCTTGAGTCTTGCAGGAAATGTTAAATTGTATTCGTAGATCAAGGATTGTAAACAAGTGATTTTCTGAGCTTCGTGACTGTGTATATCGCTACTTGGCCCTAGTAGATATTTTAAAAAGTCTCCACTCGCTTTGCTCGTGTAAGTGACTCGGTCCTTAACACCTCGTTTCTGTACATATGTGAAGTAAGCTCCACTCGCTACGCTCCTATCGGTAACAATCCTTCATAACCATACTAATATCACATTTTTTGTGTTTAGAAAATACATATTTGACCATAACTTCGCTATTTATCGCCCTAGAGAGGTGTGGTTGGTACCATTACACGCAGAATTGAAATCTGCAAATTTGTATCTAATTTAATGTATTATAAATTGATTAACACAAGAGATATGGACAATAAACTGTTAAAAATAGCCGCCATTTTATTATTTTCAATTAGATTTTTCTGAGTTTCAATGGAGTTATATATGAGTACACTCATATACAGTCCCCATATACGGTTTCATTGTTCCTAACTTAATTTGTGTACCAACTATCTTGTTTAAGTCAAAAAGTGGAACTTTTTAGAATTACGAAACTTATCTTTTACCTTCGAATACTGGGAAAGTAAAACAGTTCTAATAAACATGAGTCCTAAAGTAATTCATTTACCGCCTGTCGGTTTAAGAACAGAAGAGAAATTGTGTCCAGATTTATTCGCAATAGTTTCAGCGAATATTTCAGATTCAACATTAATTGTTAAATTAACTACATAATACATATTATGGGAATCGAAATTGGATCTAGTCAATTAATTATAATTCTTTTTTATATAGGCTATACAAATCTCATACAGATGTATATTAAAATATATAATGATTTATCAACACTTTGGCTAAAATCAAGTTAAGCTTATCAAAATGTTTCACATTGATCTAGGGTAGACCTAACCTAGCTTTGTGTTGAATTATTAGGGCCTATAACTGAACCTAATCAGCGTTATAAGTAAAATGTTTCACACTGGTCTATGCTAGACCTAACCTAGCTTTGTGTTGAATTATTAAAGCTAATAAACATTATCAGCTGTTTTAAATGTGTATTATTAAATTTTTATTTAAAAATAAAATTAATTTTAAAAAATTTCCTAAATGTTTTACACTGGTCTAAACGAAACCTAACCTAGGTTTGTGTTTAATTATTATAACTGAAAAACCTAATCAGGTTATAAGTAAAATGTTTCACACTGGTCTATGCTAGACCTAACCTAGCTTTGTGTTGAATTATTAAAGCTAATAAACATAATCAGCTGTTTTAGTGTGTATAGTGTATATTAACCAATACTACGTATCACGTTGACAGCTGTTTCCTGAATGAAATTTTATCACTTCGAGAAAAATTGTATTCTTACAAAATAACAGTTACGAAAGTAAATGAAGTTATTTCACGTCCGCGTAATGACTTCCTCTTTCTACAATTTAAGTTCTGAACCGCCGAACACCTACGATTTATGTATTTCCACACATACAACAAAAACTCGTCCAATAATCAACCAACATATGTAAACAAATCAGTATGAAATAATGAAGTTTTAATGTACAGATGCAAGACAGACAATTGGCGTCCCAGTGGCGCCATAAGTTTACATTAATTCACCAATATACCCGACCTCAGTACCATGGTTCTCTTCACTTCCTTTGTTTATAGCCAGTAATAGACCGAGACTCATTAATTTAAAGCTTTGCTGTGACTGTCGCATTACACATTCACAACTTATAATGCCTTCGTTGTTTTCAATGAAACTTAATGCTCAGGTTTACGAGAGTATAGATTGCATCAATGCATTTAAAAACGCGTATGCTTTCGATTATTACAAGTACTAATAATTAATACTATATAATGTCCTCTTCGATAGAAGTAGCAGAAAAACTGGACTGCAGATATCTTTAGAAAAACAGAACACTCGAAATTTGTAATAACTCGGCGAAATTTTTAAACTAAATAAACAACGCCAAAAAATTAACATTAATAGAAACAAACAATAATAGAAAATTAACAGTAATAAAAAAAAAGAAAGATAAACGGCATTCAGATTATTCTAGAATACATACAATTCAAATCTCTCCAGGCGAAAATGAGACACTACAATATGGATAAACCAGAATGTTTATACGTAGCTGAGACAATCTCAAGAAAATTCAGGGAGAAGTGAATAAAAAATAAATGAAAAATTCTAAGCCAGATACGGATTTCAAATTACAAATTCAGAACCAACAGGAAACTGTATGAAAATTATAAAATATATTGGCATCAATGTAAAAGAAACTACATAAAGAAAATAGATAAATAAAGGATTGGCCAAATAATTTTGGTGTATCAAGAAGAGAAGAAAACACAGATCTTTGGTCAAAGAAGTTAGTAAAGATCAGGACCGAGCACGGATCGGCGAAATGGAAATTGAGGACAGAGAAGTTTAGGAAAAAAAAATCGCAACAGTCCTGGATTTAACGACTGAATAGATACCTTGAAACTAAATACAAATAACAAGAGAATAAAAACCGAAAAGAAGTGAACGAATGAAATAATTTTGATGTCTCAAGAAATTTAAATCTTAACGTGGTCCATAGTTGGCATAACGATATGAAAATCAATTCTGCATTAAATGGTGCCAATCCCATCTCTCTACGAAAAAAAAAATAGAGGTATTGTCAAAAAAGTAAATTTGAACAATAACCTTCAAAGAAAATGAGATATCGTATAGTTACCGAGCGTAGCGAGGGAGGCTTCTTTACATATGTACAGATCCAAGGTCCGACAAGACAATGAAACGAGCGAAGCGAGTGGAAGAACTTTTAATCTACGAGACCCGTTCGATGTCGTTTCTAGACGTCATCAAGAAAGTAATGATATACACAATTATAAGGTTAAATCTGTCAAACAAAACGTTACCCCACTTGCTCTACCAATACAATTTAACGTTTCCTACTTGACCCCAAAAACAACTTATATTGTATAATCGGGCTGGGTAAGTACCACGATGTTATTCTTTTAACTTGTGGATTAGCACGTTGGTTATCCACATTACATTTATATCAATGCTTTTAGTTGATCTAATGTACGGAATGTCATGTTTCAGTTAGCACAGGGCGGGAGTGGACAATTATTCAGTTGTAGGCTATAGGGGTGGATGAGACATGAGGGTGAATGGCAAATAATGGCTAACAACTCACAATCAAATAATGACACGACAGTAAGCTACTGTTTTATCTCTTGTAATGATTCACATCCTCTGACAGCTGTGCCCTAATGCGACGTTGCCATACTTAACTCCAATATGCACCCGTACCTTACATGTAAATAGATCAGTAGTACGTTAATGCAAATTTCTTTTGTCGTCGTCGTCGTTGTCTTTACAATGGAAATTAAGATATGAACATGACTATGAGGAGACTATAGTGTACCACGAAGAGGTCGCTATTTTTGAATTACAGTAATATAACATATGGAACACTACAAACTTGATAATTTACAATTATGTTACATAGATATGTAAAAAAAGTACCCTCGAGTTTCATTTTTTTATAGTAAAATAAAAACAAAATGGCAGAATACCAAAATGAAAATTAATCTTCTGGATAGAACCACTTCCTCCCACAATGGAATACAATTAAAATGTGCATAGACATCTGTTGAATCTCGATAAGCTGTTGTTTTGTTAACACACAACAATGAAACAATTTGGTAGTTGTGTTCAATCAGTTTATGTGTGATATCGAATCTCTTGACAGTTAATTTTTCAATTGAACAAAAAATGAAATGTTATTGTATGAAACGATAAGGTGTTTTCAAAGAACCTACACAAATGTGGTTTCCCCATAAAGAAAATCAATTCATAAATGGAAAACTATGTTACTAGATATTGGATCAGTTTCAAAGAAATGCCATAAATTTACGGACACAGAAAATGAAGAGCTTGCATGTGCTACTTTATCTCCAAACAGGCCTTAATTAAGTTGCATCCGTTACTGGGATACCAAAATCATCAGTTCAAAGGCATCCCAAGAAAAAATCAATAAATTTTATAAAAGAATTTAGTTCATGGACTGTTGGTAGATGACCCAGACAGATGAGTGGAATTTAATTCGAAGTTAATTGAAAAGCTTGGCGAAAATGCCGAATGGTATGAAGGAATTGTAATTTCAGATGAAGATACATTTTACCAAACAGGATCTGTAAACCGACATAACTGAAATTATTATAACTCACAAAAATACATATCTTACACAAAGAGAGCTTGAAATACTATATTTCATCACTAGGACCAAAAGTGAAGCTTTTCGATACAAGCTCTAAAAGTTTTCGGCAAATGAGCGAGAATCGAAAAGCTTCTTTTGGGCCAAGTGATGAACTATATTTTTTGTTATACTGCAAATAATATAAGAAAACAATTTCACAAAAACTAAAATGTTATAACCTATTTATCTTCAAATCGATGGTAACAGCTGTTTTAACGGTTATTTACAATCGAGAGTATCGGTTGTTTTTATAAATGCTTTACAAACGTTAATTAATTCGTATAAACTAAGTAAAAACTGATGACCTCGACCTCAGCTGATGTTTTTAGGTTCTAGGACTAAAAAGAACAACTTTAGCATCTCAACACATGTATTGAAAACAGCTGTTTTTGAATCAGTATGACGAAAAGAGTTTTCTCTTTATAGGGTGTCGTCACCAAGGACGATGTTATATCCCATCAGACAATGACTGTAAACATATACGCATCAATATTAATTGATCACATAGTTCTTCATCTTACTCAGCCGGAGATGAGTGACTTTTATCCAACAGGATGGAACTCCTCCTCATTATGCTAATGTAACCAAAGCAGTTTTAGATCGAGATTTTCCCAACCATTGGATAGGTCGTGGCAGCAACTTCATGGACTGGCCTCCAAGATCCCCAGACTTGACTGTTTGCGATTTCTTCCTTTGAGGCTATTCGAAAAATAAAGTTTATTATCCGATAGCATCAGATAATGAGGCTGATTGAAGAGGAATTACTGTTGATACCTCGGCAATTTTTCAAAAGCTTTTATGACTCTTTTTGTTATCAGTGCATACCTATTGAAGGACATCAATTCGTACAAATCATTTATAATTTATTACTCTTAATTTACTTTACTATTCCTTTTATTAAGTTGTACACATTTTCAAGATATCTGCAAATCAACAATTTGTACAAGTTATACAAATAAAATCATTTTGCTATAAACGTACCATTACTTTGATATTCCGCCATTTTATTTTGATTGACTATAAAAAAAAAATTACTCGCGGATACTTCTTTTACATATCTGTGTAACAACTGTAAAGTGTCAAGTTTGTAGAGTGTTCTACACTTAAATACACACTTAGAGTGTCCAACATACTAATTCAGAAATAGTGACCTCTTCGTGGGTCACCCCTTATAACCCTATTGTAATAAAAAAGAAGGAATTGAAAATTTCAAAATGGCAGGTATATTAAACAGTTTTTGTTCAACTTATAAGACACCAAATTCTGTATGTAATGGGTACCAACACCACCTCTCTATGATGACATCTTTTCTTCTTCTTCTTTAAAGGCAACAAAGGTAAAAAACCTCTCGGACATCATTGCCTTATGAAGAAAAGAACACGAAAACCCCCTAGCTTTCTAATACTGTCAAAGAACAAGCGCTTATCAAAGAAATATGAAAAAGAGGAATCTAACTACCTCCGACTACATTTTGGAAAACAACGAAGTTATTGTCAAAACGTAATTTGGAACCCGTAGCGTAACGCGATCCATCAGGGCTGAGCTACCGACACCAGTGTAGCGAATATAGACTCCTTCACATATGTACAGCTTCGAAGCCTGCCAGATACCTAGCTGACGTCACGAAATTACGAGGTTTACCTACTCAGCAAGAGCAAGACCACTTGATCTACCAATACAATTTAACATTTCCTACAAGACACAAGCAACCAAATGTTGAGCATTACATTTAGAGGTTTACCTACTGAGCAAGAGCAAGACCACTTGATCTACCAATACAATTTAACATTTCCTACAAGACACAAGCAACCAAATGTTGGGCATTACATTTAGAGGTTTACCTACTGAGCAAGAGCAAGACCACTTGATCTACCAATACAATTTAACATTTCCTACAAGACACAAGCAACCAAATGTTGAGCATTACATTTAGAGGTTTACCTACTGAGCAAGAGCAAGACCACTTGATCTACCAATACAATTTAACATTTCCTACAAGACACAAGCAACCAAATGTTGGGCATTACATTTAGAGGTTTACCTACTGAGCAAGAGCAAGACCACTTGATCTACCAATACAATTTAACATTTCCTACAAGACACAAGCAACCAAATGTTGGGCATTACATTTAGAGGTTTACCTACTGAGCAAGAGCAAGACCACTTGATCTACCAATACAATTTAACATTTCCTACAAGACACAAGCAACCAAATGTTGGGCATTACATTTAGAGGTTTACCTACTGAGCAAGAGAAAGACCACTTGATCTACCAATACAATTTAACATTTCCTACAAGACACAAGCAACCAAATGTTGGGCATTACATTTAGAGGATCTGCTTTTACTACATTGTATGATTGGTCTGCGTAAGTACCGTGATGGTGCCCATTAACTTCTTTTACATCCGCTCGTTTTGACGACTTTGACCTTGTATACAGATTGTCCAGTAAGTAAAGTACAAAATTTCGGAAGGTAATTTGTAAAGCAACAAAAAAAATTATAAAAAAACACCTCTTTGTTTTATCGTCTTTTTTTAAGATATAGCTCCAGAACGAATTAATATTGAGATACAAATTTTGCAGAATATTTTATACTGTTACTTCGCAGTGTACTAAATCTTATAATTTTTTTATTTAACCCTCTCAAAATGGCGTTTATGTAAAACTTTTTTGTTGCCAAATATCTTGAAAACCGTTGATTTTTCAAGAATGTTCAAGATAGGCTACAATGTATTTAATAGTTTCAACGCTGAAAATTTTTATTTTTATTGTTTAACGAAGAATAGCCGAAATATAAATAAAAAAATTAATTATTATTCATTTATTAAAACACAAGTGATTTTCTCAGTCATCTAATACTTAGATGTTAACTTAAATAACTATTTTAAAAGTTGACCGCTAATTGCTGGAAGTGCAAGATAAACTTACGTGTTCTAGTAAATTACGAAGAATCAGTTTTTGACCAATATTCCGCTCTTTTTTAACATAAAATAAAAAAATTAGGATATTAAAAGCATTTAAAGGGTTAGATATTTTGTAAAATAATTGCGAGGTTGGTATCATTTTAATGAGCGCCATTTTTGAAACGGTTAAATGAAAAATTAAAAATCTTATAATACATTGGATAAGATTGTGCAACGAGCACACAAAACACAATTCTCATAAAAAATTTTTTTTTATGAGAATTGTGTTCTGTGCGTTTGTTATACTGTATAGTTTTCTCATAAGTCAAGCTCAACATTTCAAATGTGCAACGAGTTTACTACCACTAGGACGTGTAAGGGTTGCTATGGGGGAAATTAATTAATTTGATACATGGAGTTAACGCTAACCTATAATAGTGTTAGGTAAGATAAACGTAGTCGTCCATACCCGACGATCGCGCCAGAGATCACAGCTGTGCCACTGCCTTCTCAATACCGTGCTGTTTGTAATTCGGTTAGTCGCAACAAGATTGTACTACGGAAGATTCAATCATGTTGATCGGAACTCGCCAGAGATCACAGCTGTACCACTACCTTCTGAATACCGTGCTGTTTGTAATTCGGTTAGTCGCAACAAGATTGTACTACGGAAGATTCAATCACCGTTCATCGGAACTCGCCAGAGATCACAGCTGTACCACTACCTTCTGAATACCGTGCTGTTTGTAATAATTCGGTTAGTCGCAACAAGATTGCACTACGGAAGATTCAATCACCGTTCATCGGAACGCGCCAGAGATCACAGCTGTGTCACTGCCTTCTGAATACCGTACTGTTTGTAATTCGGTTAGTCGCAACAAGATTGCACTACGGAAGATTCAATCATGTTCATCGGAACTCGCCAGAGATCACAGCTGTGCCACTGCCTTCTCAATACCGTGCTGTTTGTAATTCGGTTAGTCGCAACAAGATTGCACTACGGAAGATTCAATCATGTTCATCAGAACTCGCCAGAGATCACAGCTGTACCACTACCTTCTGAATACCGTGCTGTTTGTAATTAGGTTAGTCGCAACAAGATTGTACTACGGAAGATTCAATCATGTTCATCGGAACTCGCCAGAGATCACAGCTGTACCACTACCTTCTGAATACCGTGCTGTTTGTAATTCGGTTAGTCGCAACAAGATTGTACTACGGAAGATTCAATCATGTTCATCGGAACTCGCCAGAGATCACAGCTGTACCACTACCTTCTGAATACCGTGCTGTTTGTAATTCGGTTAGTCGCAACAAGATTGTACTACGGAAGATTCAATCACCGTTCATCGGAACTCGCCAGAGATCACAGCTGTACCACTACCTTCTGAATACCGTGCTGTTTGTAATTCGGTTAGTCGCAACAAGATTGTACTACGGAAGATTCAATCACCGTTCATCGGAACTCGCCAGAGATCACAGCTGTACCACTACCTTCTGAATACCGTGCTGTTTGTAATTCGGTTAGTCGCAACAAGATTGTACTACGGAAGATTCAATCACCGTTCATCGGAACTCGCCAGAGATCACAGCTGTACCACTACCTTCTGAATACCGTGCTGTTTGTAATTCGGTTAGTCGCAACAAGATTGTACTACGGAAGATTCAATCATCGTTCATCGGAACGAGTCACAAATACTATAAAATATTTTGCAATTTTAGTATCGATTTCTCAAAGATATGTGTATAGAATCCTTATTTTTATAATTGGAAAGTTAGGGTGGAAATATTGCTACCCTGCAAGAACTTTCACGATCTTTTAATGAAAATGTAGCTACATCGGTAATTCTTATATTACACTCCATCTCGGCTCTACCGATTTTGTTCAAATTTTACTCACTAATCTTAAAACCCCAAACAAAACGTATTGGTCTCTATCTCTCAAAAATCCCGGTACGTTAGTTTATCGTTAAAAAACAATAAATTGTCCAAGAAGCAATAAAAGAGTCAATTTCTCAAAACCGACTCTACAGATTTCCATCAAATTTTAGTGAAATGTGAACATTAATGATCCAAAACAAATATGAACGTTGACCACCGTCTAAGTACGATTTATGCTGAGGATGCGTTTACACCACAAACGAAGCAAATTTAGACTCTTTTCAAACATGGCGTCCATAACTTTTGTTCCCCAACAACTACCGAACCGACATTTTTGATTGTTTTTGAAGATGGTGGAGTGAGAAAGTTTGTGGAATCTTTTTGTACTCCTCAGATAGATTTTGAATTGTTGCATAACTTACCCTCTAAACTCAGTACGAGCGTGATAATTCCGTTGTCTTGGGTTAGATCCCTTTATTTCAACTTTCCTACCAGGCCTTTCTAGAGAAATTGTTGTTCTCTCACGACCCTGAGGCTTTACTTTATGCTCTTTCTTCCTTTTTGTTGAAAATAGGTGAAGATGACGGAGAGATTTTTGGAGAAAAAAATGTTGCATGACCATTATAATAAAATGTTATAATTTATTTTTCCATCGAACCTCTTTATAAAAATAATAAATCTCTCGGAAGCCAGACCAGGCGGCAGGTAAGCAAATCATAGAATACAAACATTAAGGGAGGGAATTATGGAAGATGCAAATAAACAAATTATATACCCTTGGTTAAACAAGTTTCTAAAAATAGTGTGTCGGGAAATATTCAAAGAAGATTCCAAGAAATGACTTATTACCTTATGTTTAGAGTAGAACATGACGAAATGCAGCAGTTGTTCCCTCGATTTGAACATACAATGGGATTACCACAACGCTGAGATCTACAGCTATATCTGTTTTTGATATTATTGTGTATTTGTTATTTTTCTACTGATCTATTATTGGCAAGGTGCAGAAACGGAGCTATTATAGACTCACTTAGGTTGCAGATAATAAAAACAGTTCTAATCGGTCATCAACTCTTAATCCGTTTTATAGTCCTTTAGTTGAAAAAAGGTACTACTGAAAGGTAACAGTTTATCTGGCTTATTGTTAATGTGTAACAATTGGGTCTGACTTTTTTATTTTACAAAAGTTAACAGATTAATTTTACAATTGCGTCTCTTTAATTTGAATGGTAATTCAGTCGATATCAGTGGTATTCTGGGAATAAATACTGTATTTCCCTTGTATTTTTCGGTCATAAGTTCAGTCCTTTTATCTTCCAATGGACGCCCTTAGAGACAAAACGGAAACCTTCTTCACGGATGGGCAATAGAGGACTATTACACCATATACCCCTTTTGATTGTACCGGGATTGGTATTTGAGTTTTACTGGCACGCACATTCTAGACTTCCTTTTATTATATATATTGATTTCCGTAAATGAAAACTTTTCTTGAGGTTTTTTGGTGACGATCAGTTTTGATGATTGGTTTTTGGGTTGCGTGAGTGAGAAACTTTGTGCAATATTTGTGCACAATTTATTTAAGTAAGAAACACATCACAGACAGCTGTATGAATGAATTTAAATTCAACTGGCAAACACAATCGTAATATTTAAAAAAAATGTCTACTAATCTCCACGGAGTTCTAAGTACTTTTGTTGATGCGTCCAATCTACAATATTTGTCATTCACTTTCCTTTCAAAAATTCCTCTTATTTTAGAAACTCCGAAGTTCTGGACTTGGGAGGAACCCATTCAAAGCTATCTTGTAACAACGACGATACTCCTACAGTGTGTAACCCAGCGCTTTCATGATGGAGACCGCACCGGTGTTTTTGGATTACCCTCCCGAGTTTTGTCATTGTTGTGCAGTAGGCTACACCACCGCATTTATTGTCGTTACAAGGGGCAGTAATTCAACAAAAATGACCCTTTTCCTTTTTTAGAAAACTGTGGCCATAATTTGTTGAGTTAATTTTTTAATATACCCAGTATATAAAGTTTGGAAATGTTGACCTCGGTTTTTTGAAAGATCTTCACGTTTCATAGCCCCAGAAAACCGTCCGTCTGTCCTCGTTGTCGTCAACAACGATAGTGGCTACAAAAATTAAGATAGGAACATGAAATTTTGTATGGAAAACTATTAGTGTGACCTATTGTAATTAAGTCCAACTGAAAATATAAAAATGGCGACCATTAAAATAGTTTTTTCTTCACATTTCGTATACATATAACACTCTAAATTAGATACAAATTTACAGATTTTATTTCTACAAATTTAGTGATTCCAAACCCACCTATACAATGACAAATAGTGAAGTTATTTTCAAGAATGTAATTTCGAAACCTGACCTCACATGAAATTGTGATATTCATACCGCTACGAAATCTAAGCATAACCTAACCTAACCTAGTCACCGACATGAGCGTAGCGAGTGGATGCTTCATAGCCGAGATGTTGACACGAGCGAAACGAGTTTTAATATATACACATCTACGAGGTCAGCCAACTTTTGAAAGTTCTGTTATACAAAATAATTAGCAAAATGTCTCTAGAAGAAATCCAGAGATTGTTTGAAGAATGGAAGAAGGGAGACCTACCAGAGGGAGAATTTGACATACCGCTTCCTGCGCATGAGGGTGTTTATCCAATTAAACGATTTATTATGTCGTTCCCAAATTATTCAAAAGTTCTTTTTTGGATTCTAACCTAACCTGACCTAACCAGAAACATACTACAAATATTTTTGGTCATTTTCAGGTCTTATTCCTATTGAAAAGGACAAGTATGATGACATTCAACATACTTGTCCTTTTCAATAGGAATAAGACCTGAAAATGACCAAAAATATTAAGGTAAGGTTTTTACCGCCCTGTAGCTGCTACTTACTTTGATGGTCGTCGTTTTCAAGTTATTCCCCTGCACCCTTCAATACGAGGTTCAGGAAACAACAAACTTACCCTAGACTATACAATTTATCATTTCCTACAATTAGCCTACCAAGATACCAACAAGATCTGCTTGTATGATAGGCCTGGGGAAGTACCAGATTTTGTTGGACATTTTGAAAATATGTTATTCTTTCCATTACTGTTTGTCTCAGTTGTGTTTATAATCCAAGTCTCGGTGTTTCTACGGTCTCGATGTGGTTCATGAATTTAGGTAGTCGCACACATAGACGCACGGAACCGCACCGCGCCGCGTCGTGGAAAGTTCTGCTAGTTCCGTTGGGGGGGGGGGGGGGTAAACACATTGTAGCGACATCTGACGCCACCGCAACGGCCGACACCCACTCTCAATTGTAATTTAGTTATATAAAAGGGAGAAAGTAGTGTCAGTTACATTAGACTACGTGTAAAGAGTTCAGGCGGAGTTTTTTGAAGGCGACGCTGCGTGGCGCGGTTTGGTGTACGCAGTTACATTAGACTACGTGTAAAGAGTTCAGGCGGAGTTTTTTGAAGGCGGCGCGGCGTGGCGCGGCTTGGTGTACGCAGTTACATTAGACTACGTGTAAAGAGTTCAGGCGGAGTTTTTTGAAGGCGACGCTGCGTGGCGCGGCTTGGTGTACGCAGTTACATTAGACTACGTGTAAAGAGTTCAGGCGGAGTTTTTGAAGGCGACGTTGCGTGGCGCGGCTTGGTGTACGCAGTTACATTAGACTAGGTGTAAAGAGTTCAGGCGGAGTTTTTGAAGGCGACGCTGCGTGGCGCGGCTTGGTGTACGCAGTTACATTAGACTACGTGTAAAGAGTTCAGGCGGAGTGTTTTGAGGGCGGCGCGGCGTGGCGCGGCTTGGTGTACGCAGTTACATTAGACTACGTGTAAAGAGTTCAGGCGGAGTTTTTTGAGGGCGGCGCGGCGTGGCGCGGCTTGGTGTACGCAGTTACATTAGGCTACGTGTAAAGAGTTCAGGCGGAATTTTTTGAAGGCGGCGCGGCGCGGTTCTTCGCGCCTGTGTGTGCAACATCCTTTCATCACCATTTCTGTGATAACGCTCTTGTGTTCCTCTGTAAGTATTCTTGCAACCCACTTGGGACAAATAATTGTGTACTAGAGCTAATAGAAACAATGTCATAAACTACTTACGTTAAAAGCCTTGTGCAGTTCATTATACAGAGTGTCTTTTCTAACTGTGCCACCATTGGTACTTTGGAAACGGTAAGATTTACAGGAAACTTTAAACATGGTGGGACTTCACCTTATTTTATATGCCCATTAAAAATCTTAATTTAGAATTTTTAAATTCGGCTGCCATTCTCCAATATGGCGGCCAACTTTGAAATTTGTTATGGAACACCCTGTATTAAAAGGCCGATACCTACTAAATTATTAACAAATTCGATAACCAACAAATAAATCGATTACAAACATACAACAGAACATGTAATTCACGGTAAAATTCGTAACTAAAAATATAATCAAAATCATGTGAGTCAATTTTGAGAAAAACGGGAGTTTATTTTTGAAGCAACTTACACCGTATATTTTGTTTTGAGTGAAAGTGTGACAATATTAGCGCACAAAAATATAAGATCCGAGAACAGATTGAATTTACTTGAAGGATGACATAAATTTACCGCATTGGTTACTGTGGGAAAATAAGGGAATTTGATTCTGAGAAACGTTTGTGAAGATAAAACTCGAGTCAAGGACATTTACAATTGCTTGGCTCCTCGTCAAAACTCAACTAGCTCCATCTGGCGAGACTTACATGTAAATCAGTAAGGATAGAAAGTTTCAAGGTTTTAAGAAAACACGTCAAAAGTATGTAGGCTACTAACTCATCATCTGCATTAAACTGGAAATTATGTTATTGGGCTTTTCGTTATATATGTGTGACCATGTTCTCTTGACCAACTCTTGTTCTCTTTAGACCTTGACGTTAATTGAGTATTCGAGGGCTAGATGTCTTTATTTTATGTTCTTTACTTCCTAAGGGATGACGACAGGGAGGTTTTTCGCCTATCAACCACATCTGTAAAAAAATAAAGTCTTAAGCCTATGGATTTTTGTCAATAACTAGAATAAAAAATTCACTACTTTGGGTGATTTCGAAATTGAGTATTTTTTAATAATTTCTTACCCTCCTTCCGGGAGAAGCTGTGGGGACGGGGGGGGGGGTCAAATCATATATCTTAAATAGCAAGGGTAGACGAAGTGTTTAGAGGATGAGTTTATTCAAATATATCCGTTTTGATGTTACCTGAATCCAAAAAAAGTAGTTTTTGGTTAAGTTAGGTTAGGTTAGGTTAGGTTAGGTTAGGTTAGGTTGTCTGTCTATCGTATGTGCATTGCTCTAGAGCCCAGACGTGTGGACCGATTTTAATCAAATTTCATTTGTGTTTTGGCCATAAAATGGGACTTTTTTAATTTTTGATAACTCAAAAATAAAGGGTAGCTGCCGTAAGTACATAAAATTACGGTTTTCTTAAAACCAATTCCAATGATTTTGCTCAAATTTTGCTCAAGTACTCAAACAAAACGTATTGGTCGCTATCTCCCAAAAAATGTCGTGAACCATAGGTAAAAAGTAGAAAAATAGAAACAGGCTTTTATAAAAGTGTAATTTCTCAAAATTGGCATTACCGATTTTAAGTTCAAATTTTAGTGAAATGTGAAAATTAATGACCCATCCCCGTGTGTAAACTCGCAAAATATTACAGTTATGGAATAATTTAATAAAAAGAAAATGAACTTTGACCATCTTCAAAAAGATGACAATTAGAAAATAAGACAAAATAAAGAAGGTCAAGAAAGACGAAAGAGTTTTCCCTTTTACTTATGAGGAAGTAAAACAATTTTTGTATTTAATTATGTCTAGAGACATGCCTACAGGACCATGTGTACATTGAACATGTGTGTAAACATAATGTACAGAGATAAAAGTTTAATGTGTAAGTAATAAAAACCCGTCTGCCTCGGTCAACTAGCTTCGACTTGCAGTTGCATTGTTACTGCTGTTAGGTTCGAAGACCCGCAGCACTTTTTTTTAGTTTCGTCATGCCAACGTGGCCAATCAAAACTTCCCAATCTAACAAAATATAAAAAACGCTACAGTAATAAAAAAAAAAATCTACATCCCTAGAAACAAGGCATTGCGCATGCGTACAGTCTAGGACAACATTCAATGACCCTCTCCGCAGAGGACATATGAAGGACATAGCCAGCGGTGCCTAGCGGAGAAAAGTAGAAACGCAATGCG
Source organism: Aphrophora alni (assembly GCA_963513935.1). NCBI lineage: Eukaryota > Metazoa > Arthropoda > Insecta > Hemiptera > Aphrophoridae > Aphrophora > Aphrophora alni. The sequence continues at coordinate 72,749,225 of OY740774.1, forward strand.
TGCATGGTTTTGATAAGAGTGCAGTCATCTCTCTCCAACTGCAGTTGAAATATTTTGCTCCCCCCTTCTTTCTCTTATCTTACAGCTACATCCTCAATCCAGACAACTTTCCCCTCCATTTACTGTTAGCTTTGGTAAAACACCCAATTAAAACAAATTACCGACAACGATGTGATGTATGAATCGACCCTTCCAACTGTTACATCAAATAGCACATTTATTTCCATATAGATTAGACCTCCTGTTAAGTTTCTCTAGGATCCTTTAAACTGTTTTGTTACACAGAAACTAAGCCAAAATACCCCTCTCCCTTCCCCAACCCAACTCTTCATAGTCTTTCAGTAAGCCATTCTTTTTTAAAAAAATGTTTATAATCTATGAAACAAAAAATGATACAGATCACTTGATTCGGAATTTACATATATAAGAAAACGCTGTTCCGAAAAATGCTTTTAAGTTTTCACTTCCTTTTGTGCTAAAACCGACTTTTAGATTATTTTTCAAAACTGGGTTTTGAGGAAGTCCAGTCAAACCGTAGAGGTACCTACGTCTTTTTTGGGGCTAATAACCTCCCTTGAAGGTACAATTTTGAAAAATGTTGGGTTTTAACACATTTTGTAAAACAAAACGTCAATTACACGAATTATTATGAATAAAATCAACGATGGCAACCGATGGAGTACTCCACATCTATGATTTTGATTTTGACCAAATACAGTGCGACAGAAACTTGAGTTACGCGTAATATTTTTGACGTTACGAATAAAGTAATGTCGGCAACCGTCGATGTAATCTTCACCTTTTTGGGTCTTTTCTATTATACGACCGCATGGCTCAAATTATTTTCTATACTAGTTGTGTGACTATTTTTCGCTATTTATTGGTTGGTTTCTTAACCTAACCTAACCTAACCAAATCTAACCCAGACCTAACCAGAAGTGTAAAATTCGTAAAAACGTTCACATGTAATTAGTTTGTGTTAGTGTGTTTTTCTATTTTGTATACTTGTGTGTTTTGTGAAAAACAATAAAACCATTTATTTTATAGAAGATTTCATCAATTGAGGTGAGAAAACCTACTTTATTATCATTCTGTTAGTATAGAAAATAATTTGAGCCATGCGGTCGTATAATAGAAAAGACCCACCTTTTTTGCTCCAAAATGTAACTGCCTTAATTTTGTACGTTACTTTAAAATCCTTAATTTTGAGCAAATTCGATGAAGCGAAAAATCAAATTACACTTTAGTTCATAAATATTGCGAAAAAACAACGCTAAAAACCGTCGAAATAACTTCATCTTTTTGGGCCATAGGTGTACTACTATTTTTGAAAATCGTAAGATTTTAATAAATCTAGTCAAATTACACGAAACTTAATATAGTTTATGAAAAAATCAACTCCTACAATCGTCATTTTATCTTTTACCTCTTTTTGGAACCAAAAAGGTTACTATTTTCAAAAATCCTTTGTTTTTAACAAAATCAGTCAAACAAAAAGTGAAATTATAGCAAAGTTTATGTAGATTACGAAAAAATCAACGCTAGAAATCGTCAAAGTAGATGTTTTACCCATATTTTGGGCCCTAAACCGGCTTTAAAGTTACTATTGTTTTAAAGCCTTGGTTAAATTACACTAAAGTTCACGTAAATTTTCCCGTTTTAAATCTTTTTGTATACAGAAATCAATCCAAAACTTTACCATACCGGTACTTTATTTGTTGGATATGTTTTTAAATAATCAGTGTTCTTTAACTTCAATAATTAAAATTCAAACAAGTTGATGGGCGCTACCCAACCACATCCTACAACATAATACAAGGTGATCCTTTAATTGTAATGCTTAGTTTCTTGAGTCTTGTAAGAACAGTTAAAATGTAGCCTTACTGGTAGATCGGGGCCTTTCACTTAGTAAGGAAAGTTTGTTTTAAGTTAGTTACACAGGTTTTCTGGACCTTATAATTGTGCATATGACATATAATTTCTTGACGTCGCCTAGGCCCAAGGGGAAATGTTACACACTTCATTCCTATCAGTGTCTCGCCACTGACCTTGAAGTTATACATATATAAAGGAGGATCCACTCGCTACGCTCGTGTCGGTAACTCGACCTTGACGAACTATACGAATATGACATTTTCTCAAGAGAACAGGGTTCGAAATTACATTCAAGACAATAATTTTGCTACTTATCATCGAACATGCAGAATTGAAATATGAAAATCTATATGTAATTTAGTTTGTTATAACTCACAAATAATGTAGAACAAAAACAGTATAACATAGCCGCCATTTTGAATTAAATTTTTCTGAATTGTAATAAGTATCTATATAAGCACACTATATAGTCCCCTTCCAAATGTCATATATCGACGACGAAGTGAAAAAAACGAAGGTGGAAATGTTTAAGAACACCCTATAGCCTACTTGTAATATTGGGTAATAATCGAAATTTTTTAAAGACTTTCTAACTTAAAAATAACATGTCGCAGATAATATTCAGATGCCTATTGCTCGAATTTGTAGCTCACGTGTATTCTTACGATAATTAAAACCAAAATGGCGGTTAATTATGAAGAGCTGGTGTAGTAGGCTGAATTGGTATATATTTATTTGAAGAACAACCCAATTTAATTATTAAGGTTACATAATGATATTTTTTTTCTAATATAAGGGAAACACGAGTTAAGTTGTACTAACTATAAACAACCAATTCGTAATTGTTTTATTGTATATCTATAATTAATTATAAATTAGATATAATCTTTTGGGCCTTGGTACGAAGTGTTAAATTATATTGGTAAGTCAATGGGGTCTTATTAACCAACAGTTGATAGACAGGTTTTTTGAACATTGTTTAAATCACTACTTTCTTGAAGTCATCTAGGCCCTAACGGACCTCGTAGATGTGTAAAAAAGCTCGCTTCGCTAGTCTAATTGTTTAGTGCCTTAACGAGCTTAACTCATGTTGCTGACCCGACCTTGTACTTATACGATACCACCATGATAACATTATTGACAATAACTTCGCTATTTATCATCACATCAAGTTGGTAAACATGCAGAATTGAAATCTTCCCAAATTTTGATCTAATTAAATGTTATAAGTTGATTATCACACGAGAGAAGAACAATTACAATGGTCTCCACTTTCAATAGGGTTCCATATGTCCTCTATGCCAAATTTCATGTTCCTATCTTAATTTTAGTGGCCGCTATTAATTGTCCTTACTTGCAGACAGAGCCGGATTTCCCAATAGGCCCGGTAAGCCCGGTAGGCCCGGGTCTATGGGCTCAAGCTCCCAGGGGGCGCACGGCCGAGAGAATTTTTTTTTTTTTTTTTTTAATATCTAGAAATAAAAATAAATAGCCATAACTTAGTTACATAAAATTACTAAAAGTGTTTTAAGACGGCATTTTGTTAAGCCAAGAACCAAGTAAATTACTCAAAAAACTTGCAATGGTAAAATTGCATCGTGGAGTGGTGTTTAAGCAATTAACACATGGGCCTGATATATTTTTTAATAAAGGTTTATGGGGAAGTAACTTTAACCAGACTAGGGGGGGGGGGGAAATCTTGCAGATAACACGACGATGGATGAGTTTCTGAGACCATCAATCGTGAAGGTTAGTCCAGGATAGAATTATTTGCGCTTAGCAAACTTACCCTATACTGACTAAGTAAAAGGACTTTGTTTATTAACTACCTATTTCCCAGTTGTTATTTTCATTTATTTCCATACATTTCTATTAATCGATTTAAAACAATTAGGTTAAGTTAGGTAATATTTTTACTTACTCCGATGAATTTTTATTATTCTATTTTAAGAAATTAGGTTAGGTTAACTATTATTCTTATTTACTTCGATACATTTTCATTAATCGATTTTAAGACATTGATTAGCTGTTATTTTTATTTACTTCGATACGTTTTTATTTATCTATTTCAAGAAATTAGGTCTTTCACGACAGCCCTATTGCCGATTTTTTGTATTTTAAAGTTTTGGGGAAAATAGCGTCCTTAACAAAATTTATATTTTAGCAAAATTTTTAAAATATGGTTGTCGATTTTTGAGAAGAAAACAATCTGAATTTTATGTTGTTGCCTTATGACTGGTACTCCCAAATTTCAAAAACAAACAATCAAAATATGCCCATTAGAAATGAGACCCCCTTGTTTGAGTATAACACTAACAGGTAGATTACATAGAAATCATTCCAAATACCATTTATCCACCTTGGCGATATTAAAATTTGATCGATTTTTTACTTCAGTAGATAATTTTATACAACGTATAGATGAAAAAGTGAAAAGGGAAAATAAACTATGGACGCCAGAATGGAAATTTATATCTTAAAATTGATCCAACCGATTTTAATTAAACTTTAGGAAAATTTGATGGTAAATAAAAACCTTAGTGAAAACTGATTGTTGAAAATACATTACAATAATGAATAGGATTTACGAATATTTTGTAACAATCAAAAAGAAACCCAGCCGTGGTGTTCATCACAATAAACATAATGAGTACTGTCTTGGCAATACCGAGGAGCTCTAGCTGGATCCACTCTTCATGTAGTCTTGGATTAGATCCCTCTCTACCCGGTTTCTTTTGACCAACTCTTGTTCTATACAGACTCCTGACGCTATTATACTTTTCGAGGGGTAGTTGGGGTCTTTCTTTTCTTCTTTTTTTTATAAGATGACCGAGAGGTTTTTGGCCTTTAAATAACAAAGAAAACACTGTTGTTGTGTTCGTATCTCTTCTTACCCTGATGCTAGGTTAGGTTATATAGTATTTCAAGGGATAGGAGTCTTTATATTATGTTATTTTATTCTTTTTAGTGGTATAGACAAAGTATAGGGTTTGATCAAAAATTTCGACTTCCTATTATTGACTAATCTACAACTTTTATGAATTTGAGAAACCGAAAAAGTTATTTTCAATATGCCATCCGTCCAGCTACTATAGTATACTCATATAGAACCCTATTGAAATTTTAAAAAAATGAATTGAATATGTGTAAATGGCCGTCATTTTATTCAATTTATAACACAATAAATTAATTCTGCATGTTATAAGCCACAGCTATGCAATGACAAAATAATAGGGAAGTTTATTGACAAACATTTCGTAGCCTGACCTTCTGATAGTAGAAAGGATGCAACACCATCACGAGCGTAGCGCATGGAGGGTGCGAATCCCGCCTCGAGCAAGATATAGGCTAACACATCTACAACGTCATGAGATTAGCGATAGCCTATACACAATCACGAGGTTAATACCAACAAACTTACCCTACTGGATAAGACGCCTAAACAAACTTTCAGGCATTTCATTTAGAGGATGATGAGGCTGGGTTAGTACCATGATGGTCCTATCAATTTGTTTCATAAGGCAATGTTTCTCGCCTAAGTTGATGTGTGCTATCCCATCATACAATCTACTACAAGGAGATTCTCTAAATCTAACGCTTCTAAAAGCTGGTTACCTTGGCCTTTTAGGAAAGTTTTCTGTTGGTATCGATCAAGTGATTTTACCAAGCAATTGTTTAAAATAGTTGATACAATTACGTTTTCTGCATCTTGTGTACAGTATCCTCAAGGTAGGAATGTGTCTGAGGTGGAGAAGAAAAGAGGGGCCCCCCACACTTTGTTTGTTGCGTTTACTTTCAGCGGTACAACCCCAATAAAAAAATATAGACCTCAAATGCTTCTGTGTAAAAGCGTACCTTACTTTCGTTTCTTTTATCGGTGTAAATAAGAATAAAACGATTACAAAAGTCTGTCACGAAGTTGTAACTTTAGGAATTAAATGTAGCTAAGCACTACTTTGTGTACCTAGTTTTGTTGGAATGGGTTGTACCGTCAAGTCAGGCTAGGGAAGCAAGTAGAAGGGAGGACTCGCCCATTACACCTGACACACTCCTAGTCTGAGGCTACTGTATATTACTGTACTACTCTCTGGATGTGTTTTAGGTCTTGTCGGACCTCATTGGTTTGAGTATATTGTGTCTAGCCTCGGGGCTGTACATATGTGGAGGATCCTCCCCTCGCTACACCCTCATAGTGTCGGCCCAGATGGATCTCATACCGTACGAATATCTCAATAACTTCGCTATTAATCGTCATAGACAGGTCAGATGAGTAACATTACATGCAGAATTGAAAAATATCTTGTCTGTGCCGATATCTTTCAAAGGTATACTAATGAATTATTATTGTTAATTGTCTGAACTGAAGATGGCTACGAAATTGTCATTTTTTAAGAATGAAAAGAAAAAAGTAAACAAAATACGGTTAGAGAGAGCAAGACGAAAAAACTAATTCATTCCAAGTGCGTATTGCAGCATTAGTACGCGACCTATCGGTGCTTCAATAAACTTACAGAGTTCAAATGTTGATAATGAAGATCATTTTATTGGCGAGCGTAAGTTTCTTCTTAGGTCCTATAGATTCACCTTTAAATGCTTATTTTTACAGCTTACCAAGATCGACACAAATATCACGTCTTAACACGAAGTCTTATCAGTTTCGAGTTGAGTTTTATGACGGATTAAATCAAATGCCGAGCTGTATGAATTATATGAAGACATTATTACAATTACTAAGTAAGGGCAGAGTATCAATAATAAGATGTGCAAGACATATTCAATGATACTTAAAACCCAATTAATTAATAACAAAGGTAGTTGCTAATGAGCAAAACCAGACCACAAGGTTTTCCTAAAAATGAAATAAAAATTATAATGCCAAGATCATAGACGATTTATTTAGATATATAATTAACGAGTTCTTAAATTAAAATTATACTTGTGTAGCATTTCAGGTAAAAACATTAATTATAATTAAAATTTCGATAAAAAAAACAATAAAACTTATTATATTCAATTGACAATATAACAATAGATAACTTCGCACATTCTACCACGTTCCACGTTTTGCAAATATTCAGTTGCAGAATAAAAACATTTATTTATTTAAAAAATTTGCAAGCCCTTCTTAAACTTTTCTTTGGAAGTTAGGCTTCTAAACCCCAGAGGATGTCTGTCATGGAACTTTACTCCCAAGTTATCAACTCCCTTCTGTGTCTTGGCTTGAATGTATTTTTCTACTCTGAAATTATGACGATTCCGGACACTATATGAATGCAAAAAACTGATTTTATTGAATGTATTACAATTTTTAAAACAAACATTCATAGATATTAAAAAAAAATATTGACTAATATTGGCTAAAAAATGAAAACAAATAATGGACACTGATAGAGAAGTTCGTAATTCAAAAATTTATCCAAACGATTTTAATAAAACTTTGGTAAAAATGTGGTGGTTAATTTTAAAAAATAGAATCAACGTACCAAAATACTTAGTGAAAATAAAATTTTAAAATAAGGTTTAAGTGTAGGGGGGGCCTACCTAATATTGAATATACGAAAATTATTATTAACGAGATTCATTTGGGTCAAATTACTTTAGAACCAAGATTATTTTTTACATCATGTTTGGCATATTGGCTTTGGTCATTTATGTTCACAAACATTTATAAAAATCAGTTAGCATTCGTAACTTTTTTTAACTTGTTGATTTTTGTAACTCCTTACTTTTGAAGATATAGGTCAACTATTGGGTACTTATTTATGTGGAAGAGTCAGAAAGATTGTGCATCTTTTATTAATTTTCAAAAGAGAGATGAAAAAAGGGGGGAGATTAACGTTTGAGGAAAAATGCAGACTTTAATTACTATAAATGCAAAGTAAATCATTCTGCGCGACCTGTTGATGCTTTGAGAAACTAACAGGGATTAAAGTTGATTGTATATAAGAATTTCCAGTAAGTTATACTTTGACATAACCTCTCAAAAATAATAAAAACTAGTATTCAAATAGACCTACACAATAAAAACAACATGGTTTTGAAAGAATGTCTAAAAAGATCTGTTTTGTAGACTACTAAAATAGTCAAATCTTATTATGTCAAGTTAAAAGGTAGGCTAGGCTTGTACAAAATAAAAAAGTTTAATGTTTGATGGATCTTCAAGTTATAAAAGAGAATTATTTAACATTGCAACTAAAAATCCAAAATAAATGTATATAAATTTATTATTATAACAATATATACAATGCTTATTTAAATATTACTTAAGATAGGTTAAATTTTCTTACCAAGAATATTGTTCTAGGCCTACAGTTTCTTCATAGCATGTTATAACTAATTTGAGCCACACTTAGTGTTATAAATCTTAAACAGTTTATTATTTTGTCATCTGTTTCTAAGTCGTGATGTAAGCATTATTAATTTAACAACTAAAAAGAATGTTAGTACTCAGGAATAACAAACCGCACTTAAATATTTTTAAAACTCATTCCATTTAACATTGAATACCACCATTTCCGTCGCCTTCATGATAATATTCCCTGTTTATAATGAAGTATTTCAAAAATATAAATTCAATGGTAAAATAAAAACGAAATATTAAGTAAGAATTTTTTTTTAAATTTATCAACTATTTCATCATCTTTTACGAGTTGCATTCTAATAAACATATTATAGTTAGAGATTCTTATCGTGTCATTATGTAAAGAATTTTGAATTCATATAAAAATGAATTCGTTATATATGAATGTGAACGAATATTCAAAATGTTATGAGGTGGTTGTTTGATGGGACCAACTTGTCATGAACGCGGCTGTATTTAACTCTACAGTATTTTCAAATGTAATTTTATAGAACTGCAGATTCTATGTAAAAATTATATTGTATTTCTGACTAAAGTTAAGTTTGATCACTTGGTTTCATAAATAACAAAGAGATATTGGGAACTTTATATGAGAGTATTTTTTATTATTTAAAACTTAACCCATAGTTATACTGTTGGGTTTGTAATATGTATAATGGAATATTAAGCTCCCAACGTCACGTGAGAAAATATATAAACCATATTTTCTTATATCACAACTAATGTAGAGCATATTCAGTGTAAGTTATTTTTGCCTATGATTTAAGTTTAAAATGAAGTATATTGTTTTTTTAAATAATATGAAACACAAAATGACTACTAATTTTCGTGTAAAATTTACTTTGTGTTTATTTTTAATTATTTATATAAATATGTTTATAGTTTAGTTCAGTTACAACAACTGTTTGTAAATGAAAATACTATTTAGAAGGCATTGGTTGGTTCACATTTGACTTGAAGCAAATCCTTTTTCCGGAAACTGGAAAGTGTTCTCGTTGTCCATTTAGGTAAGTTATTACAAGTTAAAATTTATCTGATAAATTAAAGGTTTATAAAATAACATCATCGCAAATAGATGTGATGCTTGATTTACCTTTATTCTAAGAAATTTATCTTTCTAAAAATTTGAACATCATTCAAGATTTTACGCTTGAAGCCATACAATTGAAACTAGCAAGTTTACATATTTTTAGTATCTCTGGACTACACAACTGGATACCAAAAGCTAATTTGTTGTTCTATAATTATATTATTTTACAAATGTTATAGGTTAGAAAATGGCGAAACCAAAAGGAGATAAGAAAAACAAATCTGCAATCAACGAAATTGTTACTCGGGAATATACAGTTAATCTACACAAAAGATTGCATGGAGTAGGCTTCAAGAAACGGGCTCCCAGAGCAATTAAAGAAATTAGGAAGTTTGCCATAAAGCAAATGGGAACTCCTGATGTGAGAGTTGATACACATTTAAACAAACAAGTTTGGTCCAAAGGCATCAGGTAATTTAATATTCTATGTACATTGATTGAGTGATTTAAGTTGGCTTATTTCCATATAGGTTAGGATATTTTGTTTAGCCCAACTAAATGATGTTTTTATTTTGAAGTTTTTAAATAGAAAGAACACCTAACCTGTTATACAAAATATTAATCATTCATTCCAAATCTTAAAATAGATTGCCTAAACATCTGAAGCACAGCAAAATTTAGAGCAATTGTTTATTGTAGCACTCCAATTTTGATTTCCCCCCCCTTATTTTTGTACTAATTTACCTGTCTTCATAAAAATAGTAACATTATTTTGTGGGCAAAAATATTTTTCACTTGACATATTTCAATGACATATTTGTAGGTTAAGTATATATGGCAAACAATGTTTCGACTGATCACCGAAGTCAAGGAACATTGAGTGTGGTTATTACTTATATGGGCGACCGCTTGTGAACAACCGCATGCAAAATTTCAGTTAGGATTAGTGTTGTTCAAACAATTGAACAGTCAACAGGGACTGTGATATATGTGAATTACGTGTTTTCTATGTTGATTTGAATGACTTTTATGTTAGTTACAATATTGTAAAAAGAAAAAGTAAGTGTTACGGGTGTAATACTTTGGGTTTATATAGGTTTATTTACGTGCAGATCAAGGATGGTGGCTATATATAATCTACCTTACTTGACCTTGTAAGGTTAAAAAAAAAAAAAAACCCGATCACCGAAGTCAGGCAAAATTGAGCGTCCTTAGTACATGGACTGCTTGGGAACACCATGTTAAAAATTTCAATTTGGATTAGTGTTGTCATATCATGAGTAGGTTTATTTACGGGTAGGTCAAATACCTTACTTGCCTTATAAGATAAAAAACAATTTGTGTTCAAACCTATTTTAACATGTAATTCACTTAATGAACCTTAAGCCTTTAACCTAGAAACATTTTTGCTCAAAAAAAAAATATTACTGTTCTTATGAACCCAAATATGCGTAAATTTCTTGTCTAAAATTGTAAGTTTCTTTAATATTAATGGATTTTGAATATTGTTTAGAGTTGTTAAAAAATATCTGATTTATGACAAACAAGTTAAATAGTTTAAGTTTGCATGTTTTTTAGCAATTAAAATATGGGGGAAGCTTCAATTCATAATTACCTTACAGTATTGTGTTTATATTTCATATATAAAGGATAAACTATTACCAAAGATAATCTGTAATAGTGTAATGTACGTTACCTTGAAATTTAGTGGCTAAAAATAATGCAAACTTAGATTATTTATCTTGTTTGTCATAAATCGGATCTTTTTTGACAACAGTAGATGTGTTTCAGGTATCAATCAATTAATATAGTAGAAAATGATAGTTTAAAGAAAAAAGGAATCAAGGGTTATTTCGGTTATTATTTACGTGTATGTTAGACAAGTTGGAGAAGGTTTCAGTGCTTAATATAATTAACTTTGAGAGTCAAGTTAGTGACGGTATTATCACTCGATGTTAGGTTATACGCTGTAGGTGATATTATTTATTGATCATGATAACTATTAATATCTATTAGATCTGGAAATGTATAGCCAAAACTGTTGTTTCATTACTCTTAATTCTAACAATGTTTTAATATTATGGTGTTACTTCATACATCTGTTCCCACTGACATTATTCTGATTTTATTGATAAAGAATGATATAATAATGAATTTTGAGACAAGAAACGTGTCTACCATTATCAAAAAAGATCTGATTATTGACAAACAAGGTAAATAGTCTAAAATTGCACGATTGGTAAATGTTTACTTAAAGGTAACTTGTAATTTTTGGAGTTTTTAAAAATTATTGTATACTACATACCTTATTTCTTAAGAATAAATAGTGTTTTCCTTTCACAGATCACTATTTTTCACTGAAAAATCACAATCTAAAAACTATCAAATCGCCGGGTTCATAGGTTATACATAATGACAAGACATAATAGCATATGGTTTGACGCGTGTGCATAACACAATGACTATGCTAGATCGCTATTTCATATTAACAGGTTTGTCCATATGCTGTTTCATATGTTTATTGAAGTTAATAATTTGAAATAAGATTAATAATATGGAGGATTCGCTAGATAGATTGAAATATCTTTAGTTACATATGAGACCTAAATGTGAACATTTGCCATTATGTCTAACTTATAAATACATCGGATTTAATAGTTTTTAGATTGTAATTTTTCAGTGGGAAAAAAAAAAAGATCTGCGCAAGGAAAAATATATATATTTACCTACAGTCCCTTTACTAAGTCTGGGAAGGTTTTAAGTGATATAAGGTATTGTAAAACATAAAAAATGTACAGTGTAATAAAGGATGATGTATTTGTTACAACAGAAAGTGTTGAAAACACGAATTGTATAAATTTAGCGAGAAAATTACACTACATATTTACCAATAACTACCTTACCTAACTTGTCATTTTCATCAAATTCAGATTATGTAAAAGGATCTATAAACATTAGTATAATTCAACTATTATTTCCATGATATACTGTTTACATAACAATATAAAAATAGTAGTAATGTCTTAAATCAAAACTAATGGCATTCAATTTGCATGTATCATATGGTACATGAATCTTTATATTAGGCCTATTTGTCTTTTAGGTATTTTACCTATGGTTATTGTTTACCTCAATGATTAAATTATAATAAAAATCTTGCTGATTAACACCAACTTGTAATTTGATTTAATATTTCAATTTAAAAGGTAAAAATTGTATTTTAAAGTAATACTTATATCAAAATTTCATGGATGAAATTATTTATTATTATTTTTTTTAAAATAGGCTTTGTAAATTACAGTTTTAGAAGTGAATATGAACTTCTGAATTCCCATTGCGAGATGTATATTAAAATTAAGTATTTTTCATTTTGAATTTTGACTGAAAAAGTAAATTCTGCTAAAAAAATTCTATTTTTCTTTTCAATATAAGTTATCTACTAAACGAATTGATAATTTTTATTTAATCTTATGGCCGATTTTGTATATTTTTACTGCTTTCGTCAAATGTAAACAAGGTGGGTTATTAAGACTATAACATTTGCATGCTGCATTCTTAGTATATTATTGTTGTTCAATAATTTTGTAATTGAAGATGAATTAATAAAAGTTGCAATAATGATTAATTTAATTTATTATTGTTTGTTGCCATACCGACTACTGTTAATTATAATTTATTAAATTACTCACCGTCCAGTAGTTTTTTCCGTTTTTTCTCAACGACGGCCGTTTCGGCTATTCAGCCATTTTCAAGTGTTCAGTTTCAGGACATTTACTATTCCTCGTTATAAAATATCCACCCGTCCTTAGAATTTAAAACAGAAATAGAAGTGAATAACAGCATCAATTACCTTGACCTCACCATATCAAAAATAGCATGAACACTTAAATTTAAAATATACAGAAAGCCCACCAACACAGACCACACCATCCATATAACTTCTAACCATCCCCATTCTCATAAGATGGCAGCATTTAACAGCTTTATCCACAGACTACAGACAGTACCGATGTCCCAAGACGACTTTGAAGAGGAATATAACACTATCAAATATATTGCAGTCCAAAATGGTTACAAACCAACAATAGTTGACAATTTGTTCAAAAAACAAAAGCAAAAGAATGAGAAAATGAATTTAACCAAGGACAATAAATACTTAACAATGCAGTACAATAAAGACCTGCAGCATATTATAAGAAACATCTTCAAGAAACAAGGGTACACGATCACATATAAAACAAATAATAATATATCAACCATAATAAACAGAAATACCATTACTATTGACAAATTTCAACAAACAGGAATTTACCAAATATCATGTGATGACTGCCCTAAAAAATACATTGGACAAACGGGCCGAACATTTCAAAAAAGATTTAAGGAACATATTCCACCTGCTATACGTCATACACACCCCCTAAAAACAGAATCAAAATTTGCTGAACATATAATTCAAACGAATCACAAGTACAGTAATATAAATAAATCAATGGACATTTTACATAGATGCAAAAAAGGAAAACTTATGAATGCTTTGGAACAGTTTGAAATATACAAAGCATTCAAAACAGAACCTGGAACACTACTTAACGAGAAATTGAACTTTGATGCAAACTCATTATTTGACACAATAATAGAATGTTAAGACACAACTGATAAGCTTCCAAGATTCACTTGAGGAACTAGTCCAGATACAGATAGTGTACCTACAAGATGTGTTTTATTGTGTCTTCTATGTGTATGTGTATTGCGTGTATAACTGTGTGTTGTGAACTTTTATGTTATAACGAGGAATAGTAAATGTCCTGAAACTGAACACTTGAAAATGGCTGAATAGCCGAAATGGCCGTCGTTGAGAAAAAACGGAAAAAACTACTGGACGGTGAGTAATTTAATAGATTAATTTAAGTTTTACTCATATGCTTTGTAAAGTAAAAGTTATACAATTATTATTTAGCATCTAGGACAGGTTGGGTTCTCTTGATTTAAACAATTTCTAAACTAAGTGGATTTTTAAATCAAAATAAACCTATATTGATGTCTTAATTCTGATCGGTTTAGAATTGTTTGCAAAACTTTTATTATCGTATTTCCATTTTACAAAGTATAGTTACAAAAAGGTAAAATAAATCAACGATAGTCTACTGAAGTATATATTCAGAATTACCTTGTTATGTCATTCAAAATTTTATAATGCTTAGGTTTAATATGATTATAACAGCTTAATGTGAATTACAAAATGGGTTATTCAATCATTTGAACTTTATTAAAAGCAATTATAAAAACTAAGGTCTTCCTTCTCCGATTCTTTCATATTTTTTTTTTCTAGGCCATTATCAGTTGACAGTTGAGCAGAGCAAATTTCTTACTTTTATATTGAAACTTTGATCATTCATTAAGAATTTGGTATTGTACAATTACTTGATACTTCTTATTTTGGTAAAGAATATTTTTTATTGTGAGAAAATGTTTGTCAGCAGAGAGAGGAAAAACACTCAATAGGCCTATTATGTGATGAAACAGATATCTGTAATTCTTGGTAGATCAAATTGATTCATAGTTATTCTGTTGAATCAGCTGTTATTTAATTTTCAAAATTAGTTGTTATGACAACAATGTTAAATTTTCATGAAACAAACAGCTGATTTACAAGTTCCTATGGTCTTAGTGTTTTGAAATTTTAACTTGGGTATATAATTTTTAAAACCGCCTTTTCATGGTTGGCACATGTTGAGCAAGTTTTGTTTCGGGTTCAATGGTTCCATAGAAATTGTTGTTAACTCTTAAACGGATAACTGACCCAGCGCTCGGTCCATAACTAGTCACATGTCTATAAAACACGTATTTTGCCATTCAACGTTACGCCCACTTAAAATTGTCTGATCGCAATAAATAAAATACCGTTGGAAAGCTAATGTTCCGTAGATGCATAATCATGCAAAAAAATACCACAAAACGTTATAAATAATATTCCAAAAATTGGTGAAGTTCACGTATTTTTGTAGCGTAAAATCAACTCTGCGTCTTTTCGTAAGACACGAAGCCATTTCCCCGATATCATTACAACTCTATTTTTCTGTCATTTAAGCCAACTAAAACACTGTCCTATAGATCACATGTTTCTCTTTCTAACCGTATATTACAAATTTTTCTGCGTCTCATAGATCCAGAGATATTCCTACTTGAACATAGAACAAACTTGACGAGACGAAATTCAGTTGGCATTTCTCTATGGTTTTAAAATTATTTTTCTTTACACTAAGTTGTTGGGGAAATTCCATTCTATAAGTTGGTACCACTTGATGCTGACAAATACTTAGTAAGAAACAGTTCTATTGATGTCCAAACGAAGCAAATGTGTGACGTAAAATACTGTAATAAAGGGCGTGGCACATATTGTTTTGAGGTTAGATATTTGTTATTTTGAAGGTCTGTGTATATAAATTGTGTATAAAAGTTACAATATATGTGTTTTTATATCTAAAGCTTATGTTTTTGAGTGATAGTTTAGTTTTTGAACGTTCTTATTTGGGATAACCTAGGCCGAAATGGTAAGTTTAGGCTATATGCAAATTGTCTTATATATAGTGTTTCATATGATTATAAAAGTGAATATGTTTGTTATTCTTTGTAAAGTATATATTTTCTTAGTTAAATCTAATGGTTTTGTCTTTGGCCTATCTTCAGATTGGTACTAGTGAGGCTAAATTGTGGTGGTTACAAACCTAACCTCACTTGTGAAAGTTACCTTTTTAGGGAAAATCGGAATTTTTATTTAGAAAATGTAACATATTATTTTTTTCCCCTAAATATATTCACAAATATATGACAAATCTCAAGAAATGGTTGAAAAAAATCCTAAAAATCTATTAGTATGTTATTCATTACCATTTCTGTGAAATTTCTGCTCCGTTACTCTTCGATTTTTTGGTATTTGACCAAAAAACTCCAAATGTGATACATCTAACTTTATTTTTCACTACACACCTACATTCTATGCACCTTTCTGAACATAATGAGATATAGAAGTTTTGTATAAGATATATATTATTACTATTTTTAGTGATTTTTTGAAAGGAAAAAAAATGATCATTTTACCTTTTTTCGTAAACTATTTTTTAAAATGTAACAAATTTATATATTTTTTTTCCTAAATATATTCACAAATAATACACAAAAATTGTGTATATCTTAGAAATAGGTAGTAAGCTATTGATTTTGGGTGATACAGATTTTTCTAAAAAATGATAACATCATTTTTTGACATGTAACATACTTACTCCAAAACCGTTTCAAAAAAAAAAATTTATTACATAGATGGATTCTATGCATCTTTCTGAGAAAAATGATATCTTATAAGTTAGGTTTTGTATACAAATAATATATTTAATTAATTTTTAAAACAAACGAAGAAAATTAACATTCACCTCTTCTAGGGTTAATAAACATTTTGTAAAGAAAGAAGCTTTTACTCAATTTCCCTTTCCATCACATTATTTTTTTAAAATCATATGAGCCAGTAACATTATTGACTTGCTGCTCTATATGGACTAATTAACTGATCAAAATTGCATAATGTTTTGTGTATGGGGGTAGATTTTAGTTAATGTATAATTTCATTTGTTATACGTGTATATTTTATATCCTTCCAAAATCCTTTTCAATTTCCATTATGTCAGGTTTCCTCATTTGAAAGAGGTACTAAGTCTAGTAATATGACTATAAAGTTCTGAAATTGTGTTCCAGAAATGTACCTTTCCGTATCAGAGTGAGATTAGCAAGAAGACGCAATGATGACGAAGACTCACCACATAAATTGTACACTCTTGTTACTTACGTTCCAGTTGCAACTTTTAAGAAGCTACAGACAGAGAATGTTGACGCTAGCCAAGAGTAGCTTATGTAAATTTATTTGATAAATAAAAAAAATTAAAATTTTTAATTAGTTTTCAATTAATTTTTATTTTCAGATAGAATAAAACTCAAACACAAGATCTCACAAAAATTGTTTACTTAATCAATGTATCACTGGAAATGGCATTAAGTAAACGATCTTGGGTTTGAGTTTTATTCTATCTAATATTATCTCAAGTCGCATAACCTTTCATTGTCTATTCAAGACAAACTTATTCCTTTACTGACTCAAACAAACAGAATCACTCTATTAAAAATGAAGTCCTTTTTCGAGATCGTTAATGTGTCTGTTGAACCTCATAAGGGTTTAAATTCCTCTAGAGGCATTATTTCTTGAATGAGAGCATGGAGGAAATAAAGAAAGAGCTTTCGCTGCACAGCATGTTATCAATGGGGAACACATTTTCCATATAGAAAATGGTGAGAAAAAACCATATTCAATTGCTAGTGGCAGATGATCTAACTTACCTACTTTGTACTATTTTCTCCTATTCTTTCAAGTTTTAGTATATTTACCTCTACATTAATATTAGATCTCCAGTTACCAGAGTGATTAGGGGTCATTGCTTTGGAAGTGAAAGAAGTCGGGTTGGACAATTTGTTTAAGAAAAATTCAAATGTACGACAAATTTGAAGTTTAAATAAAATATTTTTTGATAATGTAGCCAACTACAAATTATGAAGATTAAACAACAAATGTGGTCAAATAAATTTGATTTATATACAAAATAATTTTAGGTGGGAAAACAACGAAACAAAGTTAATAAACATAATTCAAAAGTAGTTGACCAAATATTTAAGAGTAGAAGAATGTGGTCCATTACTTTTTTAAATTTTTGAGCGCTACCGGCCGAATTAATCTGCTTTTAACAAATGTTCGATACTGCCAAGGGGCAATTTGGTCAGCTCGCAAAAGTTGTCCGAATACCGCCACAGGCCGATATCATAGGCCTTGTTAGTTCGTCTGAATAGTGCTACGGTCCGTTATATTCGGCTCTCGGAAATATATTTTATTTCATCAATTTTTGCACTTAATTTTTATGTTTTATGTAACAGTGTAAGTACTGTATTAGGAACTCTTCTTATTTATTACAATATATTTAAATTTGACAGGTATTTTTGCCATTTTAACAATACAATACTAACAATCATCTTTGCTAATTTTAAAGATAGAGTAATAATTTTGGTTTCATATTTTTCACAATTGATTGTACTATTATTATGTATGTTAGATCTTTCATTTACTTTGTTTCTAGTGGTGTTTATAACAAATACAAAAAGATATTGTTTTTAAGAAAAATTTTAACTTTGAAACTTAACAACTATTGGAATTTTTTTTCCTGTATGAGTTTTATATTTATATAATTAATGCAGAATAGGTCCTGAAAATTTCATTAAAAAATATTAACATTTGACAAATTACAAATATTTACTTTTCAACTGCAACCTTTTTAATTTTTTTTATAAACGGCAATATTATGTATATTTCTATTAAAATGAAGGAGGTCAAGAACCATTTGCATCAGATCCAAATGTGGGCTTCTTTTTTACTGTCTCCCACAGCACAAATGTAAATAAAAAGGAAATTAAGAAAAGAAAAACCAGTATAAATAAGTTAAAAGTTTTTTGTTTCATAGTTAAGTAGCCTGGGTAATAAAATATATCTCCAAAAATAATCAATGATTTCTACAAAAACTCTTGGAAACTACTACAGGGTGAGTTGATAGTTATTATTTTATGTTTTTATTAAAACTTCTTAAGTTTATCTTTAAACAAATTAAATTTAGTAAAGCTCCATGACATAAGACAATACAATTATTTTATTACAAATATACATGAAATTGCTGTTTATAAAAAAAAAAAATGTAAATCTATCAAATGTTCATATTTTTAATGAAATTTTCAGGACCTGCATTAATTATACTAAAATAAAATATAAAACTCACGCAGAAAAAAAAATTCTAATAGTTATGTTTAAAATTTAAAAGTTTCATATTTTTGGGGTATTTCAGTTATAAACACTAGAAACAAAGTAAATGAATATACATAATAATAGTACAATTAATTGTGAAAAAAACAAGACCAAAATTATTACTCTATTTTTAAAATTAACAAATATATGATTGTTTATTTATAGTACCTATTGTTAAAATGGCAAAAACTACTGTGCAATATAGCCTGGCACTGGGATGCACACATATGACCTTAGGAATATTTGAAAGGATCTAGCGAAAATAGCATGGCACTCAAAGGGTTAAACAACAATCTTAACTAATTTTGTGTTTTTTTACAATGCTTTTCATAGCATAAATTATCAGTTTGTTATTTTATTTGCTTAGTTGATCTCGACTAGCTTAGATCATTTAAATTAATATAATTAAGGAGCCTTATATTTCAAAATAGTCTGTAGCCCTCAAGCATATATATATATTTTAAATTATGTACATGAAATTCAATATAAAATAGGTTTTATTTAAAAACAGATAGTTTCATCAAAATCTGTCAATAAATGAAACTTTAATATATGGAGCCAATTTAAAGTATCATAGAAATCGAAAGCCAGAGTATAAATCAGATTAAAAATTCGGCGCTCAAATATTTAAAAGATTCATTTTGTACCACCTTTAAGGACGATAAAGGAGACGCGTGGATGGACTGATTACACGTAGCACATGTCAGTCGGATATTTCTGAAATGCTGAAAATTTGCTCTTACCTTGTTGTCCAATGTTGAAACAAAAAAACTGAGTGAACCATTTACAAAAAAAAAATCAAATTCAAGATATTCAATTTCTACGTCAAGTTTATTAGAAAAAAAAATTTTTTAACATATTTTAGTTTGGTTTTTTTTTTTTTAATTTTTTTAATAATATGTCCTTAAATAAAAAAAGAAGAAAATGATGCACCCTTAATAAAAAAATTACATATTAGAAAATTTTGACTTGAATTAAGAAAAATCCCTCCCCCAAAAAATAATTAGACAAACCCTCCTCATTTGTATAAATATAGATAGACTTAATCAAAATTACAATAATTATTTTGTTTTACATAGATAAGATTACATATAATTTTATTTTAATGTTAATACAGATGCATTCGCAATGATATCATATATATATATGTTTTGTTCAGTTGGCCAACTATAATAATAATACAAGACTTTAAGTAAAAAAAATTAGTAATAAAAGAATTTTAATTATTTGAAATCTCATCAAAAAAATTATTAAATTTTGAAATAACCCCTTTGGGGTCGTAGGGTCAAAAAAAAGCTAGCTATCCCATCCAATTACAAATTTACAAATTAATATACAATTTTCTTTCAACACATAATTCCAGAAAAAAGAGTTTTTAGTTTCTTTTTTTTTATTCACAGTTATACATAGCCACTTTGATTTTTGAAAGTTAATATTCATTCATGGAACTGCTGGTGGTTTTAATTTTTCTGCTTTGGTAGGCGATGCTATTTCGCCCCGTAGTTAAACCAGTTCAAAACTGGTTTACGTGAAAAATGAAGTTTCGTCCGGGCCTCATTGAAGTGATTGAAAGAAACGATCAAGAAGAAAGCGTGTGGAGCACCATTTTTAAGAAAAAACTTTGAACATAGGTATCACTTTTACTTTTAAGATTTCTCTTTTACTTGCACGTGACTGCTAGACGTGCCCGATTCGGACCGTTGATGATAGTTCAAGGTCTCTTTGCTAGACAGACCGATTGAAGTGCAGTTATCTCGCATCAGCTGTTGCTTAGGTTTTTATAGAGCCCGCTAGGTAGGGTGGGTGAGATTACGCTGCTTGTATTTAGTGGGATGTTTAAATTTATATGTTTTTCAATTTTAAAGTGAGTTGTGGAGAAAGTTGTTTAAAAAAAAAAATGTGATTTTTCTAAGATCGGTACAATTTTTTAAAAAATCAATCAAATTACGATTTCATCTTTCTATTCAAGGACCGAGGAAGATACAATTTGCATAGGGATGTCTAGCTTGCTGCAACGTTGTCTTGGTATGGCCAACTTCCACAGGTTTGAGTTTGGTTGCTGACATCGTTTGTGTTACTTCCCATCGTCTTGATTAGTCCAACATGTACAAAGAAATGTTAATCCTAGAACTGACTAACCTTTTCCTGGAATAACTGCCTTTATTAACTAGTGCATAGATGAACTTTAAAAATTCAAACACACATATTATCATAACTTATGTCATTTTTGGGGATCAGCAGGGTGGAAACTTATCTCACTCCAGTCTAAACTCTTGAACTATTACAATTGTAAAAAATTTATTTTTGTATCTATTATTAAAGATTAACCTTTTTATGTTGTTATGGAATTTTCAGCATAGTGGTTTTTTTTAATTTTTTTTTTTTTATTCTTGTAAAAGTAAATATTTGTATCTCATTTTAATATTCTGATTTAATATGTTAATAGAATTTGTAACATAGCTTGTATTATTCGTATTTTTGTTTAATATGTTATGATAATAGATTAGCATAGTTTTTATTCATGTATCATTATAAAAAAAATTGTATCTACTATTATTATTTAGTTAATATGTTAAGATAATTAGTTTAGGGATGATTATATTGTAAATTCTAAAACATCTTTGTTTGTTAGAGGATTGGGCCTTCCCCATTCCAGGTAACAGTACAGGTGTTTGAACTGTCAACCCTATTGTTGATAGGTCAATGCACCAGAGGAGTGGGGTAGAGAAACTGGTCACTTTAGTTGTAAATAGTTTTAATTTAGTCTTTGTTAAGATTCCCTCTGAAGATGACAACTTTGTTGTTGTAATAGGTATAAGGGTCTAATAGGAATAAACATTTTACTTTTGACAAAATTTTTTGTTTCTTGTTATTTTGTTTATTCCCAAGTGTGGTAAGGGACTTTTGAAAGTGTATCTGTATTACAAGTTTAATCCCGATGAATAGCATTGTAGGGTTTTTTGTGTAACCTCTACTATTTGTTTTTATTATTCTTAACATGATTAGAGTAAAGATTTTAAGCACACAAAAAGTATAGAAATATAAATTAAATGCAAGAATAAAATAAAGCAAAAGCTTAAAGTTTCAAATATTTTAATAGTATAAATGAGCTACAATTAATTGTTTCGCCTTGCAGCATCATCAGGCAACTGATAATTTACAGGTATAGACAACTATTTAAACATAAGTAACAGGAAACTGAAATACAATAGAGAAATCGGGAAAGGTAGAGGGATGACCTAGCAGGTAGATAAAGGTTAATGAACTATGTTACTGATGGGTTTTAGAAGGGGTGACGAATTTAATATTCGTTTCAACAAGAAATATCTGCTATTACATTAAAGTTTATAAATTAAATGTTGAAATTATTTATTTTGGAGATTTGCTTTGTGTACAATATTAAAAGTTTTCCTATTACCGACACATTTTTTATCCAAACCTTTAAATCCAAAATACACATGTATATTTTAGTGCTGATTTAAAAAAAACAACAAAAGTTATTCAACATAAAGTGGCTATCAAGTGAAAATGCAAGTCTTTTCAACCACTCAAAGTAATGTATTGTTGAAATAATTATATAGAAATATTTATTCCAACAATTTAGCACTATTTCCCATTCATTATAACTGCATACAATCAATTTTGCTTCAGTAAAATGTTTATACTTTAAGATGTTATTATTCTTATTACATGAGGATGTCATTGTATTAATAGCACATTTGGAAAGGAAACTTCAACAAACCATGAGTGAATGGGCAACAACTTTTAAGGAAGCCGGCAACCTATAAAAATAGTCATGGCATGATAGTGGTGAGAACAGAAGAGCTGGTAGAATAAATTAAAATTGAATGTAGTGAACAGCATCTGATCCAGGTTGAAAGTTAAAAATATCTTAGAACAATGGTTCATCATACAGGAAAGATGCACATAAGAGTACAGGAAGCCACCAATGTCTATTATCCCCCTTCCCCTCATGTTGTGCATTGTTGATAATGAGACCAAAACATGGATATCCTGGAGTGATAGCTGGACAATAACAAAGAATTATAGAAGTAGAATCACTGTAGTGCAAATGAAATGCCTAAGGAGAATAGTGAAAGTGAATAAATTAGAAATGATAAGGATACTAGATTATTTTAAACAATGGATAACTCTCCTGGTCCGTACATTCTCGGATGGATGAAAACCATAAAGTAAGAAAATTGATGAAGCCAAGCAACCTGCATAAAGATCAAGGACCACATTAAAGGAGGTGGTGTGAAGAAGCGAGCTGTAGATGGATATTGAATGAGCTATGCAGTCTAGCGGAAGATAGGGAAAAATATAAGAAATGGATCCAGACAATACCCTAACACTGCAGTGGTGGCATCACTAGGAAAGATGTTCTAGTCTGAAGTCAAAAAATATAAATTTATGGTAGTTAAATAAATATTCGCATTTCTACATAATCATAGATTTTTTAATTTCATCACAAAAATGGATATATTGACAGTTTGCAATTCTAGTGTAAGACATTTTTTCTTCTTATTGTTAAATCATTTTGAACAAAATCTTAGCATTTCATAGTAAGCCTCTCCATATTCGTTAAGCTGATTTGTTCTAGAGGTAAAATGTCATACATCATTCCAAAAATGGTCTAAACATGTTCAAAATACCAAGAAATAGATGAAATTGTCATTTCATTCTTAAGCGGCTTTAAAATTAAAAAGTACCTAATTTTTATATGCATTTATTTTAAAAACAAACTAATTAAAAAAATGAGATTTTGCCATAACTTAACTA
Organism: Aphrophora alni; assembly: GCA_963513935.1. Lineage (NCBI taxonomy): Eukaryota > Metazoa > Arthropoda > Insecta > Hemiptera > Aphrophoridae > Aphrophora > Aphrophora alni. The sequence continues at coordinate 72,773,162 of OY740774.1, forward strand.
CTACACACAAACATATTAAAACAAATATAGTATACACCAACAACTAAGAACAACTTTTCAAAAAAAAAAAAAAAAACAGTGTTACAAGAAATTAAATATACAAATCTATAAAAACTTTTCAAATACGTATAGGCTGTAGAATTGCACATAATTTTTAATAGAAATATAACAATAAAATTTTTAAACATTAAAAGTAACACTGAGGCACTGATGTGTATTTGTAAATAAATTAAATAATTTTTAAAACAACAAAATTTCCAGCCTTTTTAAAATAAATGTATAGCAAATTATAAATACTCTCAATTTAAGTGTATTAGAAAAATGTATTTTAATAGTTTATCAGGTGGTTACATTATTTATATATTATCTTATAGTGCAAACAAATGTGAATACAAGTAGGAAAATTCCAAAAAAAATGTGTATAGAATAATAATGAAAGGAAGGAACATAAACTTAGGTTAATTTACAAGTACATGAATTTCCTCCTATTACTGGTTGCATAATTAAAATAAACCTGTGTACAAAAAATTAATTTTACAAACTTTTCATACACCCATTTACAAAACTAAAACCTAACGAAAAAATTATTCGTCATAACTTCTCAAAAATATTATTTCAGTAGTTATCAGCCAAAGAGTAACAATAAACCATGGACTCTTCTTAACTGTGAGAAAGCCTATTTGTATTTGTTTGAAATTTTGATGATAGCAGTCCCAGTTCATTTAAACTTTTCACCACTTATTCTTGAAGCATAATTTTCTTTTACTTGCGTAATCTTCACCAAAATTGAGTAATAATAACTTTTATAATAATTTATTATTGTTTTTTTTACCAGTAACTCTGAACACAACATTTTTTGGTGTCCTAAACAACATATTTTCTTAAGGGTCATTTGAGTTAAAGAGTTACATTAAAAAAAAATTGATAAAATTATTAGTATATTTTGAGAAATTAAATGTTTGTTTATTATATGACCAAATTTGGTTACTCTAAATTTCAAGTTTTCAAAAAATGATTTAAACAAACATTGTGAGCCTGCCAATTTTGTTCATGATAAGATGTAAATTTTAAAACCCGCAAAAAATAAGCTATTTGAACTTCAGGTTCTGTAGAATTAATCTAAAATCTAATTACTGAAAATATACTATAATTAATTTACAAATTTTTCTAGTTAACAGACTAATAATATTTATAGAACTGTCTTATTTCCAAATTAAAACAAAATTGGATGAAACTTCTATACAATTTGGTAATACTATATACAGTTAGTAGAAAATGGTGATAAAAACTCCTATCCATATAACCAATGGACAATTCATGTGATCTTTAGTGTCAACGTTTTTATGAGGAAGATAGAAAGTTCTAGATTTTTTTATATTAGAAATTCGCTAATAATGTAGCAAACCCAGCATCCAGTACAGGATGTAATACCAAAAATGGTAATTTTAACCTAAATAACCAAAAAATGGTTATATTGAGATTTGAATATTTAAAGTAACCCGGGAAACGTTAAAGTTGAATAAGGGAGGGGGTTTTAGAAGTCAAAAAGATGACTCAAAAATATAGATTATTAAAACTAGGGTAATAAAAGAATTAAATATAGGTTTCCAAAATAATAATGTCATGTATAAAAAATTAGTTATAAGTTGTAATAAATATTTAGGTAATATTTATATTGTTAGGTAAAATAATTTGAACCGTGTCAGTGTTGCTAGGTGTGAGAATAATTCTCGCATACGTTGCAGATTAAATAGGACGCTTGGTAGGGAAGCTGGACAAAGAGACATGTGGTTTAGAGTCTTAAGGGGACAGTTGAGTAAGTCAGACGTGTTTTCAATTCAAAGAAACTTTTTCAAAAAGTAGTGAATATGTGATAAAAGAGTCTTAAGAGGGAGTCTGGCGTGATCAGATGTATTTTTATATATATAAACTTTTGTAATATGTAGTGAAAACGTTTAGCAGTCTAGTGAAACGTTCAAGTTAGTCAGACGTTGTCTTGTGTAGAGAATTTTTATAAAATGTGTTAAATACGTTAAAAGTAGCCTTAAGATCAATCTAAAATTGATCTAAGTGACACTCGTTCGAACTTTAATCATGATACTAACAGACATTGAGTTATTTGAACAATAAAATAATGAATTCCGTACAGCAAAATGAATCGACCATGTCAGCGACTCGACACGAGACGAGATGTATTGTCTACAAGACGGAAACAAGGAATTGTGATTTTAACTAAAAAAAACGTGCCTGGTATACACGTTAAGACTTTATTTCTAAAATCATTTTTGTCTATAATAGGATAATAATTTTTTAAGGTTTAGTTATAAGTTTAATTGAAAATCTGGAGTTTAATATTGAGACAATGTCTTATATTGTAAAACATGAAATTACTAAAGTAGAATCCTCTTTTTAAAATAGATAAATTAATGAAACTTTATCTAATTTGCAGAACTAAATTACTAATTACACTAATTCAATTAAATGAACAAAAAATCTTTTTACTTTTTCTTTTGAGTTGCAACTAAAAAATAAATTTCATGAATAAAATTCAATTTGATTTTTTTATAAAGAAATATGAGGATGTATTAAGCTATGATTTCTGAATATGAATGTTTAATAATATTTGATGATAACCTTGTATAAATGTTTTAATATTTGCATTTCAATAAAACATGTTAAGTTTCAGCACAACACTTAAGATTTCTTTATTTCATCAAGAACCACTGAAGTACACTTTTAAAAGGACTTGCGACCCTGAGAGATTTTAATCATAATAACAATTAACTTCTTTCTTTTCTAAATTGGTAAGCTAACGCTTCCTGGCGCCCATAAAAAGCTTGGCAAAAGTTTATAAATAATAATAAAAATAAAATCATTTTTTTTATATTTTTTTAATAAAAATAAGTACTCTTCAAGTACGACAAAGGCTCATTTTTATAACTATTACAAGTGTCGCTCAACTCGGGGCTGTATTCTTATATTGAAAAATATAAGAATATAAGTCGAAAAACAGTGGTTTCTTGGTGGATTAGAAATTCTTATCAAAAAGGTAAGAATATTCATAGTCAATATAAAAATAAGAATGTTCTCTCTAAAATTTTTTTTTTATAATAAGTAGATAAGTAATTTTAAAATAACTAATTCTAAATTTAAAGTTTAAATAATAATAATAATTAAAAATGGAGGGTACAATTAATAATAATTTAATAAGTGAGAAAGACAGAGTAATGGTAGAATTTAAAATTATGAAAAAAGAAGCTGATAAGTATTTTGGTAAAGTTAGTAAATGTTTTAGGAAGGAAGATTTGAAATTGGATGATTTGGGTAATAGAACTGAACTATGGTGTATAGAAATAAGTAGGGATGATTTAAATGAATATTGGTATAAAGAATTAGGAAGGGGTGGAATAAATAAAGAATTAGAGTTAAAGGAAATAATTAAAATGTTACATGCTGTTCTCAAAGTAAGAAATGAAGTTTATAATAAAATGTTAAATAGATTAGCTGTAAAAGAAAAAATTAACTTCCAATTAAAAGTTTTTATTAAAAATGATCAAACTGAAATAATAGAGAATATTTGTATGAATGATTATGTTTTTGAACAAGTAAACAATGGATTAAGTAACAATGAGATGAAATTAGAATTTAAGAAAGATGAAATGTGTCAGGATGAGCCTATGGAGAACAATGAGTTAAAACAGTTAACAGGTAATGTTGAAATTAAGAAAAATGATGGGGTTACCAATTTTGATGGGGTTAGAGAGATTGTAAGTGATTTAAATAACAAGGGTAAAATTAAAGTAAATGAATGTGTGAGTAAGATAAATGATGTAATAATAAAAGAGTCAGCTGTTTGTGTAAAAAGGCAAAACTTTTGTAGCACTGTAAGCTTTGAGAACTACGTAATGTTGAAATTTACAAGTATTTTTAAAATTCAAGAAAAAAAAATTAAAAGTTTTAGTGAACAGTATAATGTTGAATGTGAATATAAAAATGGGTGTGTGAAAGAGATTTTTGTAAAAGCAAAGGAGTATGATAAGGTTAGGAATGCTAAGCTGACAGATGACAGAAATAGGTCAGTAGATTCTAAGATGTTTGAGAGAAAGAGAAATGTAGTTATGTTTGTAAGGGAGAAAGAGAAAGGTGTTTTGTCAGTACTCCGAGACAATAACAAAGGGCGATCTTTTGTTAGGAAAGGGTCTGTTATGATGACAATGGTAGACAAACTGTCCATGTGGACAGAAGTATTTAACGTTGCAATTATGTTAAGAAAGCAGGTTATATTTTACAAAATGTTTCACCAATCGGGGAACCATCGCAAAAAATGTATAATTTATAATTGAGTCATAATAAATTGAAATTTGGAATGAATAAATAAATGTAAGGACATTTTATAAACACACGGACTTGATTTTTAAAATAATTAATAAAAAGTAGTTAAGATTTTGTTAATAAGTAAGTTTAAGTTTGATAATGAATGATTAAGAGTTATGAATATTAATAATTTGTGTGTACTAATGAATTTTGTAAGCTAAGACAAAAATATAGAAAATAATTATTAGCCAAGCGTAAAATATTAAGAGTTTAGTTTTAGAAAACGTTTAGGTATTTGTAAAGTAAAGACGCTGGATTATAGCAGTAAACAACTTTATATGTTTATTAAGATCTTAATATTTAGAAAACGTGACGAAAACAGATTAGCTAGATGAGAGGATCATTGGAGCTGCAAGATTGTTAGTAAATAACTCTGTATGTTTATGAAAGGAATAAATATTGATTTTACGTGACATAGATAAGATAGTTAGTTCGAAGCGAGGATTTAGAGTAACGTTGAAGAAATAATATTCAATATTAAGTAGGTGGATTCAATAAAATATTCAATAATGACGAGAGAAATAGAATCTAGTTGGAGCTAAAAGGTTCACTTCTTATCAGTAGACAGATATATTGCTTCATACAGCTAGGGGAGATTGTTTATTCCTTAGTCAGGTATAAATTCCTATGCATGACATTGAGACGAAATATAGGGTGTTACCAAAATGCTGTCTAGGAAAATAAAAAACGTTTGACGTATAATTCTAATTTAACTTGCGTTTTCAAATAAAATTTACTTAAATAAAGGATAATTGGCTTTAAATAAAGTAAACAAGAACAAAAGTAGATTATTTAAATAACTTTAATAGTATTGAAGGTAAATTTTTTAAGTAAAGAACTTAGAATAAATTTTAAAAAATAAAATTTTCTTTTTGAATTTGAATAATAACATCTAGAAAGGATTACATAAACAGAAAATCGACGATGCTAGTAATAAACTTGGTAAAAATAAACATTATTTCAACTTCGGATGAAACGATTTTAATGAAATTTTTTATGAATTTTTAAATTTTCTTAGTATAAGTGCATTTAGGTAATTTAATGAAAAAAAATGGGAGGAGGCAGGGTAACGGTAGTCGAAAACATGTCTTATTCTTAGAAATAAGGCATGTAGACAGCATTAAAGGTGTATTGTGGTTGTAAGGTTGTGAGGTGGGCTTTATTCTGAACTGAGTAGGAATTTTGCATTTCAACCTTCTCACATCTGAAGATCATAATGCAGACTTCAATGTAAGTGTCTAAAGTTGTAATCAGAAGGATACAAAGTGTAATTAAGTCGACAAGAAGTGTCGTGGAAATTGGAGATAATAGGAGAATATACAAGGGACTACTAAATAATTGAAATTTGGATAAAAAAGTAAATTTTGGAAAATGATGAGTTAAAATTTGTAAAAGTTTTGAAATTTAAAGGTTAAGTAAAATTGAAAGTATTTTTGATAAGATGATGGAGAATTTGTAACAACAGTTAAGACAATAATAATTTGATATAATATTACATAGAATTTCCATGTAATGATACTTTAGACAGATGATAGAAGAAAGATAAAGTGTAGTGTATACAGAACTGATCAATCTGTATATATACAAAATAAAATCGGACGTGACATTATTAGGGAGTAATTTAGTAAGAAAGATAGTAATTTTTTAAAATGTATATAATAGATTAAGAGTAATAATGCTTGGCTTATATGTAAAAAAGTATTTGATATTTGTTTACAAAAGTAAAGAATAATAAAATAAGTAATTATATGCAAAATATTGTTAGATTTAAATAATTTGAGATTTGAAAGGTGACTTGTAAAGGAATTGAGTGGTTTTCAAGAGGCATTGCTAAGATGATAATAATATTGAAGTTTTTTGTTTTTTAATAATGAAATGGTAATAAAATGAATAATGGAGTTAAAGATGATAAAGTTTTTGTTTTTTAAAGAAGGAGATATAATTAATAAATAATATAATATGAAGAGAATCTATGTGGTTTTGCCAAGACAGATAATAATTAAGTTTTTTAAGTTTTTTGATGTTAAATAATGAATAAAGGAGGTTAAGTTCTTGTTTTTTAAAGGAAGGAGTAGTAAATTGATAATGATAAGAGAGATTTTGATGAAATTTATAAATAAAATAAACAATTAATGATTTTTTGATAAATAATGTTTGAATTTAAAACAATAGATGATGGTGAGAAGTTATTTGATAAAGGTGTCTAAAGATTTTGATGAAATCAGATGTTAGCTGGGAAAGCAATGATAATTTTTTATTTTTATAAGTTTTTTGTATTTAAGTGATTGATGACAAAGGAGATTTTAATGAAGTAATTTAAATGAGAGAATTTTTGAGTTTTTTATATGAAGATGATGACTTTACAGAATTGTTGAGTAAAGTGGTATTTAAAATGAAGTTGTTCTGTTAAGAAACTTTTATAAAAAAGGTAGTTAGGTTGCATTAATGGTAATTTTTTAGTTTTTAAGAGGTTTTCTGAATACTACGATGAAATAAAGGAAATATGCGACGATTTTAATGAAACAAGAGGAGATTTAAGGAAGTCTACGAAATACGGCGATTATTATGATTTTTGAAGGAAGCTACGTTGAAATAAGGAGATTATTTATGAAATAATATATGGGTAAATAATAAGGAGTTTTTTTTTATTATGAAGAATTTTGTTTGGGGATTAATGCAACTTTGATTATTAAAAAATGAAAGATAAGATGGAAATAATTTTAAGATAAGGTACTAAAAGATGATACAATTGTAAAGAGGTAATTTTGAAATAGATGAGATGAGTTTATAAGTGATTTTTTTTTTGTAATAATGATGTTATATTTTTTTTGAATTTTAGTTGAAGAGAGGAGTTTTTGGTAATTGTAAAATCAGTAGTTAACATGTTGTCCCAGCGAGACAAAGAGTAATTAAGAATTTAAGTAAGAATAAATAATTATTGGATTTAAACTAAAATAATATAAGATTAAAATTGAAGAGTTTAAAGTAAATTAAAATGATTTTGAGTAATAAGTAAATAATTTTGTAATGATATTAAATAAAAATGAGAAGTTTTAATTTTGGATTGTATTAAAGTGAAAGAAATATTCAGATGAATAGTTAGGATCTTGGCAAAGAGATAGAGATATTTTTTTCTTTTTAGCAATCAGGAGTAGACACTCTGACGCAAGATAAAAGTTGAGTGATGGACAGCTTAATGATAAGAAGTTGATGAAGGTTTTTTGATGATGGATAGGACTTGGGTATAAGTGGTTTGATTGATTATAATATGCAACTAGGTAGATTTAGTGAATCAATAGATTATAAGATGTTTAATGTAATTAAAGAGAGAAGATTTCTTATTTTAAAGTTTTGTTTTTTTTTAAAAAAGGAATATGAATATTCTTAGTTTGCTGAAACTTTTTTAATTTTGGAAATCTATAGGGACCGAATTTGAAAGTTTTTTTTTGAAGTTAAAATTTTTTTTGTTAAATAAAAGAGAAATCTGTGTTTCAATATTATATATTGAATCACAGCTTTGATGGGGTATTTGTAATACCAAAAATGGTAATTTTAACCTAAATAACCAAAAAATGGTTATATTGAGATTTGAATATTTAAAGTAACCCGGGAAACGTTAAAGTTGAATAAGGGAGGGGGTTTTAGAAGTCAAAAAGATGACTCAAAAATATAGATTATTAAAACTAGGGTAATAAAAGAATTAAATATAGGTTTCCAAAATAATAATGTCATGTATAAAAAATTAGTTATAAGTTGTAATAAATATTTAGGTAATATTTATATTGTTAGGTAAAATAATTTGAACCGTGTCAGTGTTGCTAGGTGTGAGAATAATTCTCGCATACGTTGCAGATTAAATAGGACGCTTGGTAGGGAAGCTGGACAAAGAGACATGTGGTTTAGAGTCTTAAGGGGACAGTTGAGTAAGTCAGACGTGTTTTCAATTCAAAGAAACTTTTTCAAAAAGTAGTGAATATGTGATAAAAGAGTCTTAAGAGGGAGTCTGGCGTGATCAGATGTATTTTTATATATATAAACTTTTGTAATATGTAGTGAAAACGTTTAGCAGTCTAGTGAAACGTTCAAGTTAGTCAGACGTTGTCTTGTGTAGAGAATTTTTATAAAATGTGTTAAATACGTTAAAAGTAGCCTTAAGATCAATCTAAAATTGATCTAAGTGACACTCGTTCGAACTTTAATCATGATACTAACAGACATTGAGTTATTTGAACAATAAAATAATGAATTCCGTACAGCAAAATGAATCGACCATGTCAGCGACTCGACACGAGACGAGATGTATTGTCTACAAGACGGAAACAAGGAATTGTGATTTTAACTAAAAAAAACGTGCCTGGTATACACGTTAAGACTTTATTTCTAAAATCATTTTTGTCTATAATAGGATAATAATTTTTTAAGGTTTAGTTATAAGTTTAATTGAAAATCTGGAGTTTAATATTGAGACAATGTCTTATATTGTAAAACATGAAATTACTAAAGTAGAATCCTCTTTTTAAAATAGATAAATTAATGAAACTTTATCTAATTTGCAGAACTAAATTACTAATTACACTAATTCAATTAAATGAACAAAAAATCTTTTTACTTTTTCTTTTGAGTTGCAACTAAAAAATAAATTTCATGAATAAAATTCAATTTGATTTTTTTATAAAGAAATATGAGGATGTATTAAGCTATGATTTCTGAATATGAATGTTTAATAATATTTGATGATAACCTTGTATAAATGTTTTAATATTTGCATTTCAATAAAACATGTTAAGTTTCAGCACAACACTTAAGATTTCTTTATTTCATCAAGAACCACTGAAGTACACTTTTAAAAGGACTTGCGACCCTGAGAGATTTTAATCATAATAACAATTAACTTCTTTCTTTTCTAAATTGGTAAGCTAACGCTTCCTGGCGCCCATAAAAAGCTTGGCAAAAGTTTATAAATAATAATAAAAATAAAATCATTTTTTTTATATTTTTTTAATAAAAATAAGTACTCTTCAAGTACGACAAAGGCTCATTTTTATAACTATTACAAGGAACACACTTTTGATATTTGAAATGTGGTCGCAGAGACTAAAAACTCAAGCATAATGCTGGCCCAAATAACACAATGTTTTAAATATGTAAGTTACTATGTGATTACTTTACACTATTAATTTATTAATTTATATAAAAAAAGAAATATAATTTATTAATATTCCTATTATAAGTTTTAATTTTTAAGGAAGATTGCTTGTGTGCAATGTAGCTTCACTATTACTATCTTGAGTTATCATACAGAACTAACAGGTACATTTATATATATTCAAACACGCACACAATGACCCAAATCAAAAGTTACAAATAGTTCTAAACTGGCACAGTAAATCCATGTACCAGAAAATTGACCATTACATAATGTTAACACTTTATAAACGTTCATAAATAATCAACATTTCAGTATTATAAACCTAGTTCATTTTACATGTTTTTGAAATCACCAGTGCCTTCCAACATGAGAATATTCGGATTCTCTTTCTCAAAGTCTGTAGGTTCCCGTTCACGTTCTTCCTGCCCCCACTCTCCCAACGTCTTCATCACGTCCGGTTGTTTCTTCTTCTCCTCCTCTTCTTTCTAAACATATTTCAAATATTTGATTGATTGTAAATATGCTACCGATATATTACGTTTTTCCCCCCCTAACGAATTTCTATCTGAAATGTGTACAAATTTTGTAATATCCAGACTGCTGAATAAATCATTTACAAAATTTCAGGTTTTAGAAGGGTTTGGAGATCAAGTATACAAACCGAATTCAGGAATCCAAAAAACATAAATGAGTTTTTCAAACTCATTACATCTTAAAACTCTAACATCATATGTTAGATAATTTTACATCTTTAAAAAACTAAATATGATTTCTTATTCAAATGAATTATTTTCGTGAAGAAATTACATTAGCCAACAAATAAAAATAAAGACACATACTTTAGTATTTGTTGATTTCAAAATGTAATAAATGGATTGACGCTTACGTGAATGGATGCATTACTCTAAAATTGATTTGATTTTTCCCTCAACTTTTCAAGGTTTTCCTGGTCACTAGCCACCTTGTTTTTAATTTACAAAATCAATATTTTTTTTTAAAAACCAGATTTTATGTACAATATTTATTTTATATACAATAGTGACAATGAATTAAATTTGGTTTCATGAAGGGTAGAGTGCAAATATGACTACACTCTTTTCAGAGGAGAAAGTTAATAGACTGTAGAAGCATCTACATACTCTTTACAGAAAATATTTAGTGAGTATTACAAAGTTTATTAGGTCTATTATTTACACTACTTAAAGACATGTTGATTCGAAGTTTTAAATAATTCTGAATAAACTTATTATTCTGAAAACTAATAATTTTATTGTCTTATTTCATTAAAAACTTATAAGAATCTGTATAACCAGATCTGTTATATTTAAAATCTTGCCGTCCTAAGTATGTTGCTTGGTACCCTGGTTCTCTCTAGTGTAAACTATTTCAACTACAATCTTGTGCTAGACAATGCTTTGTAATTGAAAATACAATTTTATATTATTTGCAGATATCACTCTCTACTGTTATAGCAACATTTAATTATTATGAGCATAACAACTACATTACAGTACTACCTCGTTTATCCGGACCTCATTCAACCGGATGTCCGGATCGATCCGGAACAAAAAATAAAAAATTTAATGAAGGATAAAATAAAGCAAAAGCTTAAAGTTTCAAAATATTTTAATAATTGCTGTATTTTGAATAATATTTTAAATAATATTTATAATATTTTGAAACTTTAAGCTTTTGCTTTATTTTATCCTTGAATATGGAGTTTCAACAAGAAATATCTGCTATTACATTAATGTTGATAAAAACGTGATTTCCTCAACACTACAGTGTCGCCTTGAGGTATTAGGGCGGGTTGTTGATGCACTGGGAAGAGAAAGTGGAGGAGCAATGACCTCTGTGTCACCATCCCCCTACCCCGATGTGGCATGACAGTGACCTTGTCTATTGTTTATGCCGGCGGGTAGTCTATCATGTGCTAGCGACCGGAATACATCATTACCATATCGTGCTGTGCCGTGTTTAGTTTCTTTACATTTTTGATCGGATACGGTTAATAGTATTATATTCGTGTGTTAGCGTTTGTGCGTGGAAATGGCGACGAAACGAAAACGTAATGTGCTTACAATGGCCCAAAAGTTAGACACATTGAATCAAATAGACAGGGCCGCATTGAAACGTCACACCAAATTAAAACAGAGGAAGATAAATGACTTTTTTTGTAAATAACAATTAAACCCTGTGTAAATTAAAAGCCTGCGTAAATATTTCAGGTGTGTAAATAAAATGTTTTTCGTCATTTACAGTACATTGTGTAATTTCGTGTATTGTGTAAATTGAATGACTGTGTAAATATTGTGTTTTTTCATGACTTATAAATGGTAAGTTATCATTTTATATTTTGTTTTATTTATCTTTCTATAATTTCGGATTATCCAGATTTTTGATTAACCGGATCACTTCCGGTCCCAATTAGTCCAGATAAACGAGGTTGTACTGTATTTCATTTCCTACTTAAATTTTTAATCTTTATTCATAAAGTTAAGAAAAATCATTGCCCCAGATTACATACATCCTTCCTGATAGGTAGTTGTATGAAATTAATATTAAACTTAATGAAGTAAAAGTATTAGGAATATTAAAAAATTAGAAAACAATAACAAATTTAAGTAGTATTATGTTATAACACACATTTCTCAACACTACTTAGGCCTCTTGAGTGAAGAGACTAAGGAGTGTTGTACTAGCTGTGACCGTGGCTTCACCTATTTGGAATAATTACATTTCAAATATTTATAAGATATAATTTACTAAGGCATTTCCCCTCTATCTTTCTACACTAACTTACAAAATAGATAGGCCACTACAAATAAGAACTCTTTTAAAACATTCCTCAACAACAACATGAACACAAGTGGTAGACATATCCGTCAGTCATAGTAGTTAACAACAGAATGTTTTGTTTTTTGGTTGGTTGGGGTTTTAAGGCGAAAAACCATTGCAGTTATTACCACTACCGCCTTTACAAAATTGAGCGTAAAGATACTCCACCTTAATACATACAAATGACAGAAAACAAACACAATAACATACAATTTTAAAGAACAATAACAAGGCTAAAACTAATTAACAAATGAAAATAAACAACAACATAACATGTCACAAGGCTGTAAAATGGCCCTGCAATGAGTAACCAAGAATAAAATTTAAAAGAATTGCTAAACGTAATATACAGAGTAAACATAATATACAGAGCTGCAAAATGATTACAATAATTGACTAAAAAATTTTTAGATGACAGAAAAAGGACAATACCTGATCAAGGATCTGAGCATTATCCCCCAAATTTGCCTGAATGGAATTGGGAAGGGCAATGTTCTACCCACACATCTCAAAGGAACACAGTCAATAAGGATGTGCTTAATTGACAACAAACCTTGACAAAATGGGCATTGTGGAGAATTCCTGTGTTCCATCAGAAATTCACGAGTAATCATTGAATGACCGATACAAACACGGGTAATCACAACTTCTTCTTAACGACTGGCACGTATTGATGTATTTCACGGACAGACAGTATCTTTTACTTCCCTCAGTTTATTGGACTGTATATTTGTCTATTCTTCCTCCCATTGCCTATTCAAAACTAATTAAACTGTCGATATAAAGTCAGATACCATAACACGCAGTGTGACTGGTAACTAACTGACTTGTAGCTTCCCTTGCCACTATGTCAGCTTTTGGGATTTCTGAAATTCTGCAATGCCCAGGTACAGAGTAAAATGATACTCCGATGTCTCGTAGCTGAAGTCGGTGTATGGAGCACAGAATATATTCAACCAAAGGATTCTTAGAATACATATCCTGGATAAAGCACTTTTGGAATCGGAACACAAAAGATAGTGCAGTAACCAGATGAAACGGTATTAAGGTCTTTCAAAACAGCAAAGAGTTCGGCAGAAAATACACTATAAGATGATGGTAATCCATACATATACGTCCGACCGGATGAGTAATAGACGCAACCGACTATACTGTCCAGTTTAGAACCATCTGTGAAAATAATTTCACTAGATGGATATTCATCAAGTATATAGTGAAACTCCAGACGATATACTACATTCCTTTTGTTACTAAGGTAAGGAAGTTTTTTTATAAAGCAAGAATATTGCCATTTATACCCCACAATTTTAAAGTATTCAGAATTCCTCTTCGCCAAGGCAAATCATAGGCCTTTTCCAGTTCAAAAACACTGCAACCCGTGTCTGAAGCAAGAAAAATGTATTTTGTATGGCAGACTCTAGAGAAACCAGTTGATCAGTAGATGATCTACCCTGCCTAAAGTCATATTGTTCATTCAAAACCAACCGGTTGCTTTCAAGGTACCAAACTTAGCGCCAATTAACCATTCTCTCTAGTGAGAGAAATGGGATGATAACTTCCTGGTTCGGTTTTCTGTTTATCTGGTTTTAGAAGAGGAATTACTGTAGTCTCCAACCAAGTATCGGGAAAACATTGCTCCTTGTAGAATTTTATATCTTTCAAGATATTCACAAATAAGTCTATAGTTAAACTTCCTTAGCGCTTTATGGTGTAGACGGAGAGCGTCACTAAATTCACCATTCCACCATGGAATTGAGGGACATAATGGTCTCATCGAAGATTTCAGAATGTTGTTGTCCGCTACTGTAATGATTGCTGCTGTAAACATATATACTGCCCATTTAGAGGAACATTATTACTTTAAAAAGATAATAGTGAAATTTTTTTCATTTTGCTCTGTGCAATATCCACCTGAGAAGACAATCACTATGAAGAAAGAAGTCAGAGAAAGTAAGCATCACAGGAATGTAATCACTACTGTATGTGTCAGATAGAACGGACAACTCAAATTTATTGGCCAGACACAGGCTACAAAATAACCAATCGACAGTTGTTCAACCACCTGTAGAAGCCGCCAGATGAGTTGGTGAACCGTTATTGAGCAGAATCAAATCCAAATCGAATCCTGTCAATACGGTTCCCTCTAGGGCTGCAGGCAGGGCCGGTTTAAGGGGTAAGCAAAGTACGCGGTCGCGTAGGGCGCCAAGCAATTGGGGCGCCTAAGCGCTCTTCAATGTTCAGTATTTAAGAAGGAGGCTAGAGGTTGAAGTTGATTTACATTGCCAAATTGTAGGAGTAAGGAGTTAGGGTAAATCGTATATCGTAAGCTGGGAAACTTGCGCATACTCCTACTACTTTATTTATTGTTATTCCCAAATAATAACAAATGGATTCGTCCGTCAGGCACCCCTCCGTTATCTACTTGGACTTGTCCGGCAGACGCCCCACCATCTCCGTGGCGTCTTGCGTCGCTTAGTCATCTACTGCCTCTTGCCATGCGTTATAGTGACATTCTATCGTTCGAGAGTGAGGATGAACCGATTCAAGCTGGACTGGCATCATTCAAAGTGAAATTTTTCTTTGTGGTGCTTGATACAGCAATCAACTCACTTAAAGAGAGGTTTGAACTAATGGAAAACCACAGCAAGAGTTTTAGTTTTCTGTATGACATTAGGAATCTTCAGACATGGGACAAGAAGACTTTGAAAGACGCCTGCATACAACTTCACAATGTTCTGAGTGAAGGAGAAGAATGTGACGTAAACGGAGTTGAACTGTTCGAAGAGCTAGACATTTTTGCGCCAATGATGCCACCCGGAAGTTCTCCAAGTACGGCCTTGTCGTATATAACAAAAAATGATTATATGGACATATTGCCTAATGTTTTTGTTTCTTTAAGAATCCTTCTGACGCTCCCTGTTTCAGTAGCAAGTGGTGAAAGAAGTTTTTCCCAAGTTGAAATTAATAAAAACTTACCTCAGATCCACCGTTTGTCAGAAACGTTTGAGTGGACTGGCAACAATGGCCATTGAGAATGATTTGTTAAACCAAATGGACACTGACTACATTCTCAACGAATTTGCCAAAATGAAAGCAAGGAAAATCTCTTTCCAGTGTTAAGTGTAAACGTTTTAAGTTTGTCGTTATTTTACGAGTAAATAAATTGTTTAATTTCTTTAAAACTGACTGTTGTATTTATTTATTTATTCACACTTAATTAACTTTGTATTTTTATATATGTAATTGGTTTTTTAATTTTTTAAATGTTACATTCAATAAATAAGGGCGAGTATGTCTAATACATGCTGATAATTAAGCCTCTATGTTTATTCATATTTCGCACGTTTCGGATATTCTTAAGCATTTATATTTACTCGTATTTTTAAACGTATCCAGAGATACGTTTAACGTTTAACGTTATTTGTTAGTAATCCTTACTACCAAATAAGTTTTTTAGGGGGGAGGGCGCCGGAATGTTGTTCGCTTACACTAGAAAAATTACTAAAACCGGCCCTGGCTGCAGGTGTTTGATCCTCATATATAGTGATCATTAAAATCGCCCACCCAAAAAATGGGGCAGACAACTGATCAGGTCAACCAGTTCTACTTCTTCAAACCTGTAATTGGGTGGCAGGTACACACAACAAATTGTCATTCTATATGGTGTAGTGATCGTTATTGCTACTGCCTGCAATGAAGTCCTAAGGTTCACAGATTGAGTTGTGGGAAAGTATTGCTACTTCACCTTAGCTCTGCCTGCAATGTCATCATAGTCATTTCGAAAAACTGACAACCCCCTCACAATAAAGGAATAGGGTTGATGGAGGTGACTATCTAGCACGCAAATGACTAAGGTTGTATCACGTACAAGAACCTTAAGATCTTAAATGTGACTTCGCACACTGTTAATGTTCCATTGTATCACGTTTTTCAAGTTTAAATTCCAAGTCATATTTTATGATTAGGATATATAAATGGATTCGTTAACAATTGACAATTAAAAAGGGCTAGGTCCTGTATTATTATTTCCACTTGCCTGACTTGAAATACCATCAGGTGGTTTAATTTTAGTATTAATTTTTGAAGTTTCAGGGTCTAGTTCTATAGTGACATCAACAACTGGAATGTCAGGTGTTGAAGGCTTAGTAGATGCCCGAGATGATTTTAGGAGGGGTTTAAAAGAACCTGCCCCTGACTTATTTCTATTTTGTAGAAGCTTTGCGGTTACATCCTGTGGAGTACTGGGCATGCCTCTATAATTTTTATTCTGAACTTTAAAAAGGGATGATGATTTTTGCCAGAACAGACACTGATTGTGATTTTTTTGATTGACTTTAGAAGAAGATGGGATGTTAAACGATGTACAGCTTTGACTGCTATTAATTGTTTAATCTGATCAACAAGCATACGAACCATCTCATCCAGTTCCTTACATAATGAATATGTATTTGGGACTGAGGCTGATGTCACATTTGCACACGATTTCCTATGGTAGGAGGTAAAGCAGTTCTTTGTACACTTTCCTAGCTTCAGGAAAGGAAAGTTTTTCTTTAGCAACAATTTCTAAAATCGCCTTTTCGACTAGATATTTTGGTGAACATGGGGGATGATCACCGCTGCAATTTGCATACGTTGCCTTAATATTGCACCCTTTCACTTTTGTGGCCTATTACACCACACTGTCCACAAACTTCCTGTTTAGAGCAAGTACTGCTAACATGTTCAAATCCTTGCCATCGGAAACAACGCCTTGGATTTGGAATGTATGGTCTAACAATTAGATCGTAGAATCTCGCAAACACTCACTCTGGAAGATTTATTTGGACTAGCGGAAGTTAAGATGAGAGAACCGGTTGGTTTTTTCTCACCATTTTCTATATGGAAAATCTGTTCCACATTTATAACATGCTGTTCAGCGAGCTTTTTCTTTATTTCTTCTGTGCTCTCATTCAAGAGGTCATGGCAAGAAATATGCCTCTAGAGGAATTTAAACCCTTATGAGGTTCAACAGACACATTAATGATCTCGAAAAAGGACTTCATTTTTAATAGGGAGTGATTCTGTTTGTCAGAGTCAGTCTGATTAACCCGTTCTAAAGTTTCTTAACGGAACGAACATTCTCTGCAGCACCAGTTACAGCTTTGTTAATAACAAAGGGCAAAATCTTAGACAGATCTGCCCCCTCATTACTTTTATGTACAATAAGGAATCTGAGAGCAGGACCCTGATTCCTTATGTTCAAATTTCATTTCTTGATTTCAACACAGACAGATTCCTTGGACGATGCTGATAGTTGTCTTTTATCACAACCTGAGTTGACATTTATTTTGTTATTTGACATTTATTTGTCTACTCACAACCTGAGTAGAGGCCAAGAAAGGTTACCCAGCGGATCATGTTAAGTGGTTGCAGATGATAGTCTGGGAACAGGTACACCTTTGGATCACTTTTGATCATTTCCAAACCCCAGAACTCTGGGGCCCAGAGTATCCTCTGTAACTAGATTGGATGAGCATTGGTCCAGACCCGCAACTGGAGAGGGAGGATCCAACACCTCCATGAACATTTCCTGACTAAGGACCAAAGTGGCTGGCTGAACAAAAACTGCGCTACGTCTTTGGCTGAGCAAGCTCACATCAGCTTACCAGATATCAAGGTTGTCATGCTTTGATCTGTTAAACACTCCTAGATGCACTATGGCACTGCACTGTCAAAAACTCCCTATATGTAAATGTACAGTGTATATGTATCCCTAGTGATAGCTAGTCTGCACTCCCCCCCAGCAGGGTAACAACAGAATGTTTATCATACTTTTTCCTATATGAAAATCTTCATAGACAATGTAAGTATTGCATTGATACGCTATTTATAGCTATACTCCCCAAGTCAAGACATTCGAACTAAAACCACTAATTTTGAAATCTCTAAAATTGTTTATCAATTTTGTAATTGGTAAAATGTATATGGTTTGAACTAATTTTAATCAAACAAAGTAAAACATGACCCAATAACTTATTTATACAGGAAGAAACTGTATGAAATTCAACACAGCGGTTCTCAAATTGTAAACTGACAGACATTGAGTTTTATAAATGTTTTAATCAGTGTAATATGGGCTATGAGTTGCATGAGAGTGAAAATTTCTCTCCCTAATTTTCACCAATATTAATAATTTTGTCGCAGTATGTACAAGAACATTTCTGACTATCCTCTTCACAAAATATTTTGCCTCTGAAGAAAGCCAATGCTGCTTTCAGAGCCAAAGCTCTTTTGGCATTGTCATAGTGCTGACTGACAAGAATCATTTCAAATCTAAACGTGAAAGTCACATGGCACTATCTCTAGGCTGCAGGAGCAATGTTATATTTATTCATGAACTCTAGGGTTTAAGCAGCAATATGTGGCCAAGCGTTATCTTGAAGCAACACAACACCACGACTAAGCACATCTCGTTTTTGTTTTGTATGGCATTATCCAATTTCTATAAGATCTTACAAACGGTACAGTATATAGTGTTGTATAGTACAACAAAGTTAACTTCGAGCAAGTCTCGCGCAGGTTAGGGAAATGAGGGGCATGTAGTGAGGGTAAATAGGCTTTTATTAGATACATCACTATGTCAAGGAGAATTTAGTCTCAATTTATATCTCAAGGAGAAGGTGTTGAAAAAGTCTCATTTTGTCCACATTTGTTGAATTCTGTTATTACTTCTTTTACCATACTTAATGATATTCCACATAAGTCAGCAATACTGTGTTTAACATTATTCTTTAACATTTCCAGATTTTCTCCTACAATCTTTTTAAAGACATTTACAATAATACACTTACTTTAACTTCGTAATGATACTCCCTGGCCAAATCAATTAATTGATCTAGGTTGAGGCATTATAAACAAACAGAATATAACAAAAGACCACAAACTATTTTGACTCTGTAAAACAAAGATCTGATGCAAATACTGTAGTGATATACGAGTCAGTCATGCTTTCTCTCCCTCTCTTTTTAAGCTATTCCATTAGACTTGCCCCACTCCTCCCTACTCCCAACAGTCATGTCAAGTATACACAAACTCGTCAACTGCGCATTTCAATGTTGCTCTAATTTAACTTTGTCCTACTATACTTCTGTGTCATAAAATTAACAAAACTACTGTCTCAAAATACTGTGCATATAATCTTTTTCGTAGAAACTGTTTGAATTTTTACTTTTTCGGAATTTGGTGTATCTCTACTCCAATGATAGTCATGTTAATTCTGGTGTAATGTGAGACTTCCACATCTTATCACCAATAACGATGCAATTTAAAAAAATCATTTTTATCTCAGTATTGTTTGAGAAAAGTGAGAACACTGCAGAGGTGCTTCTTTTTATGTTCAATGGTAAGTTTTTTCAACACCCAGTGTGAGCTAACTTCAATCCAAATAATGTGACACTATTTCATACGTTCTTGAAATTTGTGAAAATTCACAAGAAAGTGAATAATTAATCATAAACTGTTTTTTCTTAGAAAGTGTTTTGTTCAAGAGCCCAAAGCAACATTAATGACGATGGCTGGCCAATCTATTCCTAATTTTCCATGTTTTCGTATCCTTCATTAAACCATCTCGCCCATTTTGTCAACAGTGAATTTTCACCATAAACTTCATTGGCAATGTATCTCTGCTGATTTTAATTTCATACATTCAAATAAATGGATAACAGTCCATCCATAGTTTACAAGTTGGCATGTCTTTCAACTATCTTAAATATTTTAATCGTATGATATAAATCATCATAAACAATAATTGGGCAGTAAAGGAGCTCTGAGCGCTGAGACAACCAAAACACTCTAAACGCCTAAATTTTTAAATAGTACTTACTTACTTTCCACGCCTTGTAGTTAGAAAACCATCTACAAAGATGACCACTATCTTTTCAAAATTTTATAATTATGAATTTTGTGTAATTACTAATGAATTTGTAGAATTTGCTGATTAATTAGTGTTGAAAATTTAACTACTGACAATTGTAAAATAATCCAATTCTACTATGGCAGGATGATATTTTACAACATGCTTTCATTTATAACATGTAATGTTTCATATTTTTCGCTTATCATTTTCAAAGTCTTAGTCAAAGTATAATAGAAATTGTATGATAATTACCGATGGTGATATCAGTAACCAGTAGAAAATGAAATATTAGCGGTTTATCTGCCCTTACACCGGCTTATTGGCAAAATTTGGGATTGACAAATTTAATACAGAACAAGATGTGTGATATTCAAAGCAAGATATGTTAATCATATAATAGATTGTTTTTACATAAAATGGTTAAGAATGTGTGTCTAATTATATGAACATTTTAGAGTTAAGAGCTTGAATGATAAAACGAATAATATGGTCTATCTGACAACCCTGTTAGTTCGAATCATAGAAAAGAGATCTGACAACACTGTGTCATCCTATACACACTGTTGCAAATATGGTCATTCTAAGCCATCGTTGATAGAAAAAGTACCCTTGAAGAGAGTCGAGGCAAAAGACACTTCTTGAGAAAACTCCAACCGATGCGGTCTGTCTGAATTAAGCCAGATTATAGCACGGTTGAGCAAATTATTGAAATCTTAAGATAATAACACAAGTTATTACTCTAAGTTAATATCAAAGTCCAGTATTCAAATTAAAGTAACCTTAAACTTGGAGCATTAAATTGTATTAAAAGTGATAAATTGAATGAATGTGTGTTTGGTATTGCACACGCTAAGTTTACAATTCTTGCAAATGAAAAATTTATTATAGGAACTATTGAATTCAAGTTTTGATTTAGAGACAATAGTTAAAAGAATTTCAAGAATAATTGAGATATATTGACATTTGAAAAATTGTGTTAACTATTCAAAAATAGAAAGGGACATGAAGGTTTATTTGATTTAATGAAATTTTAGGCTAATTGTTGAAAATTTTGATTTGGTTTTATTTTATGAATTGTTCTAAATTTGATAATAAGCATATACATTTCAGATATAACAACTCTGTAATTTAAGTACATTCTTCCAAATAATTCAAGCCACAGGGTTACCTTTATTTTTTTAAAGTGTACATGTGCTCAATCACATGTTGGCGCCTTATATTTGAATTTATAGTTTGAGTACGGATGTACAATAGCAAAGTAGAATAATCTTTAAAAAAAGTAAGTTTCACAACTGGGAAGGGAGGAAGATTATAAACAGTTATCCTATATTTCTCATTGATTCACAATTAAATTTTAAAACTCTTAATTTTACAGTACATTGTTTAACCCTTCCCACGCGGCAAACAAGTATAGCCGCAGTGGTAGACTTTGACCCAAACGCGTATGACGATTAAAGTCGCAAAAATATATTTTAGCCTATGGTTAGTTAATTAGTTCACCAAAGTTCCGGTAGAATGCAGAGGCATGTCCGCTGTCTATTCAGGAATAGAAAAACGTTTTGTTGAAAGTTCTACGCCTCGAGGCAGTGGAGGGGGGCGCTATTTTGTCTAGAATTGCCCGGCGGCGCACGCATTCTATAGCTTCTACAGAGCGGATAACGTCTATACTCGCAGTCTCATTAGTCTGATAAGCAACGACCTCCGTGTTTGCATTTGAGCATTGTTTTGAAGAAGTATTGTTTTTTTGTTTTTTTAACTTTACCTTGTATTTTTTATATATTATTTCACAATATAACTGTTCCAATATACAAAAATTAATTAAAAACTAAATTTTGTTTTGCAATTTTTTACTATTTTGTTGTATGTAATAAAAAATATTAAATGTAGCCGAAAACAATGATGACATTTTTTTTTTTAAATTAACCTTTCACATACAAAACGAAAAGAAAAATTAACTTTGGAAAAAAACAAACATTTTTTTAAGTTATTTCAGCATTGAGGTGAATAAGGCAAATTTTATTCAGGGTTAATATAACAAAAGATATTTAAGCTAAAAGTTATCAGTTGTGCAAAAACTGAACTAATAAGTCATCTAATAACATTATGAATGTAGGCATAAGAGCACTCTATTATTAATAGATGTGAACTCCATTTGTGTCACCATAAAAGTGAATGTTGTACCAACGCTAACAACAAAATGATTCATTATAGAATTGAATATAACATAAATTCATTATTAATACAAATGATTTGGCAAGTAAGTTATAAAGTGAAAACATATTTTAGAATGTCATTCATTACTCTTGTATTTACACAATTACAGGCCCTTCCCCCTTCCTATTTATTAATAAATTTTAATCAAAATTATTAGTTATAATTATGAAGAAAACAAACTAACAAAAAGATACCTGAACAATAGAAAAATATAATAATGGTTAGTTGTTAAAAAACATTAAATCATGCCAAATTAAACAGTTGTCTGGAAATAATAACGCTGAACTTAGCTCAGGTATATTTATATATACATTTTAATATAAAACATTCATAAAAATTAAACAATTAAGAGCTCAAAAAGTTTTTTTTTTAATGAGCAATTTTTAAGAAAGTGGCAAAAATTATAAAAGTGATAAATGTATATTTTAACTAAAAAAGTAAAGCGGAAATTTAAGATATATAATTTGTACGAGTTGTTGTACACAACTTATTTTGTTAGTTTTACAAAGTTATTCTATAACATACTACCAGAAGCAGATTGTTAGTATATCAGACAAATAAAATTAATATTTTGGTATCGCAATAACCAAGTTGATCTACTTCTCTTATAAACTAGCTAAAGTAAAAGACACTAGAGAGAGGGAAACAAGTGTCTAAAAGAGTGTATTTAAAGAAAACATTAAATACTTAGGAAATGAGAGTACGGACTTAGACATCAGAATAGCCAAGCCAATCTAAGTGTGATAGCCGATCTTCATTAATTTCATATTTAGCAACATAAGTGACAGGTTTGAATCTGGATGAAAATCTTATTAACGTTAGATTTTTCTGAATCAATATATATATGGATTTGTAATAGTATCATATTTAGTTAAGGTAAAGTGGTCCTTGGTATTACTTAGTAGTACGCAAATAGAAAAAAACAATAAAACACTAAAGTTCTGAAATATTTCGTTAATACTGTTCACCTCCCCAATCAGTACAGAGAATAGAACTCTGTGTCTCCTATCATTAAACATAATAAGCTATGTGACCTATTAAACTATAACTTAAAGCCATAGTATTAATTTTGTAAATTATGATCATTATGACCCTTTTGTAGTCAGGACCTATTACGAACTTTGTACTTTGCCTTTGTTAATTCGAAGTTAGAGTATGCTTTGACATTATGGGGCGGCACTTATAATACTACAATGAAAACAATTGTTGTTCAACAAAACTCATTTATTCGTATTATAGATAATAAATCAAAATTAGAACACGCTTTACCTATTTATAGAAAACTTGAGATTCTACCTATAAAGAATTTGTATATTTATAAGGTATTAAAAGTTTATTATAATAAGAGTAACAAACAAAGAGAAGATATTCGAAATCCTACTGTAATCCTTAGAAATAGATTGAATGCGTATGTTCCAAGACCTAGACTTACTTTATATAAAAAGTTTTTCACCTATCTTGCTCCGAAATTTTATAATTACTTGCCCCGTCAAATTAAAATTGTTAAAAAGTTAAGTAAATTCTTAAGAGTGTTAAAAACATATCTTCTGTTTCATGATAATATTTCTATGTTTTATGACTGTTTAGAATAAGATATGACTTATATGGAATATTTTTTTGAGTTGTTTTATTGTTAGGTTTAAGAATAGCCTACTTAATTGTTTAGGGTAAGATTTTTTTTTTTTTTTTGTGTGTTTTTGTTTTTTTTTGTGTTAACTAAGATATATATTTTCTATTTTGGTATAATTAATATTATTTATATATATATATATATATATATATATATATATATATATATATAATTGTTTGTCCTGTATAAATAATAAGTAGCCTTGTCTTTTGTTGTTTCTTCCATGTTGAGAGATGAAATTTTTAACAAAGTTCGGTGAATCATCAAATGTAACCGATCAGCCGCCACCTTTATCTCTAGCTCTTGTCATACATTCTAAGTTTCATGTGTATCACCCCAAACAGGTTTTTTTTTTTATAAACCTCGGGGTTAGACTTTATTAGTCTTAAGTTTGTAAAGTTTTGTAAACTGAACATGTATATGTTATATAGTGACTAATAAAGATATTTCATTTCATTTCATTTTTATGATTTTAAGGAATGATCACTTAATTATCAATAGCTAGTTAGAAGTTAACTGATATAATTATAATGAATAGAAGACCAATTAACAAATAAAATTCCAGAGATGAGAGCTAGCGAGTGGAGGTAATTATATTCTCTTGTCGTTCGCTTTTTTTTTAGTTGTCAATTTTGTTTTTTTACAAAGAAATAAAAGAATTATTAATATTTTATAGAATCTGAAACAGTAAAGAAAAAGTGTGACACAGAATATACTCTTACCTGCTATTACCGTCTCCACTAATATTTTTAACCACGAACTGGGAATAATTACACCACACAACAAATGATTACAAAACTATTACCTGTTAGATAATCTACGTTAAACGTTTAGTAATTAAGTTTCTACATTAGTTAGATATCCATTATATTAAAATACAGCACTCCACTCTGTTACATGTACCATCTTTTTATTATTTTACCTTCCAAGGTTTGTTCGCTTTTATTATCGTCTTCAATTTTTTCATTCTCTTTACTATCATCAAGTTTTGTATCTGTATTATTTTCTTCTTCAGTCTCATCATCTAGTTTAATATTTTTTGCCTTCATTTCAGCTTTTAATCTTTCTTTTCTTTCTTTCATTTGTCTTATAAACTCTCTGTGTTCTTGCAATCGAAGTTCTTTTTCATCAACTTGTTCTTCCTCTGGTTTTTCTTCCATCTTCTGCACTTCTACTGTTTTACCATCCCACCAACCGAAACGCCAATCTTTTTCCTGAGATAAAATCATTACTTATTACAATATACTGGATCATTTTATGTGTTTTACTTTTGCTAGTGCTGTTTGTGTACTTGATGTTTCTGTTGTTTTTATATTAATAGAATGTTTTTATAAAGGATACGAAATTCAATTTTGTATATAATGAAGTAGAAACGTGAGTTTTATTATTATTATAGTGTATTGAAATACATATTGATTTAAAGTTTGAACAAATTAAATATCACCTTTCTTACTCGTAGATATGCACTGAAATGAAAAAGTAAACTTATATTGTAAGGTACATTAACTCTAGGTAGAAATATCAATCACTAAGCGTATCGATCATTAAGCCCTTCATCAGGTAAAAAAAGTTGTTCATGCTAAATTAAAATTTGTTAGGTTTAAGTACTTAACATGGTGGAATACAGTAACAATTTTCATACAATCTCCCCTTGTTTAACCATAGAATTCCCATCTTTACCTCTCATAAATACCAAACATTTTTAGGGTAAACTGTAGTTATTTTCTTCTAAAATCTATTAAAATAAGTTTAACCTAACAACCAAATTTCTTCAGGAAAGAATGTAGTCCAAATTAAACCAAAAACAAATTATAAAATCAAGATTTATGGACAAATTTTTGAACAGAACTCAAAAGTTTTAAATGCAAAACCATTTTTTTTCCTTTTGGTATATCTACAAATTTAGCACTTTCTGAAGATCAATAAAATGTTTTTGGTTTCATATTGAATATGTGCCTTGGGAAAACTAATTTAAAGGTTAAATAACCCTATTAGTTATTATCAAGTAATAATCTAAAATAATAAAATAAATCTAAGAGGCACTTTTACAACTCAAACAAAAAAGTGATTTACAAAGTAATATGTGAATAAATCTCTATTTACTTCTACGGCTGTGATTTCGATTGCCTAGGCTATCCACCCTGAAATTATAAGAAAATCCTGTACCTAAATCTTAGTGCAAACAAAATGTAAAGGTTGAAAATAAGTTATTTTCATTCCACAATGTTGGATTCACCGAATTCCATCTGGCTGTCTTAGAAATAGAGATGTTAGTATTCTTAATTTGTGTTCTTTGCATTTCTACATGTTATTAAATAATAATATTTTTAACGCTTCCCTTTGTAATCATTAAGTCAGTAATTTATTATAATTATGTTTGTGTTTAGAAAATAATAATATTTAATTTAAAGAGTTCTTAATATAATGCTTATAAAAACAAATCATTCATCTTTGTTGATTCTTAATTAATTTGTCTCCGATTAGGGCTAATCTTGACGATTTTGAGTTGATATTACAATCTTCGGAAATCATATAGCAAAATATTACATTTGTTTATGCCCTCAGTACTCCCCCAACCGTTAATGAGTAATGCTCTTCCAGGAGTAAACGGTTTAAATGAACAATCTTTTATTTTGTTTACCAATAAATTTTGATCTAGCATTTTTGGAAATAATCAATTTTTTGATGTAAAGATTTACATTTGATTAACATTTTATCAAAATCGTTAACAACAGTTTTTATTAAATAAAATTAAAAGGTGGATAGATGATTTGAGGTTATGCTTACATGGACTGTCAGTAAGACTTGTACATACACTTAAGAAAAGAAAAACTTTTTTGTTGTCCTTCTCAGTGATAAATTGTCCTCGTCCTTTTTGTTGGTACGAAAAAGGTTAGAAAGTTGTCTTTGCGTTAATTGGTCACCTATTTATATTGAGCCTAAAGTTTTTAAATTACAAATCCTGTAGAATTAATGCTTACATTGAAATGCAGACTGGACAAATTATTTATACAACTAAAGTGTATCTTTCATACACAAACAATATATTTTCACCTTTTCTAATTAAAAAAAGTATAGTTAAAATTTTGTTTTTTTTCGAAGTTTCAAAAATTGGATACATCCTAAAAAAAATGCTTAAAAATGATATATCCAAATATGTTCGCTATTTTTTATATATCTATTAAGGAGTGGCACAATCATTTCAAACATGGTTGCACATCAGTGGTTACGACTCACATTCCAGCAAACCCTCAACAAACTGAAATGAAGAGACCATTAATAAAGTGTTGACTAACTAAACTATTTTTCAATATTTAAAAAATTTACAATTACTTCTCCAAAAACTCTGTATATTAAAACTCAGATAATAAATTTAAGATCATAAACACATTTGTCTGACATGCTGCTGGTATACTACTTTGAAGGAATATTAATTGGAAAGCTTTTTCGTTCTAAGGTTTAAAAGGAATGAAGCAACAAGACACTTTTTTATCATTTACCAAATAATTAAAAAAAACATTTTTGAAAGTTAAGAAAAAGTTTTATTACAGAAAAAGCCTTGCAACTAAACAAAATTTACAAATATGAACTACACAAACATAACAAAAAACAAAACAAACTATTTGCTCACTTCTCTATCCCTCTGGGCAAACTTCTCAAACATATTTGAGTAAATTTTCTTCTCCTTGACTTTTTGTTCCTTAAGCTTCTGGTTACAGATTATTACATAGTTTGCTGCAGCTTTATTCGTTGGGTCAACTCGAATTACAGCTTCAAAATCTAAAAGCGCTTTCTCTGGTTCAGATAATCCTAAAAATGCCTGAATCAAAATAAACACATGTTTAGCATTTTAAACTTAAATATTTGTATAGCATGTGATATTCACATTTTTAGTGATTTAATATCAATAATACCAACTTATATACCACTGCAGGTTTATTATGCTGATTCACAAGGTCTGTGTATGTACTTTCACAAGGTCTATACTTTTGATGTATGAGGTACGGCGGGAAAGAAAAATCCTAGTCTTTGGTACGAAGATAAATCTAGAAAAGCAGGTTTTAACGCTCCTGAAGGAAGTTACCAAAAATCCTTTAGGAGTAAAGTAAACCCGTTTCCCGCATATCTTTGTCCCCTTGCTAACACTAACCGAGAAATGGGAGAAGTTTGAAAATGAATTAACAGGCCTATTTTAGAGCACCAATTTTGGAATCAACATTTTTTTAAATTCTGGAGTGAATCTACAATTTTAGGTGCTATAGCTGAGAGAGAGGCACCAAGAATGATTTTCCGCTCTTCAAGACCCTTTGGGATAAGAATTATGACGAATGAAGTGTTGTATAGGGTTAAACCGTCAGACTTACTTTGCTAATTAATTAAAGAGGCTGTGATAGTTTTGTTCACACGACTTGGAGAAAATTAAACCAATGAAAGAAAATTTGAAAACTAATTTTGAATCCTCTTTTAGGGATACCAATTTTAATTCATAAAATATGTTCAGTATCGTTTGTAACTATTCAATATTTAAAGATGTAGGTACTTTAGTTTATTTGAAATGATTTAATAAAAGTTGGGCGCCATTTTGTAATGTTCATTACAAAAATTAAAATTAAAACAATTATAAAATTTTACTCTTGAAGAGAGTATAAAGTTTCTCTGAGATCTTAAGTTCTTTTAAAACAGTGTACTTTGTAGAATATTAAATAAAATACAGAATCCTTTTTTCTGAAATGCACATTTTATTATTAATAAACATCTTTTAACATAAAATTTCATACAAATCAAAGTATTACCTGAAAAGAAAGAATTATACATAACATCCTACATTCTATATTAATCAAAATTATGTTTCATTAAAACTTTATTTGTTATTATTTTTATGGTTGCAACCTACTTTCAAAATGAAATTTCTAAGTATTCAGAAGCTAATATTTTTTACCTTACACAATTAATTACTTTTATAAAATATTAATTCTTTTAAAATTTTAAAATATCAAATTCATAAAGTTAAACAATGAAAATCCTCTAATTATATTCAAGTAAAATATTTTCTCTCTTTGAAAAAACAAGACGATTCTA
The DNA here is from genome assembly GCA_963513935.1 of Aphrophora alni. Classification (NCBI taxonomy): domain Eukaryota; kingdom Metazoa; phylum Arthropoda; class Insecta; order Hemiptera; family Aphrophoridae; genus Aphrophora; species Aphrophora alni. The sequence continues at coordinate 72,802,340 of OY740774.1, forward strand.
CAAGCATGTTATACAAATTTCAACAATAAATTACATGTTCTAATTTTTTCCATTTTTTAATTTTTTATAAAAAAATAGTTTAAGCATGTTATACCAAACAAGCATCCAATCACAGAAGTAGAATCGAACGTTTAACAAAAAACTTTTAAATAATTCACTTTGTTTCCGGGTTGAAACCACATGACGTCATTCTATACAAATCTCGTCTCTCGTCTTTAAAATAACTTTTTTAGATTTCCTTTTCACTTTTATAACAGATACAATTACCTACTTTGTCTTTAGTTCAAAAAACTTTATTCAAATCAAATAGTTTTTCTTTAAAACTCAAATACTTGTCCTTTTTATACACTTTTTCCTGCTTACATAGTACACTTTGTCTATTGCATCATGTTATACAATCACATCTTTTTACTTTAAAAGTTTATTTCTCGCTAGTTGAAATTAACTCACTTAATTACATAATAGTTCTTTAGATGTAACTTTTAGTTTTTTAGAAAAATCACTTTCTTTTGACGATTTGGTTTTGTTCCAACAACATACTTATTTTTTGAGCGTGCTCCCTCTCTGAATGTTAAGATCCGACTGACTTCCACCTGGTTGGCAACAGCATTCATCCTTTATCTTCAAAATGTTAACGTTGCAATTTTCTTACAACTAAATTTATACCTGTTTTAAATATTAACATACATATAATAAATTTCTCTAATCATTTTGTACTAATTACTTTCTTTATTTACTTTATTCAAAAAACAAAATATGTTTCCTGTTTGTTGCAAAGAGTTAAACGTATACCCCATTCAATTTAAGATCACCAAACTGAAAATGTACACTATTACACGTTAAAATTGAGTTTTCTTGTCAAGCTATTGAAAAAATTGTTTAATATTGAGGAACTATTTGTCCTCTATATTATGTTAATATCAATATTGTTATGTAAAGCAGTGAAAACCTGTTTGGCAAGTATATTTGGTTACTCAAAGTAAGAGGTGGTTTGTCTCTATTAAATAAGAAGACTGAATTTCTACTTTTAGAGAAACCATAAGAACTGAATGTGAGCTTTTTAACAGAGACCTTGGACATGTCTGAACCTGTATGACAAACATCAAGACTCGCCCATTTAGTTGATTGTAAGTCATCGTTTAGCGCAGTTGCATTTTCTGTTATTTGCTGAAATGAAGCTAAGTTTTAAAGTTGAGCAACTTTTCAATTTGAAATTTTTAATAAAATAATCAAAACCATTTTGTCTCCTACAAGAGCAGTAAATAATTGAATTTGAACATAAATGCATGTTTTCTATCTAAGCATATACTCAAAATCTTAAATAAAACCAATAAAAACAAATTACCTGTCCTCTTCTGAATAATCCTTTTTCATTGTCTGGTTCCTGATTAAGTGCGCTCTCGCACTGTTCCTTAGCTTCAGTAAAGTCCCCTAACTTAAGGTAACAGAGAGCAGAGTTGAGACGAGCTACTGTGAGAACAGCTCGTCTCTCCGCGTCTTCTTCTTTTTCAAAACCTGCAGTCATGTGAACATTTTCTGTTTACATTAAAGTATATTGTGTTACTGTTAGTAAATGAAAATAAATCATAATGTTAACTAAAAATTAGAAACCATCGTGTGGTATGTCATGAAAATTTGCTGGTTTTGATGTAACATGCTCCATTACAATTTCTCTAAGACAAATTACATGAGAAGGCCTTTGTTTATCCTTAAATTCACAATAAAATTTAAAATAGAACATAAACACACACAAAAAAACACTGTGAGTATTAGTATTAGTAAATAAATATATTTAAATGAAATTATAACTTTTGTAAAGATTTCTTTAGAAAATGTTTTTAGATTAGGCCTATTATACCATAAATGATTTAAAATGCTGAAATTAACAACAGATAAATTAAAGAGTGAACAAACATTGTACAAACCTTTTCATGCAATTATCCACAATCAAATTATTAACTAATAAAAAATATTATTTGCCAAAAATGTCAAGTTGGTAGTTTCCATGAAATTAGCTATGGACACCAACTTATTTTATAGATTATTTCTAAGAATATTTACATATCTAAAACTTTCGTCACTTGTGCCACAAACTCGTCTTTAGCATTAAATATTATAAAATGAAATCAAGTTTCAATGATGACATCAAGGTCTTTTGAATTTTTCTAAAATTATTTCTTAACCGTAATTTTATATTATTTGCAATTTGAACTTCTAGTTTGAGTTATTAATCTTCACATTTCTCAAAAGGCAATGAAATGAGTAGACCCTATTTTGAGAAATATCTCAACAGCTTCATGGCTGATTTTTATTTTCAAAGATAACTCATGAACCAACATTTTTGGAGAGATGGTGACAAATACGTTTTTTTCCAATACCCCAGGATCACCATGTTCACTAAATTTAAAAGATAATATTAATTTAGCACACACCTTTCAAAAGTACAATTCATGATCAGTTCCATTACAGTCACATGAACCTGGTGTGGTATCAGTGTGGCGGAAATTGGGAACCAGTAGAATGAAAAGTTGGACCACTGTTTTGGACTTGGGGAGTACAATAAACTTGATATAGATTTTTTGACCCATCATTACTTAGTATTTGTAAGAAAGTAAAAGCTGTCAATTAGTGTTAGTAAATAAAAGTATTTAACTGAAATTATAAACCATCACATTTTATGTCATACTTTTACATTGAATAAAATTTATTTAATTGTAAATAATTAATTAATTTAATGTTTAGTTTCAAATAGCTTTTCAAACTAAGCCAACAATTATAGTCTAAAATGCTGAAATTGACAGAAGACAAAACAAAACATAAAATGTAAAAAGTAACATAACTAAAAATAAAAAAAATAAATAAACTTTTTAAACTTTTGTTTCCACATCCAGTAGGTCAGAAACTACACCCATAAATTAAAACAACAATTTTTTAGTATAAACCACAATATTTTAATTGAAACTTGCCGACCATGGTTAAAGCATTGTCAAGGATTGATTCTTGTAAAAGTCCTTGATAATGCTTTAACTAGCGAAACCATGGTCGGCAAGTTTCAATTAAAATATTGTGGTTTATACTAAAAAAATTTTGTTTTAAATTATTTAAAATGAAATACCACCAAGTACCGTAAGACTTTAGCATAAATAGTTACACCCATAAGTATATCATAACAATATTTCATTAAAATCAGCTGTTTTAATATCAATTGCTAGGATAATTCATAATAGAACATAATTTATAGTATATAAGGCTTATATGCTTAAATTACAATTAATAATTATTTCTAATTACCCATTGCAACACCACTACATTTCTTACTGCATTTAAAGTGATTTATTCATTGGAGACTATTAAGTATTTTTTTATTTCAGCCACCCCCCCCTTATTTTATAGACCCAACCACCAAATAAATACTGGAGACACTGAGTGCGGTAATTTTCAAAGCGTTAATGTAAAATTATTGGAAGCGAAGTTCATATTTTAGCAAACAAACAAAACATGGACCAACTGGAAAGATGTCAAAACAATGCATTAAGAGTTATCTGTACAGCCATTAAAACTACATCAGTGATGACCATTACTGCAATTACAAATAATCTACCAATGGGAGAGGAAATAAAGAAACAAGCATCATCCATATACTTGAGCTTAGTATGAATACCAACCATAAACATCATAAGCAAAAAAAAAAACATATCCACAGACAACACTCTAAAAAACTCATAAGTAAAACCTTTTCCTAATACTAAAATTATGTTGAAGACTACCAACTACCATTCGAAGTTGAACCAAGCAAAACAGCAATCAAACCAACTGATTACCCTGAAGTCAGGGTAAAGTTATATTTTAAAACTCATTGTGTTTGTATCCAAGTCACTCTTTTTTATATAATAAAAGAACAATAATGTCCGTCTATGTGACTTTTTTAATAATAAAGTAGTTACTTACTTTATAATCATATGACGCGTTTCGGAACTCGTTCCATCTTCAGAAAATCGCTCTGCTGAGGTCGTTAAAACATTAAAATAAATTATTACACAACACATATATCGCAACACATATACACATACACGCGCACATTAACACAGAAAATATCAACGCGTGTGCACACCATCGAATACGTTTAATACACTGATCCCTAACCTGCAGTACCGCTTATTGTTTGTGTTTCTTATCTATTCCTCTAGCAAAGTCGTACATCAAGTTGGACTTAAAATTGTTATATAGGGCAAACTGGGAGACAATTTAAAAAACGATATAAAGAACATCTTCCAAGTAACAGAGTGACGTATGCAAAATCTAACTACGCACGCCACATTATAGAAGAAAACCACTCGTATTTTAATTTTGAAAGCAACTTCCATCCAATTCACATATGCAAGAAGAGCAAACAAATGGATGCGCTAGAGGAATATGAAATACATAAAGCGCAGTTAAAAAGTCCAGAACATATGTTGAATGACCAATTGAATTTTAAGTCCAACTTGATGTACGACTTTGCTAGAGGAATAGATAAGAAACACAAACAATAAGCGGTACTGCAGGTTAGGGATCAGTGTATTAAACGTATTCGATGGTGTGCACACGCGTTGATATTTTCTGTGTTAATGTGCGCGTGTATGTGTATATGTGTTGCGATATTAGTGTTGTGTAATAATTTATTTTAATGTTTTAACGACCTAAGCAGAGCGATTTTGTGAAGATGGAACGAGTTCCAAAACGCGTCATATGATTATAAAGTAAATAACTACTTTATTATTAAAAAAGTCACATAGACGGACATTATTGTTCTTTTATTATATAAAGTTATATATAAAGACACATATAAAGACATAGATATGTACAAGAAAAATGAGTTCCTGAAACAACTCTATCTCTCATCTAGAGAAGAATGATATCCGTCAGAATACTAGTTGAGAATTTATACAGACGGATCTCAGGAAGAGAATGGAAGCACAGGACCAGGCATTTATACAATCTCTCTTTCACCACTCCTTTTTAGTTAAGAAAAATAAAACAGACTTTGATGCAGAAATTGAGGCCATATCATAAGCTCTATGAGCAGTACTGAATCAAGGAAACAAACATCATAATATAGTCATACTAATGGACTCAAGAAGTAATTCAAACAATATCACCATACCCTTCCACCATTAACACAATCTACAATGAAATACAAAAGATGATTAGAACTCTACATCAATAAATATGTTACACTTCGCTAGATACCTTCACACTTTTGGATTCAGGGATATGAAGAGGTGGAAAACCTAGCAAAGAAAGGGACAACAATTCATCAAAGCACGGAAAAACCCAACGACCTAACAGCAAAATATTACTAAAGAAGACCAGCTACCAAAAGTACCACCAATCTATTAAAGCAAATAATTTTGTCAAAATATGGAGGAGACGTAACAAATAAATGACTGGGATAATAACAAGAGTAAATCAAGAAGAGGATCCTTAGCTTCTTTTCGACTTGATACAAGACATGATGTCTTGTGGTACACCTGAAGATAATTGGAATATACAGTTCCGAAATGTTTACACTCTGTCATGACCCTCATTCAAAAGTGGACGAGGAAAACCTTCTAGAGTCGAAAATTGAAAGAAAATTTGAGAAACCGAAGAAATATTACTAAGCTCTATTGAGATTTCAGTAAGCTAATATGGACTGGAGTCTGAGCTAGCCCTAAAGTATAACAACAACATTAACAATTTTTATTGTAAATAATAATGGCAATAAATATTTCTATCTAATTTTACAAAAAAATATGTAGCAAAACTTGAATTAGGCTTACCACTGTCAAACTCGGTGAATTCCACAATTTTCTTGTACATCTTCAATGCAAGCTTGAAGTTTCCAGATTTGAAGTAATTGGTACCTTTTTCCTTGAAAAATTTAGTTTGTTCTAATTTCTCCTTGCTACTCAATGTCCAAGCTTCCTTGGCCTAAATAAACATAAAATTTAGATTTGAATAAAATATATCTGTAAATGAAATAAGCCTAGAACCTAAGAGTGAGAAATCCAAAGCTATCATACAAAACTTGAGTATTCAAAAATAAAACTATGTATGAGTTACATTTTCAAATTAAGGTACGTTTTTTACAATTACCAGAGATTTTATCAATGAAAGAGGGTCACACATATGCTGTTTTATTATGATAATAGCTGATTAGTCGGCATTGCCCAGGTATATAATCTCAATCTTCTATTAAACAGAAAACAAAAAAATTATTTCTATCCATAGTGTAAAACTGAAGTAACTAAACTTGGATTTAAATGTCATTGGGACTGTCACCCCCAATATCGATGGGAGCTGATCTTGGGCTTAAAGTATCTCTAATTGATCTTAACAATCCTGAAAATGAAATAACTTCACATTTTTATTCAGATTGTAAGTTATATAATATGTACCAATAGTGACTCCGAAATCTATGGATTCGACATTATTAGTCTCGAATATTATAGAAATTTTATTTTTCAGGTCTTCTCCCCCCAATACTGATGGAGGCTTAACTTAGATTTAAACAGCATCAAAAGTAATATCTAATATTCTCAGAAAACCTGGAAATTATTTGATTCAATACTATTATCAGTTGTTTTCGATTATTTTTCCATGTCACCACTACCCAACTCACCCCTAGGGGTGCTAGAGGTACCTTACCTCCACAGTATTCTTTTTCCATATTCTGTCATATATCTGTACCAAGTTTGATTGAAAGTGTTCCTGACATTTCAGAGTTATGTTGGATCAACCTCGATCATTTTAGACATTATTTTTCAGCCCTTCTCACTCCCAATGCTGATGGGGGCTGTACTGGTACTTAAACAACATCGAAAGTGTCACTACTCATCTTTACGACCCTGAAAACTAATTTTTGGATTTGTCACTAACATCGGTGGTTTTAGATTTTTTTTTCAATTGTACCTCCACCGTATTTTTTTACACATGCACATATTATGCTAGATAGATAATAACCAACTGTTTGCCATTTTCACATTACTTGGTTACAAAATTGTTGAGGCGTGTGAGCAATTTAAAATTGGTGCTACAATAAATAAACACGCTAACTGTGAGGTTATGTTTAGATTTTGTATCATTATTTTTGTTATGAAACATGTTATTTAACCATAACGGGCATGTTACTTAAACGATACATTGAAGTTAACCTAAAAACAATTTAAAACCACTGTTATAAATAATTAAACAAAATAAAAGGTATTTGAGAATTTATAACAGCTGTTTCAAATTATTTTTGTTGTAAAATGTGCTATTTACTCACAATAGTCACATTATTTAAATCATAAAATTATTACAAAATAAGTGTTTCCAAGGGAAAGGAATAATTTTCAGCAAATCTGCAGCAAACACTGTTTAATTTGACACTTTAATCATTAAAATCAGCCGTAAAGAAATATGTGACTGTCACAGAAATTCGTTAGAGAATTAAATATAATATCACTTGTAAATTAGGGTCTTTTGTTCTTAATGTCCCAAAATTTGAGTTTTTTTCTTATGATGTAATTCTAAAGCGATTTTATGTTAATTTTAACTGAACAAATTTTTGGAGTTTGGATAAGAGCCGGTCAGCTGCCTGTTTTTTCCACTTCCTAGGTTTTTAATGTAGGTACAGTAGACTCTCATAAATACGGACTATTGTGGCGGACGGCCGGTCCGGATTCTGAAAAATCCGGATTTCCTAGAGTCAGAGATAAGTCGGCCGTGGGGCCGATACGAGCGGTGATAAGCCGCACATACAGTCGCTACCGACCCATGCCGATAACCAACGATACTTGTTACACTCTAACACATTAACTAATGGTACTGTTACTGTAATGTACATAAAACAGTACTAGACTGCAATTAAGTAAAACACAGGTTAGTGCGTGTCAATGCCCTACCCCTCCTCATCCACGCGGAAACATCCACTGCCCGTGAGTTCTTACAAAATACGTCATTCATGCAATACGAAGATCGTGTGAAAATTAAAGGCTCTAAAGTGGCAAATTGTTACAAACAAAAATTTTACCGTCCGGTCCGGATTTTCGTGATCCGAATTTATGAGAGTATACTGTAATTAATCTGGAAACCTAAACAGGTTTTATTAGCTATCTAAGGGATGTTTATTGGTTTAGAGTTTATACTTAGATTTAGTGTTGACTCTAAGAAGTCTATTGTTTATATATGTTTTGTTATTAGTACAGTCATTTGGTCGAAAAAATAGAGGTTACCTGGAAAGTTTTCCGGGAGTTTTGAAATTTGGCAATTTTATAGATTTTGGGATGCTCTTGCCAAATTTCAACTTTGCCACCTCGTATGGCTGCCGCTCGCGCCGCCATATTGAAAAAATGGCGCCGAAAAGCAGTTTTTTGATAATAACTCCTTTCTGGCGCATTTTACAGGAAAAACATATTTATACAAAATAAAAGTAGAGAAAATTTCCTACAATTTATGTCTTAACCTTTCCTTTCCTAAAATCAATAGTTTCGGCGTAGGAGCGCCGTAAAGTGTAATTCAATACATGTTTCGGCAGAAATACTCGTTTCCACACCACCATGAGGTAGAGTAATCGGCGCATTTTTTTTTATCGTGGTATCCCCAGTAGGTCTAATCCACATCTGACTCACTATTTAAGTATTTAGGTCAATTTCCGTCGCTTCATTCTTCTTGACGGACCAGGTGTTGGGTCTTCATCGTCTTTAATACCGATTGAAATATCGAAGACGGAAGTTTCTTCGGCATCATCGACGATGGGATCATCAGTTTCATCGTGGTCCTCTTCGTTCTCGATGTCATCGTTTATTTGCTCGAGAATAGTGTCCGTTTCTTCTTCTTCAATGTCGTCTTGTGACGGAAATGGCGAATTATTGCAAGAACCACCACAGTTCGTACACACAACGGAGCACTTTAGTCCTGCTTTTCTGCATCCGCAAGCTTTTTCACAACCTTTCTTGCATTTGCGAGAAATAAGTTTCAGTAAGCTTTCCGGAGCAGGAGGATCGAATGTAGTAACAGGAATGAGCCCGTTCTTGTCTTTTTTCCATCCCCATTGTTCTGCATTTTTTTCGTTTCCATACCATTGCTGAATTTGGTGATAAGTTCGAAACGAATGTTGTCGTGCTGCTGCTTCTGTTGGTGGTAGCGACGCAATATTAAATTTTCTCTTATATGCTGATGCTGTGAAGCATGCATATCATTCTATAATTATTTAGAGATGTACTTTTCCGACTTTTCACATCGCTGTAGCCGTATAATGCGACAAGGAAACGTTCTCCAGCTTTAGCAATGACTTCTGGATCTACATTTGGTTTTTTAAATACTTCGATAACCGCGTTTAAGTCTGGGTTTTTTTTAAGTACTTTAATAAATTTCATTTTTCCTTGATAAAATAATGCTGGTGTGGTATCACAACCACTAAAGGCATGTAAAAATGCAATATGATTTGCGGCTGTTTTATCTTTTATACTGTTTATGGAGTATATTTGTCGTGAAATTTTTCCTTTTCCTGGTTTGAGGATGTATATATTTGGATGCGTTGATAGCGCTGTCAAAAGAACGAGAAGATCTATATCTTCACCGACAACTACAACGAAATCAAATGCCGATGAGAAGTTTATTGCGGTATTAATTATTAACGTATCCGCATCTTCGGTGGCTTGTTTATCCACGAAGTGTTCAGCTTCAAATTTTATCTTCAACATTTCAATGAGGCGGTTTTTGTTTGCATCGTTACCCAGGAATTTACTTTGTGATACAGTTGGCGTCATTGTTTCGGTGGATTGGATTGTTGAAAAGGTGGATGATTGGACAACCAATCCACCAATTTTTTGACGTCATCATTGTCACGTTTAACTCGTGAAGATCTTATTTCGACATGCTGCTCGGAGCTGGAAAAAGCTACATCACAAAATTTCTCAACTTCATCACAAATATTGTACAGAAATGCCATTCCTAACGTCCACTTGGATAGCACGCTTTCCTTGACTCCTCGACCATGAGTAAGCCCACCAAGACATTTCATCGTCCTCATTAACGATTGCTCAATTGTCATATCTGACCACGTACCACACCAAAATTTGTCAGAACGTTTAATTGTGAAATACCCTTTCCTTGTAAATAGTTCATACTCTTCAGCTGTCATTCTTTGTTTCAAATGAAGCATGTCTTGCAAATATAAATGACAAGATTTAGCATATAAGAAATGACCACTGGCATAAAAATAAGGTATCATTTTCTTAATTATTATAAGGTATCATTTTCTTCTCTAACCTTCGTATAATTTTTATAATTTACAAATCACAATTATATAAATATATATATATATATAATATAATAATATAATATATATAATAATATAATATATATAATAAAATGTAATATATAATAATATAATATAATAAATATGAACAGTTTAAAGTAAATATTACACGTTGGCGTGGATGTATAATGGTTTACGGCGCTCCTACGCCGAAACTATTGATTTTAGGAAAGGAAAGGTTAAGACATAAATTGTAGGAAATTTTCTCTACTTTTATTTTGTATAAATATGTTTTTCCTGTAAAATGCGCCAGAAAGGAGTTATTATCAAAAAACTGCTTTTCGGCGCCATTTTTTCAATATGGCGGCGCGAGCGGCAGCCATACGAGGTGGCAAAGTTGAAATTTGGCAAGAGCATCCCAAAATCTATAAAATTGCCAAATTTCAAAACTCCCGGAAAACTTTCCAGGTAAAAATACTAAATGACTGTACTATATGGATTTATTTTGATTATTTTCTGAGCTTTATGTATTTTCTGTGTAAAGCAATATTGGAGAAATAAAATAAATTCATTCATTCATTCATTAGTATTATTCAACAAAACATGTTCCTAATACCATAAAATATATATACATACGTTTTCTTGTCCATTGTATCCAATATAAAAAATATCAGTTAATTGTATAGGGTATATTATTACCATGTAATATCAGGTACAGAAAAGTTTTGTTACAATTCTTGCTTACTTATATGCAAGACGATAAAATGGAAATTATTAGGTTCGGTTAATCTAAATCAATAAAATTACAGTCTCACCCTTTCAAAATTCTTAAGTGTAACTATATATACAAGCTCTGCATCCGCTGGAATCTTGAGTTCTGGTTTTCCTTCTTTTCCCCAGGCGTATTGTGGTTTGATGACTAATTTTGATTTTTCATTGAATTTAAATTTCTCAAGTGCTCGTTCTACTCCAGCAGGAATACCACTTTCTGAGCCTTCTCCAAGACAGAATGTTACATCTCTCTCTTCTACCACTTTGTCGTTGTATTCACACACCAAATGTACTGAAATAAAACAGTGCAGAGACATTTTTATATGTACATTTTATGATAAAAGCACAAAAAAATGCTATTCAAAGTAAAATTTAATTTTCTTTTCTCTTAAAGGAAATCACGGTTTTACTAATATTCCTTTTTTACGGTTTTACTAAGGTTCACTTTCCTTTTTTCATAGTAATGAAATATAATTTCCTTATGATTGGCACATTGATTTAGTTTAATCAACCTTATAATAAAAATTTGATGAAATCCTTTAAAAAACTTTAAAACAATTAGCCTTTACTGTTAAGTAATAAATTTTTTTTTTTTCTCCATAGCATATACTAAAATGCTGAAAATAGTAAATCTTGTGTTTTTAAGTTTTTAACAAAATATACTGTATTAGATCTGAATTTTTCTTACAAAAACAAGTGAAGCACAAAAATTGACAAAAATGGAGGGAACTTAACATCACCATGAATTAATTCCCCCCCCCCCTCAAGCAGAAAATCTGTCGGTCTGTAAGTGGTGGAGTGTATTCAGTACTTTTAATTTTAACCTTTTGACTTAACTCAGATCAAAGAACTTTATAGGAGCTCTCTATATGTTCCTATATTTTCTTCTTCTTTAAACGCTAAAAAAATTTTGGTCATTATCGCCTTATAAATAAAGAAGAAAAGAACACATAAAAAAACTGGTCAAGAAGACCTGGCCAATAGAAAAGATAAAAGAGGTGGATTTATACCAAGACTACATGAAAAAATGTGTAAATTCAGCTAAGGACCTCAGGATTGCCAAGACTTTATTTACCCCTGAAGTGAGCCCCTGAAGATTACTTTCCTATAATTTAGTCCAAATGTATCTCTAAAATGATTAAATTAAATAAATATTAGGCTTAAAGAAGATTAATCTAGATCTGACAGTTATTTTTTCCTGTCGTGACAAGCTGTAGCCTAATGTTATAACATAAATTTTATCCAAAAATGTTCAATAATATAAATTCCTATTAATATATATGTGTGATGCTGCTCAGGAAACAATGCACATGTCAGTAGATAAAATTTTATAAGACAGAGTAAAATACAAAATTATGTCGAAAATACTGATTTTGCTGCCATCTGTTAGTGTGATCTATATGATCAACTGGTTGTCAGTGTTACCAAGGAATTATTAGGTATTAAAATATCCCTTGTATTAAAATATAAAAAGTATTGCATTTGTGAGAAACTATGCCACATCTTGGCCATACAAATCTATCATTGCAAAATGTGACTGAGTTTCAAAAAAACGTAATTTTATTGTTAAATATTGGCTGTTTGTTCAAAGTAAAGTAAAAACACAATTTTTGGCTTATGTTTAAGTGTGGTTTAAAATTAAAATGCAAACTAATTAAAAGATTTGAATAATTCTGTTTTCTGAATTAAATGACAAACTCTAAGAAATTTTTAACCTGTTGAAGAGAAGCTTAAAATGATCCCAAAAGAGTACTGACAGTTATAGCCGTTTGAGCCCAATAGAGTACTGACGGTTTTAACCGTTCAGAACAGGCTAGTTTACATTAACAATATTATATTTGAACAACAACCCTACGATTTTTATGGATAACTGGTATTCCAGCCCGGACTTATTTTCATGGTTTGGCGAGAACAACACGGGTGCCTGTGGGACTGTAAACCCAAAAAGGAAAAACCTACCCTGTGTCTAACCAAGAAAATGAAACCAGGTGACGTTGCTGTGCGTAACAAAGATAACTTGATTACGGTCAAATGGTGCGATAAGAGACCAGTAACTGTTTTGTCGACAGTAGACAAACATTCAATGATTTCAGTTGATCAAGGTCACACAAAGGAGTACTAAAGCCAAAGTGTGTACTGGCTTATAATTCAAATATGGGCGCAGTGGATAAAAGCGACATGATGGTTTCGTACAATGACTCTACTAGAAAAGGTGTAAATGGTACATCAAGCTCGTTTTCCATTTTTTGGACCTCAGTGTTTTGAATGTATACTATTTGTACAGATAAGTGGTTTTCAAAACATACCTAGCTTAGAATATTTTATGTTATTTGTATCTATAAAAATAACTTATGTGCAGTTAACAATATTATAAAAACATCTAATCAATTGATACTTTCTACTCCGCAAGTCTAAATTTAGTAAATTAGCTGGACAGTCAGTAACTAAAGTAAATAAAGCATTTAGGTGAATAATATTTCAATGTTACTTGCTACAAAATGTGTTTGCGTTTCCAGGCAGTACATTCAAACGAAAAACCCGAATGCAAAACTTCACATCATGGACTTTAGAATGAATCTTATAAGGCAAATTTTGGAAACTTTATGTTGCATTGGCAGAAGAGGACGCCGCTGTCCCCAGTCCAGTGGTCGGAGCTCAGCAGCCGCCACACTTGTCAGGACGTCATTTCCCCCATCCACTACCTGCACAGGAAAATGGCCGAAAAAAGCTTAAACGCTGCTTTGTGTGCTCGAACACCACTCAAAATGAGCATAAAAGAAAAGAAACTGCATACGAGTATTCTAAGTGCAAAATAGCTCTTTGCGTATATCCGTGCTTCGAGCATTTTCATACATTAGAAAAGTTCTAACATACTGCAATATAGGCGTATTGTTTAATTTGTTTACTTATAAATAGTAAAAATGTATTATTTTAGTATTTTTTAGTGTTAACAATACATTTTGAAAGAAAAAAATTATCTTTACTCCCTGTGGTCCATCAGTGATACTTTGGTCTATTGCTATAGCTACTAATAGGCTAGACGGTTTTAGCCGTCAGTACTCCTCAACAGGTTAATGAAACTTTAATAGGAAATGAGAACAGAAACTTGAGATTCTGATGACAGTTTAATTTTACAACAAAAGAACATTCATTGGCATAATTTCTAAAGTTTGTAATGAATTTTAAAAGTTTTTTTTTTTTAATTTGAAAAATGATTATTTAATTTTAAATGTAAACAAAATAATTACTATTATTTTAATAGTAATGACTTTGTAACACTCCTTTTATGGTTATAACATTTAAATTAATTTAATACCATAACTATCAAATAAACTTAATACAATTTACTTTACTTTCCCACAAACTTAAACACACGTTTTCTGCAAATGCATATTCTAAAATCAAAAGTTTTTAAAATGCACAACATATATTCAATTTTGGATCACTTATCAATTTTCTTTTATTTATCTAACCACAATGTCTTGATCTATCTGATGATATAAAAAAGTAAAATTTCTTATTTCATACATGTGCATGGTTTCCTGGGCTGCATCACATATTATTTTGAGTTATTCTTTGAAATTGTGTACATAAAATTTAAAAAGAAATTGTTTACTTTTTCACATATATATTTTTTAAACTCAAAATTCATGATATAGAAAAGATGGATATTTAAATTCAAATTTAAATATGCATAAATTTTTCTTTGACAAGTGGAAAAGTAATGACATGAGCTTTTATCAGCAACTCGAGGAAATATATCATTGAAAATAATCATATATATATATAATTTTTAATAAAACATGTATCAAACATTTCTATTATATTGGAATAAAATAATTCTTTTAAAATATCTACACAATATGAATGTACACTATAAATAATTAGGCAGAATCAATCATCAACATAATGTGGAAGGGAGCAAACTAGATTGGATTAAACTAACTTACTGATTAAAACCAAGCAACATCTAATTCATAATTGTACACAATATTTATACATTACAATGTTATACTTCAATCGGTAACAATTTTAAATCCATATGATACAAATTTATTTCAGTTTCATTGATATTATTAATTCATTACTTCATCATCGATTTTTTAATGATAACATTACAAAATGATTTTCTATAGTGGATATATTAACGATTGCCAGCTCTACTCTAGCTCCACGTTCACCTTTCAGTACGAGAAGTCCATAATCAATAAAAATTAAATGGGAGTTTCATTGCTACTAGCCATGATGGAAATATCATCACAATATGCTCTACACTATATTTTCATCAGATTGTATTTCTGTTCTTCTTGGTTTTTAATTAATATTCCAACTATTTATGTTTACTTCAAATGATCCAGATAATATTTTACATTTTTTTAAATATTAAATGTATTAATATTAATTAATCCTTTTTTTATTTATGCACAAGCCAAAGGCAAACTTATACTTTCACAAACAAGAGATTAATGTTTTACTTAATGAAGATTAATAGTTTATAATTTAACTTTATATGTTCCAAACATACAGGTATCTAGTAGGTTTTATTTATATATTTTTCTTTTTCAGTCCAGTTTAATGGAGTTAATATTTTTTCATGTGGTTTTAAATTTAGCGTGTTCACTGTCACACCAAAAATCTGATGTTTATTTTTTAAACTAGTTTTAGTTTTTCCCTTTTACTTCTAAAAAAAATGGTGATAGTTAAAAAGTTTACCACAAAATATAAATATAGTTTATTCTTTTAAAAAAGTTAAACATTTAAAAAAAAGAAACAGAAAATTATAATATTAAAATAGTTGTTTCATGCTCATTAAAATTGCAAAAGACTAGAACAAATGTATAGTATTTCAAAAATGTTTTTCTTTTTATGAAAATGTTTTCACGAACTATTAAGTTTGTCTTGAATTGGACGTATATATATATATATATATATATATAAATCATTAACCTCTCTCTATTCCCATGATTTATTTTCATCGTAATTAATATTAATTACAATAACTGTAATAAATGTTCAGTTACAAATTCTAAAAATGAATGGGGAAATGTAAAAATAAAGAAATGAATTATTACGATTTGAATAGAACTGCTTTTTCACAAGGTGGATGTCCTTATCGCTGACTGTTCGTCATCTCTTTCTTACCATTTTGTACATTTAACTATTATTTTTTACATTAAATTATATTAGTTTTGTATTTCTTAAAAAAAAAAAGATTTGTCTGTGTGATATGCATATCATATACTTCTTAATAGTTATAATAGGAAAACTATTTTCTTGCATCCTTCTTGTGTGTCTTGTTCTGGGTGCCGAAAGGTCTAATGTAGCTACGCTACCAGCTGGTTCAATGAATTGGTACAACATCCGCTTTATACCGTAACGTTTACAGGTTGAGTAGTAGGTTGGCTATCTCTGTATAACACTTACCATCAAGTGTGCTGCCCTCATTTGGAGTTGCATGGCCTTCTCCAGGTTGTAGTATTTGTCTCAGAATTCCTCCGTCTTTTTTTTGGCTCAAATCCTCCGTTTGCCAACTCAACACTTCAACCTTAAAAAAGTAATTATTTTTCACTTTAAACATCTCATAACATAACTTTGCAGGAAAACACAAAAATTTGATTTTGTAATTTTACAGTGTGCTGAAATATTCGAAGTCAAGGATAATCCAATATAATTGCTCCTAGTATAACTCGAGTACATTCTTGGTTAGTTGTTAATGCTGTTGGATTAAATATATAATACAAAATTTGTTACTAAGAAAACAAACTTTGTTATTACCTAACCTAACCTCAAAATCACAGCTTTAAGTTATATAAAGAGATAACAAACTTTGTTTCCTCTAAGTAACCCATTTCATATAGGATAATATCCAACAGCTGATTTTAATAGAGTTCTAATTATTACCACTATAAGCAATGCAGCTATTACATTGGAATACCTCTAACCTCAAATATAGAAAATTGAGATTCATCATGATCTGTGTTTTGGTCAGTTCTTGTACAAAATATCATTCAAATCAGTTATATAATTGTTGTGAAACAGTATCAGTGACAAAATCAGATTTGATCGATATGAAGTGAACTTCGTTTCAATAAATGTATCTAGAAAAATCTGTTTGTCATATCAACTGAAAAAACCTAGACTATCAATGAAGTTATTAATAGCTAACAAAATGAGGATAATAGTTATTTCAAGCCAGTTATTTATAAAGTAGTTTTCATTCCTAAGCTAGGGCGCATATCATATGCTGTGGCCAAGGATTATAAACAAATTACATTGACCTCTTTCATTCCTCTTTCAAGGCACTGGAGATACTGGTGGGAAAGATGCAGATAAGCCAACATCCTTACCAGTCAGGTAGAGAGTGTGAGAATACACTACATAGTCTAGCACAAAGACTCTTGCTAACAGGGAAGTATCCTTTGTGTCTTTCATGACATCGAGGGAGCTTTTGACAATGCCTCCCATCTTTCATGGCCTATCATGACACAGGGGTTAACACAATCATGTGAGAGTGGGTGGGGAAGACGTTAACTGGGAGGAAAGCTATAGCTTAAGTCGTAGGAGAGGAGTTGAAGCTTGAGGTCATCAGGGGTTGTCCACAGGAGAGTTATCCTTTCGTGGTGTCCAGTGTCTAATGCACTTCTGGATCTTCTCATCGGAGGGATTTACAGACGATGTGGAGGTGCTTATTTGAGGAAGGAATATAGTGGTGGATTTCATGAAAAGAGCTCTATTGCTGGTTGAGGGCTGGTGTAGCAAGGAAAATCAAAAGTAAATTCAAGTAAGATGAAACTAATTTCATTCACAAGGAAGAGGATTATCACAACCTGAGTGATATCAAACTTTCTGGAGAGAAACTTCCAAACATGAACAAGGCTAAATATCTAGGGTTGGTACTTGACACCAAATTAATCTATAATTCACATCTGAGGCACACTAAGGAAATGCCAATAAATCATTAATGGCAGTAAGAAGAATCATGGGAAAGACTCAGACCAGCTACTATGGAGATACATCTACACTGGTATTATACAACCCAACCTATGATGTCCTATGGAGCCATGATATGATGGGTTAAAATCGAACAAAGGGATGCCAAAACTACTTTGTGATCGGAGGATTGCCTGTATCTGCATTACCAGAGCCATGACAACAACACCAACTGCGGCAACCACTGATTTATTTATCATGGCAGAAACAAGAAAGGCAGCCTATAAGCTAAAGTGGAGAGGATTCTCACTCCTGGGGCATGCAAAAATTACGGGAATAATCAGCCACCCAATCCTGAGAAAGGGCACCAATACAATAGATACCAGATACTTATTTCCAAAACACTTTAAAGTTAAAATGGTCTATGGGGAGGAATATCACATGCATGGTAACTCAGGGGACCTGGTTTGGTGAAGCATTCGATACCCTTGCAATAGTGATCCCCAGTTTTTTAAGCTGAGATAATGGCCATAAATAAGTGTTAGAAGAATATGAAGTGGGCTTTCAAGAAAACTTGTATTAAACCACTTCCAGGTACAAACATAAAATTCAGTTTGGTTTGTGAATGCTGAAATAACCTCAAAGCTCTGTCTCAAGAAAATCGGGTAACTTTGCATTGGGTAACGGAACATAAAGGAGTTGAGGGATATAAGTAGGCAGATACATTGGCTAAACAGGGCTCTACAACAGAGTTTGTAGGAGAGATGCCTTTGTCCGACCAAGATGGCCACAAATAGAAGGGTTCAGAGAAAAGATGGGATAGTCATAGTAGTCTCTCCCATGTACTACTTGGTTAGCGGGCAACTCTGACAAATCATGAGACTTATTACAGGATACTGTGGTCTGAAGGGTGTACTTGCCTTTGGAAGTACACCCTCAGACTACAGTGTGCTGTAATAAACCACATGTAACGAAGCATACCACAGTGAAACTGTGCAGGATGGATGAGGAAACTGCAGCCCAAATAATCTTCAATTGTAGGGGTCTTGCCAACAAGAACTATAGGGTTTTTGGCTCCCCAACTCCTGGTGAACTCTCATTGGATGAACTAGTGAATGGACTACTAAAACTTGTAAAATGGACTAATCTAATGAGCTAGAATTTAATGGCTTAGTTGCACAACAGACCTATGGTCACAATGGCCAGGCCCAATTTAATCCTGAACCTCTTAACTTAATCTTATCAAGTTATTTCAAATCTTATTTTGAATAATTCATTGGAAATAAACTGCTAAATAAAACATTTTTGTAATTACATCAACAGAATCTGCTACACAATAAACTAAATTTATAGTACCTCAAAAATAAGAGTTGCATCAGCTGGAATTTTGGGTGGACTGCCTGCCTTTCCATAAGCATATTCAGATTTACATGTCAACATGGCCACTTCTCCCTTCTTCATTGTTGCAACGCCAATGTCCCATGCTTTTATGACTTGTCCTGATAATAAGAATCATTTAGAATTAAACACAATTTAATATTGTAAAACAAAATAAAAAATATTAGTCTGTGTGTGCATGAATTAGAAAAAAGTAGAACAAAAAGAATAGTTTAATATATATATATATATATATATATATATATATATATATATATATATATATATATTCCTTACATGTAATAATTTAATATTAATATTAATTTTTCACACATATTTCATACACATTGTGTGTAGATCTATATCTTTAGTCCAGTAAGCTTTCTACAATTTAAATGTGCTTTGGACATTTAAATTTGTCAAATAGTATAAAATAAATAATTATAGAAATCTAATAAAGAAGTATAAACATTATGTATGTGGATAATAAGTAAGGTTTTTATTTTTTTAAAATTATTAGATTGGTCTATCAGTGCAAATTTATTAACATAATTCTAGATAAAATACCATATCCGTTAAACTAAAAGATTATGTAACAAGTTTACCTTTTCCTAAATTAAAATCAAATGGAGTGTCACGTTCTTTGCTTGAATCAAAAACAGTACCATCCAGTAGAGTGCCAGTATAATGTACAGTCACTTTACAGCCTGCTGTTGGTGTATACTCTCCTGAACCTTGCTTGACAATTTCTTTCAAAACTCCTCCGTCACCACTCGGTGAGATGTCAAAGGCATTAGGGCCGGCAACATATGGTTTTTTCACATCTTCAACAGTCATTTCTGTAAATGTAAATATATTTTTTAAATAGAACCAACATAGAGCGAACTAATGCTAGGTGTGGTTTAGAACACAAGCATCACTTTTCAGAACTCCCTACCATTATTAAGTGTGGTCTATGTACAGAATATTTTTCTTTTTGTTATAAAGCTTTAAAAAAAATGAAGGAAAGAAGATACAATAATGACTCCAAGCATTTGAATATTCTAATAGCATCAGGGTCGGAAGAAAATAAGACTTGGTCCAGAGTAACCTGATAAAAGGTTAAATAGAGAGATCTAACTTAAGACTACTCGGAAAAATCTGTAGAACCAGTTAGGATCCGATGGTATTGCCACACCCATAGTCATTATAGTAAGTCTCTGAGAGTTTATGTGTAGAAATTATATAAAAATAAGTGCAAGTGATAATGATTTAAAGCTAACACCACATATCAATGTCTTCATGCTGAATTACAGCATGAAAACAAAATAAAAATATAAAATACAATAACTTGTATGAGATCGATAAAATATAGTTTGAATTTCCTCCCGGAACGATGCATAAGACTTCTTCAAGATTTTCTGTTGGATACTTACCAAAGTCAGTTCTGTTAGCTGTTTATCACACTCATGGTTTAGCTACATCTAAGAAAATAAACTGAGATAGTTTCCTATGATGTTGGCTATTTAATTTGGATAAGAATTTTAAATTTTCAGTTTTTGTTATTTTGTTAGGTCTACTAAATTGAATGGTTATTTTAAAACCATTTAAATCAATCTGTTAGTATCAACTAGTATTCTGTACTATTTTGAAAAAGGAATATTTGGAGAGAGATTCATATTTCGATAATAAAACAGAGGAGAGGATCTGAAAAGTTTGATTTTCATGTTAAATTAATTATGAAACTTTTGCAGTCCTAACTCCAACAGTAGGACCTACAAAAATTCTAATCTCCAAATAGCAATCCTTTTTTTTTCAAATAAATTTCATTCATTATCCTTTGACGTGAATAAAGTGAAGTTCAATGACCATAATATTAGCCTACTATCAATATTATATATATAGTGACCTGCCGAATTCCTAGTTCGCACCATTATGAAATCATACAGCGTAGTGATATTAACCTGAAAAAGACATGTAATGTGCATGCATCCAAGGTATGAAACCTAAATACATAGGGTCATTGCGTACGGAGAAATTGAATGTATGCTATATATCAGTTGTACCTTCTAATCAAAGAATCAGATCATATTATTTGTCGGAAGAAATGTTTCAAGTTCCAAAATGCATTAGTTTAGTTGAAAATGAGATTTATAAAAGTATGAAATCCAGCTAAATAGGTTATGAATACCAACATTAATACTAATGAATACTTCATCAAGTCACTGAATGTATGATCGCATGTCACCTTACTTGATCTACGCGTAAATAAACCTATATAAACCCTAAGCATTACACATGTAGCACTTATTTTCTTTTTACAATATTGTGAAGAACATAAAAGTCTTGAATTTGTAAATCATTGAAATTACTGACATCGAACAAATGTAATTCACACATCTCACACTCCATGTTGACTGTTCAATTGTTTGAACAATACTAATCCCAACTGAAATTTTGCACGTGTTATAAAAAATAAACAAAAGAGATTTTATTTTTATATTTTAATTATCTATCTAACCTTTTTGAGTAGCAAACTTTTATATTTAAACTTACTCTCTTATACTATGAAACAATCAGAGACAAGTTTATATTTACAATATTTTATTCATTTAATCATACACAGTATAAAATATACAAATTATTTGAGATCTCTTTCTCCTCGGGATTTCTATGGGTCAAATTTTATTTCAATATACCATATTTTTGGTTGGATTATTACATGCATCATGTTTAAAAATAATAACTTATATACAAAAAAAAAAAAACTGTTGCAAAATTTCAATTAGTATTTCTTCCAAATTTTGAGTCTTCGTCATTTACTTCTTTAATGAAATTTTTAATTTAGGTTACTTAACATTTTGGTTCAAGTCCATTTTCAACACACACAATATACAGGAAATTCTCTGTGCACAAATTATATCTACTTGTAATTTCCATCACAAAAAACTTAAATTTCAACTTTTTTCTGAGAGCCAAATAAAATTATCTACTAAGCGTCTGAGCAAGAAATAGCGTCCCCTCTTCACTGTTATTAATTTTGTAACAATCTTTTTTACTTAACATACTTTTTTAACCCTTGTTTATATTATTCAAATAGCTTTGAATTATTTATTTTTTTATTTATTTTTTTTTATTTATTTAATTTCAGTTGGTAGCTTACACAGAAAAAACAAACAATTACATTTTCATATTTATAGACTACTTCTATAGAAAAAATAAATGCATATAAACAATACAAAATTAAATTGAACATAATATATAATAATTAAAATAATTATAATAATATCATTGTCCTTTATATTTAGTTTACAAATTCAAAAAAAAGAATAATACAGCTCTATGTCTTTCTACCAAATGAAACCCTCAAAGCCTATGCCTGTGTTGAGGTACACCTCTTTTAAAAGAAAAGAAAAGAATAGAAACCGTGGAAAGCCAAATAAATTGTCGGGCTTTTTTTGGGAAATTTTCAAAAAATCATTCATTCTGATTATTTGTACTGAATAACAAAAATGTAGCTGCGTTTATCATTTGCATTTCTACATTCAAATAAACACAAACACACACCGTCACACACAATCAATCATTTTACCCACGGTTCAATTTCACAATGTCAACCATAGGCAATCCCCACCCACGCCAACGATCTCCGCTGATCATTGATCAACAAGGACCACCGACGCGAGCAAAAAACCACCCACAATCAACACAATAATACATTTTCTCATTTAATACAAATTCGCATAGCCTACATATAAAAACATATAAATATATACACATCCAAATAAACAAAACGTTCATACATATATATATTACATAATATTACTGAAAAAAGTATACAAATATTACTTTAAAATACTCATTAAATGTTCTATATCATTCAAACTAAATAACCACACTTTCAACATATTTAGGAATGTCTTAAGTGTTGCACTTTGCTTAATATTGACTGGGATCAAGTTAAACATTCTAGGCGCAACAAATGTATAAGACTTAGTATATGCAGTCGAACGAGGTTTTGGAACTGAAAGAAATGTATGGTTTCTTAAGCATGCTCTATATTGATTTTTTAAAACAGGTCTACTTCCACTACGTATATAAAAAATCTTTAGGACTTTATATACATACAAAAACTGTAACGGAAGAATTTTCATAGTTTTGAATAACGGCAAAGAATGTTGATATTTAGTGTGATTGGTGATAATGCGAATACACTTTTTTTGAAGAGATATTACTGGTTTCAAAGTAGCTGAATATGTTCCACCCCAGCAAGCTGTACATATAATATAAGTACAATTAGTGTCAACAATATTTGATTTACTTTCAGAACATCTGTTTTAAATTCACTTAGTTCTGAGTTCTAATTGGCTAACCGTGCAACTAACAAAGATAGATGTCGCTCGCTATTCTATTCACAACTTTGACTTTATTTATTCAACAGTATTTGTCATTCTTTTTATTATCTGTTTATGAACTTCCAATAATTGAATGCTTATTTAGGATATAGCCTATCATATTGAAATGTGGGGGTGAGTAAATCGGGCGTATATATTATGTTATGAATCTAATGTAGCCTAAACTTGGTAATTATTATTATGAAACATTTACAAAATGTTTACTTTTACTAAATTAATTTATTCACTATTACTATTATTTTTGAATGTATTTTGGTTGTACAAGTTCCCTATTCGAAGTGTACATTTAATATCCTAAACCTAAATGATAATACTTTTTTTTGTTATGTTTGCTAAGTAAATGAATACCAACAATATGCAAATAAACAAAGTATATTAAACAACTAATTCTACAGCATTTTAATATCTATTCTGGATCAGAAAATTGTTATAACGTGGTGTAAGAGCGGTCACTCATCCAAGATATAACCATGCTCAATGTTGCTTGACTTCGGTGTTCAGTCGAAACATTGTGTGTGCCATGTAAACTTAACCTACAAATACGCCATTGCAATATGCCAATTTCAAAGTAAAAAAGATTTTTATACTTGAAAAGGGTCCTCCCAGCTACAGGATGATCCAATTGTTTCAAAATAACGTATATAAAGCCCAATTTCATTAAATCACAATGGGATCTACACTAGACACTTACACATACACTAACTTGATTAACATAGTCATACATATTAATGTAGGCTTTCCTTATTAGACTATAACCTAACATCTGTATTCCCTTGTTTTCTGTTATTTAAGAGTGAAGAAATGCATTTTGGGACTTGAAACATTTCTTCTGACAAATAATATGATTTGGTCCTTTGATTACAAGGTATTTACTTTACGTTTTCATATTTTTTTTTGAAAAATCCGGGGATGAGGTAGGCTACAACCGATACTTACATAATGTATACTACCATATTGCTTATTTCTGACAGAAATAATGGATTTTGTAATTCAAATGGGTTTACAGGTTGCAAGGATGGTCTTCTAATGGTCACAATAGGACATATGTACAATGTAATTTGTTTAATTTTCACTACTAAATCACAACGACAGGTACACTGCATATTTACCAAACTTTCCACCCTAGGCCTATAATCCCTAGTGAGAAATGCTACACTATGTATCACCAAGGAAGAGAAAAGATGCTCATACTTCATAATAGGTTATGTTTTAAATACAAGCAAGTCATGTAACCAATAATAGTTTATAAATACTCTTGATGTTTGTAGTCTTGTTGGTGTGTTAGCTTGTTATAGAAATTGAAGTCTTTCATTATCTATTAATTACAAATTTTTCTCAATGTATAAAATGAATGCTTAATTTTTATATGTCATTTTTTGAATGAAGAGGGTGCTTAAGTAGGATACGTATAAAAGATTATATAAAATATCGTTAATGATATAAGATTTTAATTCTTATTACCTACCAGTAGTTTATAAGAAGTAACCTAGCTTGTATAATATCCTACACAATTAAAAAGTTGTATTAACCTCAAACCGGCTCGCAAAAAGGAATCAATAAATATTGGGCTGAAATATATACGTTATAATAATAACAACGTTTTTAAATACTTACTATTGGTTAACTTACTAATATATAAAATGAACTATAGATATTTGATCAACTAAAGACCAATGATGAAAACTAGCGCGTGGAAACGGTAATAAGTATAAATGTTTGATCTTTAAATATAAGCCTATCTAGTGTCTATTTAACACTATACACTTAGTCACTAGACACCACACTAATCAGTTCAGTTTCAGTGATGGGAACAACAGATTCATTCTGATGTTCCTTCGCAATCGATTCATTCGATTGTTGTTTTCTGTACCAGTTGAATTAGTCATTTAATTTTACGTTAGAAGACAGTTTTAACTTTCACTGTATTGTTGGAAAATAAGAATAATACAAAAAGTTTTTTTTTTAATGTAATTACAAAAGTATATACCAACTGTCCCACAAAGAAACTTTCAGGATATATTCTACTGGTGAAAATAAAGAAAAAAGTTCATATGAACGTATGACCTAAAATGGTTAGTTATCAATCTAGCCGCTTTTTTGTATTTTCAACAAAAAATTCGTCTTTTGTAGAGTTCAATATTAACATACAATTTGGTACAATAAAATAGCCAATTTGAGAAAAATTATTAACAGATTTCCTTGCCTCAATAAATAAAGATTTCAAAATGGCTGCCATTTAAAACGTTTAACATGGAATATCTAGAAAACTTTTAATTTTTCTAAAAATGTACAAGAGACGAAAATAGTTCCTCTTTAATGGCACCTAGAATAGTTTTTTTTTTTCTATACGTCAAAGGATAATTGAATTATTGTCGACAAGAAAAGTGAAATCTTGGTAACTCTTTCCGAGATTAACCTAGGACAAAATTGTCTGTGAGTTCTGTGATTTTCTATTTAATTCAAATTGATTGGTGCAAATACAATCTACACAACTTTCAAAAACTGTTTTTTTTATTAAAACAATAGACCAAAAATAGGCAGAAATTCGTTTTATTGTTTAATTAATAAACATCGTAGAAAAAAAATGATAAATGATAACAAACCTCATTTACAGTAATTAATTGTTCTATATTTCCTCCTTTACAACATACACAGCACTCTGCCCGATGTAAAATATTTTCAGTGGTTTTCCATATGTCAGGATTGTTTCGAATAAAATCAACAGTAATGTGAATTTTAAGGAGTAACTCTTTTTTGTATTAACTTTCTGTTGGTACACTATCGTTTACATATGGCCCTAAATGAAGAAATCTAGTGGCGTTAGGTCAGGGTATCGTGGAGATTGGTTCGTCATGTATAACCCAGTTAAGAAATTGGCATTCAAGTGATTTCTAGCTACTAAAGAAAAATGTCGAATTGAACCATCGTGCTGGGAAATCATATGGAATCTAAAATGTACTGAAATAATAGTATATTTCATCACTAGGGCCAAAATTGAAGCTTTTTGATACAAGCTCTAGTTTAACGGCCGAGGCGGAGCTGAGACCGGAAAATGAGTGAGAATCGAAAAGCTTCTTTTGGGCCAAGTGATGAACTATATTTTTCGTTATACTGAAAACAATTTCACAAAAACTAAAATGTTATAACCTATTTACCTTCAAATCGATGTTAACAGCTGTTTTAACGGTTATTTACAATCGAGAGTATCGGTTGTTTTTATAGATGTTTTATAATCGTTAATTAATTAGTATAAACAAATTAACAGCTGATTACCTCCACCTTAGTTGATGTTTTAGGTCCTAGGACTAAAAAGAACATCTTTAGCATCTCAATGCAAGTATTGAAAACAGCTGTTTTTGAATCAGTATGACGAAAAAGTTATTTTCTTTCAAATACACCACAATGCGCCAAAATAAACAATACAGAAACAGCTGTAGCTGCCTTCTCGATCAGCTGTGTCAACTTTTGATTGTTGCACGTCTTCGTGATTATTATTTCTTTCTTATTTGAGATTAATTTTTGTTGACATGATGCTAACTACTGCAGAGAAAGTTTTTATAGGTCATGCGGAATTGGACGTGAGGGTGGGCCAAGTTTGTCAAACACTGGATTACATTTTCACAAAAACCCGCCTAGTAATGTTGTGATTATTAGTGTTGTTAAATATTTTCGAAGAACAGGTAGTGTTTTGAAGCAGCGGAAGGGCTATTCAGGTCGCCTAACTACTATCTGTACAAATGAAAACCAAGAGAGAGTGTTGCTGCAAAATGTTACAATCACCGAAAAGAAGCCTAAACCGAATATCTTTGAAACTGAATATAAGCAAAACGTTGTTGAGAAATAGTATATTTCACAATTAGTGGGAAAAGTGTGATTTTTCCTGGTGCGAGTCGTATTTAAATTACTCGTCTAAGACTCGCAGTTTAAAGAGAACGAGCATCAGAAAAGAACATTTTCCCATGAGTTTTGAACACTATTTTTCACGATACTACAGCAAAAAATTAATTATTTGATATAACAGCATAAAATATGACTATTACAAATTGAAAAGTTTATTTACTCTTATTTACTACAAAAAAAACAAAAAAATTATGTTTTTACAAAATCAAAATGTTACTTCGTTGAATAACAAATAGGATTAGGCCTATATGTGTTGTAAACACAACAACACAATGGTTTAAACAGAAGGGCATTATTTCAATATTGTATTGTATTGTTAGGCTGATTTATAATCAGCTGATTTATCCTCACTAGTGGGAATATAATTATTTATCCTCACTAGTGTGGTGAGAATATAATTTATCCTCACTAGTGCGGTGAGAATATAATTTATCCTCACTAGTGCGAATATGGCGAACTTTACCAGGCAATATACGCAATAGAAAAGCAATTGATATTCCAGTAGTGTCGTGAAAAATGTTATTTCTTTTTAAACATTCTTCTCAACGACGTATTGCTTATTGACACAGCTGATTTAGTTTCAGTAATGTTTATTTTGGCGCATACCGTATTTGTATTTAGTTGCCGTATTTGTAACTATAACAATATGTTACAATGATTCATTCTGGTCAAAGCATAACCATATTGTAGAACTTTTTCAGTAGTATTAAATTACAAATTTTAAAAAGTGTTATGGCATTATTTTTATAAAATTCACCCCATCAAAGTCGAGTGTTTAGAAAGTTAAAAGTGTTTACTATCGAATATTTCAACTCGTTTGGAAGTCTATAACAATTTGTGACTCTGATTCATTCCGGTCAAACCGTGTTGTAAAACTTTTTCAGTAGTAATCAACTATAAATTTCAAAAGGGTTATAGCATTATTTTTATAGAATCCGCACCCTCAAAGTCGTGTGTTTTGATCTTTACAATAATTTTACTAAGGGGTAAATAGTCTGGCAGGCTCTCTATGGACCTCCTAAAATCTTTATTGAATGGGAAGCATTATGCTCAAGGTCGATAAAATAGTCCCCTACTCCAGGAACTGACCTATATAATTGATAATAAAATAAATATAGTCTATAATCCGGATGTACATCCTGTGTTTACTTTATATATTATTGGCACTAATATTTTTCACCACCTGGAAGTAAAAAAGTTAAATTGGTAGCTATCTTGAGTCAAATACCCAATGTAAAGGTAGTCCGTTTAGTAGGCATGTTTTGTTCTTGACTTGTGTAATTGTGTTGTTATGTTGACGTGACGTAATTGATGAGAGGATGGCAGCAAGTGGTGGTTTGAAATTTCAAATTAAAGAGAAGAGAAAATTTCACAATATTCCTGGAACTAGACTCTCTGCTGTAAAAGCCAATTTGCTATTGTCTAGTGGAATAGTTTCATTTGATTCCATTATAGGTGTGTAAAAAATATCAGTATATTATGTTTGATACAAAATTTACAGGTTATGTTTTCCTTTAAGATTATCCCATGCTTTTAAATTTATAAACATTTTAAATTTCATATACACTGGTACATGATTTATTTATAGATTCTATGTTCTAAACTAACTGCTATTGTAATTATGTAACTTGTAACATATAGTAAGTTAGTTCCCCCTTTATTTTACTAGTCTTAGACTTCTTGCAAAAAACTATGATTTAGGTTTAAAATAATATAGTGCAAGGTACTGATTAGGTTAATCATATCCAAAAGAACTTCTAGATAGTT
Source organism: Aphrophora alni (assembly GCA_963513935.1). Classification (NCBI taxonomy): domain Eukaryota; kingdom Metazoa; phylum Arthropoda; class Insecta; order Hemiptera; family Aphrophoridae; genus Aphrophora; species Aphrophora alni. The sequence goes on from OY740774.1 coordinate 72,831,743, forward strand.
TATATAAATTGTTTTAATGTAAGAACTAGCATTCAATCCATTGACAGTCCTCAAATTTGACAATTTTTTATTGCTGCCTATAAGGACTTAACTAATTAAGGTAATGGTAGGCCTAATTGTTTACAAAAAGTCATGGCTTTTTTGGATTTTTTTTTAACATGTCCTACATACCTTATTTCTCAATAATAAAATAAGTTTTCAGAGCAGAGCTAATTTTTTCACTGGAAAAAAAACAGTTTCCAACTTTTCTAGGTTAAGGTCCATTAAGTGAGTTACATGTTAAAATATGTATGTATGTGAAATTTTACCTTACAAGGTTAAGTAAGGTGGCTATACACTTAACCTAGGCGTAAATTTGTAAAAAAAAGAAATTGTGCGTTATTTCCCAATCGGCCACCCATCCAAGTACTAACCGCGCTCGATGTTGCTTGACTTCGATGATATAATTGCATTGAATTCTGTAGTTTTGAAATTGCAATTTTTGGTGAAAAATTAGCACAGCGTTGAAAACTAATTTTATTATTAATAAATAAAGTATGTAGAACATTATGAAATAAAAATCCAAAAAAGCCATGACTTTTTGTAAACAATTACCAAGGCAATTATACAGAGTAAGTAAAGCTAATTTTGGTTATTTAAAAAAAAAAAATCTTTACTACATACCTTATTTCTTAAGAATATATTATTTTTTTAATGTGCAATTCACTTTTTCACCAAAAAATCACAATTTTAAAACAACAAAATCCTAGTTGGTAAATAATGGATTTGGTATATTGAAAATAGTGTTAGCACAAATAATATCATAATCACTAAGCTGTGAATTGTATATAATAAGGTATGTATTTAACGATTTCACAAAATAGAAGCATATATTCATCACTTATGCTACAATGCATATTTACCAAGAAATTGCATATTAAGGTACGCAAAATTATTGACCTTGCCAAACCTGTCATTATATTTGGGAATGTGAATCCTGTATGGTTAGATACATACACATTATATCATTTATGATTGTAATGTGTATGCATCTAACTATACACAATTCCCATTCCTATATCTACATAACCTATAGCCTAAATACGTGGATTTCGTAGTTTTTAAATTGTTATTTTTCGGTGAAACAATAAATGGCACATTGAAAAAATAATTTATTCTTAAGAAGTAAGGCATGTAGTAAAGGAATAAAAACATATATTAACCAAAATTATGTAGCTGTACCAGCTACTCTATATAATTACCCTAACTAAAAGTGATACGGATGGAACAAAAGAGGACATCTTGTGAATTTACATTATTCTGGGGCACTAAATATATCTAACGTAATTATCATATCCTCACATAAGGTTAGGTATTTACATAGGTTGAATATCAAATAACTATAATTATTTAATATTCCAGTTAAAACATTGAGGTTATATGGTCTTGCTTTATTTAGGGAGAGAGAATCATATTTCTGCCGAAAAAGTTTACTAGTTTATTTTGAAGGTAAAGCATTACTTTAACTGCCGTGAGTTTAAATAAAAATATATGCCAAACTCATTTAGTACATATGTTTATTAATTTATTTTTTCGCAGTAAAAACTTAAAATTTAAGTACCAAATGAAATATATAAATTAGGATATATACATACTATCATAATAGAACTTTGGAAGTTTTATATTCACTTCTAAATGAGGTTTTAACATTCATAGAGACAATATTTAAAAGACAACTAATATTGTATGATGCATTCTCATTGAACATCATAATAATTCCTATTAAAATATGATATATTGAAATTTAATATCATATAAACATATTTCATCTAGGCCTACTGTAAATAATGGTTGAATTATAATAATGTAAGAGATCCTTGCCTAGCCTAACCTAACCTGTCTGATGAAAAAGACAAGTCAAGGAAGATTAAATTATTTTATATTTTATAATACTGTATTCCTATTGATGGCAAAGTAAAATTGTTAATTATTTACTATTTTCCCCCTTCTCGTAACTCCTTTCAGGCGAAGGTTAAACATTGTATTTTGGTTGGTTATTGTTGTTACCGGTTTCTTGGAACCCACTGAAAAAAATTGAATCGGACTAGTGTCCTACTTTGTCAGTGAGATTCTTATCAGTAAGGGCCCATCAGTCTACCATCGACTATGGGTTTGTAGTACATCTAACGCTAGGCCTACTGCTTTTTCTTGCAGTTGGTTATTTGTAATTACTTCAGTAACAGCAATTCCCTAGACTATACAAAACCTATTTTTATGTGAATTGGTACTTTTCATTTTCAATTTCAAAATTTGGTTTTAACTTATACTTGTTATTTATAAGTGGATACTATGACCATGCGGAAATTCTGCCCAAGCCAGTTTAGAGATATTTCCTTAATCATGAAAAATGACTACTTTACTGTTGATTGGCCTTTTCCTTCTTAGCCTACTTACCCTGTTCTCAACTTATGATTACTGGGCATGGTAACTAACAATGGCTTGTAAGCTTTATACCTAGTTCTGGTACTATGAATTTTAAAGTTATAGTTTAATTTTTGGTTTAAAATGGAGCCTCTACAGGATTTCTTAAATTAAATTAACTTAGTATTTTGTGTGATTTAAAACCATATCCTAATATTTCTGTCATTTTGCCCTTGTCTATCTAATTGGAGGTATTAGGCTATATTTATTCATTTTTCATTATACTCTTGTTTTGTTAAAGGAGGCGGGATACCAGTTGGATCAGTACTATTAATTGGTGAGTATATAACTATAGCCTAATAAGAATTTAAGGTTAATTTGTCTATAGTTTAGACTTTTAATTATATTTATGTTATATGTATGGCTAAATTTGACATATTTTAACGCTTTAATTTTTGAATATATTTGTTTTAGAAATTGTAAAACAATGATGTAAATGTCAAAGTAAAAAAAAAAGGTGCAAAACCTTTTTACCATAATCATTTCGGACACAACCAACGTTTCTATAATGATTGATTGAATAATTATTACCGTATCATAAAAACTTTCAACCTAAAGTTTTATTACATATAATAGTGGTTAGTGTATAACTAGGCCTGTTATGAAATTCCAACAGTTCTAAAACATGTGTTCACAAACAATATTAATTTTTAGGCCTAGTCCTACAAGTAGGTATGGTATAATTTTTTTCTGAATAAAATTTAGCTTGATCTAAGTTAGCATTCATAACGGTTTCAAGCTGTAATTTGAAATTTGCAATCTATTAATCTGCTATAACGATAAAACAATACTTGTTATTGTGTTATCCTTAACAAATAAAAGTAAATATATGCAACATAATATAATAAGGATCTGAATTTGGATGATTCTTGGTTAAGAAGTGTATCCAGCTCATATCTTACCACACCATTTACTTATAGTGAAAACTACATCCTCAATATTTAGTATATTGTATACGATAATCAATCTTTACATGTGCAACTAGGAATATGGTACAACGATTCAAGTAGAATATTTTTCGATGTCTTATTCAATAGCATTGACGTTCTTAACAATTGCATTTTTCAGCTCAATGTTTACAGAAACTTATAAGCCTACTAGGCCTATTTCCTTTTTTAAAATAAGTAGGATGTTCTCTCATCCTATATATAAGTACAGGATGTCACTGGGTAATGATTAAACCATTTCTCAAAATCAATACACAGAATTTTTGTAAGGTATGAGATAGAATGTCCAGATTCTATATTTTATTCTTTATAACTCAATCAACCTAACTCTGGGCCTAAATGGATTGTATAATATAAATTTGAAAAAGAACTTGTTAAATTTGATAGTTTTTGTTATTTTTCAGAGGAAGATGAACATGGAGTCTTCAGTCGATTAATGATCAAATACTTCTTGGCAGAGGGTATTGCTTGTGAACATTGCTTGTATGTAGCTAGCTTAGATTGTGATGCCAACCAACTGGTAAATGGATTCAATAAATTATCATATGTTTGACTTTATTTATAGTATTTCTAAAGACAGGTTTCGCTATTATTCAGTTCTGTACATTTATAATTTTGTTATGTTTTGTATGATTCTCAATCTGAATTCACTGTTTATTGAAGGTTGTATAAGGTCTGATCAAATCATATCCAACCTGATCTTTCCTGCGGAAACAAATAATGCTCAAGACATGGTGATCTCCAATAGAGAGGTGAAGGTTACCTTCATACACAACTCCGAATTAGTCCTTCATAAAGCATTGGTCATTGGCAATCAGCTTTTTAGTGAGCATAGTCTCTCCTCCTTAAAATTTCATTTTCTATGAAATGACTGAACAACTTGAACAGAAATATTGTGTTGTAATAATTCAAAATTATCATAATCATTCAAATAAAACAAATGTAAGAAAATGATCCCTCTCGAGATCTATTGGCGTGAATACGAAGCTCAAACGTAGATGACGTCACTCGGCCTACGAACAACTGAATAAAACAATTTTTACAGACAAGTAAACAAATATCCTACATCTACCAGATCTAGGCCAAACTAAAAATCATTCACATCAACAGGCAATGCTATACTAAAAAACTCAAATTATAATTCGACCCTAAACGAAAGATATCAAATATTTGTTGTTGTTTCCAATGGCAGACTATGTGAGAATCAACCCATGAGTCTCCTGGCACCCCAGTACAATTTAGGAAAATTCTTCGAAATCTGGTGCTAAGAACCAAGCCTGGGGCACCTCAAAAGATGTTCCCTATGTTTTTGTCTTGGGATGTCAGTTGTACCAACGCAGTTACTCATTTAGCACCACCCAGGAGGCATGTGCAGCTTAAGGTTTGCTGCGGACGCGAGTAACTTTGCCTCCCAGATATCCATTATTGAAACCCATAATATAATAAATCAGTTTCTCTTCACAAAGAAACCTCGACATAGCTTCGGCTTATCGGAAATTACAAATCAATGGCGAAATTACAAATACACTAGGCGAAATTTGAGAAGTACCGTCAGATTCCCAACTAAATTTCCTAGAGAACTGCTCACCTCGAATATCCTAGAAAATTCGGAACAATTTGTTTTGATCGTTTGAAAGTGGACAATGTCGACCATAATTACAATATCCATTATAAGACGTGACGTCACTCCAAAAACCACGCCCGCCCGCTCATCACTGATTGGTTAGCGATCATACTATTGTAAAAGCTAGTTCAAATACTTATATCTCACTGACCAATATATAAATGCAATTTAAATAAATATTTAAAAACATTTTTAATATAAAAGAATTTTAAAACTGATAGGAATTAAAGTATTCAAAATTATCATTAGACAGAAATAACGTTTAAGTTCAAATTCAGCATTTTACATTTATCATTATAAACATCACCTTTCATGAACTAAATCAGTGAAAGTGCAGTGAAAAGTGAAATTGTCAAGGCAGTGTCTTCCAGATCCTAACCCAAGAATATGCTGATTTTAATATAGCCATTGTTAGAAGAATTGTGGAAGCATCCAGACGTATAAAACAATCCGGAAAATATTCAGCAGAAAAGCGAGTTTTTTGGAACCAGTCGAAGTGAAACCTATAAAAATAACCAAAACTGACCTGTTACAAGGGAAGATTGAAGATCTATAACCAATATTACCCGAAACCTGATTCAGTAATCCTACCAATTGGTGAGACCAATCCAATACTATCCTTTACCATAAGCCTAGCTTAAGCAATTTAACCAGTTCCTACTATGAACTTCAATTATATATTTATACACAGATATAATCTTGTTGACCAATAAACTGAATAAGACATAATGCAAAGACATAATCCGAATGATGAACTTCACATGTCCTCATTCCATGATGGAGGAGCATGCAATACGGCATACTGTCCTTAAAGTTACCAGAACTGGGCAACTAAATTGCAGCACTAGGGCAGTCTTTTGATTCCGATGCTAATGGACTCATACAAGTTAATGAGTGGTAAAATCATTTCTGTCAGGCGCATATCGGTAGTTCCTCCACAAACCGAAATGACGAAGTCATTGGCCAAGTGCAAGACCATCATGAACTTTTGTCAAGCAGAGCCGTCATGTCACTATCTGAGAACTTGTGAACATATGAGGATAAATACTGATTTGGTTCATTCCATTTTAAGGTAGTATTTGGCTTTATGTAAAATGCCCCCAAAATTCATGCTGAAGCTGCTAATGCTGGAGCAGTAAGTAAATCCATGTGTAAGCCTTGTACGAGCAGAACACAGAAATTTTGTCTTGTAAAGCATCACAAGTAGCCACCACAAGGCCAAAACATTGCGAAAGAGGAGACCCTTCATTGTGTTTCCTTTGTACTGCTGTGTGGAGTAACATGTCACATCTGCAAAGAATTTGACACCCCTGCATCTTTACAATAAAGTATTTTATTCCTCACATCTAATTCAGAGTTTCTTGATTAAACATATCACTTCTGTGATATATATACTCTCCTGACATGGCTTTTTTTTTTAGCTGTTCACCAAGCAGAAAATGTTGAAATTCTTTTAGGGCTGATTATGGTCTCTCACTTATAGGCTAAATACCAATGAATGCTCTTTTTGAGTAGAAAAAATTCACAGATACACATGCAAATCCCATCCACATTTCCAGTGGAGGATATCTCTCGTGATTCAATTGTTTTTGAGGGAAAATTCAGGTTGGATACTTTTTAACAAATTTTATCAGTGGGCCTCTTATTTGCCCATTATAGAAATTTTTATGAATTCAGGAGGGGAAAAAAAAAAAATGAAAGTTTTAAAATGATGACTATTTAAAATATTTTGTTGTAAGTTTGTATGTACTTAAAATTATAAACCAAAAATATGTTGGCTTAAAATATACAGATTTTAATTATGTAGGTAGTGGTACCAACCCCAATTTCTATGATAAAACTAAAATTATGGATGCCTGCTTTTAATTTAGGTATCAGAACTACCTACTCCTGTCGATTCAGAAACTGGTCTTGGACACAACTACTCCCAAAGTTCTGTTCCAGACTTAAAGATAGCGTGGAGATACAAAGACATTCCGGCAGTTCAGTCTGCTCCTACTCCTGTAGCCAGTACAAGTTTTGGACATAACTTTGATCTAACTGTGACAGTACCTAAAGAAGTTCTCTTTAATAGGGAGATTGCTTGTTGGCCTCATGATAGAGGTAAATATGACACGTTTAAGATAAATAAATGAATTATAATGATTATTTTAGAAAATTATTGTATTTATTGCATGAACATAATTAAGAATTATAAAAACTTCCACTTTCTGTGACTAATGGATGTGTAACCCTATTGTTTATAGACAAAGAGTTATTCATCTACTCTATTATGTTTAGATATCTGTTTAGAGTACAGTGTCCTAACAACTTATCACTCATCATTCTGAGGTCACTCCCGTTCAACCTGATTAGTTAGTGGTGGGCATTAATGCTAACAATGGTCAACGTCAATACCAGTTAACGTTAACCATTTTTGTTTTTGTCCCAAATGAAAATATTTACATTATTACAGTTACTAACTAACACTTTCCTTTCGCACAAGCACAAACCTAACCTAAATATTTACACAGTTGACAGCTTTTATCAGCTAGAACTAAAGTTATTTACACCACACTATTTTCGTATTATCCTGTCGTCATTTTATACAGTTTTAAATTGAGTAAAAACACAAACAGTAAAATAGTAGGCTACAGCATAAACATACGTTGATGAATAAACATTGACATAATTGATTCGCTTTAGTTGCTCAACAAAACTAACAGACGACTGAGAGGTGTACGTGTAGCTGGGTGTGCGCGCATTGAGTTGGGCGCTGGCGCTAACAACCACTGATGCGTTGAGCGTTGATAATGGTCAACGTTGACGGTTAGCTGTTACCCGTTATTGGACACAGCACTAATGAGTACCCAACCTCTAGCCTCACCAGTTTCCTAGACTGTCTACAATCTGTTTTTGCATTAACCCAACCTAACCTTTCTCTTTATTAGCTCTCTACAACTAGTCTCCAGGAAATTAACCTTTGATATAACCAGCATTGGAGGTAGTCTCTTATAGTTAAATTCACCCATCTTTGCCAACACTTCTGCTTTCTTGTTCCCTTTCACTTCAGAATGGCTATCAAATTTACCTTTTTTTCACCACAGGTAATATGTTAAGTGCCCGTTTGCAAGGTACACCAACCTTAACCAATATTAAAGAAGTCAAGACCACCTGATTATCAGAACAAATTACCACCTCACTAATTTCACTTTTTCTGAGTTCTTTAGCCTAGTATACTGTAAAATTGGAAGACTGTAGTGTATTCCCTCCAGTGAAAAGATCTCTCCAGCTCCTTGATACTGTAACATTTCACATTTTAGGGTCTCTAAGTTGGATTAATAATTGGTTCAATACGTGACGTATGAGGGATATGATGTTAGGAAACTTGTGTCATCTCTGTTGGGACTTGTGTCGTATATTCTATAATAGTTATTTTTTGTTTAGTTATTACAATGTAATGTTTATTGTTACAAATTTTCTATATTAATATTTATTTGTCAACACAATATCATTAAAGTTGATTACAGTCTTTTAGTTAGTTATCATAAAAAGCTTTGTCTTAAATAAATTCAATTGAAATTATAAATTTTATATTATAAAAAAAAAGTTAAATGGTGTAAGAGTTTTTAGATATATATATATATCTCGAGTAATTGTTATAACACACATATAAATGGAAAACACAAGCAATTATTGGAGTCCATATCTCTAGGAATTATTTTGTCAACACAATAGTTCATATACATATCGTAGGGTATTATTGCAACACAAATATCAATGGAAACACAATTAATTAGGCTATAGTCTATATCTCTGGAATTATTTTATACATATAATAGTTCATATCTCTTAATCTCGGGGTACTAGGTTAGTGCGGCTTTTACCAAGGAAATTAGGTATAATACCATTTAATATAAAGGACATAAAAGGAAAACAAAATGAAAGAATTAATTTTAGTTTTAGTATATGGAGAAAAATAAAAAAATGAGATGAATGAAGTTGACAATTTATAACTGTTCAAAACTGAATAAGCTGTTCAAGTTTGTTATATTTTTTAATATAGATGTTCGTATTCAGTTTTATGCTTTTATTGATTCCACTTTCAACTTGTGAACACTAATATTTATGAAAAAAGAACAGGCCACATAGGATTTATGATTTAAAAAAAAATAACACAATGGAATGAAAATGGAAGGATCTCACCAGTTCATATAATCTGTCTTGTCATCATCTTGATATCAGATCAACTTTAATATATATATTAACATTCGAAATTTTCACTCATTATTATTTTTATTTCTTATTATTTTTATGATGTAGGAAATATATTTTTAATTTATGTAAATTTCTTCAATTACTGTAGTAGCAGAAACTTGGAATGCGTCTTATTTGCCTCCAATTTTTAACTCTCTCTCCCTTTTCACTCCTAAATCATTGTTAGACCATGTACATAGAGATTCGAATTTATATTTGTATTTCTTTGAAATGATAATGTATATTTGGTTCACTAATGATATGAATATATGATTCTACTTTATTAAATGAGAAGTTGTTAATAACTTCATTTATATTTATTTCTTCTAATTTTGTAAATTAGGTTGTTAAACTATATTAAGGATCCAAATAACTTCTTTTAAAATAATATGTTGTCTTAAAACTAATATACATATTTTGATTTTAATCTTAAATTTATCGTAAATTCCCGCATCTCAATTGTCTATGGAATCTATTTGAATCACGTGATTTAGTTGTCGGTGGGCGTGTCTTTTAAAATGTCTGTCACTTGATTTCTTTCGTCCACCATCTTGACTATGACTTTCGGCCGTAATTTGAAAGATTTTACCTTTTTTATTTATTCTAAATAAGAACACAGGTGACGTTTTATGTTCAGGGATATATGGTTTATATATAGGCCTGGTTTGTTTGGTCTCTAGGCTTTCTGTATTTCTACAATCGGCGAAATACTGACACTGTATTTCAAACTGGCAATTTATTTGGTTGACTTTTTCGTCTTGATAAAAGCAGATTATTTTTATTTCCTTATCTCTGCCTTTGAGTTGTTAATTTTTACGGGTAGATCGAATATTTAGGCTATATTTTTATATAGGTCTTCCTAGGTTTAAAATTTGGTAAGTTACGTTAGTTAATTATTGTCCGGTCGAAAATCTTGAAATTTGACATTGTTTTGGGTTGGCGTTTCGCATTCTTGCCGCTAGGCGCGTGTATGTCGTCGTTTGAAATGAAAGGAATTATTATAAATTTGCATGATAAATTATTTATTGACAACATCTTTTTCGAGTTGTTACAATTCAAAGCCTTGTATGGACAGACAGTGTTCCAGAATTGGTTAATGTTATAGAATAGTGAGTAAACAACTTGTATGAATGGAAAATGATATATATTGTATTAATGCAAATACAATAACATAAATTAAATAAATAAACATTGTAAACTTTTATAGTTTAAGTTAAATTAAGAAACAATAATTCCCATAATTAAAACTTGAGATTCAGCGTGGGGTGTTCAGTACGTAGATATAATCGCCAGGTTATCCCTAATTGGCTCAAAATATCCACCAATCACAGCATTTATCCCTCAGTCTTGTACAGTACACTTCTTGTAGAGACATTCACTTATCGTCCTTTGCCGAGAGTGGTCATGTTGACTCTCTCGTCAACTCAAGAATTTCTGGTTACCAGAACGATACTAAGCTTCCAGAGCGACGCAACAAATGAACTATTCATTTAAACATGAAACAGTTTTCTCTAGATTTTAATTCAAATTAGCTATCAGCGTCCTGATATTTCAAACATTTTTCCACATGTGTATATATTTTCAATTATCGTAATGTATATTAAACGATAAAAAACACTAAAGAAACATTCTAGTGAGAAATTTACATTTTTAAAAACAATTAAAACTCTCCTTTGAAGTAGGTACTATAAAATAGTTACCAAAATATTGTTGACCAAGAAAAATTAGTAAATTATAAATTATCATATTTTGTAAAGTGGCCAGAAAACATTAAGTGTCAGTTGTAAAGGAAATAGGACAAACTTGGCGAACTTTGAATATTAATTTATGAAAACGGACTTGTGATTGTTCTCTAGTTTCTAAGACAGTCATATACTGTGATCCCCATTTTTTTTTAACTATTCGTATTTTTTAAAATCTATTTTATAATGTATGTACAGTACAACCTGGTTTATCCGGACTAATTGGGACCAGAAGTGATCCGGTTAATCAAAAATCCGGATAATCCAAAATTATAGAAAGATAAATAAAACAAAATATAAAATGATAACTTACCATTTAAAAGTCATGAAAAAACACAATATTTACACAGTCATTCAATTTACACAATACACGAAATTACACAATGTACTGTAAATGATGAAAAACATTTATTTACACACCTGAAATATTTACACATGCTTTTAATTTACACAGGGTTTAGTTGTTATTTACAAAAAAGTCATTTATCTTCCTCTGTTTTAATTTGGTGTTACGTTTCAATGCGGCCCTGTCTATACGATTCAATGCGTCTAACTTTTGGGCCATTGTAAGCACATTACGTTTTCGTTTCGTCGCCATTTCCACGCACAAACGCTAACACACGAATATAAATAAATAGCAGTATGATTATGATTATGATTTGAGATGGGGTGGAATCCTAACTCGAGAGGGATTCCCTGTACGTCAACCATTGGCTTATTGTACCCCCTGTATACCGTTCCTGGAAGATTAGAACCCTGTACCTCGAACGAGGTTCAGGATTTTTTCCACCAGGTACGTATCCTCTTCATCTCCCGGTTGCTGGATACCAAAGAGTTCCCTCCTTCTGCGCTCCAGCATCCCGCAATCGAATATGACATGTCTTGCAGACTCCGCGGCTTGCCCGCAGAGCCGACAGCTTTGGTCTCCTTCGAAGACTCCCACTGTTGCAAGATGTTTCCTGAACTGGCCATGTCCAGTGATGAGTCCTACAGCTCTTTTGAGCTGTAACCTGTCTAGCTTGATTAATGACTTCGTAAGATGAGTACTGGGTTCTTTAATCAGCTGTTTGCTTTGTGTGAGCCCGGGAGTCCTGCGCCATCTTTGGCGTTGCTTTTCCTTGGCCCAGTTGTTAACTGCGCTTTTAGCCATACTGCGGCTGATACAGCACATAGGTTCTGGCCCCATAAAGGGTGTAGCTGCTCCTTTCTTTGCGAGGATATCTGCCATCTCGTTACCTTGGATGCCACGATGACCTGGCACCCATCTCAATTCCACCATGTTCCTTGTGGAGAGCTTATTAAGTGTAAAGAGGCAGTCCTTCACCAGTTTCGAGGTGACTTGTACTGAGTCTAGCGCTTTTAATGCTGCTTGACTGTCTGAGAGAATAAGGATTTGTCTGTCTCGAAAGCCTTTTGACAATCCCAGATGGGCGCATGCAGAGATAGCTAGTAACTCTGCTTGAAAAATTGTGCAGTACTTCCCAAGACTTACACTAATGTTTGTCTTTGGTGATGAGCTGTAAATACCATAACCTGAGTTACCCTCCATAAGAGACCCATCGGTGTACCAGACAAGAGTCCCTCTGGAGGATCCCGGTTTACTGTTTCCTTCCCAGTCTTCTCGGTTACCAAGGGTTACCGTGAAGGGTCTGTTGAAGATATATTCGGTGTGCATTGCGTCTGGCACCATGTCTAACACCGAGTTTTTGAGTGCGATGTCAACTATGTCAGTATGTCCTGCTCCAGGCAGGCCCCTCCGCCATTCGTTGACACACGTAAGTCTGTAAGCGGATTTCCTTGCCTCCGACATTATGTAAATGTCAAGGGGCAGGAGTCCGAGGAGAACCTCCATTGCAGCTGTAGGGCTACTTCTAAAGGCTCCGGTTATGCACAAACATGCAAGTCTTTGCAGGCTTGTTAGTTTGTTTCCTGCAGTGGTTTGGCATGATTTTTTCCACCATACCACCGCCCCGTATGTAATCTGGGGTCTGATCACTGCCTCATATAGCCAAAGGGCTATGTGAGGCTTGAGTCCCCAGGTAGTACCAATAAAGCGTCTGGCTGTCATTAGTGCCCATTTCGCTTTATGGATTAAGTTGTCCAGATGTATGTTCCATGTTAGCTTTTGATCAAGGATTACTCCAAGATACTTTGCCGACATGGACATGTTTATCTGTGTGTTATCCATGGATATCCTATCCAGGGCTGTCAAGTTCCTCTTCTTAGTGAAGGGAACTATAGTAGTTTTGCTGGGGTTGACGTTAAGGCCTTCCCTTGCGCACCACGACTTCACTCGCCTCAGATTATTATTCATAATATCCGAGACAGTGTAGTCGCTTTTCCCAATAACCAAGATTGCTATGTCATCCGCATAGCCTTGGATATATGTTCCTGACCGGCTGATTTCCGTAAGGAGATCGTCTACCACCATGCTCCACAGTAGAGGTGAAAGAACACCTCCCTGTGGACAACCTCTTGTGGTCGCGACCTCCAGCGAATAACCGAGCAGGGAGCTTTGGATGCGTCTGCTTCTTAGCATTGAATGAACCCATCTTGTTACAGCCGGGTTCACCTCTTGCTCTTGCAGTCTACGCACTATTGATCTAAAGGATGTGTTGTCAAATGCGCCTTCTATATCCAAGAAGGCGCACAGGGCTATTTCCTTCCTTTCCAGTGCGTCCTCGATCCTGCCCACAAGATTATGTAGAGCGGATTCACAGGATTTACCAGGTTGGTAGGCATGTTGATTTCGGTGGAGAGGTGTCCCCGAGAGCACCCCCTCCCTGATGTATCTCTCAACCAACTTCTCTAGTGTTTTCAATAGAAATGAGGATAGGCTGATTGGTCGGTAAGCTTTGGCATCACAATAACTTGCTTTGCCACGCTTGGGAATAAACGTAACTCTGCTGACCCTCCATGCCTGCGGAATGTAGCCGTATGCTACGCTGGCTCTGGAAAGCTTGCAGATCAGTTGGATCAAGGCGTCAGGTCCTTTCTGCAGTAGTGCAGGATAGATACCGTCTCCGCCTGGTGATTTAAACGGGCTGAATTTGTTTATTGCCCATTTTAATTTAGACATAGTGACAATTTTCCTGGCTATCTTCCAGTCTGCCCGGGATGCTCTTGGCCAAGAATTGTCCCCAGCTAGACTTAGACCGCCGTCTGTATTGTCACTACTTTTGTTGCCAGGGAAGTGAGTTTCAAGTAGTAACTTGAGCGTTTCTTCCGCTGTTTTAGTATACTCTCCTGTTGGTTTCCGTAAGGTGCCTACAGGATTGTTTGGTTTAGAAGCCATAACTTGTTGCAGTCTGGCTGCCTCCTTTAGACTGTTCACTTTGTGAGTGAATGCCCTCCAGGAATCAAGTTTGGCTTTTTTTATAGCTTTGCTGTATGATGTGAGAGCTAAATGGTACTCCCTCCAATCACCGCTTCGCTTGGATACATTAAAAAGATTTCTTAATTGTTTTCTCTTACGGCCGAGATCCTGTGACCACCATCGAGTGTTAGGTCTGCCTGATCTCGTACGCGGAGGACAGTTATCCTGATAGCAGTCCATGATGGCGTCGCAAAGCGAGGTCGCCACCCTGTCTACATCTGGAAATGTTGCAATATCACCTTGCATGGACCCAAGTACCGTCGATAGTTGGTCCGAGTAGGACCCCCAGTCCGTCGCTCTCGGGTTCCGAAAGTGGGATTTGATGGTAGATGTTTCTAAATGGAACATGATGTATTTGTGATCTGAGAGGGAGGCTTCTGTTGAAACATGCCAGTTCCCTATCAGATTTACAATGTTTTCTGTGCAAAAAGTAATGTCTATGACCTCGTTCCTGATTTTATTGGAAAAGGTCGGTGTGTTACCTACATTAGCAATTTGTAAGTTATTAGATAAGAGAAAATCAAATAATGACTCACCCCTTGTGTTTGTGTCAGAGCTGCCCCAGCCCAGGCGATGATGAGAGTTAGCGTCGCATCCCACCAGAAGCTGCTGCCGCCTGACAGTAATTGACTCCACCAGAAGTTCTAATTCTCTTGATGGAGGAGGAGTTCTGGCGTCAAAGGGTAGGTAGACGGAGCTAAAGATTGGACCATCATTTTCCTTCCCGTTGCGCCAGTGTATTAACACAGTTGTGATATCTCTGGAACAGAAATCCATTAGGGGCAAGCATTGCAAACCTGACCTTACTATTATGCAAGTTCGGTTGTTATTAATATTGTTACAGTATATTAGCTTACCTTTTGCATCTCCTAGCCCGGCAATCCGGCCTCGGTGGAGCCAGGGCTCCTGGACCAGTGCTAGGTCGATGTTGGACCTAATGAATGTTTGACAGAAGGAGGCCGAGGCCGCCTTACTGTGATGGAGGTTTGCTTGCAGGACCCTCAGCATTGTCTCTTCCTGACAGTACGACAAGAGAGACTTGCCAGAGTCCCACGTGCGCCTTACACCCTGCTGCTTTGATGGCTGCAAGGGAAAGATCGTCTACTAGGAGAACAAAGGTACGACCCTTCGGGTCCTCTTTTGTTGCCAGAGTTCTCCACTCTCCGACCCTAAGGCTCAGGTTTTGTTTGTCCAGCAAATCAAGGATCCTTTCCGGAGACTCTTCCAGCTCAGCAGGTGCTCTGAAGAACACCTTAGTGGCCCGAAGAATATCCTTCTTATCACCAACGATAAGCTCGACATCCTCACCGAGGGGTCTAATGCTGGAGATGATTTTCATCAGCCAGGATTTGCTACTGAGATTGGAGCACGAGATTATTAGTGCTCCTTTCTCAATATAAGAGCCTGAAAAGACTGGATATGATCCGTCTTCCAGGCATTCAAATTTAGTCATAATGGCCTTTTGGACAGTTCTGCCCTGTTCCTCGGAGAGCTTGTCTTCGGGGAATCTTTTGGGCACAACTGCCATTTTTGTAGAGGCTAGAGCTTCTCCAAACGAGATTCTGGGTTGCGCCGATGTCGATGCACCGTGCTCACCAGACTGTTTAGGTCTCTTCCTCTGGGTTTCAGTAGATGGGGGAGTCCGGGCTTCGGCTCTGCCGCGCTTCAGGCCCCCCTCTTTGTTAGCAGGAGGATCGGTGGCTGTCAAAGCAGCACCTCTGTTCCTACGTTTATCGAACTTCTTCGGGTCAAAGTCCTTTCCAAACTTGGCCTTCAGTGCTCGTCTTCTTTCCGATTTGGACATCCTCGGCTTATTTTGTGCCATTTTGAGCGTGACCAACTGCTTGGTAGCGTCCGTCAGCTCGGCTGCAAAGCCGGGGGTGTCAGGATTTTCCCGGAGGAGGTCTTCATCCAGCTTAAAGCCCGATTCAACCTCCTCCTTTAACACCTCCATGTCTCCAGATTTCGAAGCCTGCTTAGTGGCCGCTTCTAGTCCGTCTTCATGGGGCGTTTCTTTGTTTAGTGGTTGAACCATGAGAGCATGCTCTGAGGCTGCTTCTGGTTCTGGTTTGGCGGCCGAGCTTCCAGCTTGTGGCTGGTACTCCGCCGAGGTTTTTGGTTTGTTTTTTTTATTTTTATTTTGGTCCATATTGGTTCCCACGATTAGTGCAGGGTTTTAAAAGGTCCACCACACAGAGCCCGCATGTGAGGTAAGGCTAAATTGAAACCGGAGGTCGCCAGGTATCCGGAGTCCGCATACTAGAGTCTAAGCTCCCCCTTAGACACGCATCCTTCGGCATATGCTGTTCCACCTTGGATTGGGTCCACAGATTGTGGAAATAGTGGGAATTAGAATAAGTGAACGTCCACAGGAGCCTCAAGCTTCTTGGGACAGAAGACAGAAGAGAGATAGGACAGATTATAGAGAGGTCAAAGAATGGTTGACGACCTCATTTTGGTTGGGGTGGTGAAAGAAGAAACAGGAGGGGGAAGGGAAGGGGTAAGACGTCCCATGCTTTAGCCGCCTTCGGTGCCGCCATCAGGCAGAGCATCAGGCCACACCGAAAACGTTGCCCATCCTGTACCGCGGGGAGGCGCATGAGTCCGCTCTTGCTGCCACCATCTGCACCCCCGGACCAAGGACCGCCTTCCAGCAGAGAGCCTTCCAGCAGAAAGATCCGAGGGTGCAGATAATGGCTGCTTCACAGGACATAAATAGCAGTAACAACGCCCACCTCTAAATACTATGCCGATTCTCATTCACGTCCTCGATACTCCCGACTGGGGATGTGATGTGCCAACTGCCAAAAAAAAAGAACGGGGGTTCCCAAAACTGGCGGCACCGCTTTAAGATGTGACAAAATGTTCACATTTACTGATTTACACCCTTGAGTCTTAGCAACCCGACAACAATAAAGTTGTAAAAATGACATGATGGTTTATGATGCGTTGTAAACATGCACCTGGTTTGTATTTATTTCACACTGTCATGCCGCATCGGGGTAGGGGGATGGTGACGCAGAGGTCATTGCTTCTCCACTTTCTCTTCCCAGTGCATCAACAACCCGCCCTAATACCTCGAGGCGACACTGTAGTGTTGAGGAAATCACGTTTTTATCAACATTAATGTAATAGCAGATATTTCTTGTTGAAACTCCATATTCAAGGATAAAATAAAGCAAAAGCTTAAAGTTTCAAAATACAGTAGGCCTATTATAAATATTATTTAAAATATTATTCAAAATACATTAATTATTAAAATATTTTGAAACTTTAAGCTTTTGCTTTATTTTAATCTTGATTAAATTTTTTTATTTTTTGTTCCGGATCGATCCGGATAATCCAGACATCCGGTTGAATGAGGTCCGGATAAACGAGGTAGTACAGTATTTAGTTTAAGAATTGTATGTTGTTTTTTCAGGAAGTATTTCCATAACAAGAATTTGTTTTAGTATATTTTACGTATGTATTTCTGATGGGAGATAATTTAATAAATATTTTAAAATTGAGTATTTCATCAAAGGTGTGGTTTGTTTGTGACTATTAAGTACACTTTCCTTAAAAAAATTCACAATCCCGATTCCTGGTAAATTAAAAGTGTCTGTGCTTAAAACCACAGAATGGCGCCCAAGGAACTTATTTAATGCAATAAAAAGTAATTTCAGTACAGCCAAAGAAAGAAATATAAATCTCTTTTTAAATCCAAGGAGAGAGGTTGTTACAATACCTACCAGCCTGTTTCTTTGTCTTTAAACTTTGAACATCTGAATAGCACGTAACACTACTACTAAATTTCCTAGAAGATATTATTACCTCAAAGAGTTGGTCAAACCTGTTTGAACGTTAATTCACCTCTCTAACAACATGGGTAGATTTCAAATCACAGTTGATTATCCAGTAGAGTCCCATTAATTCATGATGGACAGGACCTAGACTAACTCGAAATATAATATATTAGGTTAGAGTTTAATAGAGCATATAGCCTATTATGTTTATATTTTGTATAGATAGGAGACACAGGCTTATCTTGGATACTGGTCCTTGGTAAGTTCTACTAGGTAATACCAAGGACCACTTTCCAAGATAAACCTATGTCTCCTATCCATACAAAAATCTAAACATATAATAAATTAGTATAAATGAAACAATATTGAGAGACTCAGAAGAAATGAAAGAAAAACAATTTAAAAATAAACTATGTAGAAAAATGTTAAAAAATTAATATTGTACTTTTACATTGCTCAATACAGTACTGTTATTATAAAAGAATGGTGGGATTTTGAACATGAGTTAATAAAAACAGAATTACTTACAGCTGATGTTTATTTATCTAAATTGTCATCTGAAACACTATTTTTGCATAACTAATAAATTTTGATATGTGCGCCATTAGTCGCTCGGCAAATGTCCAATCGATAATCAAGTTCTGCACAAATATTAGTTAACATGTCTTTGTTATCGGTTGTCATTGCTTCATTAATCCTGTTCCTTAAGTGATTTAGGTCACGAATTTTTTCTCGATAAACAATATTTTTGATGTACCCCCACAAAAAGAAATCGCAAGGTGTCAGGTCAGGACTCCTTGGAACCCAGCGTATAGGTTGTTGCCGGCCTATCCATCGATGTCCAAACTTTACATTCAAAGTGTCTGTGACAAATGCACTAAAGTGCGGGGGTGCACCATCTTGTTGGAAATGAAGTTGTTGAATGTTTTCAAGTTCATCCAACTGAGGAAAACAATTGATTAACATATCGAGATACACAATTCCATTAATTGTCTTTTCAGCAAAGAAAAAAGGCCCTATCAGACGATTTTTCATCACACCACACTAAACATTACTTTAAGCGAGTCACGTATTTTCTCAAAAATTGTATGTGGGTTTTCAGATCCCCATTTGCGTGAATTGTGTCCGTTAACAGACCCATTGATATGGAATGTAGCTTCACCTGAAAAAATTATGTCGTCTAAAAATGATTGGTTTTTATCAATCTTGTTCAACATTTCAACAGCGAAATTAAAATGTTTTGCACCATGGATTTTATATGCGTGTAATTTCAATCTTTTGTATAAAACTTTGTGAATTGTTGTTTTTGGAATACCTAACTCTAAGCTTTGTCGAGGTATTGACTTCTTCGGACTTCTGATTGCAGATTGTCTAATAAGTTCAGCTTTTCCGTCTGGTACACTTGGCGTGCCAGATGATTTCTGCTTTTGAACTGATCCACTTTCTTCGAATTGTTTGAACCAACGTCGTATGTTATTTTCATGTGGTGGATCTTTTCTGTATTCACGTCAAAATACATGTTGCACTGAAATTACAGACTTGAATTCAGCCAGCAACAAAACACACTTGGCTTTTACTTTATAACACACTCCCCAGAAAACACAAAACACACTACCACAACAATGTGGAAGAACTAATTTTGAGGTTGCAACAGCTTTTAAACAAACTTTTGGGTTTTAGGCTATCAACGATACCAATACAACACCACAAAATTTCTCTACCATCTTTGTATGAATTAATGAAACCCCAACATTCTTTTATGATAATCCTGTATAACATTTACACATAAATTTAATAAGTTGTCTTTTTCTGTTTGGCTACAATTTCACTGCCATGGATCCAAACTTCCTTTTACTTTTAGAACTCATTTTAAAATAATAATAATATCAATTCTAGAAGATATACAGTCAAGATATGAATTACTAAAGACAAGTACTCAATTACTGATAAATGTATGCACAATATGATTACCAACAGTACTATTTTTACATCTGTGTGGTGCAACATGAACAATGGCTACAGCAAGAGGGTAAGAAAACATATATATATATATAGGCAACACCATGACTAACAGTGTTAATGGTTAAAGCGTTCGACTTATTGAAGTTATTCTATTCTGTGCAATATTTTTAAAAGAAATTATAGCTTAAATTAAATGGTACCCGGAAGTATTGAGACTTAAATTTTTGGTATTCTATCAGTATTCTACTCTCATTATACTCTCAAGTAATAACTTCTTTTCCACTGACTTGAATTTGTTAGCCTTAAGTAGTTTGTCATAGTCTCCTTTTCCAGAACAACATCCAATGGTGGTATGTCTAAAAGTAGTTTTATTGTCACAATTGGTGTATATGTCATAACTCCTGACACACCAATACAGAAATGCAGACTTGACAGTCTTTGCATTCTTTCAAGCTTAGTACAATGGTTTATTTATTGTATTATTTGATAATTCTGTATGACAAGTAATCTATAAATAGCAGCTAAAAAGATTATAAAATTTGAGATAAATTTTATTTCTGAACTATTATTATTGTATATTTTTCTATCTGCTTATTTCACAAACTTACAACATCTATTCTATTTTCAGAATCAAATGAATACCCTTATCATAGTGTTCTACAGCAACTACAGTATTGGATAATCCAGTATGGTCATAGTACAGAGACAGGTCAAGCTCGGAAAACGATTCTTCGTGTTGGCATTCACAGCTTAGGGTCTCCTTTATGGCCAGAAGCTGACTCAAAACTTCCTCATTTCTTTTACTGTTTAAGAGCAATAATGCAATCAGCATATGCTGCTTGCGTTGTAACGATACCTTCACATATATTGCAGGTATTGCTTATTTATTGTATCTATAATTAAATTATTGTATTAATTTTAAAACACTGATTAATTTTCTCAGAACAAGTTCAGTTAATGTGAATATTAAAAAAAAAAAAAAAAATTATTCAACTGTTCTCCAATAACTTGGATATTTCTCCTACAGATCAGGAGACTTATCGGAAAACATTATTAGCAAAAAGTATTTTAAGGGGAGAAGGTTGCCAGAGGCTCCCAATGAATTTTAAAGGAGGATTTTCGTCAACTTTATGTACCTTGTTTGAAGAAACTACTTATGATATACCATGTTGAGATTTTTATGACCAAGTAGCCCTTTTACAAAAAATTTTAAACATATATTTTGATTAAAATTATTAATTTTAAAATATACTATAGATACAAGAATAATTCTGCTATAGTATCTTCATAATATCCTTTATATATAAATAAAATTTCAGCTTTCTGTGTTAAGTAGAAGTTGAGATCTTGATATATTTATACTAAAATACTCAAGTTTCAGGAACATAAGTTTGAAGTAAAAGAACATTTTTTAGTGTGATTGTTTACATTTAAAAGTCTTGTGCCCCCATATTCATATTTTCGGATGTCTTCAATCATTATCGTCATTTGTCTCCTCTTCATTCTATTTTTTTTTTTCTTCAGACAAATATCTAAGTTTTCATTTTATGTAGTCATCATACTATTGCACTTTCTGCTAACATAGATTTTGTGCTAACCTCTAAATTTTATTTTTTTTACATCAATAACTAATCAATCGTGGCATTTCTCACAAAGTATAATAAAATAATTCTTTCTGGTAACACAAAACCCATTTCTCACAGACATAAACACACAACTTTATAAATACAACAAAAGAACTAAACAACTATATAAAAAATAAACAGATGTTTGGTGTAAAACAGATCTTATCTTTTGCACAGGGATTTGGCAAAAGTAGATAAAGGTTTGAAAGGTGTAAAAACATAAAATGCAAATCAAATATAGTTTGACAGTGTGAATGTGGAACTTGTTTAGTGAATAAAAGCATAATGCATGGACTTCTTGAAACTAAATCTTTATATTAATAGGCCAGCACAAAACTTGTCCTTTTTTCTCAGCTTGTGTGCATTGTAGGAGAAATTCGCGCATACCGTTAGAAAAGTAGTGTCCTGTAGATGAGCAGAAACCCATTATAATTCACATCGGCCCTCAGTGCTACGCCCCACAGTCTTTCAAAGTTTCAATGTTAATCTTATGGAAGAATGGTAATTGATTGAATCATTATATTTTGACAGCTGTTGTCATAACAAATGCTAGCAAAACATGAAGAACAGATGTTTCAGACATATGAAATGGCATGGGAACGTGTAACTGAAGAATTATCCTTTGTAACCTAGAAAACGTTTATACATTTCAAACAAAATATATTTCAAGTAAAGTTTTAAACGAAGTGTTAAGTGGAATTTGTTTTTATATATATAGTGCCTATTTAATAACGATGTAAAGTGGAAATAAGTGTTTTTAACTATGAGAGATTTGGCAGCGCGTCTCAACATGAAAGTATATGAACATTAGATAAACTTTCCTCTAGCATAATTCAAACTGGGCAAATCGTGTATTGCCTAGCATTATTGGGCAAATTTGTTTAAAACAGTTGTTACACAGTTTTTCTTAAACTCATAATTGTATATATCACTACTTTCTTGACATTGGCTAGATGTGTATGTATTAAAATAATCCCTACTTGGATCAGTGTCTTGCCACTGGCAGGCCTCATACCTGTAGATATTTCAAGAAGCCCTGCAGGATATAGTAATTATTAGTGCTGTGTCTGTTAACCGGTAACAGCTTACCGTCAACGTTGACCATCGTCCAACGCTCAACTCAGTTGACGAAGAAGTGCTTACAGGTGACGCATCAGTTGTTGTTTGTTAGTGCCAGCGGCCCACTCGATGCGTACGCACCCAACTACACGTACGCCTCTTAGTCGTCTGTTAGTTTAGTTGAGCAACTAAAGCGAATCAATTAACGTCAACTTTATTCATCAACGAATCAACGTATGTTTCTGCTGTAGCCTACTATTTTACTATTGTACACGTGCACACTGAACAAAGACGCTTGGTCTTCTGTTCTGTCTGGCAGGTTAACGTTAGCAGTTTTTTTCAACAGTTAATCATGCTCAATGTTAACTGGTGTTGACATTGACCGTAGTTAGCGTTAATGCCCACCACTAGTAATTATACGAATATTATATTTCTTGGGTTCAAAATCATATTTTTTACAATTACAGTAGAACCTCTGTTAACCAGCCTCGGATTAACCGGTCCTCGGACTAACCGGCCTATATCGTAGTGTACTGGTTGGATGAGAGTTTCCGAAAATAAATTGTAATTGAAACACCAAAGCGGCGGCGATATTAAACGACTTTGTCGATAGCGGTATCCCAATGTTGGCAGCGTAAAAACACCGCGGTACCAAAGTGGCGGCAATATCAAACGACTTTGTCGATAGCGGTATCCCATTGACGGCGACGTAAAAACACCGCGGCACCAAAGCAGCGGCGAGTCAAACGACTTTGTCGATATCGGTATCGCATTGTCGGCGGCACCAAAGCAGCGGCGAGTCAAACGACTTTGGTGATAGCGTATCCCATTGTCGGCGGCATAAAAACACCGCGGCATTGGCACCCGTCGGTATAGCAGACATACACAGACAAAAACGTTTGATGGGCCGCTTTTTTTCCACGAATCAATTTAGTATAGCCTACATTATGGTAAATATAACATTTCTTTTTCTTGGAAGCTTGTGTTGGTTTCGTTTGAGACGCGGTTAAATGTGTAAAAAGACTTGACAGGGGGGAATCTGTAAAAAAGCTTTGTAGTGTTTAATTTTTTCATGTTTGATGTATAATATACATAACATAATATATACGATACATTTATGTACAATAAAATGAGTTGCAATAACATCTTTGTTGCATAATTTTTAGTGCTACCTAATTAAATAAGCTTTCTTTGAACGAAAACCGATTTTTCACGGGAGCCTCGGATTAACCGGTCAAACGGGCAACCGGCCCGGGTGTCAGTCCCGACTAGACCGGTTAAGAGGGGTTCTACTGTACTTTGCTATTTATTATTGTAGAGAGGTGCGGTTTGGTACTGTTGCATGTAGGATTGAAATCTGCAAATTATTATCTATTTTCGTGTGTTCTAAGTTTAATAAATCATAAGATACAAACCACCATTTTACATTTTACAGTTTTAAATGGCCACCATTTTTACATTTATAATTAGATTTTTCTAAATTTTATATGAGTACATTGTAGTTCCGTACACCAAGTTTCATATTCCAATCTTAATTTGTTTAGCCACTTTCATGCTACTTATAGATAACAAGAACAATGGCCGGATGGTATATCAAAAATCACTGTTTTCTCAAAACATGAAATGTGAAGGTCAGTCAAAAAACAGAGGTTAACATTTTTCGTGACTACCAAACTTATTTTATATACTGCCTAAATAATATTTTGACAAATATTTATATAATTAAATATCTTGATTTGCTGGTGTGTTAAACTTGTTTTAAAAGTAAATTCTATTTGTTTTGAAATCAACTTTTTAATAAAATTCCTCAAGGTATGACCAACATATGTCCACATATCAAATTAATAAATCAGTTTTCTTGTTTGGGCTATAGAACACTCCATAAACAACAGACATCATTTAAAAAAAATTGGGGATTCAGGAGACCTGAAATTCCAATAAAATTTCGATATTAGTTTTTTTATTCATCGCATAACTTTCTCTAAACTTGTAACATCATCTCCCTTCTTAACAGCATAATGGCATCACAAACAAATTCATTGTATTCCAAGTATTGTGTCATCTTATTTCCTGACCAAGCCACACTTTTTTATATTAAATAGAATCAATTACCTGGATTGTATTTGGGCTCTTTCTTTGGTACTTAGACTGAATCTGAAAGAAAAAACTCTACAACATTATTTAGCCGATGGAAATTTTTAGATTTACTCACTCATGATACAATACATATACAAATTATATTCTAAATTTTCATTCTTTATAAAGTAAGCAATATTCAAATAGTTTGTATGGTTTTTATATTACAATTAATCAGTTCTGATTAATTATGTCGTACTTATCTTTGCCAACTTAAATTCACTCTCCATTTTATATGATCACACACTTTCTATGAATTTCAAACTAATTCTCTTACTATGAATAATGATGGTTCAATATAATGATGAGAAATACTATTCTTTCCAATTAAAATTAATTTTAACATGATGACTACATAAAGTCTTAATTTCTCCCTTATGAATATTTACTTGGAGGAACTTGATTGTCATAACACGAAGACTATGTGGAGAGTGAAGTGCATCTAGTTCTGCAAAGTGCACCTCCGATATTCTATGACATCACTTTCCTTTTCCAAAGGATATTCTTTTCTCAATACTAACTTAGTTTTCATATATTCTGCGCAGATCAATTTTCTTCTTTAAAGCATAAAGTACTGTATAATTTTAATTAAATCTTGTTATTTTAAAGTTTAGTTTATTATTTAAATTCTTTTAATTAATTTTACCAAATTAAAATTATTTTAATTTATTAATATAAATTGTTTTATAGTGTCAAAGTAAAATCTTTGTTTTATATTTATTGATTTGCATAAATATGTTTTATTTTATTTTGTTATTTTGTTTATTTATGTTTTATTTAAACTCAAACTTAAATATGTTACATATTTGTGAAAAATGGAAAATAGGATTTTTGTTTTTCGTATTGTTTAAAATGTGAAAAACTTCTGAGTCATCATCATCTTATAAAAAAAGGGAAGAAAAGAACATAGGCCCTTTGCCCTTAAATACTCTAATAGGGTCAAATTCAGAAGAGAACAAAAATTATTTACCCTTCAACGCAGGATATTTTTAGTAATTAATTATGACAGCTTGGTATTTTTTGGAGGTCTTTCAGTAAGTGCTTGGAAATGTTCATTTAAATATTTTTATTTCATTTATAACATGAGCTATTATAAGACGCCATCACTAAAAACATTTTTAATTTACTAAAAAACTATTTAATAAATTAAACAAAACTAATCACAGTATTAACCTATAAAAATATTAGTCACTTATCTATCAAAAACTATAAAAATATATCAACAAAATGACAAAGCTATGTTTACACATAATTTAAATACGATTCACTTTTATCACTCAAAAACAGAACAATAATACTACCAAAGCATGAGACAGAAACTTCAGCTGAGGCTGAGACAGATGATTAGGAAATAAACAATTTATTTCAAACTAGTAAAATCTACTTTTTAAAGTTATTTAATAATGATGAATTGTTCAAATTGTTAATATGGTTTATTCAGACATTTGTCATCATTTTTGTATAGAAAATTAATACTCAACATTTTGATAGTATAAATGAACTTTCATTTCAAGTATGAAAGAGAAAAATACCAATCTAGCCTAGTATCCTATGGCCATGTTTCCAATTATTAATAATGATAAATCTAACTTTTCTACAAGTTTTGTGTATTTTAGTTTGTTGGAATAGTTCCAAATTTAACCGATAGAGATCATTAGCTGGTGGAGTACTGCAAGCGAGCAGCATTTGGCAATTCGTAATTGTAATCAGTAAAATAAAGCAAATGCTGCTCAACAAAGCATGTTAAAGGGTTAAGAGACACCTAATAGAAAAGATGAAAGAGATTGATCTAACCCAAAATTATATGAAAAAAGTATAAATCCCTAGCCAGCTCCCTTGGGAGTGCTATGCTTATAGTGTGGGCCTATGAAGGTAGGAAAACAGTGGAATAGTTGAAATTTATTATTTTTTTTAAAGCATTAGTGCATGTTTATATACACTTTGTGTTATTTATTTTAACGTAAAGTTTTCATCTAAAATTTTACTCTTACAGAAATCAACCGTTGAGCAATGTGAACATTTAAGTGACAATGCAGTGTGCTTAGAATCATTAGCAAACAACTCTAACCCAATCTATAGTGAATACAGTGGCCTCCTTACTGTGCGTAAACTTTCAGCTATCAACACTTTAGCAACTCATGTACCTGAAACTAGAGACTGGGCATTTAAACTACGCAAGAGAAGATTTATCATTGAGGTAAATAATTTATAACCTGAGTATACTTACTGAGTGTTCAGAAAGTGTCATGCTAAACTTTAAGTGCTGGTTATATGGGTCAAATTAAAGAAAAAAGTTCCTATAAACACATCTCCGGGAATGCTTCATTTTTCATGTCGGCCATTTTGAGTTTTATTGAAAAATAATTATAGCTTTTGAAATTATGATGATTTTGAATAGAAATTTGGTATACACATACTTTATTCTACAGTTTTATCAGTATATCAAGAATCAAAACTTCATCTCATAAATTGTCAAATTGATGACTGTTTGAAATTTTTAATAATGCATATTTCTAAAACCATTAACTTTACAAGAAATGTGAACGGCCGCCATATTAAAAATTTATGAGATAAGGTTTTGATTCTTGGTATACTGGTAAACCGTTATATAAAAAATGTCAATATCAAATTTCGACTCAAAATATTAATAATTTCAAAAGCTATAATTTTTTTAAACACAAGATGGCTGAGAGATGGAAAACTAAGTGTTTTCTGGACATATGTTTATAGGAACTTTTCTCTTTATTTTGACCAATGTAACTCTCAAGTTTGGCAAGATGTTTTCTGAACACTCTGTATATATTTTTTTACAGTAATGAAACTGTTTTACATTAGAAGTGTAAATATAGTAAGTAATGTGATAATTATAGATTGTAGCTTCCAAATCCAACACATTTTAAAATTACTAAATGATATAATGTATTTTCACAAAAATATTAAATTCTGTTAGCACCTAGAACATCTAATATTAGAAATAGTTCCATAACAATAATTAATATTATACAGTTAAAATAAACTAATTTTAAATCAAACATCTAAATGTTAATTGCCGCTTTCCTTGGATTAACTACTGATTCAGTCAGATGCCCGCTCAATATAATAAAATCTGATTTGTCATGCTTATTATTATTATTTTATTCATCTTACAAACTTGTTTTTTCTTACAAACAGTTAATATAATGAGCTTAGTGCATTTTTATCCTTGAAAAATCAATCGAAATTATTAATTTTATTTTGTATATTTCAGAAACTGCATTTGCCTCCAGAGCTGGAGGAATCTAGCCAGAGAGAGCAAGATGATAATGCTGGTCTGGGTTGTGCAAGTAACAGATCTTCCAAGTTGGATTTTTAATTCAATGTCTTCAGTTTTTTGTAAATATATTTTACATCTAAGTAAGTCTGTATACTAACTAATATATATGTAAAATAAGTATTGTTGTGTTGTTAATAAATATAATCTATTTTAAAAGAAAACTATTTTTAATATTATTCATTTTCTCTCCTACATCATTGCTGTCATGCAGATTGATGCGAGAACATCCTCCTTTTTAAAACCCTCATGGATTTTCCCCATACCAATCTTCCCATTTAAACGAGTCAACACTCTTGCAAAAGGTTTCTAAAGGTCTGTTTTCTTTAATCATTATTTAGTTATGGTATTATTTTTCCATTGACCATTGTGTCTTATCCGTCACCTTTAAACAAAAGTATTATCTATCTTAAAATACTTTTACTGATACCTACAGCTCTTGCCGTTGCTTAGCCTCTAGTTTTCATCATTGTCTATCGTGGTAATCCTCCACAACCAATGTTTTATTGCTATCGCCTCTGTTTTGCTTTTTACATCTAGGACTTCCTCTTTCTCTTCTTTCTAACCGTATAATCTAACACTTTTTTGCAATTATCCATTCAATTAACACTCCAAAACCATATCAACTGCTTTCTATAAACTTCATCCAACACATCTTACTCCATCTCCACTTTTATCTCTTATGACGCTATTCCTAATTCTACCCAATTTTGTCTACTGTACACTTGTAATATTTATATAATCTTAACCCTCCTTAGTCAACTTTACTTTATTTTTTAACTTTTACTAATTTAATTCAAGGCCATTAAAAACACACAAATTACTTACATTATATTAATAATGTCACAACCTTGATATTGGTTGTCAAGGACCATCCAAATACCACTTCTTCTCGATTCCTTTCTCCGGTTTCCTCCTCTTGCACATCTCTCTCTCTCTCAGATTTGTAGTGCCTCTCTTTCTTTTGCCCATTTTCTGTTGGTGCCCTCTTGTTCTGTTTTTCCAGTATGTTCTGGTAATTTTTGCAGCTGATCATCATTTCTCTTTTGGGGAATGAGATTTGTACCCCTGTTTCTTAACAGAACTATAATTAATTAGGGCTATCGATTTTTCTTCTGTTCCTGCAAGAAATGCTAGATCATCTGTAAAACCTAGGCACTTGATTTTAATGTTCTTTTTCTTAGCTCCAATTACAACACCGGAGTCGTTGCTTGCCCAAAATGTTATCACAATTTTTCCCGACTACATTGAATGGCATTGGAGATAAGCTTTCTCCTTGTCCTAGTCTCGTTCTAATTTCTTAGTTGGAAAGGTTCGCTAATTTCACCCTAAAATTTTACTTTGGATTTGGTGTTTGTTAGGGTTAGTTTAATCAAATTCAATATCTTTTGGTCCACTCCGTATTCCTCTGGTATGTTAAACAACATTTATATGTCAACTGAGTAGTTTACTTTTTGAAAATCAACGAACAAGACAAAAATTGGGTTGAGGATTAGCTTTAGACTTAGAATTTCTTCTGATTTACAGTAGTCTAGTCTGTAGTATTTACATCCTATTATTACAAAATTCTCAAATTTACACCAATTTTTTTTTTTTTAAATAATAGCCATTCAAAAAATAATAAAATAAAAATTCAAAGAGTTTGTTAACCCTTTTGGTGCCACGGTGACGATCTATCGTCACCATTTTTTCGTGCGAGAAGTGCCAAGGTGACGATCTATCGTCACCATTTTTCCGTGCGAGAAATGCCACGGTGACGATCCATCGCCACTGCGTATTTCGTAGTTTAATTAATTTATTTGTAATCTGCTATATAGTATTTCGGTGTTTTAAAATACTTTGTGGTATATCCAGTGATATTCAGTGGTGGAAAAAATTATTTTGTTTTAGCTAACTAAACAGATGACAACAATTACAGATGCACAAAATCAGCTGTTGTCATTTTCACTTGCAGGTTAGAAGTGTACACTGATATTATTGTGTGTTAATATTATTTTCTCGCTACAGTCATCAGTTTTTTTGAAGTTTGTTGTTCGTGTTATTTTATTATTTGTTTGTTGAAGATTATTATTTTAGTTATTACAAGTTTAAAGTAGTATTTTGGATAATATATTGCTTTGAAATGGCGGAAGAAAATCTAAGAGGTAGCGAAGTAGACAGATTACTTTTAGGTTATTCAGACGATGACTCTTTAGCCTCTGAAGATGATTTGTTACATTTATTTGGGGATGACAGTGATCTAGACCCGTTATATCAACCAGAAAGTGATAGTGACAATCAGTTTAGTGATAGTGATATTGATTTAAACTTAGATCAACCTAGTACATCAGGTAAACAAAATAGGCCTAGGTTAGGTTGGGATAGGTTAGTTCTGAGATAAAAGTTTTTTGTTTGAGTTTGGTTTTCAACCAATAATTTAAAAATTTGGTCACTTATAGAAAACAGTATATAGATAGAAAATAGCACACTTCCCACACATAAAATATTTTTGGTTTGTGAGGTTAAAAAAAAAAAAGTAAAATTTGTTTTTTCTAAATTATCTTAAATTTGGTTTTTAATAAATAATTTTTTTTTTTACATATAGAATCCAACTTATTTACAAATATATTGTAGCCTAGGTAACACTAAACATTTTGACACTAAATTTGTTAAGATATTCTTGTATACAATTTAATCTGTGTCGTTTATAACAAAGTTCTCTAAAAAACCATTTATACCTGTGGCATTTTTGGGTGAGTCTGTGCATTTTAGATGTGTTGCCGAATTTTCCAGTTATGAAAATTTTCTTGTGGCACTCAAAGGGTTAAATATGTTAGCACAAAGGTATACATAGGTTTTATTTGTATTCTGAACCTGGGTTATGATTGGAAGAGCAGATAAAGTTTTTGTTGTTTTGTACACATATTTTTTATAAATATAATATATAAATAAAATTATAGTGTTATATAAAATTTTACTCAGAATTACCTAATTAACAAGTTGTATGAATATTTAAAAAAAAAATTGTTTACCTTTGAAAATCAAAAAAAAAACAAAACATTTCTACAGATATTATCAAAAATCAATTACATTATGTACATAAGATCCAGAGTTTTCTTCTAAATAAGAAAATAGATTGGTTTTATTACAAAATAGTACATAACAAGAATTCTGAAGTACCCAGTATTACCAAGTCATTTTATATCTTAACATTTATAATGTTAATATTTCGATAGTGTGTGTTTGCCATAATATATTTACAATATAAATACACTAAAAGATATAAATATAATCCTGTGATACATAAAACTATATACTGAACAATCACTCACGAGCAGTAAACACAGTTCAAATGTCTAAGGAGCACTGTGGCAATATTTATTTACATAAGGAAAACTAGAATTCCCCAAACGACGAAAACAAGAAACAAAACTAAGACTGTAATAAATAATGTAGTAGTTTTATTATATTACCATTATGTACTTTTCAATGACATAATGATCATCCTATGAGGTTTACACCTAAAGGCTATATACCTCTGAAGATGATGACTATGTCATTGAAATGTACATAACGGTAATATAATAAAGGTCTTAGTTTTGTTTTTGTGGTTTGGGGAATCCTTGTTTTCCTTCAAAAGTATTTCAAGTACAATTTTTCACTCAATTTCTTTGAACTTCATTTTCTCAAAAATGGTTACTTCTATAAAAAAATTTAAAAAAAGATATATACTTATTTAGCAGATTTTTCTAATACCTAATTTTTCTTCACTTTTTTTTATGGTAAAATAGTTGTACATCTCACTTCCTAAAACCCAAAGTAAAGTTTTATAAACAGGAATTATACCAAAATTCTACATTTAACTATCGATTTTTTTAACTATTGGAAATATACCATATTTAATTTTTCTACCTAAATCCGTTAAATATATTTTTTAATTTCAGGCTTCATTTTGGTACTAAAGTGAAATAATAATAATATTTTTGTATTTCTTCACATTCAAATAAGATAAAATCTTGACAATTTAATTATAAAATAGAAAGGTAATAGCATTATAACTTAATATGTAACAACGTTTTAATACGTGAAAATAGGCAATCTTTAGCCGCATAAGCCTGCTTAAGATTTACCATCAGTATTTTATAAATTTAAGGAAAAATGAGTTAAATTAATTCATTTTAAGCCCAAATACCACTAATTAATAGTCTTGGGGGGGGGGAGGGTATTCTATATATGTATACATAACTCCCAATTTTAATCTAAACAATAACTATATTTTCAAATTACACTTGTAATATATTTTTTATTTTTTTATTTCAGACATTCAATCAATGAAACTGTTTAATGTAATCATTCAAACTATTACCACTAATTATTTTACCGCTATCATTAACTGTTGATTAAACAATAGCTTTAAACTCATGTGAAAGTGAATCAATTTGTTGTTAAAAGTATGTAATGGGTCCAAATCATTGTTGTGTGAAAAGTAAACAATGCCATGTGAATTGAAGGGGTTTGTGTGCAGTAGGAACGCCTGTTATATTCAGTGAACCATGTCTCCTAGGTGTATTTCCTGTGGCTCATTTTAGTGCCAGCATGTACTGCAGCAAGTATGATATTAGGGCAGCCTTCCTTATACTGGCAAATGCTGTGTTTTTGGTAAGTTTTTTGTTTTTATTTATACAAATTTTCAATAATATTTTTATCAGTTGTAAGTAGTATATAAATAAGTAAATATTTTATTCCAGAATCAAAGTACAACAAAAAATATATATTATATTGTTCATTTTAGCATTCAGGCTGCTTTATATTATAAGTACTTAATTTTATCCTCAACCAAGAACTGTTATAGACATAAAATATGCTATTTATAACCATTTTTTATTTAAAGAATATGCGAAAAACAAAAGAACAACTATTTTCTTAATAATCTAAACTTGACTAAATATACATAAATTTAATGAAGCTAAACTAAAATTTAATTATTAATATAATATTTTTCAATTCATTTCACTTGTTCTAGGCCTAATGAACAATTAACTTTAAACATGGAATACAGAATATTCCACCAGTTCTAATTTACTTGAAATGTGAAGTACGAAATATTCCAGTGGGACATATTTAAGAGCACAATAATAAATATAGTTTGTAAATTGGCCAGTAGGCGGTAGCACAATACAGAAATTGTATATAGGTGAACACTAGGAACAATTTTATTAATCTAGTCTTATGGGATTGATCAAAATTGTGTTTCCCTAGTAATCTGCTGTCTTCGCAAAGCGGAATATTCTGCAGACACTTTAGTTCTCCCTGAGTAGAAAGAGGGAGTTGATTTGTTGTAATTGTTGTTATATTCTACAGTATCCTCCCTCAAGGTAGGAATGTGTCTGGGGTGGAGAGGAAATAAGGGGCCCCCACACTTTGTTTCTTGCGTTTACTTTCAGCGGTACAACCCCAATAAAAAAAATATAGACTTCAAATGCTTCTGATTAACGCCTACCTTACTTTCATTTCTTTTATCGGTCTAAATAAGAATAAAACGTTTACAAAATTAAACTTTTAAGAATTAACTTGTACTTAAACTGGAAGAATTAAATGTAGCTAAGCAGTAATTTGTGTACCTAGTTTTCTTGGAATGGGTTGTACCGTCAAGTCAGGTTAGGAGACACGCCTATTACACTCCTAGTCTGAAGGTACTGTATATGTTTTTGTTGCACATAACTTTATTTCACTTAGATTTTTAAACAATCATGTTTATAACTGAAAAATATTAGTTTAACAAAATTAATATTTTGAACATTTAAAAATATTTGAACTTTTTCCTGGCATAAATATAGGTAAATAATCTGAAAAAATAAATTAATATTTCCCTAAAAATAGAAATTAAGCCTGACCGGCAAGTTAGCTGTAGCAATGGCCACACGATAATGGTTAATATAAAAATAATTTAGGACCATGACTCGACAAAATTTCAATACTGTTCACAAGAAGCAGTAAAAGTTGAGGCGGTTGTCAACACCTAGATGACTTTATACCGCCATGTATATATAGTCATACTGTGGTTTCTAAACTGAAGAGAATAGCATCTTTTGGAAATGCTAACTAATTCCTTTTGTTTGGGTTCTTGAGGCTACATTTTAGTAATAAAGAGAGCCAATTTTCAGAAAATTGTAATTTTGAATTTTGGTTTTATAGCAATTATTCCATATTTTTTGTTATTGAAAACAAAAAGAGAAATCACTCTAAATATGTTTGCAGATCAAATTTAATTAAAATAAGTCCACTTGTTTGGGCTGTATTGCAGTTGTACAATTAAACTAACAGTAAAACGTACAGTACCCTAAATAACTTTTTTTTCTATTTGGTAGTTTTTTAGCATAGATTATATGTGAAGAAACTTTGTAAAATCACTTGATATATGTTTTTAATGAGATTAACCACATGGAACAAATTATCATTTTTACCCTTTCTGCTCCAATGATTGGTCTATTTAATAAAGGTAATTTAATGTAAACCAATGGTAAATGTTACACGTTTTCATATAAGTAAAATAACTCATTTAATAATATGTGGATTAGAATATAAACAAAGAACTGAAGCTGATTAGAGCCAGTTTTGAGTTTGTTGGTTATTTACCATTTTTACGATTTGAGCACATTAATAGTGAAAGTCTAGTCTGCATTTTTGATTTCTCTGGAAGAATAATAATTACCATCCATAGAGGTAGTTGACACAGGCATATGCTAGTATCATTGACATAAAATACTCCCACAAGTGTAACAGTCAAACTAGTTCTATATGTTTAAAACTTGTATAAACCATTGTTAAGAAACGATTCTTTCCAATCTCTTTTTGGTCTGTACTGTAGATTTATGATAGTCAACTAAATATTATATTATTTATCAGTTATATGATAACATATAGCTATAGTAGAAGATGTAGAATACATGTTATCAATAATAGTACCGGTAACTGATGTTCTTCAACAAATTTCGTTCTTGGAATAAAATTGTGTTATTTATATTTCAAATTGATTATATATATATATATATATATATATATATATATATATATATATATATATTGTACATCCAATAACTGAATTTTCGGGAAATTATTCTATAGCAATGACAAGATAAAAAATGTATATAAATATAAATTCAAAAACACTTCATTAGCGAGTTACGGATAGTGAAAGATTTCACCAGGATTTCTATCCACTTTATAATATGCTGCCATATGAAATTTCACGGACCATAAATGACGATGCAAATTTGGTGGTCCTCTACGTTTTGTCACTTGAAAAATTGTAAATAATAGTTTCCAGAATCATATCTATTATAGTTTTTGAAAAAAATGTTTGTAAAACCCTTCAAAAATGTAGCCAAACAGTAATTTTGTTAAATTGGCAATTAACTGATCAATATTTTTTACTAAATTTATAAAAAATTTAATTCTCAGTTAATTGATGTGATTAAAGCCAATAAAAAACAAATACGTCTAAGAATTTTTTTGGAAACAATACATTTTTAATTCAGATAATTTGTATGTTTATTTTTATTTTTATTTTAGGCCTTAAGAATCAAAAGTACTTATTTGTTTTTTATTGCTTTATTCAGATCAATTAACTTGGAATTAAATTTTTTTACTACAATTTTTGGGGTTTTACAATAATTTTCTCAAAAAGTACAAGAGATACGGTTTTAGAACCTATTTTTACAATTTTCAGGTTGTAATTTATTTTCGTAAAATTCAATATGCCCACATATTACCGGTGGATCAAAAACGGGCGAAATTTTTTCTACCCTTAACTCACTAACGAAGCATATTTTCAGTTTCTATGAACTTTTCATCTTATTTTTATCCATAGAATCATTTCCCAATATATTGATGTTTAGTTCTAAATCATTCTGTATATTAATTTTTTTATAAGTTAAATTTTATTTTACAAATAATTTGCAAATAATTATTTCATGAATTTTATTTTACAAATAAGTATGCAAATAGACGTAAAAACCTTATTGGATCAAAATTCAAGAAATGGAGAACAAATATTTTTTGTAGATGTAAGATACGGTATTAAAAAATACAAATTTTTAATTGCTGAATGTTTTTCTTTTTGTGTAATATTTAAAAAGTTTGGCTTGTAACCCTAGAACTTCTAGTAAACAGCTTTTTTCGAAATAAAATTTAGGTATATTTACTAGGAACTTATTCTAAATTTTTTTTTTTCAAATAACTACATGTTTAATCTAAATTATTTCTAAACAAAATTATTTATATAAGAACAAGTATTTTTGGGAATTAAAATATATAATTCTGCAAATTGACAGGAAAGTTATGGACACTACAGAAATTTTAATGGACATTTCTAAGATAATATTTTAGTTACATGAAATCACTTTCTAGTTGTTTAAATATTAATTATAAAATTTATAATTATCAATTTATTACTGAACTTTAAATATTAGTAAATTATTATTATTTTCCAGGCTGGAGGTGTAGGCCTAGTAGCTGTTGGAGCGCTCCTATTGGATGACACAGAGAGAGTGTTAACATCTCGTCTTATTCTAACACCTTTACCGCAACCATTGTTATACTACATAGCACTAATGTTGATGTCACTAGGACTAATCTTAACTTCTCTTGCAGTATTGGGTTGTTGGGCAGCACATCTTCATAACTACTGTCTACTTGCATTTGTAAGTTGTTCGAATCATAACTATTTGTTTATTTATCTAACTTACCCTTAGGTTTAGATTTTGTATGGATAGGAGACACAGGCTTACCTTGGAAAGTAGTCCTTGGTATTATCTAATAGTACACAAGTAAGAAAACACACATAAAAACGCTAAAGTTCTGAAATATTTTGTAAACACTGTTCACTTTCTCATCAGTAGAGTAAAAAAGAAGACTGAATTGTTTATTGTAAATTACCCTTAGGTTTACAATTATTGCGACAGCCGATGAAAAACATAAACATTCTAATTTTTTAAGACTACAATTATAAATTTTACAACTTAACTACATACACAACTTTACACAATACAATTATAATCAAGATTGATGGTTTAATAATATATGATTATTTATGGTAAGTTTGGAAAAGTTATACAATTTTTAGATGATACCAATAGTATATTAAAAAACAAATTTAGAAATTTAACTCTCAATGCTTTTTAGTTTTTATATTACATATTTGAAAAACCTCCCTTTTACTATCGCTAGGCAGTAAACTTGTGTAAAAACTTTAGTTTATTAAAATGTTCTTTAATCTTGATTGGAATTATTTTTAATTATTACAGTAGAAGCCTTCTTAATGTGGGACTGGCCTCTAGGGTCGTTGGTAAAATGGCTGGTTAAAACTGAAACTACATTAAAGTTAGCTTTCAACTATGCACATGTATTTACTGTACTATTTTTAAA
Source organism: Aphrophora alni (assembly GCA_963513935.1). Taxonomy (NCBI): domain Eukaryota; kingdom Metazoa; phylum Arthropoda; class Insecta; order Hemiptera; family Aphrophoridae; genus Aphrophora; species Aphrophora alni. The sequence continues at coordinate 72,869,410 of OY740774.1, forward strand.
TATGTGAAAAAGGTAAATAAATTGCAAAGAGCATGCAGGATAGTTTTACAAAATAAAAATGTATAAGTTAATGTACTTACAATTTTAAAAGATAAAAACGGATTATTGTTATACTGTAAAGGCTTTTAATAAACACGAATCACAATAGTAAACTGTTTATGTAAAATTGAAATTTTAATTTTGCTGTAGATATAAAGTTATGAAAAGAAACACACCCATTTTTGCTAGAGTAATAAAATTACTGTAGTTTACATTTATTGTAAAATAATTACTTAAAGAAGTCCTTGCTTAATTTCTTTTTCTTATTCTGTACAATTTTTTGAAAGCAAAGTTACACCAATTTTTTATAAACATTATTTGATTTTTGTACATAATGCACAAATAATACAATACACATGGTTTCTCATAAACTTTGTGAAAAATATTATCTTAGAACTGACCACAACTGGAATAAATTAACCACGAGACAGATTAATATTGATATTGTACATCAGTTGTCAAAACAAACAATTTGTGTTGAATATCCGGTATCAGAGAGGAGCGTAGGAAACAGCATGAAATGTGAGTTACAGTGCAGCAGATCCTGGTCAGTTGAAGCAGAACCAGTTAAGAGGGCTTTTATTGTATTGAATTTGATAACAGACTATAACTTGTTGGACAGTTTGATTCCCTATAAAATGGACTTGCTTCATACAAAGCAAGGTGGTGCTTGGAATGTTGAAAGTCATCTTTGCCTCTTTGTCTGATATTTGTGTCCTAATACACATTCCTCAAATAAACTTCTATTTCCATGGATAAAATTCAACAATTCATAAATATATACACATGAGCATGAAACTTTGTCTTTTAATTCTAAATATGGTTTAAGGTTCATTGCAAATACCCCAGAATATTATACCAGTTTTAATAGAGAGTTTACCCATGATAAACGTCTTTTGAGACCACAGTTTTAATATTCTCTTCTTCTTCAGTTGTCAACCTCGAGGTTAATTAGTAACAATTCTCCACCGGACTTAGTTCCATCTTAATCTTAGTAGAAACAACTATTTGATCAGAAGACTATTTTATCTCTGGAACATTTCATTATTGCTTCTTGTTCTGGGGAAATCCATTTGAACTTTTAAGGGAGGTAGGAGTGAACAGAAATTTCATTGTGCTAGCATGAATCCTTTCAGTTGACACATGCTCTCCTATTTAACTATATGCAAACTTAGTGAATATATATATATTTTTATTTTTATTTATTTATTTTTTTTATGTTTATTTAACTACGGATAACCTTAATTCAAAATATAAATATGGTTTCACACCGTCAAAAGTATTCTTGTCCTTGTTGGTTAAGACATTTTACAGCCTTAACCATTGAGGACAAAGATATGTTTGATGGTAAGAAACCATATTTATATTTTAATGAATATGTTTTCACTATAAATTTTTTCGAAATACCATTTTAAAGATAACTAAATTCCAGTTTAGTGATCTTTTTACATTTTCAAAATTTTAAACTATTGTCAAAATAAACCTAATTTTTTTTTTAAGTCAGAATAAGAATACATTTTCATTGTTCTAATCTTTAAAATAGCATGTCACACATAATTTTCTAATTATTATTAGAGCATTCGGTTTAATCATTTATATTTCTCATGTATGTTGTCTCAACAATGGTTAGATTTGCAGACCCTTAATTGTAGTGGTTTCCTCTAAATGCAGTGAATTTTGCAGTAATTTATATATCTTAAAATAACAAGTAAATTATTGTTTTAAAAATACATAGATATATTTTTAGACTAAGTCTTTTACTTTTTAGGTGAACAATTAAACATTTAACAGAAAAAGTTTGAATTGAAAGATATCAATAGTGGTAGATAGTTAATTTGTTTGTAGATGTCTCCTCTTAGTTTCCTTAATACACGCCTTTTACTTGATTAATGTGAGTAAATTATCCTTCCATTGTACAAACTTCTGCTGACATGTTTTGGATGAACTCTATTTTCCAAAGCTATTTATGTACTGCTTCGTCCCTCAAAGAAGTAGTCTTATTAACCCTCATAAACTTACCTCTCTTCTATCTGTCTGATCTGTTGAAATTGCACTGCTGTGTTATTGATTTATTTCACATCAATTATTTCCTGTTTCAATTAAGTTCTACCCAATAACATTCAATTGTTGAATTGAAACGGGAAGCCGCAAATCAATCCAACAAGAAGCAGTGGAAGGATATTCACAAGTAGTAGTACACAAACCCAGAAAAAAGCTGTTACTAACTTCAGACTTGGAACTGGACATGATTGCTTGATAGTACATAAAAAGTTGGCATACTAGCGTCTAGTAAATGTACCATTTAACAAGCGTAAGGTTCTGTTATGGATGGGGATCATTTGTGCACCAAGCTTAGTAAAAACCAGCAAGGACTAAGAAACATATGGTTAAACTATACTAGGATGTCATATCTTTGATGATGAGATGATTTGTCTACTATCAGCTGTAGATTATATTTGACTAATTATTTATTTACTTTTATATATATTTTATCCTCTTGGCTTAGTAAACTACCAGTATGATACGTTGAAGGTTTTCTGCCAACTATTCTCTTAAAAACAAACCATAGTTCACTATTAATTAAGCTGGTTCCTTCTCCAAATTAAGGTGGTATGATCAAAGTGTTTGGCATCTCTCAAGCAGGACAAACTTTATTACACCACCTATTCAGAGGTGCTGTTTTCTGGCCCAGCAAGGCCATAGGACATGGTGTCTATTTTGCCCCTTATTTATGAGTTCATCTTATCAAATCAAATTTTAACTTGAATCTAAAATACCTTCCTTCTACCAACAATATTCCACAATTAGTAAATGAAAATTAAAATATTTATTTCTTCAATGAAAACATACATACCCGCTCCTATTCCCAAAACAAATAACAATATCCAAGGATTAAATAAAGCAATAAAGCTAGTTTCAAAATTATTTTAATAATATAGATGAGCTACAATTGTTTCGCCTTTATTGCAAACTTTATTGCTTTATTTAATCCTTGAGTATAGAGTTTCAACAAGAAATATCTGCTGTTAGATTAAAATTAAATAACAGTATATTGTTTGATTATTTTCAGTATTTGTTCATGCTGGTAATACTTCTCGTTGGTGAGTGTGTAGTCAGTATTTTGGCCATCCTTTGTCCACAATTTTTAGGCCTAAACCTAAACAGAGAAGAACTCCAAGATTCATGGCAACGTAACTATGGTGTTCCTGGCAGAGAGCAGTACACCGCAGCTGTTGACTTGGTACAGACTCAGGTAAAATATTTGTATGATTTATTTTTCTTACAGACTGAATATAGTTACAAAATAAGGTTATGATTTCTATTGAATATTGTAAATTCCTTAAACTGCCAACTTGTTAAATTATAAGCAAACTCTTTGTTATTTTATAATTAATGAATATATTGTTGATTACAAACATTATGTTTTTAATTAGTATGGGAAATATCCATTTTAAGAGAAACAAATCCATCGAACTTTAAGATTGGTTCCAGTTAAACGTGCGGGTTGATTCACTAAATCTGATATGGAAAGATGTTTTATTATCAGTGAAATACTTTAAACAAAAATGCGATGAAATCTTAATTAGCAGTTTCAATTTCTTGAATTACCTATTCAACGGCTTGACATAGTGATGAATTTAGCAACATGTCCTTTATTTGAATTTTATGTTCTCTGTCTGAATTAGTTTAATTTTAAAGGAGGCTGGGATGCCTAGTTGCATCTAAGCTATTATGGGACTTTATGTATTAAAATCTCCAGGATAGATAGATAAAAGGATGAGATGAAGAAAAATTAGTGGTCTTATTCTAGAGAAAAGTAGAAACAAATTAGGGAGCATTCATTTTTCTGTTTAGTTATCTCAACATACTCGTAGATGCATGGTGTAACCGATTCCCTCTACTCCTTGTCATGATCTTCATTTAAGTCTGGCTACCAACCTCTTCAATTGGAGATACACTCTGTGGCTTGAGATACATTCCCTCTATCATATAATCTACCTCACAATAAACTTACACATTATCTGAGTGGTAATAATACGAGTGCCCATTATATTTTACAGTGGAACTTGTTTAATTCAAAGCTTAAGGGACCAAAAATAAATTCGAATTATTCAAAAATTAATTAGAAAAGTTAGGTCCCAGGCAAAAAAAAACTTAACAAGACACAATTTTATCATAATATAAATTTATTTCCTGTCTAACACATGAAATCATCATTTTTAAATAGTCTACAGTTCAATATTTACAATTAATTACATTTATTTATTTTTTTTAAATTACGGTAAATTCCTCAGCTTTAGTGTTAACAAGTTATCCACAAGTAGGATTTTTTTGTCTCTCTTTTATTTAAACCATTTAAGCATGCATTGTCAACATCAGGATTTTCTAGTCCTCTTTCTCTTTTTCGGTCCTTTCCGTTTTGTTTGTTGCATATTCATAATTTTGCCCTCATTTTTTTAAATACATAGATAACGTATTCGGCGGTATTCCAAAATGTTTCGCTATCTGTAATTTTTTTAAACACTCTTTTCCTCTTCACTAATAGTAGTGACTTTTTCCGTTATCGTTAATGTTTTGTACACTCGTTTCGATATAGACATAGCGGAAAACACAGTTGAACAAAAATTGAAACATTGATTCACAACAGTTAATACTTGTAAAAAGAGACACAATTTTCAGCAGCAGTGTAACAAACCAATTGGACAGGTCCCTGCAAGGGAACAAACAGTACAGCTTAGATGCCTACACGCATACAGCCCAGCACTTGTCGACTGGAGGAGAGAGGATGTGATGGATGCTCTTGTATTTTTCCATTTTTGTCCATTCGCAGGCAGTCCACTCCATAAAAGAGGCGATTTAAAAAATAGAAGGTGATTATTTAACAATGTTACTCTGGCTATATTACCGGCTGATTTTAATAATTTTCTTTACAAATTTTGTTAGTTTTATCTTCGAATTATCCAACAAATGTTCGTTTTATAAACGATTTTTTAAATATTTTATGTATATAGAGACCTTAGAACAAGTTCAAATTATCCACTATTTCAAATTAAGGAGGTTCGACTGTATAATGTAACACCTATTTGTGTATTTCCCCAGCTCAGAAATTGGTACTCTCATTACATATATTGATCACAATAAGTACACTCAAATCAATATGCACTAATTATATAAACAGTTATATTCATTGTGTTTATATGCACATCAGAAAGTTTATACATCTGTTATTTATTTAATAATTCTAGCAAATGTCTAAAACAAATTTGCATTAACATGTTAACTGCCACGCATTATTTTTGTATTTTAATCGTATTGCCAACTTTAATTGTGTATCATTTGAAACCTTTATCAGTTTTGGTGTATTAGTAATAAGCCCATAAGAAAATTTGCAACAAATAACCAACAAAGTAGAGGGGGATAATTTTTGACCAATCTGATCAGCAGTGTTATTTTTCAACAAAATGTGCTATGAAAAATAATGCCGACCCGATCGGACTGACATCGAGAGCTGTATTGTATTATTGTATAGTTTTATCGGATATTTCGTTGTACTAAGTTGCAACAAAGTAAAATTATATATGGGGCACTGATGAAGGTTGCCATCTTCAGTTCTAATGGACTTGATGGGAGATTATTTAGATAAAGTGCATAATTTATATGTATACAATTTTACACCTGAACCTAGTTTACATTATCAGGGCCGGATTTCCCAATAGGCCCGGGCCTATGGGCGCAAGCTCACAGGGGGCGCAGGGCCGAGGGAAAAAATATTTAAAACAATATCTAGAAATAAAAATAAATAGCCATAACTCAACATCTTAACTAACACCATCTTATCATTTGTTTGTTTTGGCTTTTGGCTACCTCCTCCTCCGGCACTTGTGACAAGCAGTGTCACTGTCATTGAACCCTCCCCAACTATCGTCCATTCTACTCTACATCTATTGCCTTAAGAAAACATACATAATATCTAGTTTTACTTTATTTCACAGTTTTTGTGTCACGTTATCAAAATACTTCATGTAAGCTGTGTTTCTGAGTTTAAACCTATTTTATAATGTATTACAGTTTTTTTATATTTATTTGCCCAAATGACTAAATTGAACAAAACCTAAGTTATTAACATAGCAAAGGCCATGCTTTGTTGCGGGAATGCTCTGCGGGTTGGATCGTTTTGTTTCAGTCCCACAAACATGAGCTCACTATTTAATACATGAAATTACTAAAAGTGTTTTAAACGGCATTTTGTTAAGCCCAGAACCAAGTAAATTACTTAAAAAACTTGCAATGGTAAAATTGCATCGTGGAGTGGTGTTTATGCAATTAACATATAGGTCTGATATAATTTTTTTAATAAAGGTTTTTGGGAAAGTAACTTTAACCAGACTAGAGGGTGGAAAAAAATATTGGGCCTAGGGCGCCAAAATGCTAAATCCGGCCCTGTACATTATTTTCTTTGGCCAGCAGCACCCACCTTGTCAGCACTATGATTAGTAACTGAGTGTGGTTTCCATGCAAACAACTATTCTTAGTACCTGCAGTAGAAACCAGCTGACTTTAGAAAAAGATAAATGATTTGTCTTGAATATCCTAATGGCATTGTTTATTCAATATGGATGGATAAGAGAGAAGTGAAAATAATGTTAACAAAACATTGTGCAGATTTTGTTGTTATACGTAAAAAAAAACAGCCATGACAAAGCCAAAATGGGGATTGATTTATCTGACCAAATGGATTCCTACAGTACTCCTGTCTGGAAATCAATTAGATGGCATCACAAGATTGCTGAGGAATATGTAAGATTTATCTCCCAGGCTGAGGGGTTATGTGTAATGTTGAAAATTTAACTCTTGTCTGTCGATTGGAGGAAAATATGTATGGATCTCTTGGATTTTGTAACTTTAAGATAGTAAACTGTTTTATACTTTTACCTAATATGTTCATTCTTTTCCTATTCTTCCCGTCATTAAACAAAAGCCTCAAAAGTTAGGAAATCAGTTGCACGTGTCTGTACTTATCGATATATGAATTAAAATAAACTAAAGCATAATCTTATATAGTTTCAGTGTTGTGGAGTCAATAGTGGCACTGACTACGGCATATCTTGGTGGAGACTACGTGAACTAGCGCCTCCTACGTTACTTGTACCATTATCATGTTGTATCTTACAACAGCCGGCTGAATACTTAGATCCGAAACCTTTAAACACTACAGTTTGTCAAGATGCACACATTGATAACTTTAGGACAGCGAGACATTTGGAGGTAATTTTGTTAATATAAGAGATTAATAGTTTGAGATTGTTTGGTTAAATCTGTTTAAATTTTAGTTGAGGATGGAGCTCTCACAGTGGTTTCTGAAATAGATGCAGTTAGGTTATTACAATTTGTTTTTAAACAATTTTATTATTAAAAGAAAGGTGATGCTACAAACTAATCTCTACATAATTTCCATCAATATCGAGATATTTGTAATAGCATGAAATCAATTTCTGAATATGTTCTTCATAGAATGATACAACCTGTGGAGAGAACACCAGTGTTGCAAAGCTCTCCTGATCGAGACAAGGGTTTTTTGCTTAAAAGGTGAGAAACCTCTTAGTCATCATCACCTTATAAAAAAAGAAAGAAAAAACATAAAATAAAGACTCCTAGCCCTCGAATACTCTAAAAGCAATAATGTCGGAAGAGAACTAGAGTTGGTCAAGAGCCATTTGATAGGATTGATGAAAGAGAGGGATCTAACCCAAGATTTCACACAAAAGAGGTGTAGATCTAGCTAGAGTTCCTTGGGTTTGTAAAGCCCATACTCACTATAGATGAGCCCCTGAAGATTGACCAACAAGGAATACTCAAATGCAGAAGCAAATGATAATCACTTGGTGTTAGGTGTAATCTGTAAAAAGATAATCCATTTGTTCCCAGTTAAATAACATGATTTGGGTTTGAGTAAAGCAATTATTTAAACAAAACCTCAAACATAATTTAATAAATTTATAAGATCTGCTCATTTGTTACAATCATTGATGTGTACAATGGTATATAACATCTGTTTGAATAGTTTTAAAATTTAAAAGTTGTGGTTGTTTTAGACCATTATAACAATTCAAAATAATGTTGAAAAGTGGATCTATACAAAGAGCATAAATTTGGAAATTCCTTGATCAAGACAAGTATTATATGGAGTTTGTTCAAGTATTTCATTTTTTTAAAAATTTTATTTCATTAACTTATTTAAAATATATGAATTAAAAAATTTAAATTAATTTATTAATATATATATATATATATATATATATATATATATATATATAGGATCTAGTAAGCAAATCAGTAAAAGGAAGAAAACATATGTGCAAAACAACAAGTAAAACATGTGATGGAAAACAACAGTGAAAAGGAGAAAAAAGAAAATTTTTTATTATTAGTCTTGTGAATAATTTAAGAAGGAAAAGTGGACATGTTATAATATGTAAAATACAATTCAAAAAGTAAAATAATGGTGAAAATATGAGTAAAGGATTAATAGTATTAAAATAAACAATAACCAAGAAACAGTTTTGAGGAAAGAAAATATTACAGCTATTGGTGAGATTGAACTAGTTTTTTTTGTTAAAATATATATTTTTTGTTTAATTGATTAAGAATAGAAACTGGAAGTGTTGATAAATTTTTTTTTTATATATATATTCATTCTTCTTTTCTAATACATTTGATATTTTTATTGATTAATTATTTGTGTTATATTTAATTTATTTATTTATTTTTTATTATTAATAATTTTTTTTTTAAATAAACCGGCACCAACCTAACCCCAAAGAAAATCAATAACAATTTTAAAATAAATTTAAAATAAAAGAAGGTTGTATATCAAAATGGCGCCCAACGTACTGGCTTATTTCAAGGAAGCTTAAATAACTTCTCTTAGATTAAGTGAACAATTTAGTAATTTTAAAATAATTTTGTGTATTGTATAATTTATACAACTATTGAAAATGGATCGACAACCTAATTATAACCTTAGAAGGCAAATAACAAAGACTCAAAAGGCAATTGAATCAGAAGGGTTGCCAGATATAACTTCATCCCGACGTAACGAAGACGTGATTGCGGATCATGAAGAACACAAGGGGGCGTCTCGCAGGAAGGGTCGCGGCTCCCAGAAGAAACTGGCAAACTCACAATTAATATAGAAGAGGAGTCTGAAACCATGAGTACTATTGAGGTTAATCAAGAGTCGACGAGTCAAGCTATGAACGAACCATTATTTCTATTTTTGAGCCAATTAAAACAAGAGCTAAAACAAGACTTTAACCAACATAACCAAGAAATCAAACAAGAGCTCAGTCAGCTAAATAAACGCTTAGAATCACAAGAAGCACGACTCAACCAGCGTTTTGAGTCCCAGAACAAACTTTTGGAAGCGCAAAACAAGAAATTAGAAAATTTTAGGGAGGATTTTCGATCAAAGACGGAACAAATAAAGATTGACATGATCAAATTAAACCAACAGACCAAAGATGAGGTTACTATAGAGATCCGAGCGGAATGTAACCTTGTAAGAACATCATTACAGGAGGACATAACTAAGAACAAGGAGACTAACGAGGAGCAAGGTCAAAAGATCGACCGAATAGAACAGCTCGTAAATAACAACAATGTCAGATTCGAGACCTTGGAAGAGAAGATACAAAGAAGCCACTCTACTTTACCGTCAACAATCCATGTGACTTGTGGAGGCGCTACAAACAACATTATGGACAATAATATCCCGAAGTTCCATGGGAGGGAACATAACCCAACCGAACTCTTACGACGGATACAGAAATTTGTTGAAAGAAAGACCACTGTAAATAATGGCTCAGACCAAATCAACCAGCTGATTGATACAATAGAATTAAGTCTAGAAGGACATGCAGCCAGATGGTTTTCTCTGGTCAAGAATGATATACGATGTTGGGAAGATTTTCGAGAGGTTTTCGAACGTAAATATTGGAGTAGAGAAGTACAGAGAGGAATCCGTCACCGACTTGAAACGGAAAAATATCAACCACAAGGAAAACTCAGTCGATCCGAATATTTCACTGAAAGAGTAATAACTCTAAAGGCAATCCAACCACCAATGTTGGAAGACGAAATAGTTACGTGTCTATCTGAACATTTTGAAGAAATAGTCCAGGATGCAAGGAGAGTGCAGAGAATTGACAACATCCTCGATTTCGAATTACTACTCCAACGAGAAGATCTCAAGGATACGTATACTAGAGAAAGAAGTCGTCAGCAAGGAAACACATCACCTTCTTTTCGAAACCGTTTCACGGGTAGAGAACAGCGACCCGGACCATCCAATCAATTTCATTTCCGGCAGACATCATTTCAATCAAATCGAGGACCACTGTACCATCAACAAAACTTTCGACCTAAAAACGGATACAAAAATGTCTCACAAAACAAGTCTGGACAATACCAACACTCTAATCGACCTCCATACCTCCCAGATCCACATTTTCATCCTCAAACAAACCGAGGAAACCAATCCATAATCAGGAGAGATCAAACAAAGGAAACAACTCGAACTAATGCACCTCGAAATCAAACTTACCCAACTCCAGAACAAATTAATGTTTGTCATGCGATTGCCGAAAAAGTGCAACCCGTAAATCAACCTGAATCGAACCCTACGAACAACATATCTCAGCAGGAAAACTGCTGAGCACAGAATAGGTGCTACAAAATGTCTAATGTCACTGGCCCAGAGAATTATCACTTGTCAACTTTCATCTCACCGACCTTCAATGACATAAATTCTGTGCTGCGTCAAGACCTCGGAGTTAATAGGGCAATCACCTCAAATAATAAACAATTATATGTACCTAATCAATTTATTATTATTAGCAATATGTTTTGTGACAGGAATTTTCTAATAAATGAAAATAACGATAATCTAGCAACCAAGACCACCACAAATATATTAAAATGTCCAGAAATTGAGATTATAATAGGAGAAGTTCATGTTAAGGCATTAATTGACACTGGATCTAACGTCAGTTGTTTAGCAGAACAATGGTTTCAGGATAACAAAAAACAATTTAAAAGTTATGAAGAGCTTCCAACGACTAATGTACAGATCACCACTGCTGTAGGCTCTAAAACACGTAGAGTTTCGAAGATAATTATGTTCCAAATCACGATAGGAGGCGAAAAGATCTGGATACAAGCGTTAATTGTACCAAACTTAATAAGAAATTTAATTATAGGGATCGATTTGATTAGAATATTAGAGATGGAGTTAAACTTTATGACATCAACGCTGAAAATAAAGGCGAATAATGAGATACGAATACTAAAGTTTGAAGATGAAAATAAAGAAAGAATTTTATGTTATATTATGAAACGAAATACAGAGATTCACAATAATGAATATGAAAATAAAATAATAAATGTAAATGAAGTGAATTGTAAAGATATTCGAGAAGGGAACAAAGACAACGGTGAAGAAATAAATGAAGTAATAATAAATTGCGCTTTGGAAGAAAATAACAATCTGAAACCATTAGAAAAACAAAATTTAATCAAACTGCTGCTGGAATTTAAAGATATATTTTCGGATAACCCCGGGCTATGTAATAAATATACGCATAAAATCGAAATCAGAGAAGATAGAATTTTTCGAGGACAGACCTACCCAGTCCCGTTGATACACCAAGAGGCAATAGCACAGGAAATACGACGTATGCTCCAGATTGGTGTCATTGAGCCGTCGTATAGTCATTTCATCAACCCTATAATACCTGTTTTAAAGAAGAGTGGAGAACTCAGACTTTGTTTAGACGCTCGTAAAGCAAACGAGATCACAATACCCGACTTTGAACAAAATCGGAGTATAAATGAACTCATAGCAAAAGGAAAAAATTGCAAATGGATAAGCACAATTGATTTAACCGCGTCGTATTGGCAAGTTCCACTCGCACTAGAGTCTCGCAAGTATACCGCTTTCCAATTCAGGGGAAGAACGTACCAATACAAAGTTACGCCTTTTGGAATTTCTACTTCACAAGCCGCCCTAGTTCGTGCTTTAGAACATGTTTTTGAGGATAGTGTTGAGTCTTTCACCCTTATATATATAGACGATATCTGTGTCTTATCTCAGGATTTTACTAGTCATTTAAAACACTTAACATATATATTTCAAAAATTAAGAGACGCTAATATGACTCTAAAATTTAGTAAATCTCTTTTTTGTCGCACATCCGTTCCATTTCTCGGATATACAATGACAGCTACTGGAATCCAAATGGATAATAGCAAAATTCAACCAATTCAAGATTTTCCGACACCAAAAACTCGTAAGCAATTAAAAGGATTTCTTGGTTGTATAAATTATTATAATAAATTCTTAACTAAATTTTCAGATCATATACAACCCCTCCTTCGACTCACATCTAAAAAAGTAAAATTTCATTGGACTCCTAACGACGATCAAATTTTCAAACAAATTAAACGATTATTCCTTAACACGCAAACTTTACATTATCCCGACATACAAAGACCTTTTTATCTGCAAACCGATGCGTCCGATTTCGCCATCGGCGGTCATTTATATCAAGTGAATGATCAAGGAGAGAAAAGAGCTATTGTTTTTCTATCTCGAGCCCTACAGCCAGCAGAACGCAGATTTACGACTACAGAAAAAGAATTGCTTGCAATAGTATATTGCCTCCAAAAGACCAGATACATCATTTATGGTACCGATCTCACCATCATAACAGACAATCATGCACTCATATTTTTAAAGACTTGTAGATTATTAAATTCAAGATTAACACGATGGATACTAGCGTTGCAAGATTATAACTTTAAAATTGTACATTGTAAAGGAAGTGAGAATTGCACTGCAGATGCATTAAGTCGGATAACTAGCTTTCAGAATATTAATTCGATTAATGATATACCGGAGCTGATGATGGCATATATAAGATATATATTTTAACAAAAAAAACTAGTTCAATCTCACCAATAGCTGTAATATTTTCTTTCCTCAAAACTGTTTCTTGGTTATTGTTTATTTTAATACTATTAATCCTTTACTCATATTTTCACCATTATTTTACTTTTTGAATTGTATTTTACATATTATAACATGTCCACTTTTCCTTCTTAAATTATTCACAAGACTAATAATAAAAAATTTTCTTTTTTCTCCTTTTCACTGTTGTTTTCCATCACATGTTTTACTTGTTGTTTTGCACATATGTTTTCTTCCTTTTACTGATTTGCTTACTAGATCCTATATATATATATATATATATATATATATATATATATATATATATATATATATATTAATAAATTAATTTAAATTTTTTAATTCATATATTTTAAATAAGTTAATGAAATAAAATTTTTTTAAAAATGAAATACTTGAACAAACTCCATATAATACTTGTCTTGATCAAGGAATTTCCAAATTTATGCTCTTTGTATAGATCCACTTTTCAACATTATTTTGAATTGTTATACCATTCACATTGGGCTTATAGAGAATATACTTTAAAATTAAATCAATTTCCCACAGTGTAAGACACTAAAGGATAGTTTTTACAGAGTCTATAGACTATTGTTTGTAACATGTTTATTCTTGTGGTATAGCTTTATCAATTTAGTTATTAGGTTCAACTGTTTTTTAAAAAATATATATATTCAATATACATAAATAATATTTTATCTTTTCTAGGGTTGCCTGGATCGTCTGAATGCTTGGCTAATGGATCACATCATGTTAATGTTATCAGGAGGCCTCGGTTTGGTGTTCTTAGAGTTACTTCTTCTTCTGCTTACTTTGTTAACGTGTATTCGACAATACCAAAAACCACCTCCAACACATAAATCTAAAAGTATTGATGTCAAACATAAAGGATTCCCATATGGTGTATCCTCTTGAAATTAGGGATAGGAGCCTAACCTAAATTTTCAGGAAATTGTTTTTCCCAACTCTAACACGGGAACAATATGATCATTAGAAATATTTGGGACAAGGTGTTTATATTCAGATAAACCTATACATGTGCCAACCCAACATTTCATTTTTATACTTCATTAGAGATATTAAATGTTTTAGAAAATTTGTGTAACAGAATTAAGCTATTACAATAGCCATAATGACAGGAGATTACCACCTGCTGTGACAGTGGTATCATCACCCCCATACCGCTCAAGTCGGGTGTAAGTCGAAATTGAAAACATCAGTCTGAAGAACGAACTCTAAATAAAATATTTATTGTGTGACTAATATCAACATATTTTTTTAAAAATATATGTTACAAAAATAATTTAATTATAAAACAAATTAAAATTAAGAATAATTAATACAGTAACAAGCATATTGGTGAGCTATCATTACTTACCCAGCCCTATCGCAAGCAGATTCTCTAAATGTAATGCCCTAAAGTTGGTTTCTTTAGCCTTGTAGGGAATTTTAAATTATATTGGTAGATGCAATAGGGTAAGTTTGTTTAAAACGATTGTTACACAGGTTTTCTGAAACTCGTAATTCTGTACATCTTATATATAAAATTCTCACTCGCTTAGCTCATGTCAGTATCTCAACACTATATGTGAACGAGCTTCCACTCATGTCGGTTACTTGGTCCTACTAGATCTCATAATTGTACGAATATAATTTTTTTTGGGACATCAGGGTTTGAAATTACATTTATGACAATAATTTCACTATTTGTCATCATAGAGAGGTAGGGTTGGTACCATTACATGCAGAATTGAAATCTGCAAATTTTTATCTCATTAGTACTTATGTGATAAGTTGAATAACATATGAGATATGAACAAAAAAACTGTTTAAAATGGCTGCTATTTTCACATTGAAAAAATTGCAATGGAGTATATGACTACATTATAGTCCCCTATACCAAGTTTCAAATTTGTATCTTAAATTTTGTAGTCGCAATCGTGGTATGTACAGACAACAGCAAGTTGAAAATACTTTTTTTGGTTTCCTGGCCTTGAAATGTGAAGATCAGTCAAAAAACAGATGTCAAAATATTTTTCAATTACTCTATACTATAGAACTCTATACTGAGTAAGGAAAAGGAATGTAGGGATGCAAGTAATGAAGGTTTGATTGATGTTTTAAGGTGGGGTTTAAAATCTCCTGCTAAATTAAGAATCTTCTAAATTGTGATAAGAAATCTTTGAACACATAGGTACAGCTGGACTTTTTTTTTACTCTTAATTCCAATATCCACCATTTTTGTAAACCCCTCGAACTATGTTATGATTTCTCCATATTTGGTGGAAAAGTTTATTTCACCACCTGAAAGAACTATAAATAAGTGAATAGTACGAAATTATTCCATATTCTAACTGTAATATTAAAATAAAAAATAATGTGCTTTTTGTGGACAATCACTAACATTACGTGCTGGCCACAGTCAAATAAGAAAATGTAAAAAGTTTGCTCTAAAATTTGTTTATGTTTATCGTACATGATCAGAGCAAGCAAAGAAATTCTGGAGTACAACTTCTCAAGGAATAAATTAAGTGCCCACCACCTGTGCCATTGACTGAATCATATAATTCATAACACAAACAGTCAAATCAATTTTTTTGAGGACCCTCAACTAAAATCCAAAATAGAATAGGAAAAAAAATTGAACTTTCAAAAAGAACTCCTTACATTTATTTAAACATTTTCTTACTTTTATTTTACCAATTCACATGAAAGAAGTAAATACCTACATCAAAAATTCAATCTATACAGCCAGCAAACATGCATTGATGCATTATAAGATTGAACTCACCCACAATTTTTAACCACTAAAGTAATGACAACTCATTAGTTCATTTCATTTAACAACAGCATTTTTACATTTGGAATCCACATATCAATAATTATTTTCAAGGTCATCTACTTATGAACTGATATGCGTTTTAAGTACTGTGTTAGTATCTGAATATGAGTATAAAGTATGTGACTAATTTCCCCTTCCCTAGGTAAAATGAAGCACGGAGGTTGTTGAACAAGTGCAGTCTTAGCTTATACCCTTCATGTCACTGCCAACTTGTAGATGAGGAGATGATAAACACAAGTTCAATACATTCCATTTTTAGTGAGGATTTTTCCTTACAAAGAATTAGTGAAATTCATATTGAAGCTGTTAGCAGCATAGGAGATCCAACCCTGTCTGGAAATCTTGCAGAATATGTTGAACTCTGCAAACATTGACCCTGATTTCCTGAACAGTGTGATCACGGGTGATGACTATTTGGTTTTTTCATGTATATATTCAATCGGTTTTCAAGATTCTATGTTTTTTGATCCCCAACCACTCTCCTACTTTGAGTAAACAACCAATTATCTTCTTCCAATCCTCTTTGTCTCATGAATTCATTTATCCCACTATTTGGGTCTTTCCTGCTTTCTTTTTATCAGTGCTTCCATAGTAAAACCTGTTTATGAATGCTTTTTTATAGCATCCTCTGAACAGTCCAAACAACAACAGTCATTAAGTATCCTGCATTATTGTTTGTGTTACGTCTATAACTTCCCTTATTCTATGTTGTATTTTCCATTCGTGATCTAACTACTGCAACTCCAAAACTCCATCTCCATAGCATCCAATGATTTTTCCATTCTATCTTTAATCTGCCATACTTCTACCATATAGCTTTAACAATAATGTAATATATCAGTATTTTATTCTCCATGTTGATATCTTTATCATATCATACAAGACACCGTTCAAGATAACAATAGTTTTCATTTTCTGTTTAGTACACTCTCTTATTGCTTCTTCTTTTAGTCCTCCATTCTGTGAATTTTTAGTGCTAAATATTTACAATCTGAGCAATGCTCTGTAAGTAGTTCAGTGTTGAGCATAAAGCCTTGCTATTGTCTTCTAATTGATATTTATTTAGTTTTATTCAGATTTATTTCTAGCTCCAACATTGCATATTCTTCTATAAGTTGATGTGTCATAATAATTGATAGTTAACGGATATCACCCAGAAACCAAGGTGCAGTAATCACATTGGAGACATATCACCTCAAGGCCAAAATATTGCCAAACTACCAGGAGATACTCTATAACAACAAGAGACTGGACCTGTGGGGAGCGGGAACTTGGCAGCTGCATCTTAACACCGCCATCTTATTTATCTTATCTGATTTAGAGTTTTCTAGCCAATACTGTCAGACTTCCTACTCTCCTGACATGGCTCCTTGTAATGTTTGACTATTCTAAAAGGGACCTGATTTTACAGAAAATTAAAATTTGATGAGTACAGAAGACCAAACACTACTTCACTTACATGCTGCCTGGCAGTGACAAACGTTATCTGTGAGTAGGAAAAAATGAATGTTCATTAAAATACCTTCCACCTACCTATCAGAGGTCACTTCACTTGGTTTACTTGTTTCTGCAAAGGAAAATCAAACTGCTTATTTTTTTTTTTTAAATCTTGTAATTGAATGATAGACCATGTGTGTTTATGGTGTGAATAATAAAATTAAAATACAAATATTAAAACTAGTTATTACAATTTTTAAATATTTTTTTCCCATAAGATTGAAAGATATTTTTTCTACCAAGAAAAGAAAGTTCTTTGAAATAATAGTGAATTTATTTAAGGTACCGGTAGTACAAAAATAACTCAACAGAACACTGCATTTCAAAAATCATCTAAAATTAAGAAAAACTTAGATATAGGAAAGTATAGTTTGGTTTTTATTATTCTTTGAATAATTAGTAATGTAGTGTTTTTATTAAATTGTAATAAATTTGTGATTTCTTATAAGTTTTAAATCTCATTTATTATAACTCAAAACCTTTTTACATAGATTTTATTTTGTTCATACACAAAATGTTTTGTTTTATAATTTAAGAAATAGATGCACATTGGAGCTGAAATCAAAGTGGTTTGTATGGTTGACAGGTTTGTGGTTATGAGAAGAAGAATGTATTGGTTACAACCAGCTATAACCAGATATGCAGGCCTGCTACTATATAAGTTTCACTGGTAGCAGAAGGTTATATAAATAAACAAGAATGAATTAATTATTTCAGTAGTACCTAATTCTAAAATTATATCTAAGATTAATAAAAATCTAATTAGTATAGCAAAAATATATTTTAAAAGGAATAAATTTAAATTTAAAAAAACAAAAAACTATGGGTAATTGCTTTAAAATACTTTATTTTTTAAGATATCTGCATCTCGACCAACTCTTGTTCTCTTCAGGCCCTGAGGATATTAGAGTATTCAAGGGCTAGGAGTCCTTAATTTTTGCCCTTTTCTTTCTTTTTTATATGGCAATGATGACTGAGAGATGTTGTGCCTTTAATCAACAGGGGGGGGGGGTACTGATTTTTTTGATGCAATTAAAATTTACCAAGTTATGGCCTTTTAAAGTTTTATTGAAACTACCTCATATTGTGTGCACAACTTTTTCAAGCTGTATTTGTTAATAATTCGTAACCCTCATCATATCAAAAATACTTCAAATAATTTAATTAACTTTATTTTGAGTTCATACTTTTTGCTCTGATGAAAACTAACCACAAGTTATGAATTAAATTTTAAAATGGACACACATGGAACCAAAAATTAAAAATCAATCTATTGACAGTATTATTTGGCCGAAATAACTATTGAACATTAATTTTCCGATTGCATGCAATATAAATTTGTATGTTTCTTGTTTTGTATTTGTATATGTAAAAATATCAAAAACAGGTTTTCTTTTACAAAAATCTGTATTTACAATAAAATTGCACACTTTTTAGTATTAATTTGTCTAAAATATAAAAATTGTTTAGCAATGTATTAGCAATGAATACATATACTATAGTAGTATATGTATTCATTGGTATTAGTGTGATTATTTATCTTAAAAAATCCGTAAAGTACATTTGATTTAAATTATTAGAACTTTGTGAGTGTCATTTTGTTTATTATAATAAAAAAAAATCGGGACTTTTTGTGATTGTATGAAATATATTTTATTTTATCCCCTTTTTACCTCTCCTCTTAAAAAGTGACTGATTAGAGAATTCAGGACTCATCGATTTGTTAAAAAGTATTTTAAAGCACTTCCCATAGTTGTTTGACTTTTTTATTTTTGAGAGAAATGTAGAGCTATTTTTATTGTAACCTAACCTACTCCAATGATGTATAAACATAAGCCTCTGCGGGAGTAAAATACAGTTAGTCAATTGACATCAGCTAATCCCTATGCTTTACAACCTAATTCTATCCATGTATTTACTTAGTTGTAAAGGTAAATCATTATTTCTTTTAATATGCAACATTGAATATTTTAATTTATTTTTTTAATAACTCACTACAATTATCTAGTGACACAAAATTTTACCTGTTTCCCCTCAAATCAAATATAGAATAGTTTCTAAAAAGGGAAAACATTTCCGTTCATGTGTTTTTAAATGAGACATAAATGATAATTTAGATGTAAACATGAGTATATCATTTAAAGTTTTAACATTCTTATGGAGATAAAGAACACAATGTATAGAGGTGGTGGTAGAACAAAACCTTAAAGAAACAACACAAGACTAATTAATTTTGAAAAATGAATAGTTGACAAATAATATAAACAGGGTCAAATTAAATGCCTTCATTTGAAGAGTACAATTAAATCACACATTTTGGCTATTATAGAGGTTTAGTCTGTCAGAATTAATTATTTTTAATGTCTCTTTTATCTCTTCGGGGTTAGCCTGATAATACTCATTATTATAATCTTAACACTACAGTAGAAATTCTGTACCTTAGAAGTGGAAGGAGAAGGCGTTATAAACTATATTTTTTTTGTAATTAACTGTATGCCACACTTTGCTTCTTCTTGTATTGTTATTAATTTTATTTTAAAACAAAATTTATTTACATTTTGCCTACCAGCAATGTGAAAAAATTACTTTTATTGGTGTACAAATTAAAACCTAATTATCTTGTTTTTGAATTTATAATTATTTTACTGTTTTATGTAGGCCTAAATATTATAACCCATAGAAAAAGTTATGTGGTTAAAAATCACTTGTCGAGTTTTTCAAGCAAATAACATTTTCAGTACCTTTTTAAGCTTTTAAAAATAGTTTATGGCATGACGTCTCTCATCTGTAGGTTTTATTTGTGCAGTGTCCTACAGCTCACATGAGTAATCAATGTTTATCAAATCAAATATGTAAGCATATTTTGGCCATATTTCGAGACGATCATTTATTTATTTCAATTTTTCATTAATTTAAAAATCTGAGAGTAGTTGCCTTAAAACCAAAATCTACAGAAATTAACTCTAACGACTTTGATAATATTTAAACTCTAAATACATTAAAATAAAACGTATTGGATGTTATTTCCCCCAAAGTGTAGGTTTTGAAGTTATCGGTTAAAAAATGAACATGTACAATGGACGCTATAAGTTCAAATATCTCAAAAAAACGGTGGAAACTATTTGGATCCAGTTTTAATGAAATGTAAAGATTTTATAATACAAACTATTCTGACGTAAAATATTAACCAGTATTGAAAAATTACGGTTCGTAATTTGGAAATTATAAAAAATGAACCATGGTCATCGTTAGAAATTTTATTTAGCCCTTATGCAGCATTGTTCTTTTATCAGCTTCCGACATAATAAGGAAAATATTTTTTTCCATGGAGTTTAATTAATTAGAAAGTATGTAAATTAATGTCATTTCAGGATGTACACAAAAGCGTGCCACTATAATTTTGTGAGGTTAATTACATGTGAGTTCATTTCCTGCCATACAGCATTTTTACAGCCGTAAATACGTTTACATTTACCGTTGTTTTCTACAGAGATGAGAATCACTAATAAGCCCAAATGAATATCTATTTTTAACATCGGTAATTATTTTCGATGTAAAGAAAACTTATTTGTTAAAATAACGGTTACTAGCTGCATGATTCATCAGTATATACAGTAGTGTTGTCTCCGAATTTATATAATATATCAAAACAAAATGTCCTTACAGATTCATCAATGTACAGGCCAAACACCTGGATCTAGAATTTTGAAATAGTATATAGAACTCATTAGATCTTACAAATCTTTCATAAGTGTCTAAAGGATATGAATATCATGACACCACTGGACTAGGTCTCGAGTAGTGGTTGTTGTTACAGTTTCGTGTTTATAAATTTTAGTTACTGTGTTGTTGAATTGTTTTAATTTAGTGAGATCTTAGTGCTGTAATCGTTATTTGGGTTAGCTTATTACAATATACTGATATTGTTTGTGTTAAATATTGTAATAGTTTTTCTACTTATGTTTTGACCTAGTTAATGTGTTTCTACCTTGTTATGAAGATTCGCCGTAACATAGGCCTACGCTTAAATCACAGTTGTAAGATCTTCAATGTAATTATTCATAATTTTAATATTAGCTAGCGTAATTGAATCGGCTGTAGACACCAAAAGTCTATAAATTATTAAAAATAACTGTTTGCTTTTAAGACTGATACTAGTTTAGTTTATTCAAAACAGACCTAGGCTAGACAAAATTGATTAAGATTTTTACTGCCCGCCTGATTTATGGCCTATACTGACATTGTCGTAAATTAATATTACACTATAAGGTTATAATATAGTAACGGTTGCATAAAATAAAAACTATAACGACTATAGTTTGTAGCTTGTAACTTTGAATGAATGTGTTATTAGTAGATTGCCGGATAAATATTTGTAATTAAAGTTTAGGTTATTGTGTAGGCTATATTTTATTGTTAGCTGCTAGGTATTGGGTGTAGGCTACCAGTGTCGCTCTTGGCTCTAGGTGATAAATGATTACACTTGATTCAACATAAGTAAACTATATTCATGAAAGAAAACATAGATATTCATTATCGAAAATTAATTGGTAGGTTTTCACTTAGGTAGGCCTACGTATAGAACTATCGGGAATTAGACGTAAATTTGTACACCATAACCTACAATTTTTATAAAGAATCAATAACAATCTATCTAGTAACCAGAATTTGAGCGGGATTCTTGTCAAATTTGATGGTTAAACTAGGTTTAATTATTGCTTTTTAATATTTTTGTTAGCTCTAATAAATTTAATAAAGGTTTTCAAGTAAAATGATAGGCCTTTGAAACGGTTTTACGAAAGATTCTTCTTGACTATAGATCGTTAATTAGCCAATGAGAAGATTAATTCAGTTTATTATGATGATAGCGACATATTGATAACAAGATCGGGGAGGTAAATTATTCACAAATTTCAAACAAAATTCTCATCATAAACGTCAACCTAACAGCTGCGTCCCGAATTTGATTATTGTTAACTTTAGGCCTATAGGTTGTAAGCAAGTCATGTATTAAAACTTCATCGAATTTTAATTTTTGGGATTTTCTTATGGAAGCTAGAGATAATTTAGCACCATTTTTGGCTCACAGTAAACGCTAAACTTTTTCACACATTCAACTATAAAACCAAAAATAATATTCGTCACATCTTTCTAAAATTGTAACAGAACCTAACCTAATCCAACTTAGTCAATGTAAACCGATGTAGCCTAACCGATTTAACATGTATTGCTTATAAGAGAGAAAAAATACATAATATTCTTTATTGCTGATTTTTTTGTCCAATCATTTTCTTTTAGAGATAAGTTGGTTTCGAAGGCGCTTCTTATATCAACGTTTTGTGAAATTAAACAAAAAATATACATTTAAACAGGACCTATGCTTCTACCATACAATCGTCCTATAAACGTAAATTGTATGCCCAAGTAGTAGAGAGAGAGCGATTATTTATTATTATTTTTTTTTGAATGATGTCTTTCTCTTGTAGGCCTATATATATTTGTGCTCTATAGCCCAAATAAGTGGACAGATTTGATTAAATTTGTGTGTTGTTATTAGTTGTTAATAGTTTAGCCAAATTTCGAGGTTTCCCCCCATTTTTTTAAATCTACATATTTAGGAGTATTGTAGTTTCAATAAAACTTAAAATTACAGTTTGCTAACCAGTTTTATCAAATTTTGGTAAAATATAACCTCTAAGGAACCAAATAAAACGTATTAGTGGCAATCGCCCTAAAAAGACGGGTTAAGGTTAAAATTTGAAATGATTAAAACTCATTTTTAAGTAATCGTATCCAAGTCACAGATTTTAATCCAAGTTATTTAATACTTAGACTACTCCGTCTTGTGACTTATGTTGTAACATATGATACGCGTTTCAGTTTCAGTGTAAGTTTTGTAGTGTTTTAATGTTTTAACGACCTCTCAGGAGCGAGTCTGAAGATGGAACATATGTTCAGAAACGCGTAACATATGTTACAAAATAAGTCACAAGACGGAGTATTGAATAACTTAGTTTAAAATTTGCAAAACCAAACATGTTTTATACTTTAAGAAATAAAAGCGTTATAATTAAAAACACGCCCTCAATAAATCATTAATAGGTGTTTCAGTTACTGTAATTTTAGTAAAATTTAGCTTATAACCTAGGTTTTATTATTTGCTGTACATATAGTTTTTAAAATGGTCACAATATTTCAAAATGGAGGGAGTTTAAAAAGGTTGTCTAACACTTCCTTCTTCTCTAAGCCTTAAAATAATAAATTATTATTGAAACAGCCCGTTTAGTTATGGGCGTACTAGACAACATTTGATGGGGTGATCCGTGGTCAGCACATTGAGATCCCACCGTCATAATTATAGCTTTTGAGGCCTAAATTCGTTACTAATCGTAGCTTCCCCACTATTACACGGTGTTGGGTTAACTCCGTAACTTTATAAGCCCCATGACAATAATTCGGAACTTCTTGTACACAAGAACCAATCAACTAGGACCTATATAAACCTCTAATAACTTATTTTCTTGCAGCTTTTTACGAAGAGAAGGCAAATGAGCATTCTAATCACGAAACACCAACATGAATTCGCATTCTAATACCAATATATACTAGCAGCATGTAAAGTTTGACTGTCCGGCTTTAGAAAGTATCCAACTAACCTACTTGTTCCTAATAGAAATTCTTTAAAAAAATGAAGAGTTATACAATTACCATATTTTGTCATGCGAGTAGGCCAAGTGAATGGTAGGTACACAGTCACCAAGATGTAGGCCCTACAGCAACCGTTACCTTTTAAATGAGATATGGTAATTTGTAAGGATACATTGAAAGTAGGCCGGCAATAAATACGATGATAAAATATAAATGAATCATCGTGATCAAAGTCGTGATCGAAACGTTTGTAAAATAATCTCATCTTGAGAACTTACGCAAGATTAGGATCTATAAGCTTAGATGAAAGGAGTTGTTGTGGGTTGAGACCATATGTTTTAAATCTGGTAGAAAGCTAGAATGTGAAGTACAAGAGAAACCTTGTTTGTTTCATGTGGCTTGCGTGTAATTTGCGTTATTCCAATCAAACAAAATATGTTTGATTTTAACTGGAAAGACCTCAGTTAATATACGGTGTAAAAATAGTCTACTAACTTTCTTACACACCCAACCACAAAACCAAATACCAACCATGCAAAACTATTCTTGACCAAAATTGTCAGTTCGACAATTGTCAGTTAAAAAATCGAAATTAAAAATAAATGCCGTCTAAGATTTTATAAATTATTTTAAACAAGATTTAACTAAGGCCTAAATTCGACCTTAGCGTAAAACGTGTTTGTTGAAATTTAGATACAACAGCACAAATTTCTCCACCAATGAACCAAAACTTCTTTTTTTACGTGTCGTATTAGATCTAGCTAGATGCTAGAAGATAAAAGGCGGTCACGATAGAGGTGTCAATACAATATGTTGGCCACTATTCAAGATGCCGGGTCTGAGACTGGGCTAAATTTTAAATTGCTAGAAGATAGAATTGTTTTGTGATAAAAGTATTGGTAGGCTACAATACGTCTTGGACACTGTTCAAAATGCTACGCTTGAGACTGGACTAAATTTAAATAAACCTTCACCATGGAAATTCCTCTTCCTTGGCTGCAAGCTGTCATTGACACTAACTATTTGTATTTTGTGTGTTGTATTGCTCTTTAGCCTATATCTCGATAGATGCTAAAAGATAGAATGGTTTCGTGATAGCAGTATTGATACAATACATATTTTGGCCACTGCTCAATGTTGTCACGTTTGAGACTGGACTAAATTTAAATAAACCTTCACCATGGAAATTCCTCTTATATTGCTATGAGCTGTCCATTAATGAAACCTCTTGTATTGTTGAATACAAGTTGTATCTCGCTAGATGCTAAAAGATAGAATGGTTTCGTGATAGCAGTATTGATACAATACATATTTTGGCCACTGCCCAAGGTTGTCACGTTTGAGACTGGACTAAATTTAAATAAACCTTCACCATGGAAATTCCTCTTCTATTGCTATGAGCTGTCCATTAATGGAACCTCTTGTATTGTTGTATTGCAAGTTGTATCTCGCTAGATGCTACAAGATAGAATGGTTTCGTGGTAGCATTGTTAATACAATACATAACTTGGCTACTGTTCAAGTTGTAATGTCTGTGACTGAGCTAAATTTAAACCATCGGTATGGAAATTCCTCTCCCTCGGCTCCAAGCTAAATTTAGAACAAACAGCCCAGATTTCTCCATGAATGAACCAAACCCCTTGTATTTTATGTTGAATCTACAGTCATTTGTGTATACATTTCTATATTTGTACTCTCCCTCATAGCGATTGTTTCATATCTTGACAAATCAACGTCGAGTAGTTTGACAAAACGTTAAGACAAGTAGCCTACGTTTAAGTTGAGATATTTTATAAAATATTGTAAGAAAGGCTTCTTTTTACCGAATTTCTTTACCTGTAGGAATATAGCTATTACTGTTGCTATCTACCAGGAACCACCCAGAACACGTTTTTATTGTTCATTCGTAATCATATGTTTGTGAGTGCGTGAGATGCTGTGCATGTACAACATCGCTCCAATGATAGACATTATTACTAATTTGTTTTTTTATTCGGCATAAATATACTTTATTTCTATTTTGTTAGCCTAAATAATATGTTATAAATGAGCCAGATTTGCTTGTAGAAAATGGTTTACATTTGGCCATCATTTATGTACTTTTGAAGATAATATAGTGAAGTTTCAACTTAAGGTACATAAAACAGTTGTTATTTAGTTTTATTCGTAATTAGGTAACCACTGTTGTGTCGTTTAATCATGTGGTTCATTCATCTTGTATAACATGACAACTGTACAAAGGAAAGTTTAGTGTGCTTGCGAAATTCCATTCT
This sequence comes from Aphrophora alni, assembly GCA_963513935.1. Lineage (NCBI taxonomy): Eukaryota > Metazoa > Arthropoda > Insecta > Hemiptera > Aphrophoridae > Aphrophora > Aphrophora alni. Next base: position 72,895,736 of record OY740774.1, read on the forward strand.
TTAACTCTGTATTTGCATGTTTTATGAAGAAACATTCGTAGATGGGACAAAGAATCAGAAGAAACTGGTAGCTAATTACTGTAGCCTACATCAAAAGTGTTCAGGTATGTTTTGAAAACATACGAGAAATTTTTTACAAAGTCGAATATAATCTGTTTGAAACTATCCTAGATGTTCGAAAAGCAACAGTTCAGATGATTTTGAAAAGACGGCTCAAGTTTAAAGACCATAAAATTAGTTGCGTCCTTTGCGACAGAAAATAACAATAAAAGGTATGACTTTGTTTTAAACATTCTTGATGAAATTGATGGTAATAAGAATTTTCTGAACCGATTTAGTGATGGCTACTTTCTGTACATCTGCACAATATTCGAATTTGTGTAAATAAAGTCATGTTACCATTTGTGTTTTGTTACCTTCGTTTACAAAAATCATGACACCTCAAAAGCCAATTTTTGGTGCTCTCTAGCTCGGGGTTGGATTACTGGACCCCTTTTCTTTGCACAAGGGCTGCCTTATGACCCAACCCTGTAAACATTTTTTTTAAAAAACACACACAAGATAAGAGACCAAAATTATCATGACTGCCGTCATCTGTAATTTGTAAAATGAACGATTACGGCTGGTGGAAGAGTCATCATCCTAAAACTCACACATACACACTACACACACAGGGAATTACATCTGACCCTTGACTTCCAGCGTGATTCACCTACTGGACTCACCTTATTACAAAATCTTTTTTTTACCGTACAAGTTAAGCACAAAAATATTGTTTTTTTTGTCCTGGGCAAATTTTTAAGAAAACTGATACCAAACAACACCAATTTCAAGCAATCCTGTCCTTTACCTGTCTTCTAATGAGATGATTACACTGCTGTCGTCAACCACATTAACTGTTGTATAACTGTAGCAATGCTCCTCTGTAGTAAATGAAAACTCATAGTGTGGATATACTGTATAAGTACTTTCTACTTATTCAAAAACGTTTTATTTTTATAATAAAACTGGAAAGGGACTGGGGTTGTGGTGTGGCGGGGGAACGGTGTTACCAAATCATATTTCATTATTTTCAAGAATTCTTAGGCTAGTATTATGAGTAATTATTTTTAAAATAATTTCCGTTTAGATTATTTTGTCTCTGTTCATTTCAGAGTAATTACTGACCTTTTACCTAAGCATATTTTGTCTCTTTCATAGAATTGACAACATGGGACCGCTACTGGCGTTTAATTACTGACCTTTTATCTAAGCATATTTTGTCACTTCCATAGAATTGGCAACATGGAAGGGCTACTAAAACAATGTCGCCTGCCATTCGTCCAGAAGACTAAGAACCCCTCACATCATTCTGGTTTCACTTCCATAGAATCCCGTTCTAGTTTAAATCCGACTTAAAATCTTATATACTATAACAATGGAAGTTTATATAATTTTTAATCTAATTTACTAATTTATTTAAACAAAAGCCACACGTTGGTGAGCCAAATATAACAATGGAAGTTTGTTATATGTTTTTATCTTGCCACACGTTGTGCGACCAAATATAACATTTAAGCAACACCTGCTTTGCTAATTATTTTAATTAGCCTTTAATTAGTTAAGCCACACGTTGGAATGCCAAATATAACATACAAGTTATATATAATTATTTTGATTACTCTAATTTAAAAGTCACACGTTGTCGTGTCAATCTAATATTTAAGATGTTAGATTTACTTATTTATTTGCAACACTACTAAAAAGGAACAACTTATGATTATTACTCATAAACAACACCGTTTACCTGGATAAAACAAACTCTTTCTTTTAATTTTTTAAAAGAACAAAATTACTATAGCAATAAACATATACATGAAATTTATACTTATTATCTAGAAAAACCATTTACTTTCCATTCATTCCTTAAGATTAATTTATTTATCATATACAATTTTAAAATTACAAAATTTACTTTATTTTAACTCTTGTTAAAATTTTCAAATTATCAGTTCCTTTTAGTTTATTATATTTCTTTACAAACTTATTTAAAACTTTAAATTATTATTAACATTGATCATCTTTTTATTTTATCTCGGCTAGCTCAGTTCTTTACAATTAATTTAAAAACAACAAAATCTTAATCTCGGGTCTTGGGTTTTTTTGAATGGCTCAATCGAAAGTGAAATCAATTCTAGGTGAATTTAATAATTAACAATTAATTGGTTTTGTACTTATCAAATCTGCTGGTCCTTCTTGCTCGGTCAGTTAGCACTTTACACTCCACATGAATTTAATTTATCTTTTTTTTATTAACAAAAAACACAAACACCACACTGCTTAAACACTTTTCGTTGGTATTTAACGTTGTCTCTCCTTCCCAGATGCCGTTCCAAAATAGGCCTCTCCTTCCTCGAAATCGTCCCAAAATCTGTCTCTCCTTCCTTGTAGTCGTTCCAAAATTACAGCGCCTGTTCTACGATGATTGGTCCCTCCTTCCTCTGGTGAATTTAAACTCCTTTTCCAAATCTGTCTTTTTATTAAGAACTCCACAAACTCCAAATCTAATTTCCTTTACTAATTCAAACTTTCTTTACTTCAATTCAACTTTACTTTCAACTTATCAAAAACCTTTCAATATTAAGAGACTTCTTGTCCCTTACTCGCTGAAAAAAAAAACTATTCTTTTGTACACAGCGTACTCTTGCTGAGTACGCGACCTTCCGTCGTGGCGACTCTGGTAAGACTCCTTAACAAACTATTTTCTAATGTTCCTTCTCTAAAACACTGTTTTTCGCGCCCTATTCGCTGATTTGTCGATTTATACCAACTTTCTCTGCTTACGACTTTCGCAATTCCTACTGGTTGTTTTTGAATTCTGCCGTTGTGTTTTTTAAGTTTGGAGCGTCTCCGATTGGCCGACCTACTTTCTACTTGCGTTTTTCTAAAATACCGTTATAATGCTGCTTTCCCTTGATTTCTCTTTTTTTTCTAGTAAAAACTCTGCTACCCTAAGAATTCCGTTATGTACACACGTGTTGGCCTCAAGGTTCTTGAAATCTTAGTGCTATTGTAGCCTAGCACGTACAATTTTTATTACAGGCGGCATCTGCCGTTTTCTCTTCATTTGTTTCTTAACATGGTTCTATATTTATTATTTTATTCAAGTTATATTTTAATTAATTTATTTTTAGATTTCATGATTGATGATTTTATTTAGTTTAATTTAATTGATATCATGATATCGTTACAATACAGTAGCCTCAGACTAGGATTGTGTCAGGTGTAATGGGCGTGTCCTCCCTTCTACTTGCTTCCCTAGTCTGACTTGACGGTACAACCCATTCTAAGACAACTAGGTACACAAAGTAGTGCTTAGCTAAATTTAATTCCTAAAGTTACAACTTCGTGACAGACTTTTGTAAACGTTTAATTCTTATTTACACCGATAAAAGAAACGAAAGTAGGGTACGCGTTTACACAGAAGCATTTGAGGTCTATATTTTTGTATTGGGGTTGTACCGCTGAAAGTAAACGCAACAAACAAAGTGTGGAGGCACCTCTTTTCCTCTCCACCCCAGACTCATCCCTACCTTGAGGATACTGTATTTCTTCTCTTCGCAATACTTTTTCTGATGTATTGTATCAACCTGTAAAATATTGACACCATACATTTTATTTTTGTCTTAATAGTGTTCCTTTTATTATTGCTAAGTATGGGGATATGAAATTTAGTAAATTCCTGGTAGGCTACCACTTATTTTTAACTGTTCAAATCTCGTAGTTCAAAGGTTATAGGAGGTTTCCATTTATAGCTTGATTTTTGTGCAGCTTAGTGGATTACGTTTATGTGTTATAAATTGAAATCTGTACGTTGTTTATAAATATTTATGTATTTATAAGAGCTTTAAACGAAGCAAGATAAAGCCCTTAAAAATACATAAATAAATATTTTTCAAAGATGGCGGAGATGGGTGAATAAGACAAGTTTATGCAATGTTTTGTACAGTTTATTCAATCTATGTTTGTTTACTTGAACGCAGTGAATAACAACAACAAGATCCACTCAACTTGATGATAACATATTTATGGAAATTGAATTCATCTGAATTTCCAACGCACTTTCTGGTAATTCTTGTGAAAGTCGATGGTCTCGGCGATAAATCATTTAATGGCTTTCTGTTTTTAAGTGATACTTAAGAGCAAATAATCTGTTACTATTATCCTAGTAAATTATTTATAAGAACTTTAGATCTTATGTCTGGTAACCTACAATATCGAAGAGGCGTTGTTGTGTCAAGGCGATAAAACTTTACTGTCATCATAGACTTATTAGGAAAGACGAAGAGCGCATAAAATACAACTAGCCAAGAGAATCTGAGTTGGTCAAAAAAGATCTGATAGGAAAGATGGATTAGAAAGCTCTAACCCAAGACTAAATGAAGACAGGTGTACATCCAGCTAAATTCCTCGGGGTTTCTAAGCCCATATTTATTATAAGTTAGTACAAGTTGAAAAGATTAGATACAAGAAATGAGATCCCTTGCCCTCGAATACTCTAATAGCGTCAGGGTTGGAGGAAATGAAGAGAAATCTGATCAGAAAAGATGAAAGAGATGGATCTAACCCAAGATTAAATAAAGAAAGGTAAAATTGAAAGAGAGAATAAAACAGAAACGTTTTGGTATATACAGGGTTATTTAGTTGTGGAACAGTCGGAGTGAGGCAGAGATTGGGTCAACTGGAACTAATCGGCTTAGCTTGCCCGGGTCCGGGTCCCATTGTTGGGGCATCCTTACTGACCTGCGCGGAGACAATAGGCATTGACTCATAATATATTTGTCCAGTCAAATATTTAGCTTAGACAATTTTTAATAATTGACAAAAACAAATATCACTACGACTTTTGTCATAAAATGCTGTGAATTTTGATATAAAATTTCAAATAAAACTGTTTATTTTTGCTTATACAAGCATATACAACAAGTATGGTTATTGACAAAACTGAAAAATTATTATTAATTTATGTGGGATTATTGTTTTTTTATAGTCAAACGTAGGAGACACTCCGTCAATTTTTTAACAGATGACCAAAGAAAAATCAAACTGGAAATCTTTATAAGGCATAAAAATGTACTTTTTCGTACATTTTTACCCCGTAAACAAAATCGGGGATTTTGAGGGCTGCTCAAAAATCATAAATGTAAACCCCCATCAATTGACAACAGATTTTAAAGATCTCGATAAAAGAAAACTAGAGGTCCCTATGTTAACCCTATCCAAAATGGCGGCCGATAGTAATACTCTCTTGTTCACTTAGCTCCAATACAATAACTAGTCATTTCCGATTAAGAATTTTAACAGTTCTGAATAACAATAAGCCATATAAACCGTTAACTTTTGCGAGATCTAAGAAGTAAATCACAAATAAAGTAAGCCCTAAACAGTATGTAAAGTTAACCCGTTAACTTTGCGAGATACAAAATTCAGAAGCATTTGTCATGGATTAACAATAAGCCATATAAACGGTTTAGTTTTACGAAATTTAAATAATCAATCACAACACAACGTGAACCTTCACAAATAAATTAAGCACTATATAAAATAATTTAAAACAGCTGTTGTAAATTCTCAAACAAAATAAAACACATTTGAGAATTTATAAAGGCTTCAAATTAATTTTGTTGCGGTAAAACATGTTATTTATCCATAACAAGCATGTTATTTAAATGATAAATTTATCACAAAACTGTTTCCAAGGAGAAAATTAATAATTTCGGCAAATTTGCAGCTAACACTTTAATTTGACATCTCAATTATTAAAATCTACCCTGTGTAAGGAAATACGCGACTGGCGCAGAAATTCCTTAGCGAATTAAATATAAGATACACAAGAAAGGTCCTAGCTTGGTCAACACTAAGAAATTGAAGTACTGATAACAATTCTCAACCACTGATAAGATATCAGGTCCCAATTTGTTGAAACTTATGAGAGTTCGGCTTTGAGGTTACCCAAGAATTTAACGTTGTTCTCTTGACGCCAGTAGGGATAAGGTTGAGATAGAGATCTCTAATTTTCGGAGTTTTTTTTCTTTTATCAAGACCTTGAAAAGGAGATGTTACTCGACGGGGTTTACATTTAAAACTTTTAATAGCCTGTAAATCACGAAAAGTACATTTTTATGTCAAACATTTTCTTAGTTTCATTTTTTATTGTTTATTCGTTCAAAAGTTAACGGAATGTCCCCAAACTTTTGATTAACCCCCTACATTTATCCGTCCTGCTCTAGTAGAAGAAATAAAGCAACACAGATATTTGTAAAGAAATGTTTGGAGTATCTAACAATAATGAGGAACCATCTGTGGCCCAGCCAAGGAGCCCACCAAATAAAAACTATAATAAATATAAATTAGGATGTAATGGGAAGGGATTCTAAATAATAAAATATCAATTGGCACTTGCAATTTTGTTGAGCAGTGCAAATTACGTAGAGGGGGGGGGGGAGACGAGGAGTGGAGGGCTTGAACCAGTGAGCCGAGCGAGAGTCTGTTCCGAGAGCCGCGAGAAGGAAGTTGAACGGCAGACCGCTACGGGACGAGGTCAGTCCATTTTCGGCCACGTGCTATCTAAATTAATCGGTATGCTTTTCGGCCACTATTAAGGCCTTTTATCTAGCCGTTATGTCTTTTTATAAATTATAATTATTACTGTATTCTTCTAATTCGGCGCTAAAATAAAAGATAATATTTAATTTAACTTGCGTTCATTAGCGTCCTAACCCCGACTCCTTGGCCCATCCTGACAAGATTCTGCTAAAGTGTACGCAGTCTCCAGCCAGCCGGAGCTTCCAGCTGGTCGAAAGAAGTGGAGACGGCCACACATCAAATTAGGGGAAAGAACTAAGGAAATGATAATTAAAGAAAAGAAATGGACATGCTACGCATCAAGAATGGAGAAAGATAACTGATAAGGCAGACCAAGGAGGATAAAATAAAGACAATTAGCGGTCGAATACTCTAATCAAGAACAAGAGAGACCTGATAGGAATGATGAAAGTGAGAGATCTAACCCATGACTACATGAAGAAAAGTGTTGATCCATCTGGGGTCCTTGGGTTTGCATATCCGTGTGCAATGTTTTTCCATCGCTTCATTTTTTTAGAGAAATTATCAATTAATATTACACTTGTCTTTAATGAGTCCAAAATGGCCATGCTGACAAACTCTGTCACTATTATTGATATTAAGGTTTACGTGTTAAAGGAAATACACCTTTGTTGATGACATCACAGTGTAATAATATCTTTGCGTAAACAATAGAAAGACGTGAGTAAAGATTGCTTCAGTTCGTCAACATCGACAAGTAACTAAGATAAACATTTCTCTTATTTATTGTTGACATACATAATGGATTTATTGTCGTGGCTTTGCATCACCGTGTTTTCTCTATAGTAATAGATTAATGTTTGCAGATAAAGAAAAAAGACTTTAATGCCTACAATGTAATGTTTTCATATTAAATTATAGTTACCGTAAGTCCCTTCGTCATAACATCGACACTCCAGTCTATCTATGTCCACCAATAGACTATTTTCACTTTTTTTTTGTCACTACTTGTTTGTTGATTGAAAATTTCGAAATGTTTTAACGCTCTGCTCCCCCTCTGCCATATTGGATTCATCCCCCATAAGAATAATTTTAAACTTGGGAAGTTGTACTGATCTCAATTTTTATCTCAAAATTATCATTTTAGAGATCACGTAAACGCGGAGGTTTCCCTTTTTAAAAACCAGGATATATTTATTATTTTTTGAAAAAATTGATTCAACGTTGGTGAATCGAATTTCGAGTTCCTTTTTTATGGTGATTCAATAAATGTCACCGAGCCCCGAGCAGTGATCCAGTGCAGATAGGATAGTTGTAAACTAAGGACTTTTGAGTTGAAGGTCAAATACGTTGTGAATTAAAAATGTAAACAATTAGCAAATTCAAGAAAGGCGACGTATATGTGGGAGAGAAAGGGTTGATTATACGCATGCGTAAATAGCATACTGCCTAGTCTAAGCTTAACGTTTCCCCGCCTTTTATAATAAAACTAGGACTATTTTGTGCTACGGCCGCCGCGTATTCAGGGTGTTTTTGTCCTGGCGCTCACTCCCGTAGACTCGATGGTCGTCTGTGTTTTTGTTCGTTTGTTACGGCCAAACTCGTTACGTAATTTTGATATATAATTCTTTATTTTACATTTTTAAATGGCGGCTACTCGAACAGTTATTGCAAAGCTCCAAATTATGGACAGGGGGGCTCGGAAGTATTCAATATAATAGTGATAACAAATCAGTCATAGAAAGAAAACTTTTGAAATGAAAAATAAATTTTGAAATGTTTTCTAATACTTTCACATGTAGATTTTTATGTAACTAAAAGAAGTCTTCAATATAATTTTTATGTTTTAATTCATATCAGTTGAACCTTTTCGAGTTTTATAGGGGTCACACAAATAAATAAATTGTTATTTATACTTTTTGTTTGAATTCATTTAAACCTTAAACCCTCAGGGTTCACTTTCCTGAGAACGGACTTGGCAATACCGAGGGGACCTAGCTGGAGCTACACCCTTTTTCAAGTAGTCTTGTGTTAGATCTCTCTCTTTCATCTTTCTTATCCTGTCTCTCTTGACCAACAGGTCTTTTTCTGACCCTGACGCTATTAAAGTATTCGAGGGATAGGATACTTTATTTTATGTTCTTTTCTTTATAAAGCGATAATGACCTAGAGGTTTTTCACCTACAAACAAACAAACTTTCAGAACTAAATAGCCTATAACTTTTAAACAGAGTATTTCTGAAATAGGGGTCAAACTTCTGGAGCGGATTTCTTATATCAAAATAATGAAAAAAGTTCGTATAAATAAAGATTTTAAAACGTTTCTTTTACAGACAGTCCACCATTTTGTATTTTTACAAAAACCCACTATAACTTTAGAAATAGATAAGATAATGACTTCAGATTTGGCATATGCATATTTCATGTTAGTAAAGTTTTAAATGTTTAGCAAAAACAAAGAATATATTTTGTAATATTTTTAAAATGGCGCCCGTTTAAAATCTTTAATGTCAAATATCTGGTAAACCGTTAACTTTACACAAAAGAGACAAAATTTCAACATTTCTAATACAGAACAACATGGTATCCTTATTTGTATAGGATTTATCGTCTTGTCTGTGTAGACGGGTTGTGACTTACAGACACAGCGTGAAATTATAAGGGTCCTTGGTTTTGCCTGCGGATCCTAATAAAGAGAAATTAATGAAAATACAATTAATATTTTAATGGCTATTGAATTGTTTGTTTCACATCTCACACAACTCAGTGCTTTTAAAACTTATATGCTACGCATTTCTCATTGTGTGGTAAAATTAAGTTGTAGGGCTAATCGTCATACGAAAAACTATAACGTATCATTTTGCATTACAATTTAATTTCAAATTCAAATACTTTTTTCAGATTTGTGCATTGAACACACCATGATTTTTTAATTTATCCTAGCGCCAACATATTGATATTTTTGTTAAATAAACATATTCGTAATCAGAATAACTTCTAGTTTTATTTTATTACCCACACATAAATTTAAAAAAAAAAAAAAAAACCAACTCGATAGTTTTTACCGCTAAAAGGTCATTTTATTTGCTACCGCTATATTTTTCCTATATGTGGGACAATACAAAAAATATAAATGCAAAGTTTCAAATATATAGGATTTATCGTCTTGTCTTGTGTAAACTGGTTGCAACTTACAGACAGAAAGACGGAGACACACGCGCATGGAATTATTAGGGTCCTTGGTTTCCCCCTACAGACCCTAAAAAGAAAGTTAACAGTTAAACCAATTCCTTTTTAATTTATTGTAGACAAGGAGTCTATTTTTGTATCTACTCGTGAATGTTAATATGGTATGCTTGTGTGTGTGTGTGTCTGCGCGCGCATGCACACCCAGGGGGTGGGGGAGAAACTTGGTCGCATTGTAAAGGTTGAACTGGGTTTCTGCCACTCGGACCTTGGTTTTACCGTTTTACCTATGGATCCTAAAAATAACAAATCAAATTCGCATCTTATCAGCTGTATGCCGAGTATTTATAAGTAGAGTAGGTAATCTTATCGATAATAAATCCGATAAGTGCTCCCGAGACATTAAATTAAATTTTTAGAAAAAGTTATGTGATTGGTCAAAAAATCTATGTCAAATATTTTATACTGTATCCGTTTGGAGTCTAAAATACTGTTTTTTTTGTTTTAAATTATGGTTGATGTCTGTCAGAATTATGTGCACTGCTCTACAGTCCAAACACGTGGACCGATTTTAATCAAATTTGGTATGTGTGTATATTTTGACCATATCTCGGGAGGTTTTTCCATTCAAATTTTGCTCAAGTATAGCTTCTTAGAACTCAAACACAACGTATTGCTTGCCACCTCTGTAAAAATTTTGGTTCGAGGGTTAACGTTAAAAAATCGCCACGAGGTTGTTATAAAACACATCATTTCTCAAAATCGGTTCCACCAATATCGTTCAAATTTTAGTGAAGTGTAAACAATGACGTGTGCAAAATAGCAAGTGAAAAAGTATTATGCTAATTTGCGCAAAACAAAAATAAACCTTGACTACCATAAAACGCTTGGTTCTAATCAAATACGTTTTACCCAACAAATACGTTTTACCCAAAGGAAGTGTTCAAGCACAAACGTTGGAACTTATTTAGACGTTATTTGTAGCGCAATTTCACTTTTTAATTTACAACTACCTACCTGATATTTTTGGTTCTAACTGACGAATAGTTTAGGCGGGTTATTTGATTTTCGGGGATGGAAGATGAGAAAGTTTGTGCAGTTTTCTTCCACCATTCATATTTTCGTATGAAACAAGCAGGCGGTTTCATCCCTTGAACAGCACCGCAGTTTCAGATCAAAATAATTGAGCCTTACCTTCGTGAATAACGATAAAGTTTGCTACTTCAGAAAAGTATCCCAATTAATCTAACTTTAGCTTGTTTTTATGTACTTTCAGATAGTAAAACAAACTAACAATATACTAGTAAATCTGTGGGGGGGGGGTTATGTTTGTACTCTCATATCTTAAAAACTATTGGACAGATTTTAATGAGAATTCGTAACATCAGAGTTACCACTCAGGAGAAGGTTTTAATATTGAATTCTTTTTGATATCTCAATTACAAATTGAGTTATGATATTAAAAAGGTTTTCCTGTGTATTTTTCCGATTAAGTAATGGCAGCCGTAAAGATCGATCTTTCTTCGTGGTAATCACAACATCTACTGGACTGATCTCAATGAAACTTTGCAAGATTATAGTACTAGTAGTTTTGAAGAAGAGTTTAGAATTTGTTTCATATTGATATCTTAAAAACAAATTGAGTTAATATATCTGTAGCAGTCTTGTGCGTACTTAGTAAATAAATCACGAATCAGCCAATTAACTTATTTGTGATTATGTGTTTGAACAAATATAATATGTGCCAAAGAAACATTGGTAACAAATAAAACACTTATTTTTTAGTATAATCACAAATTTAATGAAACTAGTCGACCCATGGTTTCGCTAGTTACAGCATTGTCAAGGTATTTTACATCTTGTAAAATATCATTCTTGTAAAATACCTTGACAATGCTGTAACTAGCGAAACCATGATCGGCAAGTTTCATTAAATTTGTGGTTATACTAAAAAATAAGTGTTTTATTTAGTAAAATGGAATACCACCAAGTACCTATGGTCCTTAGCATAAATTGTAATGTTTAATTCAATTCGAAGGTATCAATTCTTCTAATCTTCTTCGCTATTTCAGACTGAGCAGATTTTTAATTCTATACTAGAAGTCATTTGGTATGTAGTGGCGCTTGACCTTCATCGGGCAAACAGGTTCCCGTCATATTTTAGTGGTGGGGGAAGCGAGTGAGTCAGTGTTCCGCCCTCCCTCCAAGCGTCACGACATAACAAAGAGCTATAGTAAATCTGTAGGCCTGTTTTTTGTTGGTAATGCTCACTCATAACAGCTGATTAAATTTCATCAGCTTTAATAGTTCACCACAAAAATAGGTTAGGCCTAGCCCTGTGTGAACATCTTACGACAGCTGATTAGGTTCATCAGCTATAATAGACACAAAGATAGGTTAGGCTTAATCTAGACCAGTTGAAACATTATGGAAAGTGTTTTAAACTTACATACAAATGTAATTAGCTACAGCGAATTTAGGTCCATCGTCCATCAGCTTTAATAATTCAACACAAAGCTAGGTTAGCTCTAGCCTAGACCAATGTAGGCTATAACCTTTTGAAAAGTGTTGTAAACTTTATTTTGGCCAAAGTGTAAATGTATCATTATGTTTTAATATAGATGTGTATACAAATTTTAAAAATCTTTAAAAACTATAGTTGTCTTAAGCTAATTTCGATTCCCATTTGTAATATGTAGCTAATTTAAAAATAATGTTGATTCTGAAAGAAATTCGTAACTTTTTTTTTTATAAAAAATGGATGAAAAGGCGAATAATCTAATTTCTTAAAAAATATTCTATGACATTTAGTTTCCGACATTTTTAAATTTAATGTCGAATATAATAATTATTAAAAAAATATTTTCAAAACTTGTTATTTTCCAAAGATTTCTTGCACCAAGGAATAAACTCTATACTTACATTACCCCCCTCCCCTCCAAAAACAGGAAAAGAGAATAAATTAGATGACTCGGAATGAGCATTTTAAAATTATAAATTCATTCCACTATTTGGTTATGTAATATAAAAATATGACAATAGTTGATGCGTTATCGTTGAACATAACGGAAATATTCTGAATTGTTCCATTCAGAGGTTGTTGACTTGACTCGTGATCGATACCTCTACATGTTTAATGATCATTCAAGTCGTTCTATTTCTATTTAGAGCTGAAGGTCGTGCGTGGGTGGTGTGTATAGTGGAACAGCCCTAAGAAGACACTTGTGCCCGGTGCGGGGCGGTAGAGAAAGAGATGGATTATGTCGGAAAATAACACCGTTCCACAAACATTAACTTTGCCTCCGAATCGCCAGCTTACTGAGACTTGCCCTCCTCGCACCCCTTAACGTTTACTTCGAGAATAGTACAGCGTTTTCTCCCGATCTGCGAAGTGTCTTCTTAGACCTGTTCCACTATATAGACTTTGATATTAGAGTATCTATGGCTATTGCATCTTCCCTATCAATATTTCAAACCGAAGTGAAATAAAGTATCTCTGATTAAGCTGGGAGGATTTACTGCCAAACACTGCAGGATATTCTATTGGACACTGCCTAACAACGATATACCAACAAATATTGAGGTCTGTCGGTTTGCTTCTGCTGGACACTTGCTGTGGAAGTTTAACAGAGCTTATTTGGAAGTGTCTGAGTTGATTTTAAGGTCCTCTTTGATGTGGAGGATTATGGGATTAATTCTACCCCTATTGGATTCCGTTCACATATCAGGAAGTTCCAGGGACCTCAATTGAACCAGGACATCCTGCGATTGATAACCAAATCAACCTTGCTGAGACTGATGAACCATCTCTTTCTTGACGAAGACAACTACAAATAACATATATTAGTAGTCTGCGCTCCTTTTATCATCCAGCTTACGACATCGTGTTTAATAATCATTTGGCTGAACAATATGAATATCCTAAGAATCAGTCTGCCCCATTTCCCACTAGAACGATTAGAATTCTTAACAATTTGGGACTTGTACATCCTCCAATGTATGAGTATGCTCCGCGTTTTATTCCTTCATGGCTTATTCAAAAGCCAACTTTTGATTTTCCCTGTTCAGGTTCATCAAGTACAACACTCTATCGGCAGAAGTTTCATTTTATACTAGATCTAGTGAAGTTATTTTCATAGATGGTTTTAAACTGGACAATAAAGTCAGCTGTGCTTATTACTCGTCAGGTCGGAAATATGTGTATGGATTACCCTCAGGTTAAAGTGTATTTTCTGCCGAACTCTACGCTATTTTGAAAGATCGTAATACCGTTCCATCCTGTTTCCGTCACTATCTTTTGTGTTCCGATTCTAAAAGTGCTTTATAGGCTATCTAAGATATGTATTCTAATAATTCCGAGGTTCCATACACAGACTTCAGCTACGGGACGTCGGACTATCTGGAGTCCGAGTCGAGTCTGGAGTCGGGACGATGGATACCTGGACAGTGTGGAATTTTGGAAAACACAAAAGCTGATTTTTCATCTCTCCTACGAAATTAAATAAATAATTTTAAAAACCAGAGAAGGAGAGTTATCACAAGAGTTCGACCTGAACACTTGCTAGTTCTCCTGCTTGCCTTGCACTTATTTCTTAAGCAAATTCATTTTTAATTTCCTTGCAAAAATCTCCTTCAACCCCCTGTCGTGGTCTCTTGGTTGTCCCTCGAACCCGACAGTTTTCCTACCTAAGCCGTGGTATGTTGGTTTCCCCTCCAGCACGGCATCTCTTAATATATCACTTCTTATTACTATTCTTCCTGAAATTCACACCACATTCGAAGTAGTGCTTGCTCCGGCTAGACATGGAATAGTCAAATGCCTTTTGATAGCAAAACACCACAAGAGAACACACTTTTAAAGCGAAGATTTGAGACCACAATTGTTTTTCGCTTTAAACAAATGATTTTAAAATTAGGAAGTAAAACCATATTAATACAAGCACACTATAAAGAAACAGTATTACTTTATTACATAAAGAACAAATCAATAATATCCATAGCTGTGTATGCTATTTTAAATTAAATTTTTTTACCAAATATATATCTACATTACCAAAATAATTTAGCACAATATCATTGTCTACCGACATTTAAATTTAATCCTGTTAATGTGTTAAACAATGGTTAAAAGAAAAATATAAATAAAATAAGTCTTTTTTCTGATTAACAAAAAACGTATAAAATATAAGTGATTCTATTTATAAACCCTAATTTAAAGCAAAAATAATATACACAGGAAAAATAAAAGCTCCCCATAGTGTAGAAAATCGGCACTGCATTCACATAAGCACCCATTTGTAGCCATTTTGTTTACAAAACTTGAAGGAATGGCGTTTTGATTTCAGAGGCACAGTGTGTATTAAGCGTGACAATGTAAGAGATTACCACTATTTTTGTTTTGGAAATCATAAAAAACAACAAATTTTCTTCGCGAACTAAACATTTTTGAGTGTGGAAATAAAATGTAAAGTCTATGTTGACGTGATGATTAGTTCTGTGCGATGGGGATGAGTTTCTCGGGTTGTCCCAGTGCAGGTAAAGGTGCTTCTACTGTTAGGACGCCATCTTTGCTCAAGGAGGATTTGATACTTTCAGGATTTGTTCCTTTGGGAAGCAGGAACTCCCTGTTGTATTCCCTGTAGACGGATTTGCAATCTGATTTCTCTTCGTGTTTTGCGTGTACCTGAAACATTTAAATATAGTATTTTAAGATTACGTGATTGAATAGTAACAATTGATATGGGGTGCAACAGGTGAATTATCCAGTTAGAAGTGTAAATATCATCCAACACTTTAAAAAAATATACTAATTTTTGTATAAAGGAAATAATTTTACTTTCTGTAAACATTAATTTGATAAACAAAACAGGATCAATGTCAATGCTACTGTTCAGTAAAAATGTCTCTTGCTTTTAGGTCAATTTACGGTTTTAACTCAGCATCATGAGTAGGTTGCCAGATGGTGAATTTCAAAAGCCGGACACCCAACTCAATGAATATTACTTGCTATAAAAGGATCAGCAACGCAAAAAACCACATTTTGTTAAAAATACGAATATTTAATAATAAGTTTACTTTAAAAACACAATAATCAGAAAAAATTACGAATTATTGTATACTTGATTGAGAGTTTAACAAGCGGATCTTAAACACAGACTTTCTGCTGCTGGCATTTATTGTTCCTCTACGAAAATATATTTCTAAAAAAACAACAGATTTATGGAAAGAACAATAGTGTTTCAAGAAAATCATAGTTTCTTAGACATTTCAAATAGTTTTAAATCTAAAAATTTTAAATGAAAAATTTAATTGCACGGACACACTTTCACACACTCTGACTTCCGAACTAGGCTGATGCTCATTGAGAACTGAACGAAGAGGACTTGTATTTTCGTTTTAATATTTCAGTTATTGTAAGAGTTGAGCAAATACCAGGAAATTCCAAACAAATATAAGGAAAGTACGAAATTAGAGCGACAGTGATGGGACCGGGATTCCGGCCCGGAATTTGCCGGAAGTAGGAAGTCAATGCCTGTTGTTGGTCGGGGCCCGGCCCGGGGGCGAGGAATGTCGCTATGTCAACATTTATACACTCAGAAAAAATCAATGAGATTTGCTATAAGTACAGAGGCAGTAAATAATTTTAAAAGCCGGACGTCTGGCAACCCTAATCATGAGAGCAATGGGAAGATCCACTTGATAGCGAACTCTGGTTGAAAATGCTGAAACAACGTTGACAGTAATTCCAAAATGAAAAGCACACATTAGTCGTCCAGAGACTTCACGCGTTAGTGAGTTTAGTTTTTAATAATTATTACATCACCCTATACAGGAAACATTAACTCGATATCATGATGGCTTCCGACAGTAATTGTTTACAAAGAACACTTCCGGAAGTGTCTTTGATTGGTTAAAAAAATAATTGATTTCACAGTTTATATTGGTGGTCTGACTTAAACATGATTTTATATATTTTATTGATGCTTGTAAATCAATACTATATTTTGACCTAGTGTACTTTCATGTAACATTCAACATGGCCGTGTCAAATAAATCTATCGCGATTTTATGACGATAATGAATTATTTCTTTCCCTAGATAGAATACTAAATGGTAAATAACATTGGATTTACCTCCATAATTCTTATTTTATTGTAATACTGGGTGATAATCACGGAGATATGCAGAAACTTTAAAAGCTCATTCTACAAAGATAACATTTCAAGTCCGAAAACTCTAGTTTGCTGATTATGCGTCATTTTGTTTTTTACAAAAAACTGGGGAAATAGTTTAGGTTAGGTTAGGTTAGTTACAAAAAACATTATAACTGAGGTATTACATATGATATTACGTTCAAATTTGGTACACACATTATTATGTTAAGTTTTACAAGTGTGCCAAAAACAAGGACTTCGGTCTATTTTCAAAATGGCGACTGTTAGAAATTTCTACAAACGTTCACAAAAATAATACAAGAGACAAAATATTTTTACTTTTTAATATGGAACAAAATGGTGTTTATCTTTTTGTTTTTTCTGTAACGCAAAAGACCCACCAAGTTATCAACAAAAAGATAAAAACAAAAGTTTTTGGTAATTGTCTATAATACCGAAAATTTAAATTAAATTTCATACAAGTTTTATTTCTTTAATGCGCCTAACCCTTAATTTGTGTTCCTATGACTTCAGTAACTTAATAATTATTGCCTGTTACACCTACAATAAATTAGTCTAAAACTAATTAATGGTAGGCCTAACTTGACATACAGTTTTGGGTGTTTTAAACAATTACCAAGAAATTATGTTTTTAGTTTTTTTCGATTATTTAGTTATTGTTTGATTTATGGAAAAAAAAAATGAAAACACCATTATGTTTGTAATTAAAAAATACAAAATTACTTACAAATTTAATACAGAAAATGCGCGCGTATCTGTACTGGCAAGCCCAAACCGATCAACCAGGAAACAATCTGCCTCCTTAGGAGTTTCAAAGACAAGTTTACAATCGAATTTTTATATCCTGTTTTGATATTCATCCCTACAAGTTTGCAGTTTCACGAAAACTCAATCCTGCAAATCCTTAATTAGGTACTTATTTTTTTGTCAAGATTATTACATCTCTTTTCGCAATGAAGCTCAGTTTGAGCTATCTGGTAATGTAAACACTCTTGTCGTTACTGGTCAAGGGAAATCCATCAACGACCTCTCCACAGTAACAAAGTGATTGAATGGTGTGTTGTTGCACGGTTTGGCGTTATTGTGCCATATTGTTTTTGTCAAGATTATTACAGCACATTTTGCAATGTTTAATGAAGCTCAGTTTGAGCTATCTGGTAATGTAAACACTCTTGTCGTTACTGGTCAAGGGAAATCCATCAACGACCTCTCCACAGTAACAAAGTGATTGAATGGTGTGTTGTTGCACGGTTTGGCGTTATTGTGCCATATTGTTTTTGTCAAGATTATTACAGCACATTTTGCAATGTTTAATGAAGCTCAGTTTGAGCTATCTGGTAATGTAAACACTCTTGTCGTTACTGGTCAAGGGAAATCCATCAACGACCTCTCCACAGTAACAAAATCCATCAACGACCTCTCCACAGTAACAAAGTGACTGAATGGTGTGTTGTTGCACGGTTTGGAGTTATTGTGCCTTATTGTTTTTGTCAAGATTATTACAGCACATTTTGCAATGTTTAATGAAGCTCAGTTTGAGCTATCTGGTAATGTAAACACTCTTGTCGTTACTGGTCAAGGGAAATCCATTAACGACCTCTTCACAGTAACAAAGTGATTGAATGGTGTGTTGTTGCACGGTTTGTAGTTATTGGGCTTTATTGTTTTTGTCAAGATTATTACAGCTCATTTTGCAATGTCTAATGAAGCTCAGTTTGAGCTATCTGGTAATGTAAACACTCTTGTCGTTACTGGTCAAGGGAAATCCATCAACGACCTCTCCACAGTAACAAAGTGATTGAATGGTGTGTTGTTGCACGGTTTGGAGTTATTGTGCCATATTGTTTTTGTCAAGACTATTACAGCACATTTTGCAATGTTTAATGAAGCTCAGTTTGAGCTATCTGGTAATGTAAACACTCTTGTCGTTACTGGTCAAGGGAAATCCATTAACGACCTCTTCACAGTAACAAAGTGATTGAATGGTGTGTTGTTGCACGGTTTGTAGTTATTGGGCTTTATTGTTTTTGTCAAGATTATTACAGCACATTTCGCAATGTCTAATGAAGCTCAGTTTGAGCTATCTGGTAATGTAAACAATCTTGTCGTTACTGGTCAAGGGAAATCCATCAACGACCTCTCCACAGTAACTAAGTGACTGAATGGTGTAGTGTTGCACGGTTTGGAGTTATTGTGCCTTATTGTTTTTGTCAAGATTATTACAGCTCATTTCGCAATGTCTAATGAAGCTCAGTTTGAGCTATCTGGTAATGTAAACACTCTTGTCGTTACTGGTCAAGGGAAATCCATCAACGACCTCGAATAAATAACTTTAAATGGAAATGATTCAGAACTTTTAGTGTTCCACGATTACAACAGTTTGGAATAGAAATGAACTCTTTATGGTAGCCACGGGAAAATGTGTCAATGACTGTTTTGCGAAAACTGTTCCCCGGGCATCTCATTTCAAGTTTTGGTGATCTGGCATGCCGACCAGGGTCTCCGGATCTAACTGCTTATGGGGCTACTTTAAAAGCAAAGTCTTTATTACAAAAACCCCACACCATTGCCGATTTAAAGAAATCCACAAAGAATGACGTTGCTGTAATACCAACGTCCACGAACCATCGAGTAATAACAAATGGAAGAAAAATGTCTGGAGATTGGTGGGTAACACCACAGAGTATATAAATACTTATATTATATTATATATATATAATATAATATAATATAATAAGTATATATATATACTTATGTACTCTGTGGTAACACTTACGCGTTAATAGCTCATTTTGAAAACTGTCAGGTTTTATTAGATCACTCGTTACATACACTCGGCTCAAGTTATATTGCCTGGCCATATAATTGTAATATTATAGTTTTGCTGACGTGGCATAGCCTACGTGCATTAGGTCACCATGAGGTATGCTATCTTATAGGCATGTTTATCAATACACTCGTTTCCAAGTAGACTGATAACAAACATGAACCAAGGTAATATGGACTAAGCAATATTTACCTTGAAGGTCGACTATCTTCCTGCAAGTGATGTTTGTTTAAAAAAAGTTGATGGTCGTCATCATGGTATTTACCCAGCCCCATCCTCTAAATGTAACGCTCAAAAGTTGGTCTCTTTAAACTTGTAGGAAATGTTAAATTGTATATGTATAGATCTGATTTTAATATATTGCATATCAGCTATGGTTATTGTAGTGATAAACAAATTTGTTATGGTACGTTTTACCGGTATAGCTAAAATGAAATCTGTTTCTTATAAATTCTCAAAACGGCGGATTTTTTCAATTTTTAATACAGAATATCTCTAAAACTATTAACTGTACAAAAATGTAAATGACCGCCATTATAATAATTTTTAAGATCAAATTTTGATTCTTGGTATACTGGTAAAACGTAGCATAAAATATCTATGAATACAAATTTCGACGACAAATCTTCATAATTTATAAAGTTATCATTACTCTTTTAAAAAACACAAAATGGTTGACAGAAGGATAATGAAACGTTTTCGGACATATATGTTTATTGGAACTATTATTTTCCCAGGAGACTAATTTTTGAAACACTCTGTATACGTTTTTAATTTACTAGTTTGATTGACCTTTCATAACAACTTACGTCTGTCTAGAAATATGCGAGCAAAAACAACTAACTTTATTTTTCAGGTAGGTAGTTTTATAGATTATTTTAAGAGATGACGAGAAATGTTATTTTTGATTAGTATTTCCTTTAATGTAAGTGTATGACAGAAAGTTAATGCAATATTTTCGCAACATCTATTTCCGTACAGAGAAACGTTACTTGCAAGCTGGACACATGTGCAGATGAAGCATGAAGGTTAGAAATACTGATGACGTAATCCTATAATAGTCACTAACTAACGTGTACAGGAAACAATAAAACAACTTTAGATATCATGTAGAGGCAGTGGACAGTAATTATTTACAACACACAGGGCGCCTTTGATTCGTTAAAAGACAATAAACTTTTATATCTTTATTGATAGGCTTGTAAAATGATTTATATCTCTTAGTATTTTGTAGATGCTGCTACAATGATATACTGCTATATTAGATGTAGCTTCTGTGACATTCAATCACGGCTATGTCAAATAAAAAGTAATCACCATGATATATCGTGACTGGTACACGTTATCAGTTATTTCTTGCTCCGGAACAAATGTTTGATAATGCAATAATTTATTTATAGCATTGACGCATCCATCGATAGGCTTATGAATTTCGAGTTGTGCGCGCAACTCATTTCTAAACAGAAACTGTTAATTGAGTAAAATAAAACAAACAAAATGTTTAGTCTGAGGAGTACAATTTTATTGCTAAATTTTATAGAGCTGCACAAAAAATTTGTCCCTATTTGGCAAATCAACCGAAATTGAGACCTCGCTAAATTATTTTGTCGTACCCGTCGTACTAAGGATTCATTACATAAAAACCCTCAGTACTGTTTTCAAGATAAATTATACAATACGAAACACTTTCGATATTATAAAAAATTTAAAATGAGAAAACAACATTAAAACCTCTAGCCCTCGAATACCTACGTCAAAACGGAAACAACAAGAATTGATCAAGACGTGAAAGAGAGGGATTTAACCCAAGACTACATAAAAAGATGTAGATCCAACTTAGAGTTTTCCAAGCCCGTGAGCTTCTGAGAGTGAAAAACAGCTAGGAGAAGAAAGTGATAATAACGATATACTGTAATTGAATGCGAAAATATTTTATTTGTGCTCAGAATATCCCATAAATTAATTAACCATGTGGTTGTTTTAACCTCCTGTAAAACACGTGCATTCACACTTGGCGTTATCAATCCACATATGTTTTATTGTAAAATAGAAGTTAATTTAGTAGAAAGATGATTATTGTTCCTCTGAATGGCCGATTTTTAAAGTATTAAACTATAAAGTTATTAAATTCCTAAATGAATTTTCTCAAATGGTAAAATCACTTTTTTATATTATAAAACGAAAAAAACCCTATTTTAACAAAATCCTTCACAAATTTTCAAAACATAAATTACAAACATACAAGAACTTTTTGTATATTTAAAGCCTCCATTTGCTTAGGTCACTTCCGTAACTTGCTCTTTGATTTTTATTTTACAATGGACTTTTATTTTTCAAAAATATAAAATAAAATAACTTTTAGGTATCTCCTAAAATAATCGTTTGTATAAATATTGAATGAGTATTTATTTAACTACATAAGCTATGTTAAACCACGTACATAGCTTATATGTAATACATTACGTTTATATAAAGTTATAATCTTTAGGCACTGTCTGATTTTGATTGTTCAAATTGAGTGGCAATATAAAATTTTAAAAGAAAGTTTTACTTTCACATAGCCTATTATTAAAGTTCTGATCCATATTACAATAAAAATAACTTATTGCCTTCTTCAATCAAAATAAAATAAATCAATACAACACGGAATTCAAAGCCTAATTTTTATACTAACAATTTAATTTGAAAAATTTTACCTTTTTTTTAGTAATCTCGACATCATAACTTCTAAAATTATAATTTATTTTGGAAAAAAAAACAACAACACAAAATGGTTGACAGACGAACATATGTTTATAGGAATTTTTTCTTTATTTGTATGGCCTGAATCATTTCCCAAAATTAAGACACATATTTTTGAAACAACCTGTATATAGCCTATAATAATAAGAGTTCAAGTTCATGCCATAAACTTGTAGTTGTAAGAAACGTTATTCTTAAATTTCATACAACTCATTCCAAGAAAACAAGGTACACAGAAGGATAACCCTGACCTAACCCAAAACTACATGAAAAAAGATATATATATATATACAGTACCCTCAGCCTACAAGTGTGTCTGGTGTATTGGGCGTGTCCTCCCTTCTACTTGCTTCCCTAACCTGATTTGACGGTACAACACATTCCAAGAAAACTAGGTATACAAATTACTGCTTAGCTACGTTTAATTCTTAAAGTTTAAGTACAAGTTAATTCTTAAAAGTTTAATTTTGTAATCGTTTTATCCTTATTTACACCGATAAAAAAAACGCAAGTAGGGTAGGCGTTTACAAAAAAAACATTTGTGGTCTATATTTTTTTATTGGGGTTGTACCGGTGAAAACAAACGAATTGTGGTGGTCCCTCTTTTCCTCTCCACCCCAGACACATTCCTACATTGAGGATACTGTACACGCGTGTGACCGTCTGCAAACTAACATAAAGATGAAATACCAGTTAAATAGTCGATTTAAAACAGAACCTCGATTTGTTTAAGGTTTTTATATTTCAAAATGGAGGCCTTTTGGAACGGTTGTTCGTAAGATTTTTCTATCTGTACCTACGTTGGTCAATAACATTCCTGGAGATATGCACTCAATAATATTAAAACATTACATAAGGTTAGGTTAGGTTAGATTTAGTCAGGGTAGTTTACAATAGATTAGGATAGGTTAGATAACGATTGGTCAGATTAGGTTAGCCGATAAAATCACATTTTGTTCAGTTTGGCGATTTGCACTAATAGATGACAAGGTAAAGGTTGAGTAAAGTTATATTTGGTTAGGTTAGGTTAGGTTAGATTAGTTTTAGTCAGGGTAGTTTACAATAGATTAGGATAGGTTAAATAACGATTGGTCAGGTTAGGTTAGCCGGTAAATCAATTTTGTTCAGTTTGGCGATTTGCACTAATAGATAACAAGGTAAAGGTTGGGTAAAGTTATATTTGGTTAGGTTAGGTTAGATTAGTTTTAGTCAGGGTAGTTTACAATAGATTAGGATAGGTTAGATAACGATTGGTCAGGTTAGGTTAGCCGATAACATCACATTTTGTTCAGTTTGGCGATTTGCACTAATAGATGACAAGGTAAAGGTTGGGTAAAGTTATATTTGGTTAGGTTAGGTTAGATTAGTTTTAGTCAGGGTAGTTTACAATAGATTAGGATAGGTTAGATAACGATTGGTCAGGTTAGGTTAGCCGATAAAATCAATTTTGTTCAGTTTGGCGATTTGCACTAATAGATGACAAGGTAAAAGTTGGGTAAAGTTACATTTGGTTAGGCTTTGCCTGTAAATCGTACATTAGCAAATAATAACACATTTTGATAAACTTGGGGCGTTCTGCACTTAATGATAGAATATGTTAGGTTAGGTTCTGCTTATCTGAAGACGATCTGCACGTTACAAAGGTCGAGGTCATTAATAATTCCCCAAAACAAAATTCATATTCCATCACGTAAGCGTATCAACTACGCGAAGAATTAGTTATTTCCCAACGTCGCTGTTTGCGATAATTAACCAATTTTGAAGAAAGTTAATTTGTAATCGTTTCAAAACGCTTTTGGGCGACTGCCATTTCGAAATCGAAAGTAATAAATAACATTAACCTACTTACGAAATCCTGTATTTTATTTCAGAAAACTAACAACCTTGCAACACATCAGTTCTGGATATAAGATACTTATCCCCAGAAGTAGGCTTACACTATATAGGCCAAGTTTGGTTGCGTGGGTGGATGTGACGAGATTTTGGCAACTCGAGTTCAAAGTAGTCACAAATAGAATCACGATCGTCTTGGCAGTAAGCTCGCCATTTTTTACACATTATTTATGGGTTTACCTTTCATATAAGGTTTTAGATGCGGGTTATGTTTCAGATACTCAATGTTTGTACACGAAAAATAAAATTTAGAAAAAAACTGTAATACACCATTTTAAATAAACAAAGCGGCCAAACGGGTGGGTATTGTCTCTACGACCAAATAGTTTTGTCATAAGAAGCATCGATTTACAAGTTTTAATATAATATGGCATGGCTTTCTGAAACTGTTAGGTTTAGCGAGAATGAGTGCAGATGTGCTGGTGTTAACAAAACGTCAACTGCAAAACTCTTAGGATCTGAGCTGTTCTGTGGTATTCCCCAGAGGCTGTCAATGTTAGTCATTCACACTTCAGATAGAGCACGAAAGAAAGTGGAGAAGTACTTTAGGTTTTAAAGTTGAACAACTCTCACCTTCGTGTCTGTTCTCTAAGCAAACAGCATCTGACATTCTCTCGTTAGACAGGAGCAATAAAAGGCAGGAGGTAAGTTTCATTATAGGGCACTGCCAGATGAGAAACCATCCGTACCAGATGGGATTATTCTGTGGAGAGCATCTTTAAAGGAAATGTGAATACAAAAGGAAAGTACAGAGCACCCGATGTTCGAATGTGAATACATAGATCGAGAAAGGTCGGATTCATTTGGATCTTTTATAAGGGGACAGACGATCCCTTAAGAGTACTTTGTCAGGAAGATTATCCCAGTTCGTGGAGTTTACAGAACTTTCTGGGGAGGCCTAAGGGTATCAGATAACCTTTCGAGGGGGCAATAGAAACAAAGACTTAAATTAAATGATATTCAAAACTGCAGAGCACTAAATTTTTGAATATGAATGCCTGGATCGAAAAAGGACTGATACATTTGAATCTTTTATAAGTCCTGACAATCCCTCAACACTACTTTGTCAGGAAGATTTTCAAGTTCATGGAGCTTACAGGACTTTCTGAGGAGGTCTTATCACACAACCTGTCAAGGACGCAATAATAAGTCCTTGTGCCCAACTGAAAAGGAAGAAACTAAAGACTGTTAAATGATCGTCAAAACTACAGAGCGATTGACCTTCCAATGTGAACGCCTCGATCGGGTGAGAATGACACCCACGGATCTTTGACAGAGGACAGACAACCTTTTGAGAGATAAGCCCTTGTGTCTAACTGAGAAGGAAGAAACTAAAGATTTAAATTATCGTCAAAACTGGAGAGCGCTTGACCTCCCAATGTGAACACCTCGATCGGGTGAGTTCGACACCCATGGATCTTTGACAGAGGACAGACAACCTTTCGAGAACACAATAATAAGCCCTTGTGTCTAACTGAGAAGGAAGAAACTAAAGACCGTTAAATGCTCGTCAAAACTGCAGAGCGCTTAACCTGCCAATGTGAACACCTCGATCGGGTGAGAATGACACCCATGGATCTTTGACAGAGGACAGACAACCTTTCGAGAGCACAATAATAAGCCCTTGTGTCTAACTGAGAAGGAAGAAACTAAAGACTGTTAAATGCTCGTCAAAACTGCAGAGCGCTTAACCTCCCAATGTGAACACCTCGATCGGGTGAGAATGACACCCATGGATCTTTGACAGAGGACAGACAACCTTTCGAGAGCACAATAATAAGCCCTTGTGTCTAACTGAGAAGGAAGAAACTAAAGACTGTTAAATGATCGTCAAAACTGCAGAGCGCTTGACCTCCCAATGTGAACACCTCGATCGTATCGTGTGAGAATGAGACCCTTGGATCTTTGAGAAAGGAAAGAAACTAATGACGGTTAAACGATCGTCAAAACTGCAGAGCGCTTGACCTCCCAATGTGAACGCTTCGATCGGGTGAGAATGAGACCCTTGGATCTTTGACAGAGGACAGACAACCTTTCGAGAGCACAATAATAAGCCCTTATGTCTAACTGAGAAGGAAGAAACTAAAGACTGTTAAATGCTCGTCAAAACTGCAGAGCGCTTGACCTCCCAATGTGAACGCCTCGATCGTATCGTGTGAGAATGAGACCCTTGGATCTTTGAGAAAGGAAAGAAACTAAAGGCGGTTAAATGATCGTCAAAACTGCAGAGCGCTTGACCTCCCAATGTGAACGCTTCGATCGGGTGAGAATGAGACCCTTGGATCTTTGACAAAGGACAGACAATCTTGTCAGGGAGATTCTGAAGTTCATTGATCTTCTTTTTTCAATTGGGCGGTTTATCTTTTTGCATATCACCATAGGGGCTTATAGCTCTCCTAAATAGATAATAGATGGATATTTATTTTTGATAAAATAATTACTGTCACTATTTATTGAAATTTCAACTTGTACACGTTTACTAAGTGTAAAGACGATCTACATAAAGTGATATCACAAAATTACTTAGCTTAACAACTTCAATTTTTGTATTTGTCCATAAAGTGATACTCCTATTATTACCAGGATGACCCCACGTTTCATTTGCATTCGATGATCAGATACGCTACAGTTTCCGCTTGCAATTCACATGTCCCTGTAAATATATCCATCCTTTGCATAATTTTTCTCAGATGGTAATGAGTTCATATGAATCCTATTACCCCTGCCAATGAGATAAATCATGGAGCTTACACGTGTTTCAGGGGATATGTAAGAGTATCAAACAATTGACTACCCATTTGGAAGTGTAATAAAATTTTAAGGATGACGTGAAAAAAGAGGGATAGACCGCCTTATTAAAGAAGAAGATAAGGATAAACTAGAGAAAATGAAGAAATTCTCGTCTTGTCATTTAATACCAGCGTATTAACTTGATGCAAAGCTAAGTGTTCTTATAATAGAAGGTTTTTGTTAATCTGCAGGAATATAATTGCTCGCTAAACCACATCAAGTTTTAATGATGTGGTTTGCTCTACTCGACAGTTTAACACGAAGTTTATTCTCGTACGAAGCCAGCTTCAACCAATGCCAAAACGTAGCATTGGGTTGTTTTTAGATACTGGCACGCACTAATTTACCTGGCTGTTCCCAATGCCAATGACGATCTCTGTTTTGATTTTTAATATTCGGCAGCTGACCTTAGTAATGTCCTGATCGCCAGTCATACGAAATGAGCTATTATGTAGGACCTAGAAGGGCAGTCGAAAAATCGTTGAAAATGTCAGTATTTTAAAATGTTACGATTTATTTTTGCGTATCGTATTCAATGAATAGAAAAACCTAGTTTATCTAAAAATTGTCTTTGAGGTTATGTAGGACGAAATAAAAGGAATTCCAATTTCTCTCTATCTCTGATTGTCAGAGTGAGAATGTATGGTATGTTTAGACACGTAGACAACTAGATCAGAAAGAGAATAACGTATAATTCGTTAACTAAACAGCGCAAACAAAATTAAGACTTTAAATCAACACCCGAAATTTATATTAAAAATTCGCTAAAAAGATTAATTGTTAAAATTTATCCCAAGATTTTACAAATCAGTTACTATGACATTATTTATTGAAATCTAACGTCTAGGTTTGTCTCTGATGACTTCTGGTACGTCTACACAACGCTCACATTATGACATGACAAAATCACTTAGCATAACAACGACAATTTCTTGTATTTGTCCATAAAAGAGTTGTCATTACGTGATGTAAGAGAGAGGTTGGGCGAAGCGAAGGCCTACTGCCATATATGGCCAGTCAAGACTTCAAGGTTGTTTTGCAAGGCGAACCATTGGCCACACTCTGTCTGCCATATTCATGTAAACTCGTTATCAGGATAATTATGCGACTTTTGGTTGTTTACAGATTTCTGAAAATTTTAAAAGCAAATATCTAATCTAGCAATTCTATATTGCCGCTTTTTAAGATATCGCTTATTTTTCGTCTTGTTGTGTAACGGCGAAAACCTCACTGTTTAAAAATAAACTGTGTAAACATTGCACAAACTTTCTCATACACCCATCCCTAAACCGAAAATATTCGTAACCAAAAATGTCAATTCGGTAGTTGTCAATCAAAAAGTGAATATAAATAATGATCCGTCTTTGAAAAATATTTACTTGAGCCTCCACTTTTTTCGCTTGTGCCATAAACACGTTCTTAAAGTAAATCGTATTTCATTAAAATCGAGTTTTTAGTTTTTTTTGTTTTGTTAATTTATCCTGAACCGTTAATTTTTTACTTATAGATACTCGAATTTGTATCATTAATCTGCTCGTTTCCTTAAAATTTGAACTAAATCAGTATCGCCGATTTTGAGAAATTAAGTATTTTATATATGGCCGTGTTTTGTTTGTTTGTTTAACGATAACTCACGAATCCGCATTTTTTTGACAGATAACCAATACGTTTGTCTCTTCTTATGGTAGATACATTCAAATTCTGAGGTTTAGAAACAATGAAAAAATTCCCGAGATATGACTAAAATATCACCACATTCTGAATTTGTTTAAAATCTATCCATTAAAATCGAACGTGTGGCATCGCAATGCAGTAATCTAGTTTATCAGTCTATCATGAAAGGTGGTAGTTCCGCTCCACACCGACAAAGTTATCGTAGCGAGGGATTCGCGCCGTCTGCGCATGCGCGAGCCAACAGCAAGTTGTAATTCTGTATAACGTAGCAAGTTTAATAATTATTTCATTATTAATTCCTACATTATTTTATTCAATCTAATCCAAACACACGTATACAAGCTTAGAATGTGGAGATTCTGCGAATAAGCATGGATAACAGTTAAACTTCCAGAGAGATGCTTTGGAGGAAGGATGGTCACTGGTCAGTCTAGTTGGGGCTGTGGGGCAGTAAAGGCTCAATTCTTAACGCATTCTATTGTGTAATCAGTGATAGGTTGTGTGTGGTTAACTGGTTAAAATTATGTATTCAAAAGCAGTTATTAAATAATCAAGAGTAAAATTGATCACATGCTGGCATCCTCATCACACCTGGCTTGAACTATCTGTATGTTTCAAATGATTTAACTTTTTTTTTAAAGTAAAGATTTTTTAAATTTGTGGCTCGTTTCCTTTTTTGTCGGTTAAAAATAGGAAAACGTCTATATTATAAAAATTACAATAAGTTTCCTATGTTACACACTTATAAAATGAACAGATTGTATGTAACTTACCAACAACTTGTTATCGACAGTTTTGACGACGATTTCTTCGGGTTGGTATTGGCTTACATCGAACCTCAATTTCAGACATTTGTTATCTCCTGTGTCTTGGATGAGAGGAGAGTTGATGCTTTCTAGCCATGTTGATTGTGCTGGTGCTCCACTGGTTCCTGTTGATAATGTGTTGCTTGTCGTGCTGAAACAGTAACAAAAAACAAATTTAGAAAGAATAGTTTTAGTTAATTTTAGCATAGCAAAATTAAACACCTTGTTAACGCTTTTAAAACTTTGTAAACAATACAAATTCTAACAAAATATTCACTTGACGTAAAAGACTTTCCAAAGAACAAATCTGAACATGAAATGGGAGGTTATCAGGACGTCCATACAGCCCTACTTGCTGAAACGAGTTTCGGAATTTGTTTCTAATCTAAATTGTGACAATTTGGTTACATTGTATTAAAAAGCAACTAAAATTAAAGAGGTGGTCTGCTTTATCTAATTGTAAAGCTGAACTTGACTCGGAACCAAAAGTTGAAGTTACACCTACTTGAGCAGGGTTCGTTTGCATTAAGGCAAGAACAGCTGACCAGAACTGTAGCTATGTTGAGCAGATCACGCTACTGAATGTGAGAGAACTCAGCCGACCAGTGCCTATCTAGAGGTAATTTTAGTTTGATACTTTATTCAAAATTATTCCATATTGATTAACTAATTAGAGTCATGGTGTTAAGATTTTTCCAGGGTCTAATCTCTAAATCGGATGCATAATTTAAACGAGACGAATTGAGACTGGGCAACTGCAGCTCTCTTAATTAGTGAATGTTGTGTTTGTGAATAATTAGTAATTAGCTTTAAATTCGGGAATGTATTATTAAACTAGGTTAGTCTCTTTAAAGCTTGGTACTCTACGGTGCATGGGCAGAACTCCATCTAGGTGTGGGTTAAAGCAGTATAGTTATCCAAATGTAGCCTTAGGTAGGACTAAAGGTAACGTTAGTCTTACAAATTGGTAGCAGAACGTTACAAAATAACGGTTAAGAGTGTGATTTATGGGGAGGGGGGAATGAAAAAGAATAAGAAGCGAGTAAATAACACCGACTAATTATAGTGATTATTTAAAGAGTAATTCTTCTCCTATGGGGCTACACCTCGAAATCTGACCGCGACCTCCTCTATCCTGCCTCTCCATCTTTCTACAACAAACGATTTTCAATTCTTGGATTCTCTGCAACTTTCTCGTATTCCCAGTCTCTCAGCATCTTCATCTCTCTTTCTTGGACGGCTTTCTGGTCTTTTACCTTCCATATAAGGACTTATTTGTTAAATCACAACCACGAAGCAAGTTATTCATAAAATATTCATTTTAAATTATTTCTGCCAGTAAGTGTGTTTTGTTCAAGTGTACAGTATCTGTTGTATTACTGTTACTTCTTTGTCACTTCGCACACTAGACAATATTCACTTGTGTTTACAAGCAAGGTCTGTACAGTTTAAAGTTCTTCACATATTGATAAAAAGGTCAATGACCTGTAAATCTTACTAAACAAAATTCGCATATATACTGCGTTTCGAGTTTTTTGCCTTCTCAATAAGGTAGCAACGTAACTCCTTTATGGACCCTGAATTTATATAGTTTTGTCGCGTGTTAACGATACAGACACAGTTAGCCAGTAGACAATGCGTGCACGACACACATCCGCCGCGTTTTTGCACGTACAAGTTCCCCAAGGTACAATGTATCTGATAATGCTATAGCACACAAAGTCAGTTTTTCACGATGTTATTATCATGCCTGTTTGAATTTAATTATGCCATACCTTTGTAGGCCTCTTTGTGCCGACTCCCGTACCACCAGGCGGCACTAATGCATTTATCCGCTCTATACTGTGGTATGTGTTTTATACATTTTTGCCTTGTCTATAAAATCTGTTACGTTGAGGAAAGTTGTTTTATTTATTTATTTTTAATTCGTGGGTTATATAACAATAAGTATAATTTTATTTATTAAGGCTTGAAAAGGATCCAGTGGTGTCAATCCATTTAACTTAACAAAAGCTGGTATCTTATTAACATATCATGACTGGTGATATTTCATAATGTGTTATCTTATTTTGAAAAACGAAGTGAAGTATTATAAACGAACTGGTTTCAAATTAAAAACCATAAGCGATTATAAACAATTCAAACATAACTGAAGTAATTCTTGAGTACCCCGATTCATAATGAACATACAAACGATTCTTTATACAAACTCTTCAGAAAGAACTGCTCATTGCGATCATTTAATATTTCCCGCACAGGGGCTAACGTATAGTGAATATGACTGTGCCAATCCTGAGGTACCCATAGCTTCATCTACACCTCTCTTCATATAGTCTTCAGTTAGATCCCTTTCATCTTTCCTATCAAGTCTTTACTTAACCAACTCTTGATTCTTTCCGAACCTGACGCTATTAGAGTATCAAGAGCTAGGTGTCTTATTTTATGATTCCCCCCTCTTATTTTTGTTCAAGGTTTTTCACCATTAAACACAAAACAAAAAAGGAAAAGTTTAATGTTTCAAAATGATCGGATTTCAAGTCAATATCCACCAGTTCAAGAGGAGGCGTCCTCAAAGTATCAAGTTCATTGACACGTCGTTTTTCTTACGTTCCTATAATAATATACAATCTACAGCCTTCGTCATTAAACAATTTGGGCTTTACTGATTAGTCCTTTAAAATTTGTCATCGCTTTAGAATATACGTTTTTATATTTCTGTTGATATTTCCTTCGGACATGAATATTTTCTCAACTCAACACACTTTATCGGCTTATTATTTTACAAATTCCTGCAGTTATTACTGTATTGGTAAATAATATTGTAGATCCTGATTTTCTCTTAAATCGACGGCAATTTAAACTTCTTTTCCTTTCCATTTAAGATATTATAGTCATTTCAACCCTCTATCCAAAACCTTATCAATGTGTTATCGCTAGAGTTTTCATAGAGATCCCCTTATACGTTAGGGTGCTTTAATGAGTGCGGGCATGTCGAGGGACCCTAACTGCATCTATACTTTTGGTTTAGATTCCTATTTTTCATCTTTCCACTCAGATCTCTCTTGACCAATACTTGTTCTTTTTCGATCCTGACACAATCAGAGTATTTGAGGGCTAGGAATTTTTATTTAATGTTCTTTTCTTGTTTTTTTTTTTTATGAGACGATGATGACCGAGAGGTTTTTCATTTTTGAACAACAAGGGCAAAATATACTGAACCAAATTTAAAGACGTATGCACGTTAAAAATATTTCAATTTAACCTCCAAAAATCAACCTGCCAAGATGAAAAAGTTCTGTTCAGAACCACAATACAAATCTATAAATACAAAGAATGACTTGTTAATGACAATAATATAAGTTTTATCTTCAATTCGTCATGTATAAAGCAATTTCCTTGACCGCAGAAACATCTAACCAAAGAAAACAGCTGACCTTAGAAAACAGCTGACCGCACGTAACAGCTGATCACATTAATGTTTCAACCTAACCTCAATTAGTATTGATTGCATGACGACACAGTCGAGTAGAAACCTTAGGGGTTGATTAATGACATTATTTCATTACTAACCTTATTTCATGACTTAGGGGTGATATTTTCTGAAAGGGTGGATAAATTGATTCATTGGAACATTAATCTTATGAAAGAAGAATGTTCTTGCTTGACTAAATTGAATATTACAAATAGATTTGACAGTGATAAACTGTATACAGTATTCATAGATTAAAAACTAGTTGACAAGACTTCTCGGTGAAGCCTTGAACTAGTAATTAGTTCTCGGCGACACGAACTTACATACCGGAAATACGATACTCTTCTCTCATATCCGGTTTCTCTCTGAACTCAATAATAATTGATCATTATAATGACTTTATTTTATTTTATATCTGAAGAGTAACAGTTTTATAACAAAGGATATGTTAGAAAAATGTATTAGTATAAAGGAAAAGAGTAGATTATAATTAACCAAGAAAACATTTCTAAATCTTAAACGCTGTGATTGACATATTTTGGATAAATTTCCATACTGCTAGGTGACACACAACCCAAGGCCATGTCTAAATCACTATCCTAGAATCGACGTGACATTCGATTGCAAGTAAGAATGTATCTTATCCAGCTTTTTTTTACATATTTATTATAAATCAGCTGTAAACTGTCCTTCGACAACGCTTTGCAGAAGAGAAATGGTTGAAAAATGTCCTTCTATAAATATTTGTCGAAGAGAACATAGATTTTTACATTCAACCCCCCCCCCCCCCCCCCAATCGTCCTATCGTAATAACTTGGGTACCATTGTAAAGCTAATGTTCCAAACTTTTTTGAAATATTCGACGTTAAAAAAGTTTAAATAGCCGCCATTTTGAAATGACTCGAGAAAATCCATTGATTATTTTTCTCAAATTGGGTCTTTATAACACTAAGTAGCATGGAAAATTTCAACTCCATATCATTTACCGTTGAAAAGATATTAAATTTTTGTTAAAAATACAAAATTGCGACTAGATAGAAAATTAATCATTTTAGTAAATGTGTTTATATACAACTTTTTCATTGGTTTTGATGTGAGGATAATATCTTGAAGTTTTGAAACAGTTTTTGTAAACACCCTGTATATACCATCAGTTTACAGTAACACAAAATATTATATTTTTCTTACTTAACCCATTTAAAAGTGGTGTACATTAAAATATTTTATGTAAAATATCTCGTAAACCATTATTTTTAGAAATTATTTATAAAATACATAACATTTAGCCATTTTAAATTCCGAACCAGATATTTTTATTTTTGTACTACTGTATGTTGATAGATACCCGAGATGTCTATAAAACAAACTATTTCTTGGTAATTTATTACAATTTTTTTTTTTTTTTAGTCTTCCATCGCTTATCAGTCAACTTTAAAAACTGTTATTAAGTTGACTGAGAGCTAAATGACCGAGAAATGTTCTATTAAATTATCATGAATTAGTTTTGTTTAGTGATCTCAATTATTCTTCAACATACTTTAAAAATAAATACCATTTTGTTCGGAATTAAAAGAGGCAAATATTTTAAAAAATCAATATTTTGTAATGATTTTCAAGATATTTGGAATTGAAATTTTAAATGTTGGACGCCATTTTGAAAATGTTAAGTAAACAATTATAATATTTTGTGGTAAAGTAATAGGCCTAGTATAAAAAAACATTCTACAACATTTGATATCTCAACCGGTAGTTTGTTTCTCAAAAAGACATAGATTGGCGGAAAACTAAACAATTTTAGACATATGTTTATTGGAAGATTTTGATGTTCAGAATTACCTCACAAATTCGTAAAATACCCGGTATATAAATTATACTTGAAAACGATTTTACCAACTCCAATATATCTTGCAACTATTTTATATTGCCATAACTTTTGTTCCGTTTAAACGAAATTGGAACAACTTCCCTATAAATAATGTAACATTACTTCCTGTTGGCGTGTTTTAACTAGTCATAACAAAACTACAAAAAACTTTTTTTAAACATTACTATCTAGATAACTATAACGGCGTAATTGAAATACACAATTCTGTCTGATTTATACTTAGTATGCATGAAAATAAATACCAAAGAGTGCATTGAACTAGGATGGATCACGCTATTCTAACATTATACATTGCTGGAGTTTTTCCTACTGTTTAGACCTAACCAGCATGTCACGAATGTCTAGGGGACTCGATGTAATGTATGACAGTTTTTATGACTTTAGGGGATCACGTGACTAGTTCCAGCTACATTTATGTGGTAATAAAATTATAATATTCATACAGTTCACAAATATTTCCTCGCTTAGTTTTTGCTTTTACTGACAAAAACATTTAAACGTTCAGTTATTCAGCTATCGGTAGATATGCCCAATGACGTAGGCATCTAAACGCTCCTTCCGACCAGGTTATTTAAATAAACAAATTATATATTACGGGGGGGAGGGGAGAATAAACCTCATAGCAGCCAGAAAATGGTTCAATACTATCGTACTTAGATTTTAGGTAATTTTATAACGTACAAGTATGTTCACTCCGTGATATTTTCCTCTGAAATTAGTCTGAGAAGAGTTATTCTACAGAAACTATATACAAAAACCGGTTTTAGGTAATTTAAACGGGTCGTCTCAAAACGTGTTTTCGTGTTGTGAACAACTTATCGCGTGGGACGTTTTCACCTGAAGATGGATGCACTTGACATCTCAAACTGCGGTAGTGTTCAAACACCACAATTGGATCACTTGACGTACCAAGAACTGGTACTAAGAACCTATGGAGAAAAACTGGGTTAAAAAATATTTTCGAGTAATATATTCTCATCCGACTGGCCGTGGGATTCGCATATACAGAGTGACTAGAAAGTGAGAGTTTGCAACGTGTGAGAGAGTTCATAACCAGCGTTGATTAAATTTCTGTTCACTACTGCACATTTAACCAATCAAATCGGCGGATTTCTCTGTAAAAGAATACGATGAAATAAATGTTTAATGTTACCCCTAATGTACACAACTTTGTGATCTGATGTGTATAATACAAAGTATTACTTGGGATGAAGGGGTAACACCAAAGTATGGTGCATTAACCTTGAAACATAGTTGATGCAGTGGCAGTGGCAGTACAGAACGTGGGCGAGACTGTGACGATAAAATTGAGGAGGCTGTGGTTGTGGATGTAGGCGAATATCATGGGCGTTGTGAAGTCTCTCCAAATATGGTTAAATTCGATTATCGAGGTTATAGGGAAGTGAATGCAAAAAGCTGTGTAAACCCACGTTTGTTTTAGTCTTTCATTCACTAACTTATCGTTATTCACAGTAAAAATCAAGATGGCGACTTTTAAAGAAACCATGAATTTCAATACAGACTTATTACGAAATTTTTAATATAAAAATTGTAATTATTTAGATTTACCTCAGGAAAACGCTGTCACCCAAAACTATGAAATGTCCAACTAACCTACTCATCAATAACTTGGCGCCTAAAACCTCTCTAGCTTTCATAATTTTGGTCCAATTTTGCTCTAATTTGGTATATACATTCAAGTTTTTAATACACTATTAAATGTATTTACCAAAATCATTTAGAAATTTTCAAAATGGCTGCTGATTTTTAAAATACAATAACTGTGTTTCAAGCATACTTTAAACCAAATATTTGCTCTTTTGTGCATCTTTAAAATCTGAATGGAATGATGTTCAAACGACTCTAATAGCATCGGTGTCGGAAGAGAACAACATTTGGTCAAGAGAGACAGATAAGAAAGACGGAAGAAAGAAATCTAACCGAAGACTACGTGAAAAGGGATTCTAGGGTCTCTCGAATTTGCTACCACCCCCCCCCCCGGGTACTCATTATAAGTGAAGCCCTAAGGGTTAGAATACAAACTAAGAGAGTTAATATAAAACAAAATTGTTAAAAACATACTGTAACCTCAAATTGAAAATAATGTTCCACAATAAATACTTTGTTACAAATGATGTTTCGGTAACTAAATTATGTTCACTTGTTAGTTTACAAGCTTCGTCGGCACAAATAAATATTATTGAAGAAAATTATTGTAAACTTTTAAAATGGCGGACGATATCGGCAGAATATTCTTATTTAGGGAATTATATGAGTCGTAAATAGCTTATTTTATACAGTTTGGTGCAAGATAAAACCAAGAAACGGATATTAAAGAAATCAAACTATTTTGTTTTGTTTATTTTTGTAAACTTGTTCCACTTTTTTTTGCCGATCTCAGGCTCTGGTTGACATGTGATGCGATATAAATAGATAAATGAACTGACTGGCTTCTCACGTTTCAACAAGTCAGTAGGCCAAGTTAGACATTTCACAACTTGATTGTTCACATTTAACTAAACACTTCTAAAATATTTATTGTAGAAGATAAGATTGATCACAATTTTAATCGTAAATTGTGAATTGGTCAACCGCCAATACAAACAATTTTACAACACCCAGTGACAAAAATAACAAAAAGCTGTTCTTGTCTTTGGTTAACATAACCTATAAATTATCTTATGGATATGTAAATTTGATGCCAAGCATTGTGATTTGTGAAACAAACTACTTATCTTTCAATAGGAAGTTAATTTTTTTATTTTATAAATTTAACTAAATTTCAAATCACATAGTTATTTCAGTGGCGATTTAAACCAATTATTTTACGTAAAGAAAATATTTAATTGAGAATCAATGTAAACTTTAAGGAGTATATATTCTGTATACCGTAACTTGGCGTCTGAACCCTTGGCCACCTGCGAGTGGCCGGAACCGTCCCTCCGTCGCTCCCTTCCTCACCCAGCTGTTTCAGTGATGAGTCACCTACTAGCGTAAACACTGCACTATTTAACTTATTTATGGGAGACACAATTTAAAATTTTTTTCAGCATAGTTAAAATGTTTAGGAAAATATAGGCAAATTGATACCAAACACGACACTATTCCGTTTGTAAAAGCCGCCAGTAGAAAGCTATTTACATAGCTACTTTTTGCATAATCACATACTTATTATTTACATGTTTACGTACTATTTACATACATTTGTGTTGTGTTTGGTATCAATTTGCTTATATTTTTCTAAACATTTTAACAATGCTGAAAAAAAATTTAAAATTGTGTCTTCCATAAAAAAGTTAAAACAGTGCAGTGTTAACGCTAGTAGGTGACTCATCACGGAAACAGCTGGGTGAGGAAGGGAGCGAGGGGGGACGGTCCGGGTCCAGACGCCAAGTTACGGTATACAGATTGCTGTCAAGGTCTCGTGTTGTATGAAATCGAAAGCGACGAAATATTTTATTATAGATTGACTATACACACGTATATTGAGGTTGTAGTTTTCCGTCTTTGCTTCGTTGGTACTGTCTGACGATCACAAGAATGAACGCAACGTATAAGGGGTGAAGAGGAAATCGCATTTAGATCGCATTTAGATTACTAGACTAGTGAAGTCCCTTTAAACAACTACCGTACTAAACGATTACAAAATATCAGTTTGGGATTTTCTACAGTTAAGTTGTGAGTGGTTAAGCGTAAGCGTAGGCTATGTATGATTTCAGTGTAGATAGTTATTAAAGTTATTTAACAAATATTAGAAAAGAAACACAAAAGATCTGGAGTATTTATCGTGTCAAACCATTGAGTCAATGTTATTAAATAGAGTAGTAGTGAGATGTTCAGTATCAACTAAAATATTTGGTTATCCTCTGCATTCCTTGCGCGTTCATTCTTACCGCAACAGTACATTATGTCGTTACTTTGATAACCCAGCCATAGATTCTAGTGTCGTTTATTATTATTAATTTAATATTTAATAAACATTAAGTCATTAATAAGTCAGTGTAACAGTGATTGACTGCGCCACGAATCATGTCCGTTGGAGGAGAGCAAGAGTAGTGCGCCAATTGTCAATTCGAACAGCTCCCTGCACGAGGCTAACTCCTGAGCGAGGCTACAGACGTCTCGCAATGCCAATAAAAGTTGCGTAAATAACTAGTTTTATTATGTTTGCGTAGTTTTTAATCAGTTAAACGATAATTTTATGTTGCAATAATTAATGTTTAGTCTAATTGGCACATTAACATTATGTCAACTGTACCGACATATTTGTTTTAAAACATTTATACTTTAACGGTAATAATTATTTCCCCTGTAATAATAGTAATAACCCAGTACAAAAATAAATAAGGCGTTCAGAAGTGAACTTAATGTCTTCAGGGATAAATGCTTTAAGAAATTTAATTTTAATTTCGAGCTACCAAGTAGTATTTATTGTTTAACTGTAAAGATGGGAATGCGGTCCAGAAACGCGCCTTATTATTTTTTTTTAAACGAAATCACGCGACAGGCTATCTATCTAAATATAATATTTATTGTAACTTTTTACTAAAAATCTAATACTTTTCTCATTCACATTTCAGAAGTTTTGAAAGAAAGTAATCCGAAGGATCTGTCGACCAAAATAAGAACAGAATGTGATGAAATTGTCAGCAATCAAGATATGGTAAGTGTAATTAAATCCCTGAGAATGTGTTAGGGTAAGTCCAGAGAATAAATAATATGGAGAGGATTCCCAGACAACTACTTGTGGAAAACGTAGACTAAGGATGGGAGAAAGACCGTCCTTTAGCTGTTGACTACATGAGATAGGAGAGACATGTACGGTACATGTCTTGACGGTACAACCCATTCCAAGAAAACTAGGTACACAAATTACTGCTTAGCTACATTTAATTCCTAAAGTTACAACTTCGTGACAGACTTTTGTAATCGTTTTATTCTTATTTACACCGATAAAAGAAACGAAAGTAGGGTATGCGGTTACACAGAAGGATTTGAGGTCTATATTTTTTTATTGGGGTTGTACCGCTGAAAGGTAACGCAACAAACGAAGTGTCGGGACCCCTCTTTTCCTCTCCACTCCAGACACATTCCTACCTTGAGGAGACTGTAAGAGCAATGGCATTGGATAATACCTTTGGTTGGTCTAGAGTCCAAAATTAAACATTCAAGTGATAGCGGGGCATATATAGGGTTCCCAGACTAATTAAGTTAATTTTCGTTTAATATACTTTAATTTTTCTATTAATTTCTATTATTAATATTGATATTAATTTCTTAATTAAATTACAAACCAGCATATTTGGTATAAGATTGTTTGTATTACATTATAATATCTCCTTCAAAAGGAAGACGTTTCAAAGTAGTTTTCTGATTTTTTAAAAATCTAATTAACCTCTCGCGGGCCGCACAAAACGGCATCGCAGTCCGCACGACGCCAGTTGGACAACCCTGGTCTAGAGGCAAGTACTCGTCTTGTGTGAAAGAAGTTCCGTTTGATCGCCGTGTGGGTTTAGAAATGCAACGGTATTGTCCCAGCATCGTGAGGTAAAGTGTGAAGATTTACAATGTGACAAAAGCTAGAACCACAGGAATTCGATATGCTGACCATTAGAGTCAGCCTATTGGGAGGCAAAGCTGTGCTAAGAATTGATTGTATTTTTATTAACAGTAAGCTACATTTTCACTGTTATATTATAACATAAATGATAGCACCGATCCTAAACCTCTGTATATAGCTTGTTATATAAATAGGCCTACATAACACGTCTGTTATCTAAACCTAATACAGGTGTTGCATAACATATGTTTCTTGTCAGCTGTGTTTACACATAAAACACATGTTTTGTTTTAACTGTGTGCTCTGTACTCTATTTCTGAAGCAACTCGATGCATCTCCCAACTCTCTTACAGTCAATATTTTATTTTATGCATAGATAGGAACACGAAATTTGATGGGGACTATAGTGTTAAATTAAATATAACAAAATGGCGGATATTTTAAAACGTTTTTGGTTCATATCTCGTGTGCTATTCAGCGTATTACGCACTCGATTAGATACAAAGTTGCAGATTTCAATTCTCCTCGTAATGATAAAACAAGATCACATCTCGAAGTATAATTTGAAACCCTGATTTGACAAGTAAATGTTATATTCCTACGATACAAGATCCCGCAGGGTTGAGGCTTCGACAGGTGCGTAGCGAGTGAAGGATTTTTTACATTACTAGATGAATAAAAAGAAAATTACCAACCCTCTTACATGTATTGAAATTTTAATTCTGTTTACGTGAAACTCTTTAGGTGAGAGAGGCAAACTAAAAGAGCAAAGGTTTAGGTTATTTTAATTGTGAGAGCTAGGGGAAGGAATTGTTCAAATATATTAAATCGCACGTATAGGGTTGTGACACCTCATTTTAAAATCCCTGTGAGTCAAGAAAAATGACACAAAGAAAATTAAATTCTGATAACCCAACATAAAACGGCGGCAAAAGAGTTATTTTATTTTCTAAGCTTGAC
This sequence comes from Aphrophora alni, assembly GCA_963513935.1. NCBI lineage: Eukaryota > Metazoa > Arthropoda > Insecta > Hemiptera > Aphrophoridae > Aphrophora > Aphrophora alni. The sequence goes on from OY740774.1 coordinate 72,937,291, forward strand.
AGAAGCTAGGAAGATCGACTCGGAAGGCAATACTATAAACTTTTCTAAATTTTAGTTTACTGCTTCAAATACAGAACCTCCTGGTTTTACGGGGGAATCTCTTTAATCACCACCTAACCAAACTTTAGAAAACATGTTTGAACAAAGACTGTACTACAGGGAGAGCAATTTGAACATTTATTATGAGGTAAAAACACATTAATGTCATTAAAGAGGATGCACCAATCTAGCTTCGTAAATAAAATAATGCTTTTGGCTGCCATTTTGTTTTGAGTTGTTAAAATTTATGTCATTTTTCTTCTTACAGAAACATATAACCTCACAAACCTACAAATGGCACTATTTATAAATTTATAATTTCCATTTGAAAGTTTTTAGTAACGTCCCCATCCCCTACCCCCCCACAATTAAAATAACCAAAACCTTTGTTGTTTTAGGTTGCCCCTCACCTAAAGAGTTTGCCGTAAACAAAATGAAAATATTTCAATTATTTTTAAAATAAAAGAGTACAGTAGTAAATAACTTTACAGCCACTCTAGGTCCGCTAAGGTCTAAACACTGATACGAGCGAAGCGAGTGGAGATGGTCACAATTACGAAGTTCAGAAAACCTGTGTAGCAACTTTTTTAACCAAAAAAAATCAAACGGTAAATTTAAAAATGGCGCCCAATTTATAAATTTCAAAAATAATTTTTCGAGGATTACTCTTCATCTGAAGGCCACACAACGTCTCATATGAGCTCATTTTGTGCAGCTTTAAAATCTACATTAAATGATGCGAAAACGTTTATTTAGAGATATAGAACTAGAAATAACAAAACTGTTAAAAACATAACCTCAAAATCGGCTTTCGAATTAAATTCAAAAAGGAAAGTATCAATCATGTAACAATTGTTTTTTTTAATTCCCAAATACACTCCGAGGCAGGAGCTAGGGGTGTCCCCCCCACACACACACAAAAAAAGATTCAGCTGTACTATATAATTTGGACACAAATTGAATATAACCGGCACCGGATGCCAGTCTGTGTACTGTTAAGTGAACACTTGTGCATATGATCTTAAACTTGGCAGTTTGCCAGTTTAACATCTGCTACTTGACCTAAATATAACACCTCTACAAGATGGTCTCTTGCCTTGCCTCGGCTCGCTGTGCAGCCATGCTCGACTGTAGATACGGTTGAAGTTGAACTTGTACTTGTTTGTAGAAATTAAATGTACTCGGTCGTTTCCGGTCTGGATTCAACTGCATTGACCTTGTCGGGGACGTTCGGTTTGCAATGTTGCTGGGTTAGGTTGCCTCAATGTATAACACGTAGTGTCATTGATTTTAAAAAGCATAGAGTAGGTATACTGGTAGACAAGATTGTTAATTACTAGTCATATAAAAATAATAATTAGAAAGGAAATTTAACAGCTTCCATATTCAATTAACTAAGCTTACAATCACCATTACACTGACTTATTAATAACACATTATATACCAACTGTCAAACAATAACATTATGTATGATTGGGCTACTATAATAACGATTTACTACTGACCAACTGTACGCTTGCCACTCTGTACTGTACTGAAAATTAAGATGAGGACGAGAATCTACATCCTCACTACCGCACGTAAATACTAGTCTATAAAATCGAAGGTTATCACGACGTGAGATTATATAACTGGCTACCAAAATACGTACTAACATTGATCACCTGTCTTCCCACTTTGTACTGCACTGAAAGTTGAGATGAAGACCGGAAACCACATCATCACTAGCTTATGTAAGTGTTACTCTATAATCAATCGTTATGATGCGAGAATAACTGGGCTACGAAAATAACGAACTAATTTTGATAACAGAATAGTTAAACTATACTGTACTGAAAATTAAAATGAGAATAGAAAACCACATCCTCTCTAGCATATGTAAGTGTCATTTTATATCATTCGTTAACGCAACTAGACACAGTATACTGTAGCGGTGCAGTGAGGACGCTTTTCAATGTCCTACACGGCTTCCGAGGCGATATTACTAAAGAATAGCATCGATACTCTTGAAAGATTGCATTATTCTCAATTTATTTACAAAAAAATTATACTATTCCTTGTCAAAATAATTAGTTAATTTTGTAAAGTGTAGTATGATACTCTAATCTTATACAGAAAAATCACTTCACAGTCCAAGTAATGAAAAATATAGGGAATGTTTTAAAATGGAACAATCAAACAATAGCGAACGGTTTACAATACAGCTAAATTACTAACAATTAGCAGTAAATAGGTATTGTGAGTTTAGAATGTTTTGTAACTCATATTAGCTCGGTTTTGTATGGAGCACAATAGAGTGGCTGAGGTCCGGGTTCGGTTTTAATAGAGATGCTAATGCGGCGAGGTCAGAGCTGATATATTTGGTATTATAGTCATTCCCTCACATGCACGAATTTCTTTAACTATTTTTATGTATTGTTTGTTTGACGACGACAACCTTGTCATATACAGATCACAAACTGGACTAGGTATAGGCACATAATATAGATAATCAAGGAACTATCGAACATTTGAAAGTTACGGCCGCCATTTGGAAATTTTCCTGTCTTATTACTAGAACCAATATTTTTCTATTTTTGAGGTAAAGTTTTATTTTTTAATAATAATTATTTTATTTATAAAACTCGTTGGGCAACGTTGGATGCAGATTGACACTCCACGAAATGAGCTATTGCGGAACGTTGTAACGACGTTTCGGTGAAAAAATAAAATCGAAAACAATTGAATTTGAAAATTTGTCACTATTTTGAAATTTTGAACATATTTTCAATCTTACATGTTAAATCTGACTAATATTCAACTTAAACAATTATTATTTTTTTACTAAATTTTGAGGTTATGTTATAAACAATATCATTTTAAAATAATAATTCTCTTATTCTCTAACACATTTGGGTATTATTAAATGCAGATTGTATAGCTGCACAAAATGAGCTATTACGAAACTTATTAGGGCGTTTGTGTGAAAAGAACTCATAAAAAAACAGTTTTTTTTCATATGAAAATTAGTCACAATTTTGATAATTTTTTCAATCTTATTAGAAGAATAACTAACCCTAGATTAGATGTTAAATTCTACTAATATTCCAGTTAAACTATGATTACTAAAACAAATTATTACTGAATTTTTTTTTCTAATTTTGAGGTTATTTTAAACAAAATTTAGTGTTTTAATAATAATTCCCTTATTTTATAGTATAAACATGTTTGGTTATTATTAAAGTAGATTTTAAAGCTGCACTAAATGGGGTATTGCAGTACGATGTTTGGCTGGAAAATGATTCTTAAAAAAAATCGGTTTTTTAATGTCAAAATCAATCACAATTATGGTAATTTCTCCAGTCTTATTCAAAGAATAAAAAACCCTAGATTAGATGTTAAATTTGACTAATATGTAACTTAATCTTTGTTAGTAGAATAATTATTACTGATTTTTTTCTCTAATTTTGAGCTTATGTTACGAACAATTTCGTTTTCCAAAATTACCGTAAAAAAAGTACATTTTTTAATTTGAAAATCCACCGCTGATTTGAAATTTACTACAAATTTTCACAAATGTAGGCTATATATGTATTTTTTTGGACAGGTTCGATTATAAAAAAAGTTCATCGAACTCAAAATGACGGTTGTTTTAAACTGCTTTTGGGAGTATCGTCTTATGAATTAACGTTTTACCTAAATCGTTCCATCTAGTTGTAAAGAACCTAATTCCTAAATTTCATAGAGATCGGTAGACACGTTTAAGCGTAACATACATACAAAGTAACAAATGTTAGAGTAAAAACAGGACCTTGTTTTGCTCGGTCAACAATTGAAGATGTTAACTTAGTAATTTAAATAAATGTCGGCTTGTTAATGTTTTCGCTTGTTGATATTTGAGTATTTAATTTGTACGTATCTTGGGTTAGATCTCTCTCTCTCTCTCTCTCTCTCTCTCTCTCTCTCTCTCTCTCTCTCTCTCTCTCTCTCTCTCTCTCTCTCTCTCTCTCTCTCTCTCTCTCGAGCTAGAAGTCTTCAATTTATGTTCTTTCTTCCATATTTTATACGACGCCAACACCCGAGAGGTTTTTTTTATAGCTTTAAACAGCAACCACAAACACATATTACATTTATACAATTTTCTAAAGTGATAAAAAAAGTATAATTTTGCCTTTATCAAGATTTTCGCAATTCTCTTCAATGTCTTTATAAACATAATTAAACAATAAGTATAGACCTTCTAATGAAATAATCGCGTGAAGACATTATAAACAATTACCGTGTCATGCTTTAAACTCAATAATTTACTGCATCCTGAACAAATTAAAATGTTCTTGCAACTGCGTGTCGATACACGTTGGCAATATGGCTGGATTTGTACAGTAGGTAAAATCAGCTGGTATCAGTTGTAAACAACAAGGCACTGTTTGTTTCTATTAATACAATTTATATGGTGTAAAAACAATGCAATAACTTTCTCACACAGCCGTAAACAGTTCCAAAATTTAAAATACTGTCAAAGCTATTGATCAGATTTTGATGAAATTTAAAGGTTAATATGGCATAAATCAGTGTACCGAAATTCCTACGAAAGAAAATTACGTTGGCGAAAAAATTAGAAAAAACTAAAATAAATTAACAAATTTCAAGATTTGTTTATATTTTTTCATGAAAAAGAATTTTGTTTATTTTTAAAGGTTGAAACCTCTCGGTCATTTCCTTCATTTTTTTCGCTAAGCGAATTCTGCCAATAAATCTTTAGACCTACAATTGTAACGAAATTTCATTCAAATCGCTCGTGCTGTTTTTGAGATTGCCGATGGATCGTTTTCATCGATAACATCCAATCTCGACATTTTTTTAGATAATGGCACCAATTTGTTCGTTTTTTAGACCTTAAGTGCTACATTTTGACGAACAACTAATTAAAATCATTATTGAGAAAAACAATTTGTTGTTTTGTTTTATAGAGCAGGTATTCTCAAATTTTTAACTATTTAATAAAAAGGGTAAAGCGTGTGAACCACACGACTGGGTTTCGTAGAGCATCTAGCCTAGTAGGGACAGTTATTTTTTATAAAGTCGAAGCGGCTATATTATTCCTATATGTGAGACAATACAAATAATATAATTGCAAAGTTAGAATTATATAGGATTTATTGTCTTGTCTGGTTGCGACTTACAGACAGACACGCGCATGAAATCATAAAGGTCCATTTTTACCGACGGACTCTAAAAATGAAATATAATTGGAAAAACATCCTTACATGTAACCAAAACATACCCAGATACCAAATTTAGTTAAAATCTATCCACCGGATTGGACTGTTCATACGACAGACAGACAGACAGACAGTATTCCAAAAATAACTTTTTTGAAATTAGGGGACCTTTAAATGAATATAGTATATGCAACAAAAAAATCGATTGACCCATCACATAAACTTTTCATTTACTTACGTACGTACATGAAAAGTAAAAAGCGAAAGTTAAATTTGTGGTCAAGGTCATAATGTACAATCCTGTTTAATGAAAATAGACAAAACTGTTTTTACATTTTTTTAGTAATGTTTGATATTTTATAGTTGTTTTATTTTTTGGTGGCGAGTATGGGCGTGACAATCCCGAGCTTAGCTGGATCTACATCTTTCTTCATATAGTCTTGGGTTAGATCCCTTTCTTTCATATTTCCTATCACGCCTCTATTGACCAACTCTTGTTCTCTTCCAACCCTGAAGCAATTGGAGTATTCGACGGCTAGGAGTCTTTATTTTATAAGGCGATGGTGATCGAGAGGTTTTCGCCTTTGAAACAAGGAAAGAAAAAAAAAAGCGAAAAATGTCGTTCGTGCTGTAAAACTGGACAGCACCAAAGATTAGTTGAAACTATATAAAACTCTGTTTTTGCAGAAGAATGCGATTTTATTAACGTTAGGTCTATATTTTACAAACAAATGTCGCATCTAAAAATACGCTCAACCCACGTTGCAACAGGATTATGGCCATCTTTGATTATCTGCCATAGGAATGTAGCCTACTACTTCAATCAAGCAAGTGGAACTCGGACTCTGCCTTTTGACATCGTTGCATCACATCGTGAAATAGCCAATGACTAATTCATCATTCTTCTCTTGTTTCTTATACAATATAATATTTGCATTTCGCACAGTGCAATAATTTATTCAAAGCGATGACGCATCGACAGGCTATAGAATTTCGACGAGTTGCGCGCGCAATACATTCCTCAAAGTAGAAATAAACCGCGGAAACTGTGTACTAGCCTTTCCACAAAAATACTTATAACTTTGAAAATGTAAAAAACGATATTGTTGAAATACGGAGGCTCGTCATTCTAATTAATGTACTAATGTCTAGAAACGTTGCACAAACATTCTCACATTCCCACCATAAGGACAAATACTAACAAGGAAATTATTTATCCTCTTTTTCATTTTTAAAAAATGGTTCTTTTTCGTTATCCTCCCTACAAATGAATAATTTCTTACCCCAGTGGATAATTTCTTAAATTAGTATTATTATGTATAAAACCAACATAATCTAACCTTCCTTAAGTAGCTAATTTGTTAAATTAGTTGTATTATATATATATATATCCCCACCTAACCTAACCTACCCTATTTGTGGTGAGTCCGCAATTACGAATCAAAATCGGCGAATAGGTTCAGTTAGGTCGGGTACCAAAAACTCTTCAAACAGGTTTGTTAGTACAGATTTATGTTATATATTCTGAAATAATTCAGTTTAAATAAAAACAATATGAGTGTTTGCATGTCATAGAGTTCGAATATATTATTGGGAACTTCCCATTATTATTACGTACACAATCAAGATCAGACAGGAACTGACAGACCTATACCTTGATTGATATTATGAAAAGTTACAAGTATTATTATTTGTTTCTAAATAGTATTTGGTGTTCTATAATTGTTTTCTTTTCCAACCAAACTAATTTAATAAGGAAAAGATCCAAAATAATAATAATAATTACCGTGAACGCCGTTATCGATTCATGATTTTTTTTTTTAATGACGAGGTCAACGGTTCATTTTCGATTTTCCAGTTATATTTTGAAATGCCAATTTTCTTGAAATTGAGACATTTGGCATTCTGGTTAATGTCGTTAATCTTTACATTTCATTAATATTTCAAAAACTTCAACTTTATACAAATAATTGTCCCTAATCGTGTGATTTTAATACACGCTTGACCGTTTTTTTGTAAAAAATACATTAAAGAGAATATTTTCGGGAACGTGGGCCTTTGTAAAACATAGGGAATAAAATAATTTTAAACCATAGGTCTATCCTACCCACTGAAAGTTTCTATTTGCTTATTCAACTGTCGTTTAGTAACAAACCGGTTATGTACCCCTTTGACTATATTTGTAAAACTAGTTCTTGAGAAACGGGTTCAATCCTGTCTAATCCCTTACGTTATAAAATAATCTTTATATTTTATCTGATGGAGGCAGGATGTTTAGAAATTATGTAAAGATTACTTATGAATGAATTATTTAAAAGAAAGAGGAATTGGAATTAGCTTATTTGATAAATTAGTTCTATTTGGTTTAGGCTACAAACATCTGAAGAGTGCCTCTAGGGAGTGACAAAATTTTTAAATGTACATTTTACAGAATTTCCTATTTGATATTTTCAGATATTGGTACAGGTTTTAAAAATATGCAACTGTTTAAAATGGTGGTCAAAAATTGTTTAATACAATGTTCAGCCGTAGAATCTTTATTTTCAGCCGTAACAAACTTTATTTTGGAAAAATTTAAGTTTTATTATGTCTGGAAGAAGGACAGACAGAGTGTTCTGCACAGAAGGCAGACAGACAATATTCCAAAAACATTTTATTCTGAAAAACCTCTCGGTCATCTTTAGCTTAAAAAAAAAATAAATAAATAAAAAAAAATAAAATAAAATAAAGAACTCTATTCAATATATTTAAATAAATTAAATACAACTATCTTTCTAATACTCTAATCAGGTTCGTAAAGGAACAAGAGTTGGTCGAGAGAGATCTGTTTAGGAGCTACAGAGGGTCAAAATAGTGAAAAACAAGATTTTATGACGTTTTCTGAGATCTATTTTCTGTACTAAATAAAGTTGACCCGTAGCTAATAAACATTAGTAGAAAATCGACAAAATAAACTTTGTTAACTCACAGGTCTAATAAGAGGCGATATTTGTTGAATAATTTTCCTGATAACGTTTTTACTACTAATTTGCAGTTTTACAAACTATTTCCTTAATTTAGTTCATTTAATGTTAAACAAAATATCTTTACTTTTATTGTACGTCATGGGGTAGTGGAGAAATCGATAAAAAAAACTTGATAATTTACTAGTCCATTTTTTAACATGCTATTTAAATTTAATTAATTAGAACATGCTATTTGTTGATTTTCAAATTTCTAGTAGTTTTTATTACATTATAATCTACGTTCCAATTTTTATATCAACAACTGTTTTAAGTACAGAAAATGGAGAATCTAAAATCTTGTTTTCAATATTTTGATTATCTGTAGCTCCTAAACAGTTGAATGCACCGAAAAATATATAGCCTATGAATAAAAGGTCTTACATTTATATGTACAATCTAAAAACATCATAAAACTTAGGTGTTTTAATGTTGGCTGCCATATTAGAAAAATGACTGATAGCATCAAAATTTAAAAACCCCAAAAATAAAACTACTACATAAAAGTTCAGGGGACTATTTTTAATAGGCTATATCAAATATTTTCCAAGAAAAACATCTGACACGCTTATATCAATCACTCTGTAATAAAAACCATTAAAATAGTAAAATTGTCTTAAAAACAGTACATAAATTGAATGAAGTTTGGTTAATTATATTGTTTTAAGGTTAAGGGCGATTCATAATACAATTATCATATTATTAATCGAATATTTCTCACTAAAACTAGAAACTAATACACGACATTTCGAGAGTATAAATCAACATCCCGTTATCAAGTGATAAAACTAAATAAAAGTGAAAGAGAATAAGGAAACTTCGATATTAGTTTTCATATATATAAATGATACGAATTGTCTGATTAAACCATATGAACAATCCATCATTGTCAAATAACTTTAAAACAATTGTCTGGATAGACAATAAATTTAGTCTTTTTCGATTGGAAAAATTATTTCCCACCGAAATCAACTCTTGTAAAACCATTATTTTCATTGTTGTACATTTTTAAAAGTAACCTGAAATTTAAAATTGAAATTTTATAGGTTTACATTGAAGAAAATGTTGATTTATAAGCGAAATCCCTTTTTGGTGGGGGAAAATGGGGGCAGTACTCTAATTCTTGTTTCTTTGTAATTACTTCAAAAGTAATTCAGTTTTTAAAAATAATGTTTAAACACGTTTTATATTGAAAACATAAGTTCGTTATGAAAATAAAACATCATCAGTTTTATATCAAATTAGGTTTCTTAAACAATTTTTTTATATATAGTTTAGACCTACTTAGAGGTCAATATATACCAGTTCAAATTTTTAATCAGTAGTCTCTTTTTTGTAAAATGTATTTCATAAAAACATTGGTAATTCCGAAAATAATCACTTTATTTTCTCAAAATCGTTTTAGGATGTTAAAATTGTCAAACACTTCACTAGAAAAAAAAGAAACTTTTAGGCCTAATTAAATGTTTTTTTTGTTAAATTAATCCGTTAATTATAGTTTTATGTTTAATTTAGATTCACATTTTTGTCTCAATTTAAACAAAATGTGATTTTCTTTAGGCCTATAGTAATATAACACCTTATAAATTGTGGATTCATTTTTTTAAACGAAAAAGTACTTACTCAGGATCTCTATAAACATGAAAATATTAGGTTTTTTTTTTTAAATAGGAGAACATGAAAAATCTAAAAATAAAAAATCCCCCCCCCCCTCTACTCAACTTTAAACAACACAGAGAGAGAGTATTTCGTTAAACAAAATGTAACAAGTAATAAATATTCAGTACACAAAACTCAAACTTATATGATAATATAGTGTTAAATAATTATTAGAAAACAACAAATGTGTTAATAAAAGGGAGTTTTATTAAAGCTCCATTTTTTTAAAGAGAAAAAAATGATGATTTTAAGAAATAAATAGCAAACATTATTTGTGTAAGTAAAAATTGTAATAGACATAAAATAGTTCCTTAATTTCATGTTTTACCTGGTCTTAACCTCAAAAATATGTTTGCAATACCGGTACCCTAAACAAACAAATTATTTACTTGGATGTTGTTTTAAAGAACTTAGACTCCCAACTTTCCATTTTTCTTAGTATCTAAATTGCCACAATGTATTTCTTCTTTTAGAAACTTATTGTTATAGAAGTAAAAAAAGTCAAGCGTCTCCTAAAATCACACGACCTTAGGTCGAGTCTTTTAAGGGGCCTAGCGCCAACATTAATTTCTTCGTCAAATAAACATACAGTGAAATTATAAGGGTCCTTGATTTAAACTAAATACCATAAAAATATAGAACCCCTTAATAATAAATAAAATAAATAAATAGTAAGTGAAAATCGGATCAGCTGTTTTGGCTTTAGAAGTGACGTCTGGAAGTCTCCCAATTATTGTTTGTTTTAATGTTGTTTACTAATTTTTAAAAGCGAGAACAAACATTTTTCAATGTAAATGCCACATATAAAATTATAAAAAAAGATACTTAAAACGCTAACTTACATTTTGGATCCGAAATTCTCAAATTAAATTAATCTAGATTTTGAACAATTACCACAAATTATTAAAATTACCTATATACAATAAACAGGGATATGAGTTAAAAAAAGTGAGAACAATTTAGGCCTAACCTATACCACAATATCTTGTTTCCTAAATATAACAATATCATAAAATAATTTAAGAAAAAACAATTAACTAACTATATTTAAAAATGTGGTGTAATAGTATGAAAATGCCATATTTAACTATTTTTCAATCTAAAATTCAATAGGCCTAGCCTAGTTCGAAAATTTCACATGTTGTCCTAACCTAAAAAAATTAATATGTTACCTTGATGTTGTTTTAAAGAAGTTGGACTCCCTGTTCATCAATTCCGATCGAAATCTTGTCATTTCGTCTTCCATTTTTCGCATTTCCGCGTCAAAACGCTCTCGAATGTTACTGAACTCTGTGTCGATAACGCTGAAATCGCCCAACTTGATGGGAATATTACGTTTTACACTATCTGCCATTAGTCACTTAGATTAAAGGGGGGGGTTAGTAGGTGTTGAGGTATTTTGTAAAAAAAAGTTAGATAACAACGTCTGCACGCTTAGATATCGCACTTGGAACTAATACCCTCTGTTCGATATGGATTTAAATAGCTGAATGTTGAAGTGGGAGTCGTGCGCATGCGTAGAGAGTGACTGATGACGTAACGAAGCCTAATGATACGTCACGGAGCGGAGGTTGAAGTATGGCAGAAATCCAAACTAACTATCAATCAATCAAACGCGGTTTTAGGAAAGATCTAGAAACATTAGTCATAATGAAAACTATGGTAATTTTAGTTCTGTGTGGGGAATTGATTGTAAAAACGTGTAGCCTACATTGTAGGATACTAGTGTGGTGGTTTCTTTCAAAAGTTTGCATATTTTAGTTTCAGAAATCGCCGCTTAATTGGTAAGGCGTCGTTGTTTGAAGTTCGGCTACATGAATCGTAAGATTAGTGCGTTCGAGTCAAATTGTTTACTTTCTTGTATTGTGTAGAGTATTGAGAAGGTTATGTGGTGGGTAAAAAAATCGATGCCGTGTTTTTTAGGAATATATCGGAGCTCAAAATTATGTTCGTCTATCATCTACAGCCCAAATCCATGAACTCATTTAAATCAAATTTGATATGTGGGCGTGTTAATTTATGATATCTATTATCTAGTCTTACCTTCTGTTAGGCTTGTTTACAATCCTATTTTTAAACTTTAAATTGCGGTTTTGACAAAATTAAATTGTCTTAATCAGAACGCTTCCAACATGTGTGTGTGTGTGTGTGTGTGTGCGCGTGCTTGCGTTCGTGCGTGCGTGCAATCTGATGATGACAATTTAATTGTCGAAACCTGTAATTAAAAGTTTAATAATAGGATTTTAGACAAACCTAAAGGTAAAAATACATAATACGTAGCCTATAATATCCACATCTCGGGGAGATTAAAAAGTTTGATATCTCGAAATTTGACGGTTAGTTTCTCACTCAAATTTGACCAAAACCCAAAATACTTATTTTCTCAAATTTGCTGTCTCGAAAGCAACACATCTAGACTGCTCACGACCCAAAACGACCCCTGGAACTCAAAGCGTATAGGCTTATCATATTGGATAAGCAATCCCTAAACAAAATCTTGGACTCATTTTTACGCTTTCATGCAGTCAAAGTTGATTTTAAAGGCGAAAACCTGACGAAGTCCTCGAGTAGCGAAGAGTTGGCTCAAAAAAGAGATCCAACTCAAGATTATACGAAAAAAGGTGTAGATCCAGGTAGGACTTCGGGATTGGCGTACCTGTGCTTACTATAAGTTCAGACAAAAGCCCCTGAGGGGTACAATCTTTAAAATGTCCAATTTAAGTAGGTATTTGATAACGTAGCATTTTAAAATACTAGATCTCCAATCGAAGTATTGTTTAGTGTCCTCCTTTTCGAAGTTGGCTACGTACAGGTTTTATGAAAATCATTATTTTGTTGCTTATTTTTAATAAGAGATAAAATGTATTAAACACATTTCATATGTTCATTCAATAAAAAATTCCTCGAAAAACATACAAAGTACAGTTTACTCGGGAATTTCCCCTCATTTCTGTATACATGATTTGTCAAAAGTGAAGGGACATTCCGTTAACTTTTTAACAGAAAAACAAAGAAAAACCAAACTCAGGAAATGTTTATAAGGAATAAAAATGTATTTTTTCGTGTAATGGGGTAACTTTGTCCCGTACCAAAAATTGGAAATTTTGGGGCTATCTAAAAATCTTAAATATAAACAACAATAGAATGACACCTCATTTTAAAGGTCTTCATAAAAGAAAAACAACTGTGAAAAATAGAGGTCTCTATCTAAATTTATCTAAAATGGTGGCAAAACTCAAAGCCAAATTTTTGGGAAACACCAAAGTCAAATAATTGTTTTGGAAATGAACTCTGAACAGTTTCAACGTACTGGGGCCTTATTGCTAGCTAGTATTGCTAGTATAGACCAAAGCTACGACAGTTTTTGTGCAGTATTATAATGAAGTTAAGTGAATAAAAAGCGTATTACGATAAGCCGCCATTTTGAAATATAGGGTTGAAATAGAGACTTCTAGTTTTCACTGTTCTTTTTCTTTTATCAAGACCTTGAAAATGAGGTGTCACTCAACCGGGGTTTAAATTTTGATTTTTGAGCAATCCCTAAAATCCTGATTTTGGGGACGGAAGAAAAGTTGCCATACACGAAAAACTATATTTTTATGCCTTATAAACAGTACCTGAGTTTTGTTTTTATTTGCTCTTCCGTTTAAAAGTTAACGGTATATCCACACACTTTTGACTAACGGGGTTATAAGAAATTACACACGACGTTTCAAGAGTATGGATCAACTGTCGTTATCAAGTGAAACACGAAAGAGGCCAAATAGCCTAGTACTATATTGAAAAATAAACTAGTAGCCTAAATAATTTTTAATTAGCTTCAGCATCTCCACCTATACGTAAATGAGATATTAAACAATAAAAAGTAATTTCTTATGTTTTGGCATCGGTGAACGGTAATTTCACCAATCTGTCATGAACTCTCTCAGATAATATTCTATCTAACTGTAGCCTATATTAACTTTGGCGGACCTAAAACAGTACTTTAAGTTTTTTCTCTGTACATTATCCAACCTTGTTGGAAATAATATCATTTTAAAGATAAAGAATATGGAGATCTTTCAATGTAAAGTTATTAGCTTAATACGCAATTTCGTTTACTTGGAAAAATGTTAAAATAACGAACAACATAACCACATTTATATTAAAATGACTTACTGCATATAATTATTTTTCAAGTATGTAGTCTGTTCACGAGTTTACATTGTTCTTATGGACTTTGAATCCAAGATGGCTGTTTGATTTGTAGGACCTTAAAAACTGCTATTAGTAAAACTATTTTTTAAATTGTTATATTCTGTAAAGGCTCTGCTCCACCTCCACTATATTGGATTCATTGCCCATAGGAACAATGTTAAACTTGAGAAGTTGTACTGATTTTTCATCTCATAATTATCGTTAAAAGATCATTTAAAATATCACGTGAACGCGGATGTTTCCCTTTAGAAAAACTGGGATATAATCATTAGTCTTTGAACAAATGATGGGGATATTTGTAAATAGATTTTCAATATCGCTATTTTTTTTGTGAGTCAATGAATAACATTTTAGAAAACAAAATTTAATGAAAATCCCCAGTGTTGTGTTATCTATTACAGTAAATAGCGTCCCACTGTCTAACTTAAATATTAGGGCAGATACAATCGATTAAATGAAGTAATGTACCCATGCGTAGAAGCTGCCCTCGGGTTGTTCGTAAAGTGAACTCGTCTTTAAAATTTTTGAAAATATTACTAAAACTAACAACACATTAATTCATGAGACATGTTGCAAAACTTTATATAACCCCAAATATAATCATTATTGTTAACTATTTTAGCTAAACAGTCGTGATTCGTTTCTTACTCACGTTATTCAAAATTATTATAGGAGTACCGCTTAGAAAAGAACCTGTGGTGGGAGAGGGAGAGCCGGAGTTAGACCAGACATACCCGGCCGCTGCTTCATTGCGTAGGGCTTAGTATTTTCTTTTTCAAACCTGCAACAGCGCTAAAAAACTGTGAATGTGTATCGTTTATGTTCCTGACAACTACAATTAGTAAGTTTTAATATTTTACAAAGTAAAAGACATTAAATTATAGGTTTTAATTCCCTTTATATTACGTCAAAAATGTAATAATTTATCCCCACTACCCCTCCAATCCCCTCCCTTACATGCGTGTGCGAGCCACCCACGAGATAACGGTTCTGCGCAGGTTTCTTTCTGTGTGGTAGGACTGTTTTGTGCAACCGCCGCCGTGCAATGAAGTTGCTAATAATTCACAGTAATACCTCACCCTGGCGCTAGGGTAATTTTTCTAATTTAATTTCACTCCTGCAGAGTCCTAATGACAGGTCCTTTAAAATGTAACTCTAATAATCATATTTTCGATTATCAAAACCGCCAAGGGTAGTGTTGACTGCCATAATTTTTGAAAAATCTATTTGCTCTACACTATATCTAAAAAGATTAGCTTTATTTTAAATTCTACATATATGTGTTTGGTATTATTCTTATCCGAATCTAACGTAATACTGTTTTTCAAATTTGAATTGGTTTTAAAATTATAAACTAAAAATAACACTAAACTCGTACTTAATTAATTTCGTTTATTTCGACAGTAGCTTACATCCTGCATGTTGAAATTGGCTACAACATTCTCATTAAAAATTATAATATATAGAAAGTTTCACGGACATGTTTGCAAAAAAAACCGATGTACACTTTGAAACTCAATGCTTTAAAGATCATTAAATACAGTAAGTTTCATTAAAATCGGTTAAGAAATGTCCAGTTTACTTTTAATATTTGGAGATTTGTAAACCAGTTCTATACGTACAAAAAGTTAAAGTAATGAGAGACGATATTTGTTGAATAATTAATTTTCCTGATAACGCTTTTACTACTAAATTGCAGTTTTACAAACTATTTCCTTGTTTTAGTTCATTTAATGTTAAACAAAATATCTTTACTTTTATTGTACGTCATGGGGTAGTGGAGAAATCGGTAAAAAAAACTTGATAATTTACTAGTCCATTTTTTAACATGCTATTTAAATTTAATTAATTAGAACATGCTATTTGTTGATTTTCAAATTTCTAGTAGTTTTTATTACATTATAGTTCAAGTTCCAATTTTAATATCAACAACTGTTTTAAGTACAGAAAATGGAGAATCTAAAATCTTGTTTGCAATATTTTGATTTTCTGTAGCTCCTAAACAGTTGAATGTATCAAAAAAAATATAAGAATAAAAAGTCTTAAAATTATTTATACAATGTAAAAACATCAAACACGTAGGTGTTTTAAAGTTGGCTGCCATATTATAAAAATAACTGATAGCATCAAAATCTAAAAACCCTAAATTAAAACTAGATACAAGTTCAGGGGAGTTGCTATTTGACTATTTTAAATATATCAAATATTTGCCAAGCAAAAGATCGGACACACTTATATCAATCACTCTGTAATAAAAACCATTAAAATAGTAAAATTGTCTTAAAAACAGTACATAAATTGAATGAAGTTCGGTTAATTATATTGTTTTAAGGTTAAGGGTGATTCATAATACAATTATTATCATTTTATTGAATGGAATATTTGTCACTATTTATGTATATAAAAACAAACACACGACATTTCGAGAGTATAAATCATCTTCCCGTTATCAAGTGATAAAACTAAAGTCTAAATAAAAGTGAAGGAGAATAAGGAAACTTCGATATTTAGTTTTTAAAAATATACAGGTTTTAAAAAATGTGCAACTGTTTAAAATGGTGGCCAAAAATTGTTTAATACAATGTTCAGTCCTAGAATCATAACAAACTTTATTTTCGAAAAATATAAGTTTGATTATGTCTGGAAGAATGACAGACAGAGTGTTCTGCACAGAAGGCAGACAGACAGTATTCCAAAAACATTTTATTCTGAAAAACCTCTCGGTCATCTTTAGCTTTAAAAAAAAAGAAGATAAAATCAAAAACTCTATTCAATATATTTAAATACAACTATCGTTCGAATACTCTAATCAGATTCGTAAAGTAACAAGAGTTGGTCAAGAGAGATCTGTTTAGGAGCTACGGAGGGTCAAAATAGTGAAAAACAAGATTTTATGACGTTTTCTGAGATCTATTTTCTGTACTAAATAGAGTTAACCGTAGCTAATAAAAACTAGTAGAAATTTGAAAATCGACAAAATAAACTTTGTTAACTCACAGGTCTAATAAGAGACGATATTTGTTGAATAATTAATTTTCCTGATAACGTTTTTACTACTAATTTGCAGTTTTTCAAACTATTTTCTTGTTTTAGTTCATTTAATGTTAAACAATATTTCTTTACTTTTATTGTACATCATGGGGTAGTGGAGAAATCGGTAAAAAAAAATTGATAATTTACTAGTGTGTCTGTCCATTTTAATAACATACTATTTAAATTTAATTAATTAGAACATGCTATTTTGTTGATTTCCAAATTTCTAGTAGTTTTTATTACATTATAATCTACGTTCCAATTTTAATATCAACAACTGTTTTAAGTACATAAAATGGAGAATCTAAAATCTTGTTTGCAATATTTTGATTCTCTGTAGCTCCTAAACAGTTGAATGTATCGAAAAATATATAGCCTATGAATAAAAAGTCTTAAAATTATTTATACAATCTAAAAACATCAAAAACGTAGGTGTTTTAAGTTGGCAGCCATATTAAAAAAATGACTGATAGCATAAAAATTTAAAAACCCCAAAAATAAAACTACATACAAGTTCAGGGGAGTTGTTATTTGACTATTTTTAATATATATCAAATATTTGCCAAGGAAACTTCGATATTAGTTTTCATATATAGGCTATAAATGATAGGAAATGTCCGATTAAACCATATGAACAATCCATTATTGTCAAATAACTTTAAAACAATTGTCTGAAATTTGGTCTTTTTCGATTGGAAAAAATATTTCGCACCGAAAACAACTCTTGTAAAACCATTAACTTCAAAACTGTTGTACCTTTTAAAAAGTAACCTGAAATTTTATAGGTTTACATTGAAGAAAATGTTGATTTATAACAATAATCCTCTTTTTGGTGGGGGAAAATGGGGCAGTACTCTAATTCTTGTTTCTTTGTATTTTCTTCAAAAGTAATTCAGTTTTTTAAAATAATGTTTAAACACGTTTTATATAGAAAACATAAGTTCGTTATGAAAATAAAACATCATCAGTTTTATATCAAATTAGGTTTCTTTTACAATTTGTTTACATATAGTTTAGGCCTACTTAGAGGTTAGTATATACCAGTTCAATTTTTTTTTGTAAAATGTATTTCTTAAAAACATTGGTAATTCCGAAAATAATCATGTGACTTTAGTTTAATGGTGACAAATTATAATATATCTACAGCGCCCAACCCCGGAATTCTTACCACTTAGGCCGGTTCTCCTCATACTTTGATGCCTCGATGATTGATTAGGACTGCTCTCACAATATACTACGCTTCGATAGTATTTTCATATTTTAATTTTAATACGCAATACAAATTTAAAATTCTAACAATATTATATTAAATTTGGATAAATTCTTAAAATAATGTTATAAAACCCATACACACACACACACACACATACATATATTATAGCGAAAGAAATGAAATTAATAATTACGGCTTTGGTGATATTTTTTATTTATCATTTTAAATAGCAATATAAATTTGAAAAAAAAAAAAAAAAAAACATTGATAAGTTTGGGATTGGCGATCTCATTGTCCGGTGGACAATCCCAGCGTAATCAGCCTATCGGTCTCTAGGCCTGAAGCAACTGATAAGGCTTCTAACCAAGGATTCGTAGATAAAGAGCAGGATGAGAGAGTTCCATCTATCTCGGAAGGAGAAAGCGAACTTCTGAATAATCCAGGAACATCAGACTTCGCTGATTCACTCGACGATGCTACTAGTCAACTGAGCGGACTAAAGGTGAAGACAACTACTCTCACTACTGCCAAACTCCGGGAGAGTTGTGAGCAATGGGACCCTAACAAGTGGTGAATGGGCATGAAGAGGAAGTCTGAGTCGGGAATCACTATAGGCTCCGATGAGGGTTCCGAGGCGAGGATAGGTTAAGCGCTCTAGAGGCTATTCTACCACTCCACCATCTTCTAGAGGGCCTTCAAAGAAGCCCAGAGGCGAAACTCGAGATTTTTACATAAAAAAAAAACTCACCGTCGTTTGGAGACATGTAGTAAGGAAGTTTTCACTTATAGGGACATCGTCGTCAGCAAAATGGCTGTAGTCCTCTATCGATAATCAATATGAAGACATCGAGGACACACTAATGGGTAAGTTCTAACTCATGGAAGATGGAACTTTTCCTTCATTCTGAGGGAGTTACATGGAAAAAGGAGCTCAAGTTATTTCTTGCCTCAACGATCTAACAAAGCGTTGGCTGGAGACAATGATTGCTACCTTTAAGTCGTTGGGTGAAGCCATAAGGGCGTATCCCCTAGCTTCGGAAACGGTCCTCAGATCAAGTCTGGGAGATACTTGTCCAGCGTAACCCTACTCTTAAACTACGAAAATGGAAGGTACATTCGGCGAAGGAAGACACAAAGGACTATAGTTTTGCTTAAACAAGTTATGGGATTACTCACTGAACACGACCACTTCAGAAAACATCTTCTAACACTCCGGATCATCAATATTGATACCGTTTGTAAACTATTTAAACAGTCTGAAGAGACTGTTAAAACATATCATCCTAGAATGTGATTGAAAGCTTGAGGGTAGAAGAAGGGCCATATTCGGAGCTTTACAACCAGGTGATGATTCTAATGCTAGCATGGGCTAAATACTCCTAAGCCTCATTGAAGATACAGACATACTTTGCTGGTAGATCCTTGGGGTGTGAAATAAGCTTAGGTTGGCTAACAAGAATCTTGAGTCCTCATACCTCGATTACCTAATTTAAAATGTACATTGATAGTATAATGCATATATCTAAATATTTGTAATGACTTACTGGTCATATAATAATAATTAGCAACGAGATTTAGACTATAATTAACTTTCCATTAAGGGAAGCGAGAATGCATTGCTAGAAAACTAAAATAACGACTTAAATATCATCAATGTGGTAGACTCTCTGCACTGTACTGAAAACTACATCCTCAATATTGTATTGTTTAGTTAATCGTTGGACCTTAGTGATTTAATTCTTGGTAATTAACTATAATACATAAAAGCTTCTAGTAGTAGTGAACTTACTATTTTAAAAGATGTCTGCTGGATGACCGATAGCTCTTGTGTCTAAGCATTATTAAAAAACTTTTGTATCAATATCTCAGCTGAACGTTACCATACAATCAAAATAAAGATATCTTCTTCATTATTAAAAGGGCTAAACAAAAATATTTTGCCAAATCTATAGTTTCGAGATATTTGGCGTCAAATATTTGTAATAAACGCCATCATGAAAAGCTTAAATAAAAAAAATTATAAGATTTTGTAGAACATTGCAACCTAATAACATAAACCATTCTGCAAAATTTGGTATCGAACTCAACCATTTCTGAAGTTTTACCATGTTTTTGAAAAAAGAGAAACGGACTGATGGACGAAAAACGAAGCATTTTTTGTACTTACTTTTATAGGATTTTTTTCTTTATTTTGATAACCAGAATCACTTATCAAAGTTGGCAACCTACTTACTGGACACTCTAGGAAACTGTTTTATCAAGCACGCAATACAGTTCCCAGACAGTTTTATTGTAAAGCTTATAGGACGGTCATGATGGGCGTCGTCAATCGGTAATTGAAAACCAACAGGTATTATAAAACCCTATAGTCTATAGGTTATTTCTAACTTCCGGCTAGGCGTTAAGGTCATGCAACTAGACAAAGTTATTAAGCTGCATAGGTGTTGGCAATAAAATATACGGGGGGTTGAATGCTACGGTGAGAACGGTTTTATCTGTTCTACTTCCGCCATATTGGATTTATCTATAAGATTAATGTCTAAGTTCTGCAGACCTAACCGCCATTTTTCATTTAACAATAATGTTATAAGTCGTATAGCGTACTGGGATAATAATGATAGAAAATTTATGTGTGATATACAATTTAAAGGTTGGAGCAATACAAAATACTTTTTAAAAATTATTGATTTATTTCAAAACTGCCTAAATTATAGTGGGGACTCATATTGGTCTTACAGACTATATACTCAAGTCAAGCAACCGTACCAGAACGTAGGCCTATAAGATAATGATGTACAGAACTATCCTTAAACATGATCTCAGTACAGGATGATTGGGAACTAAAAGTCTAAGAAGATTACAGGGTGTTTTGGAACTATTGTCGGATATTTTAGAGGATTATTCCTGTAGTTGAAGTAAATACAGAACGAGCATTCATTTGTTTAAAACAAGGTTAGTTGTCAATGACTGTCCACTATTTTCTGTTGTACAAAAAAAGTTATATTTTTGGAAATAAATTAGATATCAATGCCAAATTTGGTACACTTTTTTTATCTGACGTTTTATCAGTGTACCAAAAACCACGACCATGTTTTTTTTTTTTTTTTTTTTTTTTTTTTTTTCAAAACGGCGGCAGTTTAATATATTTAAGGTAGAAAATTTAGAAAACTTTATAAAATTTACAAGAGACAAAAGAGTTCCATTTATAAGCTATAACCGTTATAATTTAGTTATTCTAGATCGTGCATCATTGAAGATGGTGACTTTTTAGTTGAAACGCGTTAGAATAAATAAACATACTATTTGTGAAATTTTTGGTTCTAGTTTTATGATAATTAATTGTAAATTACAATGGAAACTTCGACGCGAATGATATAATGATTAACTTTAACAGTAAATATGGTAAACTAAGCAATGTATTTTATTGTTACTATTAAAAATATCATATTATGGTTTTAGGCTAATTTTGGGTATTGTAGACAATTGCCAAGAAATTATCTTTTCAGTTTTTTGACAATTACTCGGTTATCCTTCAATCCACAGAAAAAAAATACAAAATCCATTTTGTTTATCATTTAAAAAGGAAACGGTTTTGTCTCTTGTAAATGTCAGTTAACAGTTTTTGAGATATTCGACGTTAAACATTTTAAACGGCCGCCATTAAAAAAAATGCAAAACATGTTCTAGGATTTTGATACATTAATTAAAGATCATACAAAAATATGTATACCTAATTTGGACTTGATACCTAATTTATTATCAAAAATACAATGTCTTTTGTACAAAACATAAAAAGGCGGACAGACAGGCTTCTTTCAAACAAATTAATGCTCGTTCTGTGTTCTAGGAAAAAACCCCTAAATTATCCGACAAGAGTTCCGAAACACTCTGTATATAAAGGATTACAATGTAGATAGTCCATCAAGACAAATAATGAAATATTCGGTGTGTGGAGGAGCCCTAGTCATGATTATATATATATATATATATATAAAAGAAGAATGGAGTGGGCATGTCACGTGCTGATAGAGAATGTCCGATGGGGGGGGGGGTTAAAAAATCTTCCTATCAGCACCAGGAGGGAGAACTCAAAAAATGTCGGTAGGACGACCTAGAGAAGATTTGAGGAAAATAGGGTTCTAAAATGGGAAGCTTAGGACAGAAGGACAGAGTTGGAGGCGTGTCGTCCTGTAGGCTAAAGATCTAGATGTATCGCCAAAGAATAGTAGTGGTAGTAATGCAAATACAGTATTAAAAATTCAGAAAATTCACTATCGGAATTTAGTTATATTTCAAATGATACCACTTCCAACAAATTCGATGAAGTATGGTGAAAAAATCTGCTTTATAATGGAAGTATGAGAAATTTCTTCACCTGAGAGAGTTCATGGTAACGCAATACAATTTTTATTCACTGTTCTAGAAGTTTAGAGGTCGTAATATTAGAGTTAAAATCTAGATTTCACTATTAATTGAACATGGTGGTAGCAGATTTTGAAAATGGCGGTTGTATGGAACTTTGTTTACAATAATTTTTCTTGTTTAGTACGTAGATGAACTTATACTAGCTAAGTTTCAAAATATATCAGCTCTGAATTTATACCACGGAAAGAAATTTATTTAAGTACTACGGGAGGTAAGTGAGGGAATATACTTAGTATCCGCTGAATAAAGGAACGGCATGAGCAGCAGGTATTGTATAAAATCTTCCATTAAGCTTGATGATAACCAGGTAGAAAACCATTTGAAAGATTAGGATTAGACGATGCCACACGCATTAAGGAGTGGTTCAATCATTTCTAAGATTGCTCGTCATCGATGGTGATCAACAAGCGGAAATACAGCATGTGTGGACTTTGGTCAAGCAGGACCATCATGTCTGTGTGTGTGAATGTCGAGGTGGGGATATTCACAGGTTCAGTGTATTCATTATAAATGTGGATTTGGCTTCGTTTAAAGTGTTTGCGAACTTCGCAAATAGCGACTCCGACTTCCTGAACACCGTGATCTTTGATGATGAGTTCACTGAAGGTCCAGACGTCACAACACTCCCGAGGCCGACCACGACAAATGAGCAGTAACGACGAAGTGATATTGACCTTTTTTTAAATATCGTGGCGTGGTACATCACTAATACACATCAAAACAATACCAAAAGATCCTTCGTGATTCTGTGCGGCTTAAGAAATATTCAAGAAGTGGCTAGCGGAAAATTGGCAGCTTCATCATGACAACGCACCATCTCAATCCTGGCTTCTAATTCAGAGTTTTATGGGCAAACACACCACTTCTGCAGTACATCATCAAGGCTCTATCGTCATAACGGCATGTAATTATCGACTGTTTTTAAAATCTGAAATGGATCCGATTTCCTGGAAAATCAAAATTCGAGTGGTACTAATTACATTCTCTCACGGTCAAAGTAACCTCTAGAGACTGAAGTTTTCTACGAATGTAAGGAAAAAATCAGTTGTGTGCAGGAAGATTATCATCATTTCAACACATGGTTGACTAATACCGTGTTTTATTTCTTTCAGGTCGGATACGTTTTGTTCACTCTGTATCTTATCACAGCTCTGAGATTAACCAAGGCCGAGGAAGAAATCTATTATTAAAATTTATTACCTTATAACACAACACCTTTTAAACAGGTGCATCCACTATATAAAGTGATTATTAACAAATGCCTTTTTCTTGGCAGTAAAATATAATATATTAAATAACCGTATCTAGGTATGCTTTGTCTTAGAGCATTATACATCCATGAATCATTGTGTTTGGCTGTACAGTACAGTGTTACTGTTGTTTTATATTTAGAACAAGAGTAAATTGTTTCAAAGTTTTTCCATTTTCTGGCAACTATAATTAATTGTTGACTTGAGTTGATTTATCGTTTGGCCAGTTATTTAGTCGACTCTGTGAGTAATACTAAAGTTTTTACCTTTTAGCATCATTAAATTCTTTTAAAGGGAGTTTATCGTTATATCTGGTTATAAGATATCTGGGGCTACGCCCCCAGACATAATTTATACGATTAGTACGCACGAATTATGCTTAAACTAGACCGATGACAGAAAATTTGATGCAGTATTTGGAGGCTTCATTTTTTTCTGTGTCGTTTTATATTTTTTGAAGAGTTAAAAGATGTTGTAAAGAGAGAGAAGAGGTCATCAGGTTACTCAAGTCAGGTCCTCGAGTTATTTTTATGTTTCACATATTCGTAGTTTTGTGATGAAATAAAATTAAAAAATCGATTGAAACTCCTGAATCAAGGAAAGCGATTTTCGGAATGATATGTATCTGTCTGTAGTCTGTGCAATGCTATACGGTATATTGCCCAAACGGTTAGACAGATTTTGATCAAATATAGTATTTGAACATATTTTGACCCGCATATAATTTTTATTAATACTTATTATATTTTTTATTATTGGAATAACTCAAAATTTAAGAGTAACCCACCATAATACTAAAACTCTGCAAAGAAAGGGTAGCACTTGGGGGCATTTAACTATAAGGGAAATTAATTATTCATGGAATTAACATAATTTGGAAGGGAGGTTATAGTAAAGTTAAACATATCATATTACACGGAGGTCGATTCGTTCGCGCAAATGATCACTCCCACTGTCTCAAAATCAACCTAATTAATAACACCAGCCAGCTTTGATAAGCACTAATACAACGCCGTTACGTGGTTAGGAAGCCATACTTTGCCCTATACACGTAATTATTATCTGTATACAGTAACTTGGCGTCTGGACTCGGACCGTCCCCCCCCCCATCGCTCTCTTCCTCACCCAGCTGTTTCAGTGATGAGTCACCTACTAGCTTTAACTTTTTTATGGGAGACACAATCTAAAATTTTTTTCAGCATAGTTAAAATGTTTAGGAAAATATAAGCAAATTGATACCAAACACGACACAAATGTATGTAAATAGTACGTAAACATCTAAATAATAAGTATGTGATTATGCAAATAGTAGCTGTGTAAAGAGCTTTCTACTGGCGGCTTTTACAAACTGAGTAGTGTCGTGTTTGGTATCAATTTGCTTATATTTTCCTAAACATTTTAACTATGCTGAAAAAAATTTAAAATTGTGTCTCCCATAAAAAAGTTAAACAGTGCAGTGTTAACGCTAGTAGGTGACTCATCACTGAAACAGCTGGGTGAGGAAGGGAGCGACGGGGGGGGGACGGTTCGGGCCGCTCGCAGGTAGCCAAGGGTTCAGACGCCAAGTTACTGTATACAGACTTTAAATAATTATTTCGACAAATTCACGTGTGAGATAATTAATGGAGGCACCCTGCCCTAAGTCGTTAGAAAACCAAGAAAACACACACACACACACACTAAAAAGACAAAACTGGTCTGTACTGTCGGCCACAGCCTACTGTCGTTTGTACGTCTGGAACAGGCTCTGCTCATGTTGTTTATCATCGCCTTGGAAAAAGAAGAAAAGAACATAAAATAAAGACACCTAGCCATGCGAGATATAAAAGATCCATTTAGGTCACATTGACAGGAGGCTGAGTAGCCTCAGACCCCTTCATAACCCGTAACCCTTGGATACCCTCATACCGTCAGGGTCGGAAAATAATAAGAGTTGGTCAAGAAAGCTCTGATAAAAAGGATTAAACAGAGGGATCTAACTGAAGACTACGTAAATAAAAGGTAAATCCAGCTATGTCTTTCGGGATTGCCAATCCCGTACTCACTATATACGACCTCCGAAATTTTTAATGAGACGTTTAATTTTACGTCTGGGAAAAAATTTTCAGCAAAATTTAATCGGAATCGTTAGTGTCAAATAATATATAATGTTAACATTTTTATTAAACTTAAATAGAAATTTAGAAAATCTTTATTTGTTTGGTGTTTTAAATCAAGTTGAATTACAATTTCATTTACTCCAGACATTAGAAAGTTTTTAATGATAAAATCAGTTAACAGCTGATTTGAATTCACAGCTGTTATAACCTCAAAAGTTAACTTTATTAAAACAATCTCATTAAATTCATTTTATTGTCGTTATAAATCCATAAAGATTAAAAGGTAAAGACTGGTTATTATTTAACCTACTTTGTTTGCTTATACTAATAATTACAGTAGACTTATTTTGGAACAGTAATTCAAATTATGTTTAATGACATCAATCAAATTATTTTTGCAATAAAACCTTTTTAATGTCTTTCATGCGGTACACATTCGCTATTAAGTTATTATCTCAACCTTATTTAGAGTAGCAAATATTTTTTCAAATCAACTTAATGAATTTTGCCACTTTGCCACTTTTATTTTGTTGTATTATTTCGAACTAAATTCAAGATGGAAAGAATATATATTTCTTATTGTTTAAAGGCGAAAAATCTTTCGGCCATCGTCACCTTATAAACAAGTTGATGGGAACTATCATGGTACTTACCTAGCCCCATTATACCATCTAATACAAGCAAATCCTTGATATTTAATACCCAAAAGTCTTGGGCTTTGTAATGTTAAATTTTATATCAAAGTGTTGCTTTCATTTAAAAACAATTTATAACAACTCATGTAAAATAAGTTTTAATGAGATGAAAGTAATCTGTTCGGAGCGATCAAACGTATCGCAGAAAGTCCAAAGTCAATTATTCTGTTTCTAGCTATAGGGTGCCACAAGCTGTCTGTGCTGTGCAAGAGACTCAGAGAAGCACAACGTATTGGTGATGTCTAAATGTAAAAATACAAAATGTACACTTATAATTTCTACAGGGTCAAAAGTTATTAGTAAAAAGTTAACGATGAAGTTTGTGCTCAAACTCTTCCTTCAAAAAAGGCTTTCTTAAAAAGTGTGATTAAATCATTTAGGCTTTAAAACCCCGTAACTTTAAGTATTAAATATCTTCTCATTATTGGCATTGTCAAAATAAATTTACATGAAAATTATTAAAGAAATTATCATGTTTTTGACCACTGTGTAATTAGCTCAGTTTGAATTGAATTAACAAGTGGCTCCGTCATTACTTTGGTTTTCCACCAACGACACGTTATAGGGTAAAATTTTGGCTAATTTGTAAATCTAAAGCGGCTCTATTTTAATTCAAATGATTTATCAAGAAATAATTTTAGTTGTATAAAGATCTAAACTAAACTATCCACAAACATATGCAGATATATCCGTCAAAAATACATGCAGAGCTTCTAACCCCATGACACGAGCAAAGTGAGTGAAGCTGTTTAATATATACACACTGAAGTACTGATTTACACAAATACAGAGTTTAGCAAACCTGTTTTAAACAAACTTACACCCCTTGATCTATCAATATATTATTTAACAGTTCCTACAAAGTCTAATAAACCAACTTTTGGCCATTAAATTTCGATGATTTGTTTGTATTAGATATATAATGGGGCTAGGTAAGTACCATGATGGGTCACATCTACTTGTTTATAAGGTGAAGATGGCCGAAAGATTTTCGCCTTTAAACAACAAAAAGAATTTTGATTCTTATCTTCTTGAATTTAGTTCCAAATAATACGAAATTCACAAAATTATTGCCTACAGATATACGGAGCTTTATGTTTTTAGAGAGTGTACAATTTGGTTTAACTCGCAAAGCTAAAACGGCCTTATTGTATTCAAACGGTTTATCTAGAAGACTTGATGAGAGACACGAACTTTGGTTATATAAAAATCTAAACCAAACGACCCATGTGTTGGCTTTAATTATGGAATTTAATGAATCACAAAATTCCTGTAAAGTGCCAGGAACCGATGAAAATATAATTAAAGACTTGCAAATCTGCCACTGGTGGGTTCCATCTGTGTTGTTTTCCTGTGCTCAGCTCTAACCTACTTTCCATTTAATCTCTTCCCGGCGCCAGCTTGCTTCGGAACATTAGTTTGATTAATCCACTTAGTTGCAATTACACTTAGTCAACACTTTGCACACTCCGCGACGCAATTTTAACATATGTTCATATTCCCTTCTTAATTTGGCTATTTAAGTTGCTGTCTTTTAAGCGTGATTACTTACTAAAAGAAGTGGGTTTAATAAAAACTTGTTTTAAGTTAGCAAATAGGTCAGATAAATTGAAAAATTCGATTAATCGTGTGAAATAAGACGTAAAACACTTTTAGTGTGGAGGGGGATTATATTTTTTAAAATCATAATACAAAATTTTCAAAATCGGCTTTGAAGTTTTAATAATATGTAACAACAAAATGTATTGATCAACATGTTCCCAAAAATGGATGTTTCAAATTATATGTAAAAACAAATCTTCCTTGGATTTAAAAATGGGTTAATTTCTCAATATCAACCTAAAATATTTTAAAACTTGTAAGAGAATAAAACTTGAACACAAATTTTCACAATGTATGTATGTAAGTATATTTATTTATTCATACGCGTTTCCACTACAAAGTCGTCATCTTCAGTGATGCACGAGCAAAACAACTAAAATATAACTGTCGTGCATCACTGAAGATGACAACTTTGTCGTTGAAACGCGTTTGAATAATTAAACGTACTATTTGAGAGAATTTGTGTTCAAGATTTATCCAACAAATTTAGTTAAATGTAAAGTATAATGATCCAAATCCGTGTATAAAATCGCTTCAAAGAAAATTAGATTTTTGGAATTATTAGCCAAAGACGATAATGAACCTTTGCCACCATCATTTAAAATTAGATTTCATCAAATACGGTTTAAGGTTGTCAGTTTTTGATACAAGAAAAAATAATAAATTTTACCTCAGCTACTGTACACTTGAAAAAACCAACATTCACAGAGAAAAATAATAAAAGTTAATTTTTTTATGGATAGCTTGATGCTTATTTTGTTATCTTGATTGGGAACCCAGTGGTTGTCATAATTATTATCTGTATACCGTAACTTGGCGACTGGACCCGGACCGTCCCCCCTCGCTCCCTTCCTCACCCAGCTGTTTCAGTGATGAGTTACCTACTAGCGTTAACACTGCACTGTTTAACTTTTTTATGGGAGACACAATTTTAAATTTGTTTCACCATAGTTAAAATGTTTAGGAAAATATAAGCAAATTGATACCAAACACGACACAAATGTATGTAAATAGTTAGTAAACATTTAAATAATAAGTATGTGATTATGCAAATAGTAGCTGTGTAAAGAGCTTTCTACTGGCGGCATTTACAAACGGAATAGTGTCGTGTTTGGTATCAATATATATATTTTCCTAAACATTTTAACTATGATGAAAAAAATTTAAAATTTTGTCTCCCATAAAAACGTTAAACAGTGCAGTGTTAACGCTAGTAGGTGACTCATCACTGAAACAGGTGGGTGAGGAAGGGAGCGACGGGGGGACGGTTCCGGCCGCTCGCAGGTAGCCAAGGGTTCAGACGCCAAGTTACGGTATACAGACAATATGCTGTACCCATCAATGTATGTAAACCCTGGAATGTTGATATCCTCCAACCTTTACTCCCACCACTGATGGGCCTTGGTGGCTGGTGACACATAATTATTTGGAATCTTTTAAACGATCCTACAACTATTTATATTTTATTCTAATTTACAACGATATATACGGGGTGTCCCACTAAGAGGTCGCTATTTTGGAGTTAATATGCCGGACATATGAAACGCTCTACAAACTTAACACTTTACAATTATGCCACATAGATATGTAAAAAAAGTGCCTTCAAGTTTCATTTTTATGGTCAACCAAAACAAAATGGCGGAATTTAACTACGTGTTATGTCAAAATTTTTAGCCGACGTCTTGAATCCGCCATATTGGATTGGATTGTCATTTTTTTAAATAGCAAAATGGTGTTTTGATACTTGATTTAAACATAGTTTTTCAACCCTGAGTTCGGTAGCATAAATATTGTTTTGATATCTCTCACCAAACTCCAGTTATTTACGAAAAACCATTGGAAATGTATGAAATTTGACTTTTTTCTAATACTGCAAATTTAATGTTTTAATAGTGTGAGACCCATGTTACTGTATTAGATTTTTATTTTCACCTCAATAAACATCTGCGGAAATAGGTCAGTATAATTGTACAACTTGATTTTATCATTTCAATTTCTGTTTATTTATGACTGATTATTTAAAAGTTTTCTAATGACTGTTTTCGTTTCTTATTTAAAAATAAATTTGTTTTACGATGGAATATCAGTTTTACAATGTTTCATTGAGGGGAAAATCAAAGTTTAGTGCAGCAGCATGGGTCTCACACAGTTAAAACATTAAATGTGCAGTAAAAGTCAAATTTCATACATTTAATATGATAAGTAAGAGATGTTAAAATAGTTACTTTGTCGCTTAAGAAAAACAATCTATACTTGAGGCACATATTTCTCGAGGGTGACAAAGGTACTTTACACTAGTAGTACGTACACACAAAAATGTTCCTACAGTTCAAGTTTTAATAAGAGTAGGCCTACCACACTTTTATTTTTAACAATTTTACTATGGTTAATTTTAATTTGAGGTTATGAGACAATTAATTACCGTTTTCAATACTCGTATCAGGTGATTTAACATTCAGCTGATTGTTTTTATTTCTCACACGGCTTGTTAAAAAAGAGAAATTTAGTGATAATTGCGTAACGATGAATTTAAGCAGTCGCTGTGAGTGTGTAAAAGTGCACTATTGTAGGGAAAAAATATTTATACCACTCAATTCAGGGTTGAAAAACGATGTTAAGTCATATATCCAAACAACATGTTGCTTTTTAAAAGAATTGACTGAAATATAACAAGACAGTCGAAAAATCTAGACGTCTCAAAACAAAGTATATGTAATTATACACAAATTTCATTTGGTCTGAAATCGATACGTCGAAAACTGTGGGGAAAAGTAGGGGGGGGGGGAGTTTTTATGTTCACGCTATGATGTATTTTTGTAACTCTATAACCTCGAAAAAATTTGAATTCATGTAAATAAAAATATCAAAAAAGTAGTGAGTTGAGATGTTTTTAATTTTTGATCAGATTAAAATGTCCCGTGGGAAAGTTTTAGAAAATAGTTGAAATTAATTTTTTATTTCTAGTTTTTCTCGCACGACCGACTTAATCTTAATAATTTAAAATAAAATAATAATTTCATCTATTATCTACGGGAAGGTTTTACCTGATACAAAATAACAACCTCTCGGTCACTACTTTTTTGATATTTACGTTTAAATGAATTCAATTTTTTTTCGAGTTCATAACGGTACAGAGATACATATAATTTATTAATGAATTCAATTTTGCATATCCAGGTCTCAAATTATAAAATTAGTATAACGATCTCAAACGATCACAATGGATAAATAATTAATTATGCCTAGTATCAAATATTAAAATAATAATAATCAATAAAAAAAGTTATTATTAATAAATAATTGTAAGAATGTGTAAATTGAGACAAAACAAATGTGAACAAGCAACCATACCGACATAGCAGATGCAAAGTTAAGTTTGGAGGATAACGGTACTAATTGACGAACGTGACAAGAACAAGGAAAAGAAAACATTCTGTTTTCTTTGAGGGAAGAAAGTTCGCCGACATAAATAAAAAAAAGGCAGAAACATAACGGAATTTTGCTACTCAACGCAGCTGCGTGTCATAAACTGGGAACCAAGAAAAAATGAGAAAGTAAATACCTAACGGTATCTCCGAGGGCGAAGTCAACGCAAGTAAAAAAAGTAACGATTTTAGAAAGTTAGAGGTCCAATCAGAAGAGACCTGAGTTTCAAAAAATGAGAGATTGACCAATAAGAGAGGAGGACGCTGCACTTGAAAATCGGGAGAGGTTAAGTCCAACGGGAAGAAGCGTCAGTCTAGAACTGGGGTTGAGAGCGTGTAGGTCTTAGCTTACAGCTAAGAATCAGAGAAGGAGGTGTTAAGAGTTAAACTGAGAATCTGAGGGTTTAACTCAAAGTCATCGAGTAACTTAAAGGCAGAGTCGCCACAAAATTTAGTAGTTTGAATGGTTGTCATTTAGAAAGGTTAAAAATTTTAGTAATCATAATTAAAATAGAGTCAAAGTGTATTAAAGTTATAAAAGGAAGAGGAGAGAATCATCGCGTCGAAATCAATAGTTAGTTTGAGAACGAGTAAGGAGACCGAACCGAGTTTAGCGGACGTAACACCAGAGATTCAACATCCGTCAATGAACCAGGGATTTGCAGCATCCTACCTCCCAGGATAAGATTACTTGTGTTAGTGCTTCGTTAGTGATTGTGTTGTGTACAAGTGCCAAAATAGAGAACGAGGAGTAACTGTTTGATAAGTACCAAAATTTATAATCAATAATTATTAGAATCTAGTATTTCACTTTGATGAGTCATAAAAGTTCCCATGCCCGAGATAAGAGTCAAGTTTTTTATAATTTAAATTAAAAGTAAAGTAATTGAGCTAGCCGGAAAAATAAAAGTAATTTGGAAATAATATAAGTTAATTAAAGAAAATTGTTTTTTTGTAATAAATTTGATATAAAAATTAATAAGAACATTAAGACAAGATCTGTAGAAACATTCGTAGAGTTTTTTAAATGTAAATTGAATAATCAATTAAGATTTTTAAATTGTCATCCATAATATTGTGTATTAGCGTAAATTAGTTTTAAAGAATGAAAGTGTGAGAGAATGAAGTAGTCTTAAGATTGAAATGAATAATAAAATTAATTGAATTGATACTTGTTTTATAATAATTGTCTGATAATAAATCCTGAAGATAGTTAAAGGGTAAAAACTTGTTTTGTGGAATTAATTTAATTAAACCATCCTAGTTTTTTCAAAATAATTTTAAAAAAAAGAAAGTAAATTAAAATTAAATTAAATCATTAAAATAAAATTATTATATAACATCTTAAATGTTATATTTGGCTCACCAACGTGTGGCTTTTGTTTAAATAAATGGTAAATTAAGATTAAAAATATTTATATAACATATTAAATGTTATATTATAGTACAATACTTTATATTTTCCGTCAATTACCTCTACTTTTTAATAATTTAGTTTACGCGTTTCGAGTTGTCTATCCCATCATCAGATGTCTGTCTTTGAATGGACGTCGTCTAAACATTAAGTATAAATACACGAACGCACACAAAATGCACAACACACTCTCACCTTTCAAATGTGTTGTGATTTTTGTGCGTTCGTGTGTTCATACTTAATGTGTAGACGACGTTAATTCAAAGAGAGATTTCTGATGATGTGATAGACATCTCGAAACGCGTCAAGTAAATTATTGAACAGAAGAGGTGACAGAAAATATAAGGTATTGCAACATTATTTTATAATTTATAACCTACTGTTTTCACTAAAATTTCTCTAAAAATGTATATAACTTTGGTTGCCTTCATTTAAAAATTCAATTTATAACCAATCATGTAAAATAAGTTTCATGAGATAAAAGTAATCTGTTTGGATCGATCACGCTTATCGCAGGAAGTCCAAGGTCAATTCTATTTTTATCTATACGCCAGCAACCTGTCTGATTATGCAGAGAGATTCTCTCGGTCAGCTGTTCAGAGTTTCTCAGTGAGGCACAAAGTAGTATTTGTGGTATCTAAATGTTAACAGTTTAAAATGTGCATGTTTAATTTCTAAAGGGTCAAAAATTATTTTGTTGAATAATAAATAAGCACAAAAATGAGTTTGTGCTCAAAATGTTCCGTCAATACAAAAATGTTTTCTTAAAAATTTGGGATTAAAAAATGCAATACTTTCACGTAATTTTTATATATGCATTAGTGTGAATTACGTAAAATATAAACAGTAGGGTGATCGTTTATGCTTCCAAAGAATACTGGCTACCGAATCCCACAATGTTGGGAGTAAATGTTCGATTTTAGTTAAAACAGTCATTATTTTTATACATCGGTGATTACAGTATAATATTTACCACCACCACTGTGATCCCAATGAATGATAAATCAGAATCACAATACAAGCAGCAAACCACTCTCAAAGCATTTAACTTTCTACTTGTGAGTAGTGTTTTGTTCAAGTGTAACTGGGCACTATTGACCAACTCTTGTTCTCTTCCGTTCTTGAGGTTATCAGAGTATTAGAGGGAGTCTTTACTGTTCTTTTTCTTCTTTTTTCATACTTGATTATGACTTAGATTCTTTTCCCTATAAACAACAGGGAATGAAATACATCGGAACTCTCTCGTTTCATACCTTGAAACAGTGTATTTAAAACATTTCAACATTCGTTACAATAACGATAAAATTTACAAACGTTATAAAATTAATTTGAGCTTAAGTTAACTGTTTTGATTCACCGTCATTTTGAAATGAAAAATTAAATTTAAAAAACCCTTGCACAAACATCGTTTAACTTGTAGTTGTAAACATCGTTATACTCAAATTTCGTAACTATTGGAACACGTGTTTGGCCATAACTGCGTAATAAATATACATACGAAATGCCAAATGTTAGTAATGTTACAATAATACTAAACTCTGCTCAATAAGATTCTATACAGTCATATTACTTGCCCAACGGTATTCCATACACGTGCTCGTAAAATTATTTTCAACCGAAATACCAACATCAGGACCACATTTCGCTTTTCTGCGAAGAAGAATCATCAAATTTTATGACGAAGAATTTGGCGTTGACACGAGTATAGGGCCGGTGACGAATAATAATTCCATGTGATCAAGTTGGCAACAGTGAAGGAAACGCAGACTCTCGCCTACTCCTACTGAATTGTTCTGCAATGAATAAGAAGTACTTCATTCATTATTGTGACTTGAGGATGACTCGGGTATAACGACAGGATTAACAGAAAATTGCTGAGAATGGACTTAATCTCAATTTGTTTTCAATACATTTTTTACTAATCTCTCTTTTGGAGGTCTAGATGTACTCCACAAAGTCGATTTTGAGTCCAAACAGTAGTTTTTCAAATGATGTCTGTCATCTGTACTCTGCTCTGCAGCCCAACAGGTAGACTGATTTTGATAAAATTTGGTTTGAGATTATAATTTATCCAGTATCCAACTAATAACAACTGCAAATTTTTATATTGTTAAAATCCAACAACCCAAAAAATTGTACTGGTCACCATCTTACTAAAAACGATAGCTCCAAAATTATCTGCCAAAACCAAAGAAAACTCCTTGCATCGAGCCTCT
The DNA here is from genome assembly GCA_963513935.1 of Aphrophora alni. Classification (NCBI taxonomy): domain Eukaryota; kingdom Metazoa; phylum Arthropoda; class Insecta; order Hemiptera; family Aphrophoridae; genus Aphrophora; species Aphrophora alni. The sequence continues at coordinate 72,972,761 of OY740774.1, forward strand.
CACATTCCAAGATGATTTGTTTAACAGTCTTTTCATATTGTTAAGCAAACTCCTAGCCTCGAGCCTCTCACATTCCAAGATGATTTGTTTAACAGTCTTTTCAGATTGTTAAGCAAACTCCTAGCCTCGAGCCTCTCACATTCCAAGATGATTTGTTTAACAGTCTTTTCATATTGTTAAGCAAACTCCTAGCCTCGAGCCTCTCACATTCCAAGATGATTTGTTTAACAGTCTTTTCAGATTGTTAAGCAAACTCCTAGCCTCGAGCCTCTCACATTCCAAGATGGTTGGTTTAACAGTCTTTTCAGATTGAGCAAACTCCTAGCCTCGAGCCTCTCACATTCCAAGATGATTTGTTTAACAGTCTTTTCATATTGTTAAGCAAACTCCTAGCCTCGAGCCTCTCACATTCCAAGATGATTTGTTTAACAGTCTTTTCAGATTGAGCAAACTCCTAGCCTCGAGCCTCTCACATTCCAAGATGATTTGTTTAACAGTCTTTTCATATTGTTAAGCAAACTCCTAGCCTCGAGCCTCTCACATTCCAAGATGATTTGTTTAACAGTCTTTTCAGATTGTAAAGCAAACTCCTAGCCTCGAGCCTCTCACATTCCAAGATGATTTGTTTAACAGTCTTTTCATATTGTTAAGCAAACTCCTAGCCTCGAGCCTCTCACATTCCAAGATGATTTGTTTAACAGTCTTTTCAGATTGTTAAGCAAACTCCTAGCCTCGAGCCTCTCACATTCCAAGATGGTTGGTTTAACAGTCTTTTCAGATTGAGCAAACTCCTAGCCTCGAGCCTCTCACATTCCAAGATGATTTGTTTAACAGTCTTTTCATATTGTTAAGCAAACTCCTAGCCTCGAGCCTCTCACATTCCAAGATGATTTGTTTAACAGTCTTTTCAGATTGTAAAGCAAACTCCTAGCCTCGAGCCTCTCACATTCCAAGATGATTTGTTTAACAGTCTTTTCATATTGTTAAGCAAACTCCTAGCCTCGAGCCTCTCACATTCCAAGATGATTTGTTTAACAGTCTTTTCAGATTGTTAAGCAAACTCCTAGCCTCGAGCCTCTCACATTCCAAGATGATTTGTTTAACAGTCTTTTCATATTGTTAAGCAAACTCCTAGCCTCGAGCCTCTCACATTCCAAGATGATTTTTTTAACAGTCTTTTCAGATTGTTAAGCAAACTCCTAGCCTCGAGCCTCTCACATTCCAAGATGGTTGGTTTAACAGTCTTTTCAGATTGAGCAAACTCCTAGCCTCGAGCCTCTCACATTCCAAGATGATTTGTTTAACAGTCTTTTCATATTGTTAAGCAAACTCCTAGCCTCGAGCCTCTCACATTCCAAGATGATTTGTTTAACAGTCTTTTCAGATTGTAAAGCAAACTCCTAGCCTCGAGCCTCTCACATTCCAAGATGATTTGTTTAACAGTCTTTTCATATTGTTAAGCAAACTCCTAGTCTCGAGCCTCTCACATTCCAAGATGATTTGTTTAACAGTCTTTTCAGATTGTTAAGCAAACTCCTAGCCTCGAGCCTCTCACATTCCAAGATGATTTGTTTAACAGTCTTTTCATATTGTTAAGCAAACTCCTAGCCTCGAGCCTCTCACATTCCAAGATGATTTGTTTAACAGTCTTTTCAGATTGTTAAGCAAACTCCTAGCCTCGAGCCTCTCACATTCCAAGATGATTTGTTTAACAGTCTTTTCATATTGTTAAGCAAACTCCTAGCCTCGAGCCTCTCACATTCCAAGATGATTTGTTTAACAGTCTTTTCATATTGTTAAGCAAACTCCTAGCCTCGAGCCTCTCACATTCCAAGATGATTTGTTTAACAGTCTTTTCATATTGTTAAGCAAACTCCTAGCCTCGAGCCTCTCACATTCCAAGATGATTTGTTTAACAGTCTTTTCAGATTGTTAAGCAAACTCCTAGCCTCGAGCCTCTCACATTCCAAGATGGTTGGTTTAACAGTCTTTTCAGATTGAGCAAACTCCTAGCCTCGAGCCTCTCACATTCCAAGATGATTTGTTTAACAGTCTTTTCAGATTGAGCAAACTCCTAGCCTCGAGCCTCTCACATTCCAAGGATGATTTATTTCGAAAGACTGTTCACATAACTTACATAAGGTAGTGATTCGGGGTGTTAGCATATGTTTCCTGGAATGGCCATAACTTACTTTAGACGGTATCTACTCAACTACACTAATCAAAGTTGACCATTGGTGCCTCTAAAAAGCTTTTTACTAAGCCCATGGTAATCCTGCCAACGTTGACAATGCCTATCTTTGGATTATCCCTCAATAGCTTTGTAGGCGGTAAATTTTGTTATGCCACAGGCTGGTTCTGGACTTAGAAAGACCAATTTAGCGCTTTTTGGTCAAATCATCCGCACGCTCCATTACCATGGATATCCTCCGCATACCCAGTTTAGATTTACGATAAGCTAGTGTGGTAAGAGTATAATAGCATTTTCACATCAGCTTGGAAGAGGATTGTTCTGTCAAGAGCCTTAAGGGCAGCTTGACTATCGGATTTGAATAACTATGCCTTTGTAAGTATAACGGTTAGATTGTTCCTATGATCGTATTGTAAGAGATAAGGTAATATTGCTCTCAAATACTCTAATAGCGCCAGAGTCGGAAGAGAACAAGAGTTGCTCCAAGAGAGATCTGTTAAAAAGATGAAGAGAGGGATCTAACCCAAGACTAAAAGTACAAATGTGTAGATCCAGCTAGGTTCCCTCGGTATTGCCAAGCTCATACTCACTGGGGGCTCACCGACATAATATAAATCCTGAAATGTTGTCGGCTTCAGATGAAAAATGAACTTTTACCCACCACTCATGTTACGGTGGCTGGTAGCTTAATTTGTTGGAAGCGTAAATTATTCGTCTAATGTATTATTTTACTCCAATTCATCGTTGTATCTATACAAGTTACATGAAAGTTATATCAAGTTTAGAATAATTATTATGTAAATAAAAATTATTTGATATTTTTGTAATCTTATGAAACTCAAAAAGATAAACGAAAACATCAAAGAGTGCTGAGGAATATTTTTATTTTTCGGTAATATAAAAACGTCATATATGGCATTTCAAACATGTGCTCGTAAAATTATTGTCAATCGAAATACCTTCAAGACCAGTTTTCAATTTTCTGCGTATAAGAGTCGTCAAATTTTATGACGAAGTATTTGGCACGAGTAGGCTATAACATAACATCCATGGAATCCTGTAACGAATAATAATTCCATGTGATCAAGTTGGCAACAGTGTGAAGGAACCGCGACACAGACTCTCGCCTACCTTTACTGCATACTTCTACAATGAATAAGCAGTTCATTCATTACTATAACTTGAGGGTGACTCGGTTAAACAGAAAATTGACGAGAAAGGTCTTAACCTCAATTTCTTTTTAATACTCTTTCCACATGTCTCTGTGGTATAATTGTATACCAAAAGGTCAGATTTGAGTTTTTGTATGAGATTGGTCTAAAATATTGTGAGTGTTTAGCAGAAATATTCATTTTGAGGTCTCCTGAATCCAAAAAGTGTTTTTGAAATGACATCTGTCTGTAGCGTGTGCAATGCTTAACAACTCAACAATTTGGATCAAATTTGTTTGTTGGTTATGTCGTTATGTGTGACGCGTTCGAGGCACGGTCACTGCGCTCAAAAATTGATACTGCTGTGGTTGAATTTTTGGTTAAGCTTTGGATTGCCAAAGCAATCTTGGTTACGGTTGAGCTAACCGCGAGCATAACCGCGTTTAGGATAGCACGAGATCAAGAAGGCAATGCAAATCTTGGTGTGCGGTGTAGAAGGAAAGTGTGTGACATCGTGGTACAGAACATAGGAGTGTGTGTTATCTGGCAGCTCAACAAGACTCAAGTTAAGTCCACTTAATTTATTTAGTTTAATTTATTTTAGTATAGTTTTCCAAATTGGGCTGTTTCGGAGATTCTTGGAAAGATCGGTGAATCATATATATTTATTTTTCATGAGGTGAATCGAAATAGGCCTACTGCCTTCGACCATCCATATTTCAATTAGTGTTGTCTGCAGTTACCTTTATATTCACTGAGTAGGTCCCTAATTCAATTAGTGTAATTAACTCATTAGTGTTATCTAAGAGTGATGTTTGGTCAGAAGGGGTTAAGTGATTAATGACCTCATTGGGTATAGGCGAGCACGTTTTTTATAGCTTACCCTATCCTAAGTTATCATAACTTCGGGTATAAGTCAGTTTTCCCCCTAAGCATCTCTATCGTGTTGTAGTTGACAGAAATCGTGTTGCATATGTGAGTATATTTGACCATATATATTTTTTTGTTTTTTTTTGTTATAACTCAAAACAACGATTAACTCAAAAGTTGTTGTAAACATTTGCTCACATGGTCTCCAAGAATCCAATCTACAGTATTTGGTCGCTATTTATCAAAGATGCCGGTTTGAGGGCGATGAAGGAACCAAAAATCTTCAACGGACGTATATATAGTCGGGCTATCTACAGGATATTCCAAAACTAAAATTCATATCTACAGAGTGTTCCAAAAACGTATTTTGTAAGAAGCTTTAAATATAAGTATATTAATATTTTACAATATTTATTTTCTTCTCTGCAAGACAAATATTGTGGCTGAAAAGAAGATCTTTATAACTTATTTAGTTTTGAGATATTTTGGGTTTTTGGGATATGTAGATACATGTTTGAAATTATTCTGATACAGTATTTGTTGTTAATGTAGTACTTTTTGTCTAATGTAGTACATTCTTAAGTCTACTTTTTGACGCTCTTAATTTAAATCAATTTATTGATTGTCCTTTCTTTATACGCTTAACAATAGCAATTTTAAGGTGTAATTATTTCTCAAAATATCTCGAAAACTATAAAGTTATAAAATTTCGTTTTCAACCACAATATCCGTCTCAAGAGAGAGAGAAAATTAATACTGAAAAATATTAATATACTTATATTTAAAACTTCTTAGAAAAATACGTTTGTAGGTAAGACAAAGTTGAAAGTAAGTGCTGAACAGATAAGAGATTTTTACTTCAGATAACAACAATTCATAATACAGTACCTTTAACCCCTTGTAAGGTAATACCCACTGTATTGACTGTTTGTCCTTTTCTGTATCTTTGGGTTAATCAAATTACCATCCAGAGGTCAGTAAACATTTTCAGTCCACTACATGTTTATTCGTTACACTTTCTATGTTCAATTTACATTTCCCAAAATATCTCGAAGCTAAATAAGTGATAAAATTTAGTTTTCAACCACAATTTACGCCTTGTAGAGAGGGAAATACATATTAACAATATTACCATGGTTATATTTAAAAATTCTTAGAAAATTACGTTTTTAAATTTTTGTATACCCTCTATATCTGAAATTTAGTTTCGGAGCACTCTGTGTAGATAGCCCTAAAGCAGAGCTTTCCAAAGCCGTTCTTTGTCCCTTTCTATGTCATCTAGAAACCGCTATAACAATTATATTAAAGACTTTAGTCCATTTACATTACATGTATAACAATTGCATTTTAATGTGTAATACATTTCTCAAAATATCTCGCAAACTAAAATAGTTATAGACATTTTTTTCAACCAAAATGTCCGTCTTGTGGAGGAAAAAATGAATACGGAAAATATTACTATGTTTACATTTAATATTCTCAGAAAAACACATTTTATAATTTTTGGAACAATCTGTATACTAATATTTTAGTTTTGGAGGACCCTATTAACTAGACCAGAGGTTTCCAACCCCGTTTTCCCGCCTTTCTATGTCATCTAGGAGCCGATAAAAAAAATTCCAGACTTTCTACTAACTCTGTGTATCCTATATAATATGCGAACTATTGTACTGGAAAATATAGTCGTATTATTAATTCTTGTATTGCAATCCTGTTTCATTGGCTTATTAACACGTATGTAATACGTCTAATAATGCAGTAATAAGGTTGTTGTTGTCAATTACAGATAAATTATATATTTTTTAAAACGATAACACTGTTATTCTTTAACTTACATAAAAAATATCGTGTTGTTGTTAAAAAAGAAAAATATTTTGTCTAGCTAATAATGCTTTCTGGGAAAGTTCAGCGACCATTGACTATTGTGTAACGAAACCTCAAAAATTCTAGCTGAGTAGATTTTTTACAAGTTTTAGTAGTCCACTCGCTAGCTCATCAATATTTAAAAATTCTCAGAAAAAACGTATTTTATATTTTTTGGAACATTCTGTGTATTTGAATTTGTTAGCACCCTGTTAATTGACTTGATCAGAGCTTTCCAAAGTTGTTTTTTCCGCCTTTCTATGTTTTGAAGTAAGAACCCCTATTTATTGGCCTGCGGTCTCCTCATCCATCCCAACAATCTACACACAGTTCCTCTTGGTTGGCTCCTATCCTGTACAAGTGCGCTCTTAGACCACAGTGTCCTTTGTACTGCCTCTCCAAGTCTACCAGAAGGGACTTCTCTTGGTAGTTATTTGCTACGAGAATGCCCTCTAAGACTGTTCCTGTTCCATCTTTGCTGGTGTTTTACCTAAACCCACCTATTAATGGCCATCTTTTCCAGACATACACGTATCCCTATTGCCGAGTCAGGTCCTATGAACTCTGATGGAAAATCCCGTTTAGCCAATCAATCTACCTCTCATTTCCCTCAACACCTTTATGCCCCCCGGTATTCAATGTAAAGGTACCAGGTTTTCCAGAGATAGAGCGTTGAGGTTCTCTCTACATTCCCAGATAAAACTGAATTCTATGTTTAGTGTCTGAAAGTGCTTTGTATATTGATAAAATGTTACATAAAAATTGTGACCAAATATGAAGTCGAATTTCATTCATTTTCACACTCCTAAATGTGTTAACAAAAAATACAAAACGACAAACTAACCGTTTTCGGACATTTACATACAGGACGTTTTGTCTTAAATTATGTAAGGAACTCGCTGACAACATTTAGTATAGAGCCTGTATATACATTGTTAAACTGTTGAGATATAAAGGTTTACTGTTAAGGAAATGCAACGTCAGAGCGGAGGCTTGTCACTAGAAGAGGCGTTTCTCTATATCTTTGAGTTGTCTGCCTACATGTATAGGTTATCCACTGTAGGAGGATTGTCAATGCCACGAGCAGATGTAATGGAAATTTTGTGGAATATAAAACTCAGAATGGTAATAAAAGTTGATTTTACACGGTGACTCAGGAGTAGGTGGAAATAATTTATAGGTTTGTTTTGATGACAGGGTAAACGAAAAGTTCCAAAAACATGTGTTAGGAAACGCTTCGTTTGGCGTTGTCTGCCTGTCCAAGAATGTTTTAATAAATAAATTCTAAACGGTCATTACCTATTTGAAGTAGAGGTTAGTTTAGTAATCACAAAAAATTCGCTCTCTGTTTTTGACTGACGTTTCATGGTCTCAGAATATCGAAAGAGTATATTTCGTCACTAGGACCAAAAGTGAAGCTTTTCAATACAAGTTTAAGTTTAACGGCCAAGGCTGGAAATTGAGCGAGGATCGAAAAGCTTCTTTTGGTCCAAGTGATGAATTATATTTTTCGTTATACTGCAAAACAATTTCCCCAAAACTAAAATGTTATAACCTATTTACCTTCAAATCGATGGTAACAGCTGTTTTAACGGTTATTTACAATCGAGAGTATCGGTTGTTTTTATAGATGCTTTACAATCGTTAATTAATTCGTACAAACGAAGTAACAGCTGATAACCTCAACCTCAGCTGATGTTTTTAGGTCCTAGGACTAAAAAGAACAACTTTAGCATCTCAATGCATGTATTGAAAACAGCTGTTTTTGAATAAGTGTGACGAAAAATTTTAAAATATACCCTTAGAAATATTTTAGTTATAACTTGAGTTATTACTAATTTTTTCATATTAAGCGCCATTTTCCAATATGGTGGTCAGCTCTAAATTTTATTATAGGCGATAACCTGTCCGTAAGCACGATAGCAGTCACAAAAAATATAAGATAGGAACATGTAATTTTGGTATAAAAGACTGTATGCTCATATAGAACACTATTGAAATTAAGAAAAAACAGAATTAATAATGGCGATCATTTTACAGTTACATCTCGTGTGTTATTCAATTTTATAACACACTAAATTAGATAAAAATTTGCAGATTTCATTTCGAATGTAATGGTACCAACCCCACACATCTACGAACTCGGACTTCCCTAGAGAATGTGATATTCGTATTCGTATTAACGAGTTTTGGCAGGACTGAATCACCGACGTGAGCAAAGCGAGTGGACGCCCCTTAACATGCGCACAACTTCCAGGGCTCACCACGAATGAAGGGAGCGAAGACTGTTCTACACATCTACGAGGCCCGTTGTCAAGAAAGTCGTGATTTACACAATTATGAGGTTCACAAAACCTGTGTAACAACGGTTTTGAACAAACATATCCTACTTGATAAGAACCTTATCATTTCGTACCAGGCACATGAAACCAATTTCCGAACAGTTAGAGAATTTACTTGTATTACATTGAATGATCGGGCTGGGTAAGTATCTGATTTAACAATTCTTCTAAAAATAAAACCCTAAAGTTGGTTTCTTGGGTATAAAAATCGCAAAATTGTATCGTTAGATCAAAAGGAGTCTTACCCCGTTGTTTAAAACAGTTGTTACACAGGTATTCTGACGCTCGTAATTGGCTAAATGGTATTAAACCGTTACAATAATTTCGCTCATGTCAGTGTCTCGGCTATGAGGGGGGGGGATGGTAGCTGTGTATATTTGACAAATCCTCCGCTCGTTACCCTCGTGCCCTGCCGAATCTTGTAACTATACCAATATCACTTTTTCTTGGGACGTCAGGTTAGGTTTGGTTGAAATTACATTTTTAACAATAACTTCTGTGTTTGTCATCGTAGAGAGGTCGGGTTGTGGTACCATTATATGCTCAATTAAAAGCTCATACCTATAAGAATATTACTTTTTATGGGATGTAAGGTTAGGTTTGGTCTAAATTACATTTTTTGACAATAACTTGTTTGTTTGTCATCGTAGAGAGGTGGGGTTGTGGTACCATTATATGCTCAATTAAAATCTCGCAACAATACTAATATTACTTTTTATTGAGTCGTCAAGTTAGGTTGGGTCATAATTTTGGGCAATAACTTCACTGTTTGTCATCGGAGATAGGTAGGGTTCTTACCATTACATGTAGATTTAAAATCTACTGCCATTTTGACATTTTTAATTAGAATTTTTTGTATTTCAATAGGGTTCTATGTGAGTGTATTATAATTCCCTACACCAAATTTCATGTTGATATCGTAATTTTTATGCCCGATATGGCGCTGACGCACAAAGGACGACGGACAGACGGCAAGTCGGAAATCACTTTTTCTGTGTCCTGGTGCCATAAAATATTACTATTTTTTCTCTTTGTTTAAATGTTTAAACTTCCTTTTGTTTAAAAAAAGGAAGAAAATAAAGACCCATTGCCCTCGAATACTCTAATACCGCCAGTGTCGGAAAATAACAAGAGTTGGTCAAGAGAGACCTGATATGATAAATGAATAAGAGAGGTGTAACCCAGATTACATGAAATATGGTGTAGATCCAGTAAGTCCGTCGGGACCGTCACGCCTATACTCCTTATAGGTTACCCACCCCTCATGAAACAAGAAGATCAGTCAAAAAACCAAGTTACACTTTTTTCCGATTATAAAATTTACCCTATACAGTACTTCGTATACTGGATAAATAAAGAACTGGACATCCTAATGCAGAACTGTACCACCAAAGGATCAGGTATACCGAATCGACATGACGAAAATTGTAGGAAAAGTAGGCGGGGAGGGGGGAGTTATAGCCACCAAGTATATTTGTTACCTAAAATGGTGTCAAATTACTATTATGGGTTCTCATTAAAATGTACAGCTAGAACATCTAAATATCAAACAGTTGTTAAAATCAACACTCTGCTTAATCTTACAAGATGTGTCTAATCAACTGTTTCTTATCTTTGACACAGCAACTAATTCAGTAGCAATAAAATGATAAGACCAGTGCCCAAATTATTGTCGTTAATCATTAAGAGAGAGATTATCTACGCTCTCCTTCCTTTTCTCCTCACATTGTCTCCCTTGTTTGAACTGTTATTAAACGTATCGTTTTATTTGTGTCAATGGTTACACATACTCAAAACTTAATCATATATCATTAATTGTTATATTTCCATGAACATTTTGAGTAGGCTGTTATGGACCCCATATAAAAAAAGTCTGTGAAGTTGGCCCAACCATGGTAGACCAATCGCTTTAAAATAGTGCCAATCGTTAGTTTTGCGTTAGTTTCGGACGTTAGTTTCGCCTTGGTAGTCGTCTAAAACGGATGTTAATAATTATGGTTGGGCCAACTTCACACGAGCCCAACCAAAATTAAAAATTGATTTTTTTTATTACGTGAATAGTTCCTTTACGTTAGTTTCGAATAGTTCTGACAAAGAAATCGTTAGTTTCGCATTCCTAACGAGTTTTATATGAGACAAAAGGGTTGGGCTAACTTCACGCTTTTTGAGAATTGCACGGAAACAAATTAAAACCATGCCAATCGTGTTTTGCGTTAGTTTCGGTTAATTCTCCTAAATTAAACGTTAGTTTCGCCATAAATAGTTGAAAATCCAAAATCAGCCCAAGCGATTTCGCCAAATTTAGTGATTTGGTTGATGTGATAAATCTTCACAAATACAAAGGGATTTGTAATCTGCGCTTTTGTGATGATGGGCTTTTTTTTATCTCTTTTCATAATTAGCCGCAGAGAATTTTGGTTTCAACAGTAGGATTTGGAAATACGCGCTCTCGAGCAGAGAGAGACGACCTGCTTTAGTCATCCTGTATATTTTTTGTAGTTTGTGTGTTGTAATTTTTGTGTCATGATAGTGTGTGTTTGCTGAATAATAATTTATTTTTGTTTATTCCATTGTTCTTATTATTCTTGTTACTACCAGGATTTAATGGAAATGATTTAATTTTTAATTTTTGTAACGATTTGTGCCCACTCACAGGCTTTGTTCACGTGGGCTCCATTCCCGTTATTATAAATAAAAAGTATATTTTATTTTAATTTGTATTATTACTTTTTTATTGTTTATTGAATTATTTTTGTTTCTATAATAGTGTTTTACTTTTATGTATTATCTTTTGCATTATGCTTGGTTAGGGAAAAATAAATGATTTTTTAAAATCTTGTTGCTTAAAGGATAAAAACCTCTCAGCCATCATCGCTTTATAACCAAAAGGATTTAAAAAAAGTAAAATAAAGACCTCTAGTCCTTGAATACTCTAATAGCGCGAGGGTCGGAAAAGAACAAGATTTCGTCAAGAGAGACCCGATTGGAAAGATAAGAGGGATTTAACCTGAGACTATGTGAGAGATGTAGGTGCAGCTAGGTTTCTCCGGGATTGCAAATCCCCCCCTACCTACTATAAGTGACTCCCCTGAGGATTATAATTATTTTTTTGTTGTGCTTGGTGAGGGAATCAATAACACACGATGTGAAGATTCAAATTCACCACTACATAGACAAACTTTGACACCATGCTTGACAAGAAGTTGATCCGTTCCCACTTGTTTTTTCTGAAATTTATTTTTATTTTTCAAACCTTGGCACAATTTTATCAAACAGAACTAAAAGAATTAACATATTCCGATCCCTCTACCCACAACATCAAAAGAATACGTTTCCCAAATGTCAACTCTTTGTTCGATTATGCACAGTTAATTATCGAACAGATATAATTTGGCACGACATGCATTACATCTGTCAATCATGTTTGGCCATGTGGCAATCAAGTGAAGGCCGCGCTGTATTGTTTCTAGAAGAAATAAAAACGCCTTCCCATGAATTCCACTATCGTCCAGTTTTTCCCTCGCTTCACACTGACCAAGAATGGTTGTATGTTTACGTTACTATGGCAACCGTGGGAGTTTTGGCGCGTGGAATGTATGACGTAACGTCTGACTCAGCGTCACTCCATTTCGCTATGGTTTATCCACTGTAAAGTTGAACTTCTTTTATCTTGAACCGATGGCTAATTTGAAATATTACACTTAGCAAATCACTGTTCGCCAAAAAGATATTTCTGGTGGGTCTAATTTTAGATTAAAACTAGTTTATGTAGATTTATTTCTTCTCTCGTGGTGTCAGAGTGTGACAAATCTGACCCTTGACTAACAAATAGTTACGACCTCCCAAAATATTACAGGTTTGGTGAATACGGTTAAAATGATACATTTATTTATTCTGTACAGAAATTGCCTATTAGATACTTAACCTAACAATAAAATTTTAAATGACGAATAATTACAGTCAACATTTTTGAAACATAAAAATAACCACCAAAAAAACTTACATAAAATATAACATTTATAAAACTAAAAGTAAACAATTTGAATATATTTTATTTAAAATATTGTAGGTACAAGTACGCACTAATAATGAGTATGGACTTGGCATTCCCGAGGGATATCAGCTGGATATATACTTTTTTCATATAGTCTTGGGTTAGATTCCATTCTTTCATCGTTCCCATCAGGTCTCTCTTGACCAACTCTTGTTCTCTTATGACCTTAGGGCATTCGTAAGCTAAGGGTGATTATCTTATGTTTTTTTCTTCCATTTTATATAAAGCGATGATGACTAAGAGGTTTTTAGCCTTTAAGCAATAAGATTTTTAAAATCAATTATGTTTCCCTAATCAAGTATAATGTAAAAGATAATACATAAAAGTAAAACACTATTATAGAAACGTAATAACAAAAATAATTCAACAAACAATTAAAAAAAGTAATAATACAAATGAAAATAAAATATACTTTTTATTTATGATAACGGGTTTGGAGCCCACGTGAATTAAAGCCTGTGACTAGGCACAAATCGTCACTAAAATTTAAACACTTTTAAAACAGCCTATAAACACTTATATAAAAATAATTCTTTTCAACGTATACATCTACCATAATCAAAAGAGAAGGATAATATAAATTAATACTGTACTCAGAAATAAACAGTTATATTATAGCTTCAAATAAAAGTGTCAAGTGTGTGCTGAAATCACATTACAGCGTCTGTAGGCATACAGGGACAGTTATTTTTATAAATCGGCAGTTTTAAATTCTACAGACTCGCGCGTGAAATTATAAGGGTCCTTGATTTTATCTATGAACTCTAAAAAGAGAAATCAATTAAAATGCAAACCATTTTTAATGGCTATTGCATTGTTTGTGTTACATCTCACCATAACTATATTTAAAACTAATAAGCTACTCATTTCTTTGTGTGTGTTAAATTAGTTGTAATCGTCATAAAATATATGATTTCGAAGTGCAGTTTAATTTCAAATCAATATAATTTCTTTTCAGATTTGTAGGTTACACAAGGTTCAAGTTAGAGGAGTGGGGAGGGGTATAATATCTAACATATTCCATTTGTTTTCAATGTTTTCAAACATATTGATATTTTTATTAAGTAAACATATTTGTAATAGCTTCAAGTTTTATTTGATACCCCACACATAATATTTCCAAAAAATATTTCAACTCGATAGTTTTATGTTACCGCTATATGTTTACTGTATGTGGGAGGATACAAATGATAAGTTTAAAATACATAGGGTTTATTGTCTTGTATGGTTTGAAGGGTTGCTATTTACAAACAGATAAACGGACAGACAAGCGCTGTCTGAAATTATAAGGGTCCTTGGTTTTAGTTACGAACCATGAAATGGAGTGATGGTCAAAAACCTGACTTTTAACAGAATTTCAAACAGAGAATATAATATTTTAAATAATATAAAGTTATTACAAATATTATTTTAAAGAATTTAAATTTGTAATTCTGAAATGTACTGTACTAATCTTGGTTATAATTTTTATGAATTTCTCTATTATTCCAGAAAATTTGAACATTTTCTATAGCAAACACCCAATTCACAAGTTGTTTATTAAATGTAAATAAGGAACTTATTTAATTTGGTAAAATATTGTACAATTTGAGGATATAAGCACGGGACCTTTAGAACGCTTCTAATGTGTCGGCAACGTTACGTTTATACCCCTTTCCACAGGTCGTGGCACCTGACGGATTAGGAGATCCTTACCTTAGAAGAAGGAATTAGAATAAGAAAGTCACAGTCCGAGTTAAACAGCGTGATACAAAATATCCTTAGTTTGGCTACTGGACAACAGAAAGCGCTAGTAGGATCGGGACATAAAGGCTTGGCTACTGTATCACATGCCCTGTTGGCTACTAGCGCTTTCTGTTGTACAGTAGCCAAACTAAGGATATTTTGTATCACGCTAGAGCCTATACCTGTGACTTTCTTATTCTAATTCCTTCTTCTATGCCCTTACTCACACACAACAAACGCAGCTGGCCCGGCCGCCAGGTAGATGACTCATAAACTGGGGCGTCCAGTAAGCAACTGCTGATTTGATCAAACAAATTTTAACAAATTTAAATGGCATATTTGAAATTTTCGTTAAATTTAAAAGAAAATGACACCAAACATGACATGAAGTCATACATAAACACCTACCCCAGGTCTGTCCATGCACCATTGGGTCCCCGGATTTAAAGAGTTTAATTTAATTAATATTACATTACGCTAATTACAATATCTAATTGAGACATGAGTTGAAGTTAGTCATAGCTATTCTCAACTCCTCTCGTTTAAATAATAAATTAACGCGTCCGTGTTAGGGAAAACCCCAACACCATGACTCCGCTTATTTGACCAGCCATGATGTAATTTGTAAATTAAATATTAAAAGCAAAAATTAAAACATGATTACACTTCACAATACGACTGGGTCCCAGTTTGACTATCGTGGTCTGCTCAACATAGCTACAGTTCCGGTCAGCTGTTTCTAGATCGTGTAATTTTCAATGATAAGGTACTTTCACGTTTCAGGACATGTTTATAGATACGAAGTAAGTATTTGCGCCGATGAATGTTACTATACTTTTAGTGAACACGAGCTTGATAACCCTAATCCAGGTGTACCCAAGGCACCACTGTATAGTGTTGCTTAGCTTTGTCATAGAAAAGAAGTACAGTATCTCTTATCTGTGGCTTGGCTAAACATCATGTATTTGGTCCATTTTTTTGGAGAATACAGAATAAAATCCTTCAGCTATTTGCCTTAATGGCGACTATATCATCTTCCAACAAGGTGATGCTCCCGTATATTATGCTAACGTTGTTTTAAGGTCTTCTTTGATGAGATATTTTCCACACCACTGGATTGGGAGAGACGGATTGAAACCATCGGGACTTGACAACCGTGAATTTTTATTTCTGGGGTTTTATGAAGCAAAATATGTACACTGAACCAATTCTTAGTGTTTGACAATACAGTGAATAAGAGAACCATTAGATCCTTACTCCTGATGTAACCCTAAGGGGTTCACTTATACTGAGTAAGAGTGGGACAATCCCGAGCTTCCTTGCTGGATGTGCACTTTTTTAATCTAGTCTTGGAATAGATCCTTTATTTTCCCCATCAGGTTTCTCTTGACCATCTCTGACACTATTACTATATTTATTCGTGGACTATGAGTCTCTATTTTATGATTTTGTCTTTATTTTTAATGGCGTTGCCCGCAAGGTTTTTCGCCTTAAAATGAAACTAATTACCGAATAGCTGCAAGCTATGTAAGGTACAGTAGCCTCAGACTAGTATTGTGTCTGGTGTAAGGGGCATGTTCTCCCTTCTACTTGCTTCTCTAGTCTGACTGACGGTACAACCCATTCCAAGAAAACTAGGTACACAAATTACTGCTTAGCTACATTTAATTCTTAACGTTACAACTTCGTGACAGACTTTTGTAAACGTTTTATTCTTATTTACACCGATAAAAGAAACGAAAGTAGGGTACGCGTTTACACAGAAGCATTTGAGGTCTATATTTTTTATTGGGGTTGTACCGCTGAAAGTAAACGCAACAAAGTGTGGAGGACCCTCTTTTCCTCTCCACCCTAGACACATTCCTACTTTGAGGATACTGTAAAAACATTTAAAAAAGTTATTCTTAAATTAAATTTATTATAAAGTACCATATTTAATTTCTTTGATTAAAAAAAAAAAAAAGTTAAGATCGTAGCATGACTTTACGGACACCCTGTATATTGTGGAAACACATCGACAATATGCAATCTGTGTCTAATTATTGACGCGTTAATAATAATAAGATATCTAATGAGAGAAAACTTGGCATAAACACGACGCTGTTACACCACTGCGCATGCGTATTAGACTTATCTTGTTTCTGTCAATGTTATCCTCTCTGACATGGTTTATTTTTATAACAAGTTGATGTTTGTTGACTTGCTTGTCAAAATGAGTTTGACGTTTATTTTTATCTGAGTAGGTTCGGTAGGATTTCATTAATCTGATGGATAGGAATTTCTTATCTTTCGTTTACATTAGAAATAGAACCAGTGACTTTCTACTTGTTTCTAAAATATTTACGTATTATGGGAAGAATTGTACATCCAGTATTATGGAACTGGATCAATACGATTACAACTCGTTTTCGTTCGGTCTTTGAAATATACTGGGTGTTCAGACGACATATTGTGGGCAAATTGTTTTAGCTAAAGACTAGATTTAAAAGTTGTCAAGTTTCAAATCAATATTTTAAGATGTATATAGACTACCATGGTCCAAAAAGTCCCACCCCCTCTTATTTTTTTTTATTAATGGAAATAGACAGATTTGCTTTGGGGAAAGTTTAGATAACCAAAGGAGGAGTTTTTTGAAGTATCAAAATTTTCAACCCTTACCCCCAAAATGGGGTAGTTAGGGGGTAAGTCAAGAATTTTAAATAGCAACCCCTATTGAGTGATACCTCATTTTAAAGGTCTTTTCAAAATAAGAATAATGGCGCAAACCAGAGGTCTCTAAGTTCATCTTAGCCAACATAGCAACCAATCGAATTGTGAATGTTAAACTACAAACTCCGGTTGTTTTTATTACATTACAAACTGTTCTATGTTGGTAAAATGATGGTAAGAGCCTTACATTGTTTTTTTAGCTCATATTAAGTTCTTGAAATGGCTACCATTTATTTTTGGGCAGAAATAGATTCTGGACTCAAAAGCTTGTTGTACATTTCGTAACATTTCTGGTCTAATTATTAACGTAAAATTCACAATTCGATTGGTTGCTATGTTGAGTAGGATGAACTTAGAGACCATTATTCTTATTTTGAAAAGACCTTTAAAATGAGGTATCACTCAATAGGGGTTGCTATTTAAAATTCTTGACTTACCCCCAAACTACCCCATTTTGGGGTAAGGGTTGAAAATTTTGATACTTCAAAAAACTCCTCCTTTGGTTATCTAAACTTTCCCCAAAGCGAATCTGTTTATTTCCATTAATAAAAAAAAATAAGAGGGGGGTGGGACTTTATAGACACATGGTATATATATTTCGAAATTAAGAGATCAAAAATGGGATATATTAAAGAAGAGGTGATTTAGGTGTGATTCTATAATTTTTAAATGTAAACATAGGTTATAAATTATATATATATATATATATATATATATATATATATATATATATAATGTAAACATAGGTTATAAATTATATATATATATATATATATATATATATATATATATATATATATATATATATAGTTGTACATAGGTTATAGATTAAACAAAATTATACATAATTTTAAAGGTTTTTCCTCCCTATTAAAATGGCGACCTACCACTACATACTATTACGTTTCAATATTGGTAACACTCCTCCGTTTCTATGGTAATTACTCTAGTACCACTCCACCAGGATTTTCCATTCAGTTGACTCAAGCAAGCCCATGTGTTTTGTTGTACGCCACACAAATCAATGTATTTAGGTTAGCACACATTTCTTAGGCTAGGATATAAGTTATCTCCCCACAATATTACAGTATTATCTTGTGATGAAGTCTATCGATCGGGGACTGGAATCAACAACTGAACTAATTTTGGTTCCAGTCTCTGTAGTGCCTTATCAGAACGGCATTGCTGACTGGACGTCTCTTCCCAGTTTAGTCGCAGTAGTAATCCGCCATGGATATGACCAAACTCTTTGGAATTTAGCAGCTGTGCTTCCGTGTGCAGCTAGGAGGTCAAAGAGAGAAAGAAGAAGTACGGCACGGAATTATTTACTTTAGTTAATTTTTCCAAATTATAATGTCGGGTTAAGTTTTCGGGTAACGGCGTTCCCGAGCTTCTCGAGAAGGCCTAAATATGTGTCGAACTAAGGTAATTATATATTGTTAAAATAGGCCTTGATCATCCATTTTACAATCAGTGTTGGATCCAGTTACATTTATAATTAGAAGGTTAGTCTCCAAATTAATTTATTGTAATTAATTCATTAAGAGCTGGTTACCTTTAGTGGTGTTTGGTTTAAGGGGGGGGGGGTAAGGAAATTTAGACCTCAAAGGGTTACGGCAAACACGTTCTTCTTGATTAGGCCTACGTTAGGTTAAGGAATTTACCCAGGTATTAAGTGAAGATATTGCTGCCAAAAACCGTAATTCACCACGGTTGGAAGCAGAGATCACCACCACCCACCACAGTCTCAACAGCTGAAAAGGTTAGACAGATTTATTGTAATATCTTCATTGTGTGGCCTAGTGCGCACCACGAAATCTAATATTGAATTTTGTATTTTACTTTTTATAGACAGTTTTCTCCCATAAGTGTAGATAAAAAAATTAGAAGTGAAAATTAATTATTTCAAGTGAAAAATATACCACCTAGATTGGTAGTCGAACCCATAACCTTCGGATTTCCGCGGCAATGCTCTACCAACTGAGCTAACCTTCGTCGGTTACCAGTATAGTGTATACTCTACTCTTCTCACTTGACTTTGTTTACTGCAATTTTTGAGTTATTAGATTAACTAGGGCCTACATCGTTCAAACGTCATTGAAATTAATATTTCTACTCGATTTGCAGCTTTACGTATATAATTTTGATTTTAATTATTGGTTATAACGCTTATATATTTTTTTTTTGCTATTTTACGTAACAGCTTTACAAAAACCTGACCCTTTTCAATATGTGTATCTTTGTTCTTCGATTCTCCCAAAACATACAGTTTACCTATAGCCGAAAAAAAAGATCCATATGATCGGTGACTAATATGTGATAAGGCCTAATATCGAAAAGCAGTACAACAAAACGTTCAATTTACGGTCTTCTTGCTCCAGTAACACCAACATAAAGACAATATCAGACATTCAATGTAAGCAACAGCACAGTTGGCACCATTGCTTGCAAGGCAGTCTGCCAACTTTGTATTCTAGAACAATCTAATTCCATCTCGAGACAGCCGACTAAAATATACATTTGTAAAAACATTAATCATTAATCAAACTGGTTCTAGTGTCTGTGTAAGGTGTATGAAATCATGTCTTGTCTTAGCATCCAACGAATTAGGTGTTAAAATGAAATATTGTCATTTTTTCAATATTCTTGGGGGAAAACATCTCGAAGGATATCTTCTGGCTGGGTATTTGAAGATTTACCTAATAGACGAGTTTCTGACAAAAACAAAATGCAGGAATAAAAAATACTGTTCTCTTATTATGCAGTATGAAAGAACAAAACTATCTTCAAAGATGATATAAAAACAATATCTTCATCGCTTTAACTACCACATATTAATATTATTAGACATGAAGCGGTTGGTACAGGTAAGGACTAGGGTAGGGGAGAGCGTCGGCTAGAAGGAAGAAGAATTAACTACTATTCTAAAAATCTAGGACTGATGGTGTTTATCTACCAAAAGGATTTTAATGTTTTTAGCTTAGTAGATATATGCATTTTGTCGTTACAAATTTTTGATTGCTACTGGAGATCTCGGAGTAGTGATGGTTGGTGATTTATTAATCTGTAATTCTCTTAAAATGATTATCAAATCGTCGTTATCCTTATTGGTGATGGGTTGGACTAAACGTGATAAATTATTTCATCACTCATTTGAGTTTGAGAATTGATTCTCGCTATAGGCTAGTTTCACTCTTTCTAATACAATAACTTATTCTTCTCTAACAGTGATTTTGGAGGTTTGGATTCAGTCGGTGTTTGACGTTTAGTGTTATGATATGGTGAATTGAATGATTGTGATTTTCAACAAGTTCGCTTCACAAACTCTAGCAGTTTAATGTCAGGTCTTGTATTTATTGATACTAGTAAATTATAAAAGAGAAAATGTCATCATCAAACGAATGTGGAAGTTCTTTACTCTTGTGTGACGCGTTATGAGGGACGGTCACCTCGGTTGCGACCTAGGATCACTGCGGTTGGGTCTTTGGTTATGGTTTGGTTAGGTTTAATTGTAAAGTCAGAGGCGTTATCCCAAACGTCCGGTAGATTGACGCACATTAAGTTCGTACCACTTTTTCTCTTAGATAGTTTCTCTTAATTACCAATGTGCTATTCTCAGTAGGCCGTTAAATCACAATTAAAATCTTGTTTTAGTAATTCCCTAGTTCTACGGCTTTACGGCGGAAACGCCTAACTTTGACGCTAAAACTAGACTTCCGGTATGGGTCAGAATAATTGGTAAGTTAACATTTAAGTTCCATTATTATTAGTTTATATTTATAAGCTAATCAACCTGGTTCTCTGGTGTGCTGTTTGGTTTGTCATGGTTAAAGTAGCCAAGGTGTAATATATAAGTGTATCTGCAGACCTGAATTGCATGTGGTGGTGGTTAAGATAGGTTTATCCATTAACCCATATTATCTGTATACAGTAACTTGGCGCCTGGACCCGGACAGTTCCCCATCGCTCCCTTCCTCACCCAGCTGTTTCAGTGATGAGTCACCTACTAGCGTTAACACTGCACTGTTTAACTTTTTTATGGGAGACACAATTTTAATTTCTTTTTCAGCATGGCTCAAATGTTTAGGAAAACATAAGCAAATTGATACCAAACACGACACAAATGTATGTAAATAGTAAGTAAACATCTAAATAATAAGTATGTGATTATGCAAATAGTAGCTGTGTAAAGAGCTTTCTACTGGCGGCTTTTACAAACGGAATAGTGTCGTGTTTGGTATCAATTTGCTTATATTTTCCTAAACATTTTAACTATGATGAAAAAAATTTAAAATTGTGTCTCCCATAAAAAAGTTAAACAGTGCAGTGTTGACGCTAGTAGGTGACTCATCACTGAAACAGGTGGGTGAGGAAGGGAGCGGTGGGGGGACGGTTCCGGCCGCTCGCAGGTAGCCAAGGGTTCAGACGCCAAGTTACTGTATACAGACTATAATTTCTGCCATTACCCTTGTTTACCCTCAACTACCCGTTACAATTACCATTTGCAGTTTCTGTAAACAAATATTTTTCTATAAAATTTCAACATTTAACTTGAAGAGACAAAGTGGCTGAATTTTTAGTGTGGAATCACAATATTTTTTGACGAATGTCACTTAAATCACACTTTAAAATCGGAGTGATTGGTTGGTAGCAATCACTACTTTCACCGTTATTGTAAAATCTAGTTTAGTTCCATCACTACTGGAGAGCCGTTATCAGTGAGCCACATATGCTCATAATGACATTTGAAATGTGCGCATCCCGCTCCTTATGTACCTAGATTAATAACCTTCGAAAAATCAATCCTTTTTCATTAAAATCCGCAATTTAAACCATGGCTTCAAACAAATAGCAAAGTAATAATTCTCAATTGGGTTCGTGCACATATTGGAATAAAACAGCTGATCTACTAGAAAAGAAAGTTACAATATTGGAAACGAAACAAACACTCTAATTTCTAGAAGACTCAATTCCTATAATTCCTCGTAGGTGGAACATAGGGCCTCAACAAAATCTGTTCAGCGTTTTCTGTCTTGTGGCCAGGGTTTTTGCCCGGCCCCAGGTTTCGTTGACAGCTCCCAATTCCTTTTAAATACTTCGCCTCCCCGTAATTTTCACCCTCTTTCTTCGCCGACTTCCCTGTGGGTTTCTGCTTCGTAACGTTCTGCAGCTTCCGTAGTGTATAACTTAACTATCTACATTTCCTTTGTAGTATTGGATCTTGTTTTGTTCCAGAAGAACTCAGGAAATTTTCTCCAGTGAAACCAGCATCGGATAAAGCATTTGTGTAAATAAAAAGAAATATACTAAGAAATCAGGCCGTTTCGTAAAAATTGTTATAATTTTGAGACTACTAAACCAATAATTTTAATCAAACAACTGAAACCTAACCAGATAACGTAGCTACATAGGAAACAAAACTGCATGAAAATCGGAACAGCGGTTCTTGAGTTATAAGCTTACAAACATTCAGAGAGATGTGGCGATTTATATATGTAGAGAAGTCATTTCTCAAAATCGCTCTACCGATTACGTTCACATTTTAGTGAAATGTAAAGATTAATAACCAGTGCATAAAATCACACAGAAATATATTGCAATTCAAGATCATTGGCGAAAATAGAAATGAACGTTATACGTCGTCGTTAGAAGCTCCATTTTAATCAAGTACGATTTACGTTTTAGACACTATTTAAATATACAGGGTGTTCAGAAATTATTCCACCCAAACTTCAGAAACATATACATGAAATACACACAGATAACATAATTATAGTCATATCTTTCTTAGTTTTCCGTCTACCTGCCATATTGTTGTTTTTACATAACAACCTTATAACTTTGGAAACAGATAGAATATAGAGTTCAAATTTGAATTACGCATTTTTTTTATGTAACGTTTTTATACGTGTACCAAAAAACAGAATTTATTTCGTATATTTCCAAAATAGCTGCTGTTAAAAATCTTTAACGTGGAATAGCTCGAAAACTGTTAACTTTATAAAAAATTTATAAGAGACAAAAATGTTTCCTTGTTTAATGACAAACAAAATGTTTTTACTGTGTCTCAAAGAATAATAGCGCTATCAACAAACAACTGAAAACAAAATTTCTTGGTAATCGTCTACAACTCCCAAGGTTAGGATGAAACCAAAATATTCTGATAGTTGTTAATAGTAATAACAAAATCCATGCATTCAATTTCATAAATTTCACAATCTTGGATGTTGTAGACTGTAGACAATTACCAATAAATTATGTTTTCAGTTTTTTCTTGATAACGCGATTATCCTTCAAGATACAGTAAAAATACAAACACCATTTTGTTTGTCATTTAAACAGGGAAATTATTTTTGTCTTTTGTAAATTTATTAGAAACTTAACGGGATAATATAAACTTAACTTCGAGATATATGACGATAAAAATTTTAAACGGCAGCCATTTTGAAAATATATGAAATAAATTCTTTGTTTTTGGTACACATGTAAAATGTTACATAAAAATGCTTATACCAAATCCGAATTCAATATTCTATTTCCAAAGTTTATTTGTAAAAAAAGGCGGATAAACGCAAAACTAAGCAAGATAGAACTTTATGTTAAACGACATTTCTTGTATATTTTGTCCTACCCAATCATTTCCTGAAGTTCTGGACACTCTGTGTACATTTTTTTGGAAGAAACAGTTCATGGCTTCATTTTCATTTTTTAAATGACAACTACCGAACTGCTATTTTTGTATACGAATAGTTTTTATTTTGGTTTTGGAAATTGATTAATGAGAAAGTTTGTGCAATATATCGCTTCGTTTATTTAATGAAATTTTATCCGATCAAACTTTCCTACCCAAATCCCACGTATTCCTGTGAGGGATCAGCCATTTCGCTATAACAAAGTTACAACAGTTTATATTATAGCTGAGACAACACTGAAACTACCTTGCTGGCGCCATGCCATCGTAAAATGCTGCAGGAAGGACAATGTCCTCGCCTCAGAATAACTACATTTTTAGGTATCCAACTATACGCCGAAACTGCTCAGTTACCTTCAATTTGTTATAAATACTAGACAAGTTGTCAATTCTAATTTGGATATCACTTTGACGTAAATCTCTAGACTCAAACTGGAGAAATGCTTCGTAAACTGATGTAAACTGATTACATTTTATTTATATAAACGTGAAAAAACGACCCGGATAAGGTTTGATAAAACATAATAACTGTGTATTTTCCAAGATATAGCCATTTGTAAAGTTTAAAAAAAGAAAAAGAAATTAATAAATTGTTAAAATATTCTGACAAAACTCAGGAAGATTTAAAATCAAGACTTTCCTTTACGCCTTTTCGAAAAAATGGATATTTTCTGATTTTTTTTTTTAATCTTTACGAATTAACAAATGTGATAAACTGTTCTAAAAATGTAAAACAATCATACGTTTGTATTTGACTCATGTATATATATATATATATATATATATATATATATATATATATATATATATATATATAGTTTTTGTCTCTCCAGACTCTTTTGAAAACGTTTACTTTCCTCCTGAAAAATAAATATGAGCGCTAAAAGTGTCGAAATAATGTGTAATATAATATTATATCCACCCAAATTATGTTCAAATAAAATAAACTAGTCGTTTCCATTTAAGAATTTTAACAGTTTCTTAATAAATATCAGTGTGAGAATATTAAATTAAATATGTAATCATATTTTATTAATGTTATATTAATTACAACAAATCAAATAATAAGTATTTAAACTGTTTAATTTAAATATACTTTATATACTTTATATATACAATTTAGTAAACACTTTATTAGTTACTTAAAAATAATTAAAAACTGCTGTTATAGATTCACAAATAAAACTAAACTTAATTGAGAATTTATAACAGCTGTTTCAAGTTAGTTTTGTTGTGAAAGATGTTATTTTCCGATAACAGGAATGTTATTTAAGTGATTCACGAAATAACAAAATAAAACATATTTGTGAATTTAGAACAGCTGTTTCAAATTAGTTTTTTTTGTGAAACATGTTATTTTCCTATAACAGGAATGTTATTTAAGTGATTCTTAAACGAAATAACAAAATAAAACATATTTGTGAATTTAGAACAGCTGTTTCAAATTAGTTTTTTGTGAAACATGTTATTTTCCGATAACAGGAATGTTATTTAAGTGATTCTTAAACGAAATAACAAAATAAGACGTATTTGAGAATTTAGAACAGCTGTTTCAAATTAGTTTTGTTGTGAAACATGTTATTTCTGATAACAGAAATGTTATTTAAGTGATTCACGAAATAACAAAATAAAACATATTTGTGAATTTAGAACAGCTGTTTCAAATTAGTTTTGTTGTGAAACATGTTATTTTCCTATAACAGGAATGTTATTTAAGTGATTCTTAAACGAAACATCAAAATAAAACGTATTTCAAAATTTATAACAGTTGCTTCAAATTATTTTTCTTATGAAACTAGTTATTTAAACACAACAGGTATGTTATAAATTGATAATTTTAAATCTAAACAAAATTTAAAATAGGGGTTATAAAATCTCAAACATAACAACAAAATAAAACGTGTTTGAGAATTCATAGCAGTTTTTTTCTAATTTTTTTTGTGTGAAACATGTTATTTACCCATAACAGTTTTGTTATTTAAATGGTAAATTTATTAAAAAATAATCGTTTCCTAGGAAAATTAATAATTTTCGGCAAATCAATGTTTAATTTGAGATCTCAATCATTAAAATAGCTATAGTAAAGAAATTATGGCGTAGAAATTCCTTTGTGAATAAATATAAGATTATACTAAAATAAAAGTGATATATAATATATTATATATAAATGATTCCAAATCCCTCGACTCCAATATTGAAAAAAAAAATTAACGAAAGGTCCAATCGTACATTAAATGAAAGGTTTTTCAGAACTGAACATTTTTTGTATATAGACTTTTAATATATTCCCTGTGGTTTCAAAATGGCGGTTAAAAACATATTGTACTGTAAAATAAAACCTTAAATATGCTACGCAAATGCATCATCTAAACAAATCTTTTGGCACAAAATAAATAAATTTGACAGATATAAGCCATCTGCGATTATAATAGTAAATTCTTTTTTTTCAATAGTCTACTACGCAAAAGGAAAATGTTAATAGCTTCTTACATCTAACAATTAACATTTCCTCGTTTATCAATGTCCTTAAGACTTGACCAGCCTGTTTTCCGTATTTGGCAGTATTTGACGTTACTGAAACAGGTCAGGTTTAATGTATGTCCAAATCCGTAGCCATTCTTCTAACCGAGTAGGCTGATATCTATTTATAATGGGTCGAAGTGGGAGGGGAACTTTTTAATGCAATAAATATTGCGTCTTAATGCAAACTGATGGTGACGTCGTGGCCTACTTCCCAGTTTTGAGAATATTTATTTTTACAAAAGGAGCGGAAAATTTTTCAAATCGTTGGTTTGTTCACGTGACTCGTTGATAAACAAAAGGTCGTAATTTTATTAAAAAATTGTAAAATAGAAAGATAGAAACGTATACATTGTTCGTATTATTTAAAACAGATGTAGGCTATCTTCAGAATTGAGATTATTACATTTTACCTTCAAAGTAAATTTTTATTGATAGGTGAAAGCAAATAAACACGCCAAATAAGGTAAATATTTTCCCGTTTTTCGAATAATTGTAAATGATATTGTAAAAATTATAGAATATTTTTGTATTCTCAATTTCTTAACGAAAAGCTGTGAACGTTAATAGCCTCATTTTGTCGTTCATTTTCAGCGATAAAACTTTTAAATGTTTGCTTAAAAGAAATGCAAACGGCCCAAAATAGTTGTTTTTGTATTTAGCCTATCAAACTTTTCATTGGCCAGATAGTGAAAACTTATAGAGTATTTATTAAACTTGGTTAGAAAAAAAAACGAGACAAAGCATCTACAACATTTTCAATCTAAGGATTCAAATCTTGGAATGTAAAGTTTACAACGCAAAGTATTTTAAACATGGTTTTATTTAAAAATTTACTAAAAAGTAGAACATAAATGTCTGCCTGTAACAAATGGCTTAACTTGTTCATATGTGACTAAAAATAAAATCAGGAGGTACCCATAAAAAAATCTAATCGGAAATACATTTATAATGTGGTTGTGGTGTCAGCATAGAAAGTACATGAGTGGAAATCATGAAAGTCGGAATTTTTTTAGATCGAATTTTGGACATATTCTCTTAAATTTCATACAAACTGAATTCCATTACACCGCAAATTTTCTTGTTTTGTTGCGTATTTTTCCAACTTTATAGATTTCGAAGTCAAAACCCACTGACTGATCATGAAATCCTCTGGATCCAAGAAGCCTGGAGGTGTGATTTTTTTAACATGGTTTGTTGGTTTGTGGTAGGTCTGTAGATCCGTACTAAGAAAGGGTTTTGAAAATATTCCACTCCAAGGGTGGAATTTTTGACCCCTAAAGGATATCACTGGTTCCAAGAAGCCCAGAGCTATGAATTTTCAACATGGTTTGGGGTAGGTCTGTAGACGCGTACTAAGAAAATGTTTTGAAAATAATAATTTTGTATATTTTTTTATGGAAGTTACCCCTGAATTTTTAGTTATGGAAAAATTTAAAAAAGTTTCCGAGATATTGCCAAAATATGCCCTTATACTCAGTCTAGGCGTTTGGAGCATTGTATATGTGACAGACTTCAATTCAAAAACTAAATATATATATATTTTTATTCAGATAACCTCAAAACAGATAGACTATAACCGCAAAACACTCTGATATTTTTGACCCATCTACTTACGTAGCCTATGTGATAAAACGAGACTAAATAGTTTTTTTTTAACGTTTTCGCTCCAAAAACTATATGGATGGATATTTTGTATATGATTTTCGGATGCTCTAAACTATAATCTCACTCTTTCTAATTTGACAGGAGTCCTTGTAAAGACGCTTTACGATCGCACTGTATAGGAAGTACAACAACTGTGAATCATCAAACAAATTTGTAGATTCCAAGTAAAGCATCAACCTGTGCGCTCAGTATCTATGCCCATTCATAGAATCTATGAACACAAGTACACATAGAATACCTACGCATTGCAAGCCCGCCTCCAGTACAGCAAGCATTTTGTTACACCAAATATGGCGGTGTCGACAATAGACTAGGTGTGACGTCAGGAACCAGTTCCCATTTCCGCTTATATATCCCTCCGCCTTCCATTGAGCAATCAATCATCCTACAATCTTTGAAGATGTATTGTTTTTAGAACGTTTTGACACGTGATTCATTACCTTAACGCGTGGCTTGCGAACTAGTTTCTTCTCCAGTGTAATCTGTGATTAATCTAACCTCAATCTAATTTGTCGGTACTTTGGAAATCAAATGTTATTAGCTATTGTAATGGGGTGGAACTGTTTCTTGGGGACGAATAAAAAGAACCGAATGTTTGCCGGATTTAGAATTTTGGCGCCCCAGTAGTCTGGTTAAAGTTACTTCCCCAAAAACCTTTATTAAAAAAATATATCAAGTCTATGTTGTAACGAAGTTGATGCGTAATGTTGAAAAATAGTTTAACTTTACCAACAATTATTTGTTCCAATGAACTTCAAAATCAGAATGATTTTTTTGTAATCAATTCAAAAAATATGTTAAGTTATGGCTATTTATTTTTATTTCTAGATATTTCAAAAAAAATTTCTCTCGGTCGTGCGCCCCCCTGGGAGCTTGCGCCCATAGGCCCGGGCCTTCAGGGCCTATTGGGAAATCCGGCCCTGCCGCAATAGGGGTCACATTAAAGATTCGGTATATATTCCCACACCACTCATCAAACGATCATGTCATCTAGTACCCGTCGCTCAATTTCTAGTTGCTATATTTTGCGAAATTGTCTGACAAGTACATCTTTACCTACTTAGACTTTAGACACCCTCAGAGGCTCACTGTTTCATCTTTCCTATTAATCCTCAGAGTCTTACCTATAGTGAGTATGGGAAAGATATAACGTGATTTTTAAGTATGGAAAGGGCTTTATACTGCATAACTTAGAGGTACTTGAAGGCAGAAATAAATGCGGATCTACAGTTTAAAAAAATTATACTTTTTTGAAGGTTTGAAATTTTGTCCGCCATCTTGGATCCGCCATATTGAATCAAACTTTATTTTTTAAATAGGAAAGTGGACATGTGATACATGATTTTCATGTAAATTTTGACAAGAAAAACGATGGTGAAAGCAATTTTTCGATAATTACCTTCGGTTTTTGAGTTATAAGCATTCAAATTTGCAATGACGAAAAAATCGCGTAAGGGATAAAACGGGGTAAAATGCGCTGTCAGAACTTTTCTACTATATTTTTCTTGTAAATACATCTAATAACGAACTTTAAACAGTTTAATGATGATAATTATAAACAATAATTAACAACACAACTACAAATTAACTGTTATTATTCACTTTCAATAATACAATATTTAATTTAAAAATTGAAAACATGTTTTCGATCTTACATTAATAATACAATAAATTTTGAAAGCATACTATTGTACAATAAATGTTTTAAGTGATTTCTCCTATAGATTGGCAGTGCGCTAACCTCATGTGATATCTGTTTATGAAAGTAGGCCTGGTTTAAATCAGCTGTTTGCATTACGTTACAACAATGCAGCTTAATTAGCTACTCATTTCGCGTATAAAATTAAGTTGTACTTGTTCAAAAAGTTTTTCTGGTTCGTTATTTGGTGTACCCTGCAGGAAAAACACAAAAGAAAAGTTTCGAAGGCGCATTTTACCCCGTTTTATTGCTAACGCGATTTTCCCGTCATTGCAACTTTGAACGTTTATAATTTAAAAACGAAGGTATTTATCGAAAAACTGCTTTCACCATAGTTTTTATTGTCAAGTTTTACATGAAAACTGCATTAACCACAACTAGATAAAGAATGTGTAGATCCAGCTAAGATACCTCGTGATTACCACAATCCTACACAATAAGCGAGTATCTGAGGGGACATTTTTATATAAAATGATAATATTACTAAGAAAAATGACATCAGTACAAAGTTTTTAGTTTAACATAAATTTGATGGCGGTTAAATCCTATATGGAAAAATGGAGCAGAACCGTTGGCTATACAGATCTGATTCATTGTCCATAAGAATAATGTTAAACACATGAGTAAATTACTGGCATAAATAATGATTAAAAAATTATGTGTGAAGTGTCATTTTATAGGTGGTTAGAACCCTCATAGAAGAGTACTGGGTTTAGTAAGCCCGAAGCTCTTAGCTGATGTAGTCTTGGGTTAAATCCCTCTCATTCATCTTTCCTAACCGGTCTCTTTTGACCAACTCTTAATCTTTTCCGGCCCTAACGCCATTTGTATTACAGGGCTGTCTATTTTTTATGTCTATTTTTCCTTATTTTTTATTAAAGCAATGATGTCCGAGAGGTTTTTTGCCTTTAAAAAACAAGAACAACAATTTTAAGGTCAGAGCACTGCAAATGTTGTCAGGTTTTTACTATTATATTTTAAAAATTTTGGCTCATTTTAAATTGGTGAAGTTGAAATTTGAATAATTTAAATGTATATTGAATTTAAAAGTTGAAGATATTAAAAATATAAAAAGGACTAACACACTCGGAACTTAGTTATTTTAAAAATGATATTAGTTCCAACAAGTTTGGATAAAATAAGGAGGGGGGATGTGTTTTATAGTGGAAGTAAGTACGTGCGTAATTTACTTGTAGTTAGATAGGAGAATTTGTGTCCTCTGAGAAAGTTCATGCTGTTACAATGAAATTTCTGTTCATTCCTGCCGAGCATTAATATCAAACATAAAAAAGTTGGTACTTGTTTGTCAACTGTCCACAAGTTGACCTTTCATTGTTTTTTCTGCGCCTGAGACTTAGGCAATCCAGACACTTATCTGATCTGCGGAATTGCATACCTATCTAATTGCAGGCGAAGTTTCAAACACTTCGAATTAGTAAACTGTGATTTGTTTTCAGCGAATTTACAATAACGAAATAGCCATTGATATCTCATCTCACTTATGTACACCACTCACTATGATGGTCACTTCGTTGATTTTAAAACGCATTGATCCACTGGCGTAAGAAAAACTTTAAGCACGAGTAAAAACCTTACATATCCCCCAAATTATGTATGTCCAAAACTTCTATATTTATGCCACATATTTGTATGTTCGGAAAACAATAAACCAGGTCAACAGAATTATTTGGATGGATAATATTATTGAACAATTCATCATTATCAAATAATTTTAAAACTAGAACAAGGAATATTATTATATGTACTGGTTCAGAATTTACATTTAACCCTACAACTGGCAAAGTTAAAGGTATTATTATTATTTTTTTTAATTCATAAAAAATCCTAATTTTATGCAAAACCTAACTTGTAGGATATCATTTTTCTCAGAAAGATGTGTAGAATTTATTTATGTAAAAAAATTATTTGAAACAGTTTTGGAGTAAGTATGTTAGATGTCAAAAAATGAAGTTAACATTTTTCAGAAAAACCTGTATCATCCAAAATAGCTTACCACCTTTTTTCAAGATATACAAAAGTTTTGTGTAATATTTGTAAATATATTTAGAAAAAAAAAATTAATTTGTTACATTTTCAAAAAAAAAATTGTTTTACGAAAAAAAGGAAAATGTTTTGCCTAATTTGAAAAAAATCACCAAAAATAGTAATATTATGGAAAACACAACTTCTATATATCATTATATTCAGAAAGGTGAAAAAAATTAATATATTATAGTCTTGTAGTGAAAAAAAAATTAGATGTAATACAGTACTTTTGTCTTGTCACTTGTCACTACATGTTCATCCTATACACACTATTTAATTGTTCTGCTACATTAGTTGTCCCAAAAAAAGGCTAATTGTAAGCTATTTTTTATGTGCTTAGCTGATGGTTAATGTATTTTAATTCTATCAGCAATATGATTTAGATAGAAATCTAACCTGTCTAACCCATGTGTCTTCTCCACCAAATAATAAACAGGGGAAACAACATAATGCCAATTTTAATTCACAGCCGTACAGCTGCATTTTTTGTATAAATCCGAATTAAATTTTCTATAAAAGACCTTTAGTTCAGAACATTGTGTGTTCTCAGTTAATAAACGTATCATTTGTGGGAAATTGTATTCTAGTTTCATTTTCATTTTAAAACATCTCACAAGGCAAGTTCAGTATATATTTGTACATATTGTTTTAATTTTTTCTAATAATAAATTATTAATTTTTAACTTGAAACTTATATATTTCTCAAATCTTTAATTTGATTAATATTAGGTTGTTCACATTTTTTTTTTTTAAAATACCAATAATGTTTTATTATACAAATTATTGTGTTTATTAAAAAAACACCATTTTGTTTTAGTAAGAGATAACATTCTTAAATTTGTGAACATTACTTATTAGATCTTTACGAACACCATTACATTGTAAAGTTGTATTTATGTCCAGCATAAGTGTTTAAAAATACTTTTGTCGATAATATTGTACAAAATGCGATGATTAAACCTCAACAACAAGAATTGGTGCCAACCTGTGTTTCTAAATTGACTAAAATCTTATAAAAACAAATAAAAAGTGAAATTGCGTCCGATTAGTTTTGCACAAGTTTTTTGATTGCATTAAAATTCGTTCCAATAATTTTGATCAAATTTGGCTCAAGTATAGCTTCTAAGGACTCATATAAAATGTATCTGTTGACATCTCTCCAAAAATGCTATTTGTGCATTATTGGTAAAAATCAAAAAAATTCTACAGATTTCATTAACATTTTAGAGAAATTTGAAGATTAATAACTCAAATACAGTATATACAAAATCACAAATAAAATAATATTATGGTTTAGAAATAATTAGTAAAAAACAAAAATGAACCTTAACCGTAGTTATTAACAGCTTATTTTAATCATGTAAGACTTATGCTGAACACATATTTATGGTACAAGCGAAATAGGTTTAGGGCCATATTTAAATACATAAATATTTTTTCAAAAGCAATGACCAGGGTTTATTTTCACTTCTTCATTGACAATTACAGAACTGACATTTTTGATAATGATTAGTTTTTATTTGGTTTTGGGAATGGGTGAGTCAAAAAGTTTGTATATGTTTTTGTACTGTCTATTTTTACGACATTTTGAGAGCCTCCCTGCATATTCATTTCTTCGGTAGCTGTATTTCAATTTTTCTCCCCAAATTTTAATGAATAATCTGTTTTGTTTTCAAATAGATCTGTTTGGCTACTATTTTTAAATATACAAATATAAATAATAAAATTACAGGTGAACTCTAACTCAATTTATTTTTATTATTTTTAATATTTACAGTTCAAATAAACTACGAAAGTTTTGATCATTCATCTTCACCATAATAGTGACCAATATCTTCCTTAATATCATAACCTTCTTCTTTCATTTGTTCCTTAACCCATTTGTTAACTGCAGGAACACTGCTGTATATTTGTGGTTTGGAACTATAACAGCACCAAGTGCCACCTAAATACCATCCAAGGAGTTTCTTTTTCTGTACAAGTGGATCACCGATGTCATACTGAAAAAAAAAATTGTTTACTAAATGGTAAAACATATTTGTGAGAATAGACAAAACTCAATGCAATAATTGTAGACTTCAGGCTTTTACAACAATTGTCATTAATATTAAAATTGAATTTCTACACACTGCATTGTTTTTACAATATTAATTGCTGACACTTCAACTATATTACAAAGATCTTTCTCACGACTTTATTGAGGAGTCTATTATGAACACACAAGACAAATGTAGTTATTTTTTCTTTTTTATTGAAATTGGAAAACTTGATTCTTATTGTGCAAGAGTTTATATATACTTCTTTTACTACTGAAGGCTCTGATTGGTTGTTCTGGGCTAATTAGAAAGCATCAATAATGCTGGTTTCCATAAATTAGGAGCTTGTAGTGGATATCTTTACTTATAAATACTATGATTTTTTACAATATTGATTGTTTCCAATGCTTTTCTAGGGTCAATGCCGATCTAATCTGCCAACAAGTTTTAATTGATCAAAATTAACCATTAGTAATTAATGTTGAAAAATGACATACCATACAGTCCAGAAATAAAAATTTAATTTTAATCACAACAGTGGAGTTACTCATTATATGTGCAGGAAATATGGTCTGCAAGAAAAAACTACTAAGTAACTCAGTACTATTGATGTCTTTGTAAATGAACACCTCAATTTCATAATGACTGATAGCAATGGGGTTTAACAAAAGGACGAACAATCCCTCAAGACAACTTCGTCAGAAAGATTCTAGAGTTTGAAAAGTTTACTGGTCTTCCTGGGGGAATCACATTATCTTTCTTTTATAAATGCAATTTGATGTGCTAAAGGGATAAACCACCATATTGCAGAAGAAGAAGAACTCGATATACCCTGCAGTTAGGAATGTTATGCAACATTCACAAGTACTTGCCATGCCTCTCATAGAATTCTGGCTACATGACCCCTACTACACTAGAGGACAATTTGAGGTGCCTTCTGAGGTTCAAAGAAAGCTAAAAAGAGCCACTCTCTTCGTCAGTCTAAACCTTCATAAATGAGTTACACATTATGTTCCAACTATTTAATTTTTCCCAGTATTGAATTATGGATTAATCGTTACGAATATTGTATATTAGCATGATCTGCATGATAAAACCAGGAGGAGAAACTAACAGCTAGGAAACTATCACTACTCAAACCTTTACATTTAAAAAATAACAACTTTCTAAAAACACTTGGACTTGTATACTTACAACACAAGGACATACTGTAGAACTGTATGCGCAGGAGTTGCTTTCGTCAAGTACAACATTTGAGTAATAACTCTGACATGTGTCTCGGGTGATTACGTTTTGTTTCCCTTGCAACAGATCCTGAAATTTATAAAAAGGATACAACAAGTCTTAGAAGAATATAAAAACATATTTCTTACGTTTTCTTAATGTTTCTATCGTATAAGATTCTGGCCACTGACCATTAAGGGATCAATTACTTACAGAGAAAAATTACAAAGTTATTTTGAAAAAATCTATAATGTATTAGAATTAATCTACTTGGAAAACTCTTCATCATTCGGTTCTACTGTTCAGAGTGAGCATTGGGGTATTCAACCAATCCAGTCTCTCATAGTGTCTTCAGGCACATTTTCTTTGCAGGTCTGCATCGAGTTCGTCTACCCATCTGTTCTTGACTTTCCTCTTTCCAACTTCCGACCATTTTAGCCTTACATTATGCTTTTTTTTATATCAACCATCTTTTGACATGTCCCAGACTTAAAGTCTTATGTAGGACAATGTTTTTCTGATTCAGTTACTCTTCAATCTTACTATTACTTAAACATTTCACATGGGAATAAGGCAGTAGATTCTACTCTCAATTTTCATTTGAAAGTCTCTTTCCTTACCATATCACTTACCCAAACGTAATGACATGTCTCATGTGTGACTTATTGCAAATCTTAATTTTGTTTCCACAAGATTATAAAGATGAATAGTTATCAAAAATAGAGATGTGATGAACAAACTAATATGTTGTTTTAAAACATGGTGTATATACACAAAGGTAAATAAGTTGACATTTTAATATTTATTTTTGGTTTCAAGAGTTAGTTTTAACAAAATTAGAAAGCAGAAAATTAAACAATATTTTGATAATAACACACGTGTACCTAGTTTTAGTAAGAAATGGAAAATGGAAAAAATGTGATTGGTATAAGGATTAAAGTATGTCACGCTTCCTTTACCATTTAATCTGAATGCAATGTGTGAGCACTGGATTTTACTGATATTTTTCTAAAAATACTAAATTTTTTAATCATTTTTGAAAAGACCGATAATAAAGCTATTGGCCTATCATTTCCAACATCTTGTCCCCCCTTTTAAATAACTACAACGGCATCTTTTAAATAATTAGAAATATACCAGCAATAAAACTCACCAAACAAATGGTAATGGCTGCAATCTACAAGAATCAATTTAGACAAGAATTGGGATTATTTTTAGATCTAATAATAAAAAGGTCACATAATAGTTTTAATAAATAAAAAGAGGTATGGCTTCTTTATTCTTTTATTAGGATTACCTTTTGTATTTCTTAGTAAGTGTTTCAAGCAATAAGTGATGCTGATGTTAAGTGTGTTTTGTTGTACAGATGAGTACCAAGGAGCAATAGTGATGCTGTGAGAAGGATAATAAATATAAAACGGAAAAATGTGATTGGCATAAATAAGCATTAAAGTATGTAACCCTTCTGTAATATACGTGAATTGTATTACTAAGATGGGTTCAATAAATAAAACAGTTCATTTCTGTTTCTGTTTATGTTACAAATGTGTGTGTCTACTTGGAAGGTGAGTGCGAGACTGATGAGGAAACTTCAAGATGGAAGAAGCGTCAGGTTGGGCTGGCAGGAAAAGGTACTGGTTTTAAGCCAATAGCGTTTATTGATTTGTGGCGAAATGTATTGAACAATACGACGTCACAGATCATGTGATGTCATTCGATACCCCCACTCTTGTACAATTGCATACATTACACTTTCCTTTACTGTTTATATTTTAGTTCAATCTGAATGCAATGACCACTGTAATAGTCTTAAGGTGTACTATACTTCTACAAAAGAAGCTTGACTCGCTCTTTCACAGCCTTCTAAAAGTTTAGGTATTACTTTTACAGTTCCAATTATCCGAATTGGATGGTTGTTTTTACTAAATTTCCTTTATAGCTATAACTATTACAGGAAACCTTTGGGCATAGTTGAGAGATCGGACCATTAATGAGCATTGATCATCACACTGGGAATATTTTTTTATGGTTACTCAAATTGATACATG
Organism: Aphrophora alni; assembly: GCA_963513935.1. Classification (NCBI taxonomy): domain Eukaryota; kingdom Metazoa; phylum Arthropoda; class Insecta; order Hemiptera; family Aphrophoridae; genus Aphrophora; species Aphrophora alni. The sequence continues at coordinate 73,009,598 of OY740774.1, forward strand.
AGAAAGAGGTATGTTAAAAAAGTATGCAACATTTTCTCCAGTAAAAATACAATAACTCAGCTGGTGGTCTGAAAATCTCATTTAGAAGTTTCCTTGAGACTACAAACACATCTTAGCAGTCTCACCATTATCTGCCCTGAGGGTTGATGGCACCCCAGGGTGAGTTTTTTTGCCACTCTCCCTCCAGACCAGCCTTCTCCTCTTCTAACCTGTATTACAGACCTCTTCTCACTTTTATGAATTTTCAACTGTTGGTTACATATTGTTCACATATTCTACTTTTGCTTAATATCGGGTAAATGGCCCTTGAAAATCATATAATTCCAAGTAATGAGACTTAAGGCTTATAATTTATTCAATACATAATGGGATCTCCCTGACCTTGGAATTTGCAAAAGATTTTACAATTTCTTTAAAGTGTATAATTTTGGCTGCTACATTTTCAATTGATAATAGGGTGAATGCACTTAGTCTATCGTCAGTCATTGTTGATATTAGGTATGTTTTAATGATCTTCAGCTCAACAATTATTACCACCACTGTTAACAGTTTCCACAAGCTCATAAACAAATCCTTTTGATTATTGGATTTAATTTTCTTCAACAATTTGATTGGAGTTAATACCTCCTCTAAATCATGGAAAAAAGTTCTCATGTGAATTATTCACGGTTTTGTTTTGTCACTAACTTCTCCAAAACTAACAAGTTTTAAAACTTAACATTGACTTTTTTCACCTAACTTTCTCTATACTATGTGCATGATAAAGTAAAAGAATACTGCCCATATCTAACTATTTCTACATTTTTACCTCTGTTACTTGTTTATCATTGTAGCCAAATCCACTGACCACTGCAGATGTCGTATTTTTGCCAATTTTGGTTGCCAGTTTTATAGGCTTAGCAGTTTTACCATATTTGATTTCTTTTGACATCTTTAGCAATGCCACATCGTAGCTGATAGTTCCTCCATATTTGTAATGTTTCATGATTTTCTCAGTGGTTAATAGTTGTCCACCTTCTGTACTATTTGCACTGCCAACACGAACTTGCAGAGTTTCATAGTAGCTGTTGGTAAGAATACTTTAAAATTTATTTGTACTTTGGAATTTAGTTAAAAACAAGAAAATAAAAGGTTAACATCATGAAACTTTTCATTGAACATTTGTCGGTAATTAAATTTTTTTTTTATGGAAATAAAATTATTCTAAGACAACACAATGATAGAACTTTCCAAGGAAAGATGTATAAATTTTCAATGTTGCTTTTTCATTAAAATTTTGAGATTTTTAAAAGTGAAAAAGATTTCACTCTGAGGGTCACATTCTTATTGAGAAAATTGTTTCACTATGGTGTTAGAGGGTTATCTTTGTCATGGTTTAGATCTTATCTCCAAGGTCAGTTGCAGTTAGTAGAGTTTATTGGCATCAGTGATGGCAGACAAAGTAAAGTATCCTCTTATTTTAGAAAAGTGGAATTATGTGTTCTGCAAGGTAGAGGGCGTTGTTGTTTTTAATTTATATTAATGACATTGAAGAAATTGCAAAAAGTTGAAATTTACTGCTTTTGCAGACAACACTAATGTTCTTATAAAGAGTTTAAGTTCAGTTACATTGCAAACAAGTTTTTAAAATTAATAACAATCTATGTGTTACTTCGGAAGTTGAATAATTGTTTCATTATTATGTTGAAAGTTGCTTCATAGTAGAGTATGTTAAAAATGGTAATCTTACATATTTGTAACGTATTGTGTATATGGTATATTTATTCATTTTAAAATTTACTCTAAACTATGTTTGTATTTTTGACTGATGACTTATTCTGTCATTCTGTATAATAATCATGTTTATAATTATAATAATGTTGTACTTGTGATTTTGAACTCAGGTTTTTGTCATTATTATTCATATTTCACTAAAATTTGACCGAAATCATTAGAGTAGTCATTTATAACAGCCTCATGGTAGATTTTTTAAGTTTTTTTTAAAGATAATAACAACCTGGCATTTTTTTTATAGGTGGCAACCAGTAGGTTTCATTTCAGTTAATTTTTGAGAAAATCGTAATTTTATGTTTTCCTTATAGGTACTATTCCCTAATTTTGAGTTATCAAAAAAATGAGAAAAAGAAGAAAAACAATAATTTTTAATTATAATTATGTTTAGGTTATGGACATATGGATTTGGTCTTTGCCGTACTTTGAAATTGATTAAGATGGAATTGAGTTTTATATGGTAAGTGAAATAAATTATTTTGAATTATTGGTAAGGGAACATTTTGAACACTTACTTTGATCACAGGTACTTAAAAATTGGTGTTTACTTGTAATACTTAATAATTTACATTGTTCGAGAGTTTTAAAATTCAAACAGCTATAACTACTGAATGAATCCACATTTTGAAGTCCGGTTTGCGGCATTGTACTCTGCTAAGTGAGACCTTTAATTTGATACCAAACTCGACCTATGCTGCTATTTAAGAATTTTGTCTGACTCCTTGTGGCCCGTCCCCCAAAGGGGTTATCCGGTCGGTAATTAGGCAGATGTGTGCGTTACTATCACCAGTAAGCACGTGTGAACTTTTGTATTTTTTTCTATTGTAGTTTAAAAATTAAAAAAGAGGTTCCAGACTTAATTGTCATATGGTATTTAAATTTGAATAATTATATTTCTGGTATAAACTTAAAATGGAAAATAACTAAAATGACATGTTAGTTTGAGAAATTTATATATTTCATATAAAACTAAAAACTTTCATTATTGGTAAAAGTAAAATTTATCAAAGTATTGTTGACGGTGAAAGATACCAAAGAGTAATAAATACAATTTATTGAGTTTTTATGTAGAACATTATAAAGCGTAGCAAATAGACTTGAACTAAAATCAATAACGTTGTGAAATTAAAATTGAATTCTCTAAAAAGACAGTTATATACTGTGAGCCCCAATTATATGATCTTTGAAGTATTTCACAACTATTTAAAATGTTTATGTATGTTAGTTATAAGAATTTATTGTGTTGGTTAGGAAGTACTTCCCTAGTTGGAAACGAGTTAAGTTTATATATGTATGTATGTTTTTGAGCTGCAATATTCAAATTGAATGTTATCAAATGGAATATTTAATCAAACCACTTGTATAGCTCATTTGTTATGTGGTGGCGCTTGGAGGGAGGGTGGTCTGGCTTAGAGTGGGGAGGTTGTTTGTAATACACTGTCTAGAAACGCACTGACGAAAGGACGGTGGAACACTAACTCACTCGCTTCCCCCACTACTAAAAAGTGATGGCAACCTGTTTGCCCAATGAAGGCCAAGTGCCACTACATACCAAATGACATCTAGTTTGTTTGTGACTGGAGTACATTTTCCTTTCAAAACCCACGATCCTGAGACTTAAAAAAAAAAAAAAAAAAAATTACAAGTGTCTGTGCTTATTTATAGAATGGTGCCAACAAATCTTTAAATTCAGTAAATTCAAATCAATAAAAATTAAACTCATTTTTAATTACCAAAATAAAAATAGTTGCAAAAGAAAACAGGAATATTTTTTGGTGTACAAACTATTTTTTTAAAATGTAGTTTTGGGATGCCAATCATTTTAAAATATAAACTCCATCAAGTGATGCCCCATTTTTAAGGGCTTGTTTAGTTTTTCCCAAAACTAAAAAGTCCAACGTAGGTACTTTAGTTTTATATTCTAGAAAAATAATAAAGACACAAAATATGCACAGTTATCTGTCTTTACTGTAATTTGATGAACTTTAATCATATATAGCTTTTGATTAAATTTCAACAGGTAAATATTGTATAGATAGTTTCAACAGGTTAGTTAATGGAATGTGAAGAATTACCATGTTTTGATAGAAATCTAATTATTGTCCATAATTGTAAAATCATTTAAATTAAATTACATGTTTTATTACTTAACTATTATAAAGGGTAAGTTTGGTAATCAGAAAAAAATAATCAATCTCTGTTTTTTACTGATTTTCATGTTTCATGGCCTCAGGAAACTGAAAAACTGATTTTCGACATGCTGTATTTATATTATTATTGTTATTATCATTGTAATCTGTACCTAAGAATGATACAGGCTACAAAAATTAAGTTAGGAACATGAAATTTGGTGTAGAGGATTATAATGTGCTTATATAAAGCCCCACAAAAATTCACACAAATTTAATTAAAATTGTCAAAATGGCTGCTATTTTAACAATTTTTTGTTCATATCTCGTGTCGTTGAACTTATAACATAAAAAAATTAGATAATCATTTACAGGTTTCAATTCTGTGTATAATGTTATGTAACTATTGGTAAATATTCACTTGAAGAGTTTATATTTATAAGTTACAAAAAAATATGAAAATGAATTTAATACTATTATTTTTAATGATTTGCTCGACTTATGGGCGCCAGGTAAGCTCAGCTTACCAATTTTGAAAAGAAATGAATTTAATACTCTGTAATCTCAGGGTCACAAGTTCTTTTACCAGTGTACTTACAGTGATTTTGGTTCTTTGAAATGAGAACACTGTAGCTGAAATTTTGACATAAACATTTATTAAACATAAAACATTAATTATTCATATACATTAATCAAACAAAATATATTATGATATGCAACAATAATTAACATCCTATTGATATTTAATATCTGTGCCTTTGAAGAAGGTCTGATTTATAATTTTCAAGTTTGAACTTGAAAATAAAAAATAATTGAATCTACTTTAATGAAACTTGCAAGTATTAACTTTAATTTTGTGAAATAAAAAGTTTTAAAGAATTTCCTGTTCATTTTTTTGAATATTAAGAAATTTATTAAAGAAAAATTAATATCTTCCACTACCTTTTTTGGTTAGTTGGATTGGCAAATATTTCTATAATTGAAATAATTTAAATTTACTTGTACTAGATTATATAATAAAAAGAAAAAAACATAGAACATATTATACAATTTATACATTTGAATCATAACGTGCTGTTCATGAGCTCACCACACCGTAGTATACAATTGTCCTCTGCTGATAAATCGCTCGTAAGTCTTTTTGTCGTAGAACCACAGTTGACCACCAGTAATTCTTTTATTGTTCATAAGTCCATGATTGATAACAACGTTCGTGCACCACATCGAATATAATCGTTCATAGTCCGTTTAACAAACACAGGTACCACGTTGCAGTAACTTAGTTCTTTGGCTATTTGTAAGTAACACTTTCAAAAAAAATTAATAAAACATTGTCATTGTCATTACAAAAAAGTTTATACACCATACTTCCTGCAACTTAAACACTTGCTAAAACATAATTGCATGTTTAGCATAAGATTTATGATAGCAACTCACGCAGGTCCATATACGACGGCCTTCTAGAACTATATCAGACTCTTAACACCACCATCATCTACAACTTTCCATCTAAGACTCTGAAAAACACAACCACCCTCCATCAAGCTCTGATCCAGACTGACTAAAACCACGAGATTTTTCCTCTTCCGAAAACGCGCTCTTCCGGTTAACGGTTACAAAGGTTCAACACACTCCCGGCAATTTACTCAAATTTATAAACACTTTATTTTAAACAATTTATATTAAAATTAAACATGATTATTTATTTTGTTGTTTTGAAAATCTATTTTCATCTTAGAAATGACTTTATCGAATATAAAATATCATTTAACCAGGTTACCCCCTCCCTTGCAACCGCGTTTTTCAAACATACAATCAAGCTTTAATTTTTTACATTATTACAGTTATCAACAAAAACTCTTTTTGAATAAAAATATCAAAGTTATTGTCCAAAATCAAAGCTATTTTGAACCCAGACCTTTTATGAAAATATGATATTCATTTAGTTATGAGATCTAACAGGGCTGAGCATGGCTCTATATTATAATATATGTAGAACTTTTAGCCCCCCCCCCCCGCCCTCCAGAGCCAAGACATAGACATGAGCAAAGTGAGTGCAGTCTACAAGACACTTTGATGTCTAGCCGTCATTAATAAAGTAGTGATATACACATTTACAAGGTTCAGAAAACCTTCGTAACAACTGTTTTAAACAAATTTATCCTACTGTTTTATCCATTGATCTACCAATACAATTATACATTTCCTACAAAACCCAAGGAACCGAATTTTGAGTATTACATTTAGAAGATCTGCTTGTATTACATTGTTTGATGGGGCTGGGTAAGTACCATGATGGCGCCCACCAATTTCTTTTTTCTTTTTTACAATATGACATGCTCCTATAGACCACTTTTATTCACTAAGGTGACAAGAAATAAGATTTTTAAAAGGTAAATTATATATTAAAACATTATTAAATTAATTTAAGAAATAGGTACTATCTTTAGGTTTAACCTGTTTTTAAGGGTTACCGTTAGTTGCAATAACTAAAACTTATGAAGTTAAGGAATAAATTGAAACACATTACATTGTTAACGGGTCAATAATAAAAGTACATGATAAATGTTACTGTATGCAAAGCAGAAGAATGAGTATTTTCATACAATAAATTGCTTATTTAGATTCATTATTATTTAAAAACAAAATTAAGAACATAATCAATTTGTGACTCTTATAAATGGGATAAATGAATAGACTAGCTTTATATATCATATTATGATGTGACATTGTTTTAGATTACTACCTTAGTTCTAGAAAAATTAAGATATTCTAACTTTATTTTAAATTATCGGAATAAATGATTTTTGAATTAATTAAACAGGATACATATTTGTAACCCCCCCCCCAGATAAAGTCTATAATATAACCTCTCTAAACAAATGAAAAATAAAGTTTACTCAGTATATGTCTAAAAAATAGAAAAATATGAACAAGTTGATTTATTTATTAGGTCATTGATTTTTAAAGGCAGTGATTCCAAAAATATCGCCATATAATTGTCTTACATTGAATTTTCATTATTTTTATACAAAATGAAAAAGGTGTTATACACATAGCAAAATGTTTATACAAAATATAATTTTTAACAAAAATCCAAATAATTTCTGTGGTAGAAATATCTTTCATGTACAACTGTCAGTCAGTTTAAAACCTCACAATATACATAAGTTTCAATATTATAAAAAGTATTTTGGTTGATCTGTTCAATATAAAAGGATATTCTTCCTCATTAAATGTAAGTTGCTCTTCCACATGCATTTCCTTTTGGGTAAGAAATTGTATTTATTATTTTTGTGGAAACTAAAAATTATAATTTAAAAACTTGCAAAATGTAAACTTTGAAATTGCCATTAATTCTATAAAGGTTTTGGTTAAAATCAAATCATTCTGTATGGAAATTTGACTCATTCTGATTAACCGTTTATAAGATAGAAAATTACAAGATTTCCAAAAAACATTCTAAACCTTTTTCTGAAAATAGTTTCATAGAAACTCAAAATATTAAGAAACACAATCTCAACATATTCACACCACCACAATTATTTCCAATATACTTAATTGTAAAATAAAATTAAGTGTTAAATAAAAACTTACCACACAAAGACATTACAAAACAAACAGTAAGAATTTGCATCTTGCTTTTGCAATAAGCAATGAAACAGATGTTGAGTTTATATATAATAGGTACTAAATTATCTCATCCAAATTTCTAAGAGATTAAAATATAAGTGAAAATAATTGATCATGACTTATAATCAGAATTAAAAAATTTCCTTTGAAATGTTATAGATTAAAGATTATAATTTTTTTTAGAAACTGTCTAGATTAACCTGCTGTTTCTTCATGATTTAAGTGTGTTTTGGGGAGGTTTTCCCAAATCCTAATCAAAATTAATGCAGTTTTATCTCAGGTTTTATAAAAGTTGATAGAATCAGTATATTTTGTTTACACAACTAACAATGAAGTTTTGTTTATGGTCCGGCCATTTATCACCAATTAAGATTAAGTTTAGTTGCAGAATTAAAGAAACATCTTTTTAATTTTCTGTAGGAGAATCTACCAACAAAAAACTGAACCATAAAACATCCAGTTTTTCAGAGCACCTAGTAAATAGTTGACACTCTTACACCAATTATGCCACCAATTTGAAAATAATGCACGTATGTAAGAAGGGACATTATATGAATGCCATTGAGGAATACGAAAGTTACAAGGCTACAAAAATGATTCTATGTATTTATTAAATGATCAACTTGCATTCCATTCAAACATGTTGTTCGCTACACTAATTGAAGAACATAGTCTGCCTTGCATAACTAGAGTAATACGAAAGGACATATTTGTAACTCAGTGTCGATTTACAATTCGGATGTGCACATTGATAAGAAATATGTTTTGTGTTTTGACTGTACATTTGTGTTTGTGACGTTTCTTTACCTTGAGGATGGTCGTATGACCAAAATCGTGATTGGTGAATAAGTTAAGATTCTAAAAGGATTAGTTGACATACCATACATTATAACTATATTAATTAATTCTAAGATCACGTGAAAGAGATCTCATTAGATATCTAGGTTCATGCAACTCAACAATAATTATTTGATCATAGATCTAACAGATCTCGAATGTTGTTATAATGTTGGTGTCCTTGCAATCTTGAGAGATCAAGTTCCTCCCTACTTTTACTGTACTGGAGAATTTCCATCTATAGAATCTGCACCTCTGTTAGAAGCTTCATTGTCCCCAGAAGTATCTCTGAGATGATTATAATATCATACATTTTTAGTATCTATTATGTTAGATGCCTGATCAGTTATTGTACAACCAATGTTCTTGTAATTAGCACATTTTCCTGGGATGAGCTGATGAACATTCTGGCCAAAACTACAGTTGCCCTTCTCGCATGATGGATCCTCACCTACACCATCCATGTCACATTAATGTTAGCCCTTCTATTAAGTGTCTTCCTCCTCTGTGCCTATTTTTCCACCGATTCCTTGGGTGAAAGATGAGTGATACAAACTCTCTCTACCTCTATCTTAGCCTCACTGTTGTGTGAAGGTTCTGACTATTATCGTTTTCTATTTCTTTCTCTACAGTCTGACAAGATTTTCTTTACAGGGTGTAAACAGGGATTCTCTCAAATCTGTAATAGTTGTTCCTATCCTTACATATATTTTTGTTCATGGAACTTCTGGTCAATTCCTAAGGTTAGAATTTGTCCCCATCTCCTATGTCTTGCTTCTAAAAAGTTTCCATATTCTGGTGTTTTATCTCCCATTTTGAGTCTCTCCCAGTTTCAATTGCTTATCGGGTTTTTGCTTCTTAGATATATATGGAACTACTGGTTAGAAGTTGTCCTTAGCTCTCTAACTTTGGTGTTTAATCCTTCATTCTGAGTACCCATTAGTTCCTCCAATAGCTTATCAGGTTCTGCCCTTGGTTTTTAGAATGTAAATATCCAGAGTATGTGCACAGAGATGCTGATTTTGGATTAATTGATTGTAGATTATATATTGTGGTGATTGTTATTTTTCCAACTGGCTGTAGGAGATTTCTCAATACATTGTTATTCTTAGGCTGATTGAAGATAATTCATAACTGAAATAGTCATGTCTAGCAACTGTATCTTGATAAAACTGACCTTCGAACGATGTCATGGCTTCTCAGGAAATCGTATAAAATTTAACAGTATATCAGAAAGTGCTCAATTTTAAAAACAAAATATATATGGCATAGTTTCTTGTAAGAAACTAGAACTATTGAGATTGCTTTTTATCTGTCTGTGTGTCCATTTGTCTGCCTGATTTGCCCCAGGTTAGGTTTTATTTTAATTAATTTTTATTCTCATGTTAATTATAAAACATTATAAGAGAAAGAGAGAGAGAGAGAGAGAGAGAGAGAGAGAGAGAGAGAGAGAGAGAGAGAGAGAGAGAGAGAGAGAGAGAGAGAGAGAGAGAGAGAGAGAGAGAGAGAGAGAGAGAGAGAGAGAGAGAGAGAGAGAGAAAATGGATTACTCCCAGCTACTAGTTATTGTCAAATTCTTTGCTATCTTTAAATTTCTTGTTCAGATTTCAAAAGTGGTCTAAAGGCTATACAGAATATGTACTCTAAGAATCTTTTAGTTGAGGAGAGTGTATATAATTTTGCTGGATACATGGGCATTTAGAAGTAACTAAAAACACAAAACTAGTTGAAGAGGCAAAGGATTCTACAAGTCAGTTTCCAGTTATACAGCATGTTATTGCTTTTAATATAATGTCAGTAATTAAGCACTTAGTGTATTGCTAGTGAGAACATCAATTCGTGTTAGTCATTGATAGGGAGTAATTGTTACCTGTGTTTGCATTGGTCATTCCACAATTACTCATATATTTCTGATGGAACACGCAATTCTCCACAAAGGCCATTCCGTCAGCTATTCTGACAGTAAATTATATCCTAATATACTGTTTTTCTGAGAGGTTTGCGTAGGACATTTATTCTACCCAATTCAATTCAGACAAAACTAGGGAATGATGCTGAGATCTTTGATTGTCTTTCCTGGATCGCCTGCATATTTTTGATTTGGTTGTTGCAGGGCCCCTTTGCAGCCCTGTAATATGTTGTTTTTATAATTTTATATATCATTGTTATCCAGTTTTACTATTGTTAAATTTGTAACAACCATAACCACTACTGATTCCAGAAAATGAGCTTTCAACGTAACAAGTTAATAAACAAATAACTTGTACAGAAAAATGTAATATCAAAGATCCATGTATTTATTTATAAAGAAAACAGATCTTTAAATTTAATAACATATATATCTTCTTTTATTTCTGCAGCATATTAAAAAATAATTTTTTTGTTTCATATTTATTAATACATATTGTATATATATATATATATATAAATTTTTAAAAAAAATCGGATTGACCAATTAAGAATAATAAAAAAGTTCTCAAAATCAGTTGTGTAGTTGTAAAAAAAGACAATAATAATACAATTATGTATATTTATAAGAAAAAAGTTATACTAAATACCAGAAGGTTACAAAATTCACTGAAATAAGTTTGTTTGACAATCTGCATTTACTTCTACATAACTTGGACCAGTAAAGCTGGAAAGTAGAAAACTTGGTTGTAGTGCAAGACAAGCTGGAGTGACACACTTTTTTGAAAGAACTTTCCTTTCTTCTTTCCACATTACATAATATTTTAACTAGAACAATTTTTTTTTTATAGCAAAAGAAAGAAAAATGTTGGCAGAAGAATATACATACACCATGATTACTCTTTTATAGCTTACATGTCCTTGTGAATCTACTTCAGAGAATAAATCAATCTAGATGTTTCTAGAAGATTCCAGAATTGTAGATTAGTTCAATCTTTTGATTCAGATAGGAACTAGTTTGAGAAGGTATCATGTACATAAGAATGGACTAATAGTGCGGCCAATAATGCTAATTGCAGAACTAGCTTGATAACAGAGTTTGTCAATCTTTAGAAGATTTTAAAGTTAATATGAGTTTTTATTTAAGAACAATGTATGTAGGAAAAAATATGACTACTACATCGTGATTAATAACATAATTGAGCTATATTGCAATTTACTTTTGTTAATATTAATGTTTACAGTTTATGCAAAAATCGTATAATCATAGCCATTAACAAATAAATTTGAAGTAACTTAAGATACAAAGCAGAGGCAAGTGTTTTAAACTTCAAACAAGTGCATGAAAATTGCTTCATACACTTACCTTACTTTATCTATGACTACTTTAGATAGGGAAATATATAGAGTAATCAAAAATAAGAAATTCTTTCTGTCAAGTGGACATACTTGAATTTTTACTTTATTATAGATATTACAGTCCTCAAAAAACTTAAACAATCAATTCCTAGAACATTTATTAATATACACAAAGAAAATGTAAAGAACATTACAAGAAATTTCCTAGACAAATCAATTTTACTTCTTATTTGGATTTGACCCCGTGTACAAGTTTTGAATAGTGCAATTATTAAAAACAATATTCGGAAACAGGCCAACACACAAGACAATTCAATGTTAGGTACTTTGAAGGTTAGAAACAACAAACAATATGACAAATGAAGATAGGGTGATTTAATTACTTCAGAACTGTTGTTGTAAAAACCTTGATTTTCTATTGGTTATTGTTGGATGGCTTTGAGTTTTGATTGGTTGAATACTTGAAACGTAATGAAAAATCAGTATGTTAATGGAAAAGTTGAACATTAATGAGACTTGTTACAATTTGAATAGTGGATTCGATAAGCGGTTTATGGTGTAGATTTTAGATAAAACAAATTGAAACTGTTTTGATGATTTTTCTTCATAATAGTGACTACTATCTTCCTAATATCATTTGTTCTTCTTAGTGTTGCTAAGGAGAGGAACACTGCTGTATATTTTGGGTAGACATCTACACAGAAAAAACTACCATCTAAGAACTATTTGAGAAGTTTGTACACGGATTTTTGAACAACCACAATTTAATACCCTTTCCAATCTTGTTATGCCTTCTTTGAATAGCACTGTATCCACATTCTCTCTTCATCCATCCTTACATCTGTAATTAAACCATTTTAATGAAATTGTATATGCAAATTTTTGGATAATTTGTTCAGTTTCTAAATTCCAACAAAATATATCTCTTATGAATAAAATAATAAAATTACAATTTTATAAAAATTGTCTGTAATGATATTGATTAAGTTTGATTAAATGTAGCGCCATCAAGTCTATAGCTTTAGTTACTATTACTCAAAAATGTTCTAATTCTGAAATTATCAGAGGAAATTAAATGATGGACAAGCTTTTTCACACAACCTGAAAAAAAAAAAAAAAAAGAGAAAAAAAGAAAAAAATGTATACCAGGCTTGGTAAACATGTTAGTGGAACATAAAATTCCGATTTTACACAAACTTAATAAATATAATATGCTACTATTTATAAAAGGAAAACATTTGAGTTCACATTATCTTAAATTTTTGTTATTGTCCTTCAGAAACGAAAAATTTCTGTCATCATCTACTTAAAAAAAGGGACAAAAGAGCATAAAATAAGACCTATTGTCTTTGAATACACTAATAACATCAGGGTACATATAGAACAAGAGTTGGTCAAGGGAAACATGTTAGACAAGATGAAAGAAAGGGATCTAACTCACAACTAGAAGAAGAAATGTGTATATCTAGCGAGGTTACCATGGGATTACCACACCCATACTCACTATAAGTGAGCTACTGAGGAAACGTTTTCTTAAAAATGAGATGTAAATGATACGAAGATAATGTAGTTAATAATAATGATAATGTACTTCATAGTTACTACGGGTGTGGAAAGCCTGAGGGTCCTAGCTAGATATCTTTCTTCTTGTAGTCTTTCTTTCATCTTTCCTATGAGGCCTATTTTGACCAACTCTTTATCTTTTCCCTCCCTGACTCTATTACAGTATGAGTGCAGTGTTCTACAGCCCAGATATATTGACTGATTTTAATCAAATTTGATATGTGGTTATATTTTAGCTATATCTCGGAAGCTTTTATTTATTTATTTGATAACTCAAAATACGGAAGTGAGTACTATAAGAAAACACAAAATTTCGATATTTTCAAAATTGGTTTTAATGATTTTGATCAACTTTAGCGCAATACCCTCTAAGGATTCAAATGAAACGTATTGGTCGACATCTCTCCAAAAATGCCATTTGTGAGTTATTAGTTAAAAACAAAAAAAAATTGTTTCCGTTTAACTTGTTAGCTGCCATATTTGTCCGATCGGACCGAAACTAAGGTGACTGTACATGCAGCGTTACGGCACGATCGGACCGATAAAGTCACTGACGTAATGTTTTGTTTTGTGTCTCACAGTTCGATAGTGCAGCAACCTATCGGCATATTTTGGTATTCTCTGGATTGGGTAAAGACGTGTGTTAGACATAGTATATTGTATGCTTTAATAACCGTTACCATGGTTACTCAATATAATATTAAAATCAGTGGATATTTTCACTTTCTTGTCGGCACGATCGGACTGAATTAAAATTTTACAAAAACATTTTGATTTAGTAATGAATAATTCACAAAGAATACAGTTGTAAAATGAATATATGTATTTATAAAATAAATATTAGACAAATAAAATAGTGAGCTTGCCAACATAAAGAAATGAAATAGCCCGTTTAAATTTTTTTTTTCAACACGAAAATTACCTCGGTCCGATCAGACCTAAACGTTATACTACGATTAAAATTAAAGCCGAAAAATTGCATTTCGGTCCGATCGGTCTCGGAACTATATATGCATAAATGTAAATAAAATTAGTAAATACTATTGCTTTATATTATTTAACATAGGTAGATGCAAAAATAATAATGGAAAAATAATTTGGTAATCGTGGCACTCACGGCAAGAGTATCGTATTAGGCCTTGGCAGCTAACGTGTTAAATTTTAGTGAAATATGAAGATTAATAACACAAACATATACACAAAATCACAAGTAGAAATGTATTACAGTTCAGAAATAATTATTAAAAATCAAAAATTTACCTAAACCACAGTCATTAACAGTCTCATTTTAATCAAATATGACTTATACTGACCATAAGTCAGTAAGTTTATGGCATAAGTGAATCAAGTTTAGGGTCATTTAAATACAGTACATAAATATTTTTCAAAGGTTTGTTCACTTGTTTATTGTTAACTATCGAAGTGATATTTTTGGTGACGAATAGTTTTGGTTTGTTTTATTTGGTGTTGTTGTCTGGTGAGTGAAAACATTTGTGTAATGTTTTAGTATATTTTATTTTTGAATAAATTTTTTATTAAAAATATAAATTATGTGACATTTTTTTGTGTCACTCTGGATATTCATATCATTGGTAACTGTATTTTTATTTTTTCTACAAAAAATGTTACTAAATAATCTATTTTGATTCCAACAAGAACTGTTAGGTTACTATTTTTAAATACATAAATATAAATAATAAAATTGCAGGTGAACTCTAACACAATTTACTTTTATTATTTTTAATATTTACAGTTTAAATAAACTAAGAAAGTTTTGATCATTCTTCTTCACCATAATAGTGACCAATATCTTCCTTAATATCATAACCTTCTTCTTTCATTTTATCCTTAACCCATTTGTTAACTGCAGGAACACTGGTGTATATTTGTGGGTCTGAGTCATCACAGCACCAACTGCCACCTAAATACCATCCAAGGAGTTTCTTCTTCTGTACCAGTGGATCACCGATGTCATACTGGAAAAAAGGAAATATTTGTTGACTAAATGGTAAAACTTATTTGTGGGAAAAGACAAAAGTCAGTACAATAATTATAGAATTCAGGCTTTTGTTACAATTGTAATCAATATTAAAATTGAATTTCTATACATTGCATTGTTTTTATAGTATTATAACATTACCTTCACTGAGGGAAGTTGTTTTAACCTCTCTTCTTTTACACTTTTAAATAAATAATAAAAATGCAAACACAACTTTTTACCTTTCAATAAAATTTTACTTTAATACAATATTTTAAATATTAGAAAATAATTACATTTATTAACTCAAAATGTTCTTAACTAATTCTGCATTCACTCTTCACACATTCCTTAACCTAATTTTAACTTCCTTACAATGATTTTTTATCTTACACAATATTCAAAACTTTCTCTAAATCCTTTTTGGACATCAACACTTATTTTACCAAGATCATTTTTTCTCTTGACTAATGAAACTTTTTTTTTTTTCTTTACAAAAAAAAATTTAAACTTTAACATTGAACATACAATTTATTGCCACGGCTTGCCCTTTTTAAATTTTTATTAGCACTAACTCTAATTTCTCGGGGTGGAATCCTTTGCTAGCTCAATTGAAGTGAAATTTACTATTAATACTAAAAGAATGGTTAACAATTTTGTACTTATCAATGGTACAGCTCCCTTTCAACTGGTCGATTTTTCACGATAACACTTTTCATTAAACTTTTACTGACTCTGCTTTAATAACTTCACCGGATTTTCTTTTCACAAAAAAAAACGAAGCACTCACAAATTCCTTCTGGAACTCCTTGGATGACGGATGGTCCTAACTGCAACTGGTAATCTTCCTTCCTGGCGACGAATACTAACTGATTAACTTCTCGTTGATACTAAATTTGTTCTGATTGACTTTCAGCTAACGAACTCAGAGACGCCCAGCTCCTCTGGTCAACAAACAGTTTAAGACTTTATCTTTCTACTGGTCTTAGAAAACCAAACTCCTTTAAATAAGGTGATGCAGAGACGTCTCGCCTCTTTAGACAACAGTCCTCGACTAACTCTACCTTTCAATATTGGTTCTTACCGAATTTCATCCCCTCTTTTTCTCGAGTTGGTTTGCTCTGCGTTGATTCGTTCAAATCCTGTAATTTTCCCAAAACATACATTTATGTCTTTTTAGTGGCAGGTTTCAAAATCTGCCCGTTGATTTTTAAAAGCGGGATCTCATCTGATTGGTCGACCTACTTTCTGCAAGTCGTTATTTTTTGAAACAGTTGGAAACTTTCCTTTCTGAAGTACCGTTAGGGACGCCAACTTCCCCCTGTTTTCTTTTCTTTTTTTATTATACAATTTTTTGAGTCACATCCGTCCTTGGCCAATTATCTCGTTACTTTTTTTTTTAAGTGTGTAGGCGCTTTTGCTCCTTCAAGATTAAAAGTCCCCTTATCTTTTGTGTTTCTTGTACACTTCCCTTGTACCGTTACATTCCAACCTCCCAAACTGAACCTGGCATTCATTACATTTTCTTCAATATTAATTTATTTTTATTTTTATTATATTGTTTAGTTCTTTGTACATGAATTAATTAACTATTTATCTTTTGATATCATTAATCATAATTAATTGTAAATGATTAGTTTGATATTGTTACAGTATTAATTGTCGATGTTTCAACTACATCTTTCTCACGGCTTTTTGAGGAGTCTTATATGTTTACTGAAAAACCTGAAACAAGACTAATGCAGTCCAGTTATACAGATGCGTATATAAACTTAACTCTCTGTCGAGCACTCTGATTGGTTCTCTTTAGAATTAAAGGTCTACAAAATTCACTTCAAAAGAATGGCTATAATCCTCATATCATGGGTAAAGGTTTGGACAAACTTGGAAGGAGTGTGAAGTTAAAGAGAAGCCTAGAGCTACTGTAAGTGAAGGGTATTACTGGCAGGATATGCATCACACTTAGGAAAGATAGAGGAAGCTGTGGTTTAGTACAGTTAAAAGCATTGTATGAATGTGAGATGAATAAAATTAAAGATCTAACATGAAGACAAAAGTGTTTTTATATGCTGGAGGGATAGGCCATAATCTAAAAACTAAGTTAAAAGAACACTTTGAGGTAACAAAAATGGAAATGGAAAACAGTCAGTGTGAGAACAAACGTTGTCAATCAAGCATATGATTAATTTTGATCAATTAAAACATGTTGCCTCATGTACATCGGTACTTGCCTGAAAAAGCATGGGGAAGTAAGAGATATACACCACTAGCTTCCTGATTTGTGGAAACCAGCATTGATGCCTTCTGATTGGTTGAGAGCAACTAATCGGAGACTTCAGCAGTGAAACAAGTGTATAAGCTCCTTCACAAGTAGAATAAAGTTTACCACCTTTCATGAAAAAAAGGACTATCTTTATCTTGTATGCTCGTAATGGATATATGAAACTCCTTACGAAAGTTTAGGAAAAGTCCATTGAAATATGTTTTAATTGTTGGCAATTAATATTGAAAATGATACACCATACAGACCAAAATCCAATTTTAATTTCAATCATAACAAAGGAGTTGCCCATTATATGTGGAGAAAATATGGTATACAAGAAGAAACCACAGAGCAGTTGTTATTTGAACATGAACACCTCAATTGGGTAAGCACTGAAATCTATGCGGTTTAACAAAAGGACAAACAACCCCTCAAGACAACCTTGTCAGGAAGATTCTAAAGTTCAAAAGTTTACAGGCCTTCCTGGGGAAGACTCAGGGCATCACATCATCTTTCATCTTTTGGAAGTACAAATTAGCTCTTGAGGCTAATGTACTAAAGAGAAACCACCCTATTGCAGAAGAGAAAGAACTTTAGCCTCCTTTAGGAGTGTGACACTTCCAAATACTTGTCATGACCCTCATACCTGGCTCATATATTAAAATTGAATTTCTATACACAGTTTTTATAGTTTTTGTAGATGTTCCTAGAATTCTCCATTGGAGGTGGCTTCTGAGGTTCAAAAAAGGCTACAAAGGTTCATTCCCTTCGTCAGTCTAAACTTATATAAAGGAGTTACACTTTTTCAGGGCAGCAATTTAAAATGCCCAATTTATTCATTAGCGTTGAAGTGTGGATTAATTATTACTAATATTTTAGATTAGAAGTCAAAACCAGGAGGAGAAACTAACAGCTAGGATACTACTCAAATCACTTGGACTTACAGAGCAAGCACATACTGTAGAACTGTATGCACAGGAGTTGCTGTCATCAAGTACAGGGTATGAGTAACTATTCTTACATGTTTCTAGGTCGACCACGTTTTGTTTCCCCTGCAAAAGGTCACCATTACTATCTTTCTGAAATTTATAAAAAAGATACAATTAGTCTTAAAAGAATATAAAAACTTTTTCTTTCCTTTTCTTAAAATCTATTTCGTATAAGATTTATAATAATTATAATAATATTGAACTTGATGAGTTCTTAAGTTTCTGTTATCTTACAAAAAAAAATTAATTTATGATTGATTTTAAACTTTGCTCGGTCATTAGGGCGCCAGGTAATTTTATGCTTACCAATTTTGAAAAAAGGAAGTTAATTGTTATTATTAAAATCTCTCAGGGTCGCAAATCCTTTTAAAAGTGTACTTCAGTGGTTATCGGTGAAATAAAAAAATCTTATTTTGATGAGCTGAAATTGAACATAATTTTATTTAATTAAAATTATACATATTTTTTCATGGTACATTTCTTAATATTATCTAAAATCTCTATATCATGAATTTAAGATTATTCTGCCTTGAAGAGGCTTAAATTCTTTTTCTTTTATGACTCTACGTTAATAGTTGCAACTTTAAAGATATATTTTAATAGTGAGCTTTTATATTATTTTTTATTTAAAAATGCAATTAAGTTTTCTAAATTTACTACTTACTACAATTATTATTCATTAAAACAAATTTTAAGATATTCATACCAAAAGTTCTTTTATGTACAAAATTATTATGAAACAGTCTATTATTCTTTGTTACCGCATATGGGCTTCTGCAGGGTGAGAGTCTTTTTGTGGTGAGCTTTCCTCATTTTGAACTGCAATCTCCTTGTAGACACAGTTAGTACGCCGACGATTAATTGTCTTTTTAAGTTCACAGTATTACGCACAAAGTTCATCGTTCTACTGAAAACTATTGTCTATAAATTTCCTCGAACAAACATACCTCTTACAACGTCAAAATCCATCTCTAAACTTGTTAGATTATTAACACTCAATGTTCTAAAACTTCTTTTAGACAGTAACATCTCTAACTAACTCAGATGTCACAGTATGACTCTTCTTTTATAGTTAACACTACATTCTTAAAAGTTTCTTTCAACACCAAAATACGTCTGAGCATCTCAGATGCTCTCTTAAGACTGGCCAAAACCACATGTGTCTTTGTCCAGCTTCCAAACCAAGCGTCCTATTTAATATGCAACGTCTGCTAGAAATTTTCTCACACCTAGCAACACTGACACGGTTCAAATTATTTTGCCTAACACAATACAAATACTACCTAAATATTCATTACAAATTATAATTAATATTCTATTCATGACATTATTATTTTGGAAACCTATATTTAAATTTTATTACCCTAGTTTTAACAAGTACTTTGAGTCATTCTTTTGACTTCTGAAGTCCCCCACCAATTCAATTTCAAAATAATTCTCAAAATAACCATTTTTTGGTTATCTTAATTAAAATTACCATTTTTGGTATTACAGATTTTGTGCATTGTCCATTAAACTCTCAATTAGTTACAGAGAAACATTACAAACTTAGTTTGAAAATATATATATATATATAATATGTTAAAATTATTAATTTATTGAGATAAATGATCACCATCATCTCGTGCTAATGCTCGGAGTGAGCATTCGGCTATCCAACCAATCCAATCATCCAATCTCTCAGTGTCTTAGGCAAGCATTTTATTTGCAGATCTACCTCAACTTGGTCTACCCATGTATTTCTTTCTTGACATTTCTCTTTTCCAACCACCTGCCATTATAGCCTTTAAAATGGTTTTGGCATACGACCATCAAATAGGTTTTGACATCTCCCGGACTTGAAGTCTGTGTGATTTAATATATAGGACGATGTCTTCCTAAGTGTCTCTTCAATCTTACTATTACATAAATATTTCCTTTGGGAATAAGGCCATAGATTCTTCTCTAAATTTTCTTTTGAAAATCTTAAGTTTCCTTTCCATATCACTTACTCAAATGAAATGGCAGGTCTCATGAGTGACTTATTGTAAATCTTAATTTTGGTTGTTTGTGATTATTTAAATATATAGTAATGGAAATTAGAGATGTGATAAATAAAAATAACATGTTGTATATACATAAAGTTAAATAGGTTGAAATTATTGTATTTATTATTTGGTTTCAAGACTGAGCCACTCCATATAGGAATAAGGCATTAGGTAACACATTTTACAAACATAGTTTCCTGTTAATTACATAATATAACAATAAACGGTCTCACATAATTATCAATATTCAGCAAAAAATATTGATTTAAAAACACAAAAGTACCCAGTTTTAGTATTTACTTCTTAGAACATATTTCCAGCACTAATGTCGAGTGTGTTCTGTACAGATGTGAAGCAAGGGGCAATAGTGATGGTGTAGTAAAGATAAGAAATATAAAATGGAAAAATGTGATTGGTGTAAGCATTAAACTATTTAACTCTTCCTTGACCATTTATTTTTTAATTCAATCTGAATGGAATGTACAAGTGCTGGATATTACTGTAAGAGTTTAATGTGTATTATACATCTAGAAAACAAGGCTGACTCACTCTCTCTCAGCCTTTCTAAAAGTTTAAGCAGTTACTTTTTTTAGTTTCAATTAACCGAATTGCATGATTATTTTTACTAAATTTCCTTTATAGCTATTACAGCTAACCTTCGAGCATAGTTGAGAGAAAAGACCATTAATTAAGTTTGGTTCATCACACTGAAAATATGTTTTGTATGGTCACTCAAATATAAGAGAACGAGGTTTGTTGGAGATGGTGATCAATAGAATTTTTGTGTCCTTACAGGTTTCACTTGAGCAAATTTTTAATAGAGTTCCTAGACTTAATTTTGAGAAAGTACTAATTTCGTGTTTTTTAAATTTTTTATATATTTATTTAGTTTATGGCAGCTGCACCCAAATTTTTTAATTATAAAGTCCTGAAATATGGTATGAGCGATAGACACATACCAAATTTGATTAAAATTGATCAAATACAGTATTTGGGCTGTAGAATACTGCACATACAAAAGACTTTTTTAGACTCTGGGAACCTCAAAAAAATCAAGTAACATTGATTTTTTCACCCATCACATAACTTTATACTACATATATCTAACTATTTCTAAATCCTTACATGTGTCAGTTGTTCATCATTGTAACCAAATCCACTGACCACTGCCGATGTTGCATTCTTGCCAGTTTTGGATGCCAGTTTTATAGGCTTTGCTGTTTTACCATATTTGATTGCTTTTGTCAACTTCAGTAACGCCACATCGTAGCTGTAATCTGCGTATTTTTCGTGGATTATGATTTTCTCAGTTGTTAATAGTTGTCCTCCTTCTGTACTACTAGCACTGCCTACACGAACTTGCAGATTAACATAGCTGTTGGCAAGAAAAAATAATTATTCTAAGAAACAAAATGAGAGAATATTCCAAGGAAATATAATACCATGTTGCAGAAATATCAATAATGCTTTGCGAAGGTAAGCTTGGGGGGTACGTGGATCTGCTTTGTTATGCATTGGTGGGTCGTCCTATCATGTGGTAAAATTAATATAAATATACTGGGCGAATCTCAATCTAGACTAGCCATTTTCGACAATATAATTCTAAAAACTAAATTACTAACCAATTTACACTAAAACCAATATTAATATTAACTACACTGTATTGCCACAACATGTCGGACTAACACAAAACTAATAATATTACGATTCCAAAAACGCGATGCGCCCAGATATAAACCTTAGGGCCGTACTGTCCCTATTCCTTTGGGTTTAGCAAGGCATACTTAAATATAATAGCACTATAAGGAAACCAAAGATGAACGCTGTGCAGACGTCTTCCCTCACTGGCTGTTGATCCATGACTTGTCTTATCTGGTTCCTCTCGTGTAAATACAAGATAGCGAAAGGGAGGGGGGAATGGTGACTAATCACCACAGCTTTATCATTTAAATTTTGGAATAAATTAGGAATATTTTATGATTGATCTGATACTTGTGGATCACACAATTTTATTGTGAAAGGTTGTAATAATTTCATTTTATCTGTCTTAAAAACGGATTTAATTTTACTTCTTTGAATTTACTGAATTTAATGATTTATTGGGCGTCATTCTGTGAGAAAGCACAGACACTTAAACTTATTTTCGGGATCGTGAATTCTAGGAAAATGTACTTCACAATCACAAATAAACTACAAATTTGATTAAATCTCAACATTTCATCTTCATTTGAATATTTATACCTGAAAGAACATACAATATGCATATTTATAAAGTTAAAATCAATGGTTTATCCTTACGGTAGTATTTCCTAAAAAAAAAAATGCTTACATAAATATAATTACACAATTTTCAATAAATCTGATACAAAATGTATAATAATCAAACAAATAGTGGAGTCCACAATATATGATTGTCTATTTTAAATCATTAGGGAACATTTATAATATTCAATAATTATTCCTTGTAATAACATACAATACTAATCAAAGAAATAATGAGGTTCACAATATATGACTGTCTATTTTGAAACACTAGGGGACATGCGTAATGTTTAAAAGTTATTGTTTTTCTTTGAAATATTTTAAAGCCTTGATTTCTTCAATCTCTTTACAAAAGCCACAACAGGTTGTAATCTAAGCAAATTACAGAAAAATTGTTAAAATTTTTGAAAATTAGATTCATGTAAAGCAGAATGTCTCTAGCTTTATATTATTGTATTTTTTATTTTACGATAGTTAATGTTTTTCCATAAAATAGATAAAAGTTCAAAATTTACTTAGGCGTCTTATACCAAGGACACGATCACTGCTTCTATTTAAAATACAATTTATAACTGTTGTATAATTGAAAGACGCTCTTGAAGCATAGCTCTTGTAGATTCCTCAGAACTGTTCTGGATAAATGAGAAGATCTCGTGGTGGCAAGAGAGTTGCAAACAGTACTACCCTTGCTGAAAGATGATGAGCGAATGCTCTCCCAAGAAGTAGGTACTCTGTTCGAGGTTGGTTATTATTTGTAGAATCTTAGGGTGAACCTGACGAATATATCGGCGCACAACACTGCACTGGATTTAATACGCATATTTTGGGATTTAGTAGACTTCTTAATATTAATATTAAAAAAAAAAAAACCAAAGTTTGCCAAAAGGTTTACAATTATTTCTTAACTTTCATAAGTATTCAATTATTTCACAAATAAGTCCCGTACATCATATATCGCTCACATCACATATCAAACCAAGTACTAATCCAACTTTGAGACTCACAAATGTGAAATGTTACAAGTTATTTAATTATGGTGTTAGAGGGTTACCTTTGTCGTGGCTTTCTCACAGATGCTGATGGGTTATTGCACAAGTAAGAAATTCTTACCATAAATCATGGGGCTCCCAAGGATCAGTTATGGGTTCTGTTTTCTTTATGTTATATGTCAATGACCTGCCCTTGAATTTGTCTTTTCTAACTTTCATTCTAAAGCTGATCAGAATCACAGTATACATAACATGAGACAAACAAATAATAATTGTTCCAAACCATAGACTTGTTATATTCAGTAAATCGCCAGCAATTGCAGGATCTATCCTCCATAAGAGTCTTCCTAAAAGACTTAACATAGTTACAGATGAGAAGACCTTCAAAACAGAATTTATAAAATATTTATGATCCATAGGTTGGTAACAGTGCCACTCAGTGAGTCGAACTTCCAACGTGTTAGATACCATAAAACATATAGCGGTAAAAAACGGATACAAAAGTCTTATTGTCAGTAATATCCTTAGAAAACATTTACAGAAACGAAATGCGGCATCACAAAAACAAGTAGTGGAAAAAAAGAAAAGAAAAAAAACGTTCCGTTCTGCGGAATATGGAAATATATTACCAAACATCTTAACCAACGTGATGAAAAAACTGGACGTCACGATGGCCTTCCGTACAACCAATAGCCTAAAGAAATTGGTTAAAGCAAAAAACATAACACCTATCGAGATGTCATCTGGCGTATATAGGATGAATTGCAATGACTGCGCGTGTTTTTATATAGGTCAAACGGGGAGGCACTTCTTGAAAAGGTATAAAGAACATCTACCCAACAACAGGACAGTCAACACCCAGTCAAATTATGCAAAACATATTATGGAAAAAGATCATTCGCATTCTAACTTTAACACGAATTTCCAACCGTTGCACTTGTGTGGAAAGGGCAGACAGTTAAATGCATTAGAAGAATACGAAATATATAAAGCACATAAATACCATCCGAATGATGTGCTAAATGACCAACTACATTTTCGTTCCAATATAATCTATGATACGGTGATAAAGTTAGAAGGAAGGAAATGATAAATATTGTTCGGTGACGGGCGCGGTAGATACTTGGTTTCAGTTGACTGATATACATTCGTGTGTGCACACGTTAGCGTGCGATACGTATGTGTTTTAATATGTGTTAGTGTGTTTTGTGTTGTAATCTTGTTGAAATCTTATTTATTGTGACAACCTCAAATGAGCGAGATATTCTGATGGAAATTTTTTTTTTCGAAACACGTCAATGTAAGTAGAATTACTACATAATTAATAAGTCAAAGAGACGGAAATGCATTCTAGTTATTTTAATCGTGACTTGGGCACATTTGGAATGAATATAAAAATATTAATTCTCAAAAAAGATTTCTCTATCTCTCGTTCCCTGAATCTATCAATCTATATATGCAGGGTGTTTAAAAAAAGTTTTAGGAATTTAGGAGTTTATTCTTTACATCAAACTCAATGAAAAAGTTTACATAATATACCTCCTAAAATGCCTAATTTACTATATTACTGCCATTTTGTATTTTTAACCAAAAAATTCATATCGTTTTAACGGTAAGGGATATTTAGTTGAAATTTTGAATCTTACTTAGTGTTATAAAAATCTTATTTGAGAAAAATAATCAACCGATTTCCTTTACTCGTTTCAAAATGGCGGCTATTTAAACTTTTGAACATCGAATATCATGAAATGCGTTAATTTTACAAAATATTTTCGTTTTTTTAATGACAAACCAAATGTTTTTTATTCTTTCTCTAGCCTAAAAAATAACTGAGTTATCAACAAAAAACGTAAAAATTAATTCTTGGTAATTGTCTATGTGCCAAATATTTTGTTTGAATTTTGCATGACATTACAACTTTCAAATTAAAAATTAAATTTTTTAGAACTTTTTGTTTTGAATCTAATGATGTCTGTTTAAAAGAAATAGAATGACAAATAACGGAGTAACACCATCAGACATTATGACATGTTTAATACCAATCCGTAAATGTTATTGGATTGTTAACAATGCGCAACACAAAAAGATATTTGTTCATGCTTCTTAGAAAATTTCCATTTATCAAACCCTACATTCCAGCATGTGTACAGCGGTAAATTTATTTTGCATTCATGCATTATAAGTTGGCTTATAGAATATCTATTTAGGGAAATACTTACATCTCACATTATAAAACTTTAATTAGTTCCCAAAAATCATTTGTCAGGATTTTATGTCAACCAGATTCCCTTCCGAGTTTTTTCTCTATTGGTGTTCTACCAATTTGTTACCTCTATGTTTAATAAAACTACTGTAGAAGGTGTCAAAGCAAATTATAGAATATTTACAAGGTAATCTAGGAAGAGGTTTACAAATCTTAAAAAAACATTTTATCAAAAGTCATTTCTTTTTCATGGTTTTAAATTTATAATTAATTAGACTAAAAACGTATAACCACTGCACTAATTTTAAAAGTAAGCTAAAAAAATGGTTAATTTCTGTCTCTGTTGTAGAAGTATAAAACTTGTTCAGGATTATGGAATAGTAAATATTTTTCAAACTTTGTATATATGGAGATTGAATGTGGTAGGTTCGGTGTTATTTAATTTACAGATTTTGTTTCTTAAAGCGTTAAATAATTTTTAATCTTATAAAAGGCTTAATTGTTATTTATGTTTATTTTTAATCTTTGTCTGTCTCTCCATTCCATGGTATGAATGTTGTATGCTTGTGGTTGCTTAAGATAAATCCTCTGTACATGTACCAGAGTATTAACCACTCTTCTGTGTCCATGTATTTTCTCCATGGATATGTATTTTTCTTTTCTTTTCAATGTTTATATGTTACTATTAGTTTATATATATTTTGGAACATATTGTATTTTTATTTTATACAATTTGTTGTTATTGATCTTTTGTGTGTGGAGGAAAAAAAATCAAATTTGATTGCGAGTGTACTGATTGTGTGATTTGCTGATGGTAGTTTAACTCCGCCCTACACATCAGTCCACTATCTGCTAACCTAAATACATTGGCTTATGTCAACTGAAGGGACCCAGTAAAAGTTGGGAGAGTTACCATGGAAAGGGAGGTGTGACATCACTAGTAGGGGGAGATGAGGGCATGTCTTCTCTCAAATTTCACTTCATCCCTTGCTGGCATATAAATTATCTACCCACAGTAGGCTACACTTAACATTAATTTTATTTTTAGTTTTATTAATAAAGTAAATAAATATAAATAAATGTTACATTTTGAGATCTTTATTATTTCACTTCCTTACTAAACTATTATATGAGTTATGATATGTTTACATGATCAATTCAGTTTATATATATATTGTAAGTATGATATAAATATATTTTAATATTTTACTCACTAATTAACCAGAAAAGCAGATGTCAGGATGAATTTTTTCCCAACGATTGCACCTGATCCAATTAAGTAATCAGTATTGAAAATAGCAGCCTTAAAAACAAAAAGTAAAAATAAATTATAATTTTGAATTACTCATAAACTAGAGGAAAGGAACTTATTAACAACCTGCATGATAAAGAGAGTTGTACGAGCCATGTCCAGAAACTAAAGAATATTTTGTAATAATTAAAAAATTTTTTTTCAGAAATTAAAGAATATTTTGTAATAATTTTAAAAAAATTTTTTACAAGAAAGGACATACTTTAAACTACTTTTCTACATAATATCTATTTATTTGAATCACTAATAGTTCAGATTTAATATTAAGTTAAAACATTTGGAATTAATTTCAAGTTCCAAGCAAAAGCTACTTCAGTTGGCCAAAATCCATAAAAAAATTGCATAATGTTACCTGGTATGGAAATTTCTTAATTGAAGCAGTTGAACCTCCAGTAATACCAAGTCCACCATTCTGATTTTTAGCATTCCTTATGAGAGAAGGTCTTGGACGAAATGACTTTGGTGGTGTGGCTAACGCCAGTCCTAGATTATGGAAAGATTAGTGTGAAAATATATTGAATACTGTACTTTAAACTTAAAATAATCAAGTACAATATAGTATCATGATTCATCATATAAACAAACAAATAATTGTCCAAATAAAATTCAAAAATCCATATCTGTCAGTTTTTATTTTACTGAAATGATGAAAAAACATTGCACAATCTTTCTCACTCAACCAAAAACCAAAATAATTGTCTTCAGAAATTCCAGTTTGGTAGCTGCCAATCAAAAATCAAAGATAACCAAGGATCACTATATAATTATACTAGCTGGATATCTGTACTTTGCTACAGATGAGAAGAAAATAGAAAAAGGTTATATATGGTTCATAATACACATATTTTAAAACTGAAAGAAACTATTTAAGCCATTTAAGATCGATAAATTTGAAGATGATCAGGTTTGAAATGATTAATTTTATCAAGCAATCCACTATTAAAGTTTGAAGATGAATGATTTGTTAAAAATGATGCAGTATTATTTAATTAAAGAGGGTAAGCTAAGTTATTATGGTGAAGACTGTCCTTTATTGTATGTTAAATAACAATTAAGTAGATGAGGTAAAGCTCTTTAATACCACTAACAGAACACCTCTAACTTTTTGGTTTGAGTAGCCAGATTAATAACTTGCTTAGCATAGACTTTCAATTCCTCCCTTAGAGTAAACGCTCAGGACCTCACTGTTAACAACATTCCAGGTTTTGGCTGGAGGATGACCAGGCTGTCAGGTGTGAAATAGTTCTGGAGAATGCTACTTACAACTTTTCATGGGAGAAACAGTCACTCCTTAGATTCACATCAACCACTCTCAAACTCTACTCCTATAGCTTATTGATGGTCATGGTATAGCACACCTTAATGGGAAACTCCAGACATTTGAACTGAAAGTGGTAGTCTGATAAGATTAGAGAAATTTGGGTTTCTCTCTGACTGATACCTGTGAGTATCGTGGCTTCGATGACATATTTGTGCAGAATCTTCACCTGAAGTCTGGTGTTATTGCACAATTTTGGAGGGTTTATATTACACAACAGTATGATTTGAACACAAACCTTGTGGTAGAGGATGTGAGAGTAGACTCCTGGACTGTCGAGAGTACATAAGAACTCGCAATATAAAAGGCTCCTTGCATCGACTTTAAACAGCTCAAAAAATGTCAGAAGTGTTGTTTTCAGAGAGTTATTGATATATAACTGTGAAGTTCTTGGATTTTACTACTAACCCTAAAATAATGGAATCAAATCATTCTACAAAGAATGAAAATTTAAGTAATTCTTACTACCCATTTTTAAAATGAAATATTACAAAATTACAAATACAAAACACTTTTCTAGAAACTCAAAATATTGAAAACTTTAAGAAAAAACCATCTTCAAATCACCACAATTCATTTCTTATCTACTTAAATGTAAAATAAAATTTGTTAAATAATACTGTTTGGAATGGCCTTAAAATTAAAATACATTTGTTAAATTATTTTATGTTGCCATCAATACATGTTTACATATTCTTTTATTTTTATTAATCTTAAAACTTGTTCACATTTTGAGGACATTATATAAATATTTAAATTTATAATATTAACTATTTAATAAAAACTTACCACACAAACACGCTACAAAACTAACAGTAAGAATATGCATTTTGCTTCTGCGACATACAATGTCACAGTTGTCGATTATATATATAATCCTAATTATCTCATTCAAATTTCTGATTAAAATTAAGAGATTAAAATATTAGTGAAAATAATTTATCATGACATATAATCAGTTACAATTAGAAGTTTGCCCTTTGAAATGTTTTCAATATTTAAGTATATTGTTAATACTAGTGAAAAAAATTGGATTGATAAATTAGAGATTAAGGTTTTATTTAAAAAAAAAATCTGGATTATCCTTCAGTTTCTTCGTGATTTATGAGAGTGTCTTTGTGTCACAATAAAATTGGTGTAACTGTTTTTGTAACTTAATTGGAAGCAAATGTTATATACAATAAAAGTACATAAGTGGTATTCAAAAATAAACACAAATTTTCTTACACAAGCAGCCAGTACAAATGCCAATCAAAATTAATTCAGTTTTATTTCAGATTTTCATGAAAGTTGATAGAATTAGTATATTTTGATTACACAACTGACAATGAAGTTTTTATTATATTACGGTTATTTTTCTCCAGATAAAGTTTTTTGTCGGGAATCAGAGGAAAATATTCTTGAATATTTGTTTTTAATTGTTGTTATGTGTGTAAAACTTATATCTGAATATTTAAGTCTACTTATAAAGTTATAGAATTGGTTATAATTTTCTGTGGTCTAATTTTAGTAAAATCAG
Organism: Aphrophora alni; assembly: GCA_963513935.1. NCBI lineage: Eukaryota > Metazoa > Arthropoda > Insecta > Hemiptera > Aphrophoridae > Aphrophora > Aphrophora alni. The sequence continues at coordinate 73,039,657 of OY740774.1, forward strand.
TCAAGGACAATAATATTTAATGTAAACAAGTGAAGTCACTTCAAACAAAGATAGATGAAATGGATTAGGATTGAAGATGGAATAGGTTGCAGGTTTATAGATCAATGAAAATACCTGTTAAAATTGTGGCTATTTTTGATTTGAATTGGGGTTTTCAAAGAAAATATAACACTCGATGACTTGTCATTGCTTCAAGAAGAGAGTTGAATTTAATGAGCAAATGAATTTTAGTCAGACTCCTACAACATTTTGATTAAATTTTTGTTACTTAATTATCTATACTTTATGGTTGTTAGACTAATGAAGTTGGGAATGGTAACTAACATCAGGAGTTTTGATTAGAAGGCTTGCTGTAGAGAAGGTATGGTAGGGTTAGGTTAATGTTAGCCATCTTACTGGGACTCTTCTTTCTCTGTGCTTATGGTCCCACCCATTCCTAGATTGAGAGATGAGAGAACCAAGCTTTCACCCTGTATCACAACCTCAGTGTAAGGTGAAGGTCCTGCTGTTTAATCCTTTGTCATTTCTTTCTCTACAGTCTGTCAAGATTTTATTTACAGACTGTGAACAGATATTCTCCAAAATATGTTATAGAAGTTGTTCCTATCCTTATATATATATAAATATATATATATATATATATATATATATATATATATATATATATATATATATATATATATATATTTTTTGTTCATGAAACTTTTGGTCAATTCCCTAAAACTCATCCTTTAAAAAAATAAAATATATGAACAAATTTATTCAATTTATTTTTTACAGCATTATATACATTTTCTAAAATCATCCACATATTAGGCTTGTATCAAATTGTTATGGTCTTTACTCAAAATAATAAAGTGAAATAAATATACCATAACGTAAAAATAATATATTTTCCATTTTGCTTTATAACTTGCTTGATAAAAAATTATAATGTTTCTAGTTACGTCTTGCAGTTTTCACTTGAGATGTTTATTTCATTTTGTTATTACGGCTGTTTCAGTATAGTACCATCATCAGATGACATTAACATACACTAAATACTAATATACACAATACGTAAAAATAAATTACCAAAAATATTACATAAAATTGGTATTACAGTACACGTCAAAGAATAAATTGAGGGGTGGGCCACATCCTATACTTGTAGCCTACTTACATACCGTACTCTACTAAAAAATGTCATCAGAAATAGAAATAAATATCTAAAACAAAGACTGCAAGACGTAATTAGAAATATTATAATAATATAATGTTTAAACACTAATAGCAAATATATTATGTTGAAGAAACAATTATTATGTACAAGTGTCAGTTATTTTACAAATTGAGAAATATACAATATCATCAAAGATTGCACAAAACTGCTTAAAATGTATGTTGCCTTTGAGTCAACCACATATATGTTTCTTTTGGGCTTGGAAATTGTATTTACTATTTTTTGTGGAAACTATGAAAATATGATAACTTGTAACTTTATGATATGTTAACATTTAACATTTTTAGATCTCAAATTTGTGTTAGTACTTAATTCATTATAAGTGAGCGATATACAACATAAGAGACTTGCGATATATATTGTAGTGCATTAAGATCCTTTATGGACAGAGAAACAGTCTTCCGAAATTGGGTAACATTATACAACCGTGTGTAATTGAGTTGTATGAATGGAATTTGTTAAATAATTGAATAATAAAGTGTAGTTTTAAGATATAATTATTGTAAAATTTATTTTTATAAAATATTAAAATTAAGAAATCATTAGACAAGTCCCAATTAAATATATATTTCATCAGATTAGTTCTAATTGGTCCATTAATTCCACAAATACCAATATTTTAAGACTGGAAGGGATTAGTTCAGTTTTTGGGGAAAACAGAAGCTCTACTACCACTGACGAGAGAAGTCATTTTTGACTTTTTCCATCTACATAGAACTTATCATTAGGCTGATTGCCTCAGATTTCACTTTGAGAGAGCGATGCCTCGATCAAAGAGCTAATTCAAATAATAGAGTTTTTTAGCTCGAACCATAATAAAGTTATAAAGTCAGTGATTGCGTTCTGGCATAGATAGACGCTTACCTTAATGGTTATTAGTTACATAATATTATTGAAAAATTAAACTGAGTCACATTGTCAAAACTATTAAAAAACATTTAAATTAAAAAATTTTAAGCATAAATTTAGTTGCTTAGTTTATAGTTTTTTTTTTTAAATATTAAAAAAAAAAAATTTATATATAAGTTTCATTTTGAGAAAGTCGGACATCAATCTCTACAATCTATTCTAAAACTTTGTGCGTTCCCGTTCCATAAACAATTAGAGGAGTTACGTTGTTTTGTTGTAATGAAACATTTTGTTTCCATAAATTATAAAAACCCTTTATTATAAACGGTTAAAAAACATTAACGACTCTGAGCATTTTTAAATAAGAATGTTTTATATTGGATGTGTGTAAAATTTCAGGTCGGAATCTTTGTTATTTTGCCTTGTTTCGTATAAGAATTTTATGTAGTTAATATTTTATGTAATTTTAGGAAAAGACCATGTTCAATTGCCTTGTCTAGTATAATATATATATATATATATATATATATATATATATATATACTAATACTATAATATAATGCTATAATAATATATGCATATAGTATATGCATGACAATATATATATATATATATATATATATATATATTGTCATGCATGATTTTTAGGATATGGATTGTCTATATCCATAATTAAGTAGTCGACTGTCTTAGAACTCCAAATAAGACAGAGGGGTTGGCATCAGTAAGAGAGAAGGGATTGGCGCTTGGCCTGTCAGATGAAAGCCAGCCTTCCACTGAACAAAATAATGTAAATTTTATAACTATATTTATCATTTACATAATTTCTTCATTTATAAAATAGTCCAAGTATCAGGGGCACAGAAACGGAAGAATGGTTTACACGGTTTACTTTATGAGACATTGTTATTTAGAAATAAAAACACAAGTAGTTTTTACAATTATGCAGCATTTATTGCTCATTAGAAAAAGATTCATCCCCACACCAACCAATGACAAGACTCATACCCCTCCTCCATTTCTTCCATCACTGTGCATCTGCACAATTCTACCCTACCACAATTCTAACATATACAACACATCCTAAAACTTATAAAAGCTAGGGATTTTATCATATTCGGTGCTGTGGCACAGTATTAAAATTTGATCTTGTTAATATTCGGTTCTATAAAACACATATTTTTTTGGAGTTGTTAACCAACTCGCTTTTCAGTGGTATGAGATTCAATGTTATAACATCGCACTGTCTTGACAGAATCCCGAAAGAAAATTTCCAATAAATAAATTTCATCATCATATTTAACATTTGCTGATGATTAGCAAATTCTAATGGATATAAGGAACTGATACTATAACTTTTCCCAGAGGTTGCAGTTATGTCCCATTGCCCTGAATTGACTGTTTTTTCACTTAAAACAAGCAGCTGATTATGGAGGAACTCACAGTCCCTTGGGAAATGAACATACCTAAGCAACATTTATTTAAGTGCAACAAATATCATGACTTTATATCAGCCACTAGACAGGGAGGATTTAAAACACATTTTCATTCTGTGGAGATTGATGTGAGAAGTCTACCTTAATATATATTTGTGCCATGGTCAGAGAGTTGGATCTGGGTAGATGTGAAGGAAGGAGTTGTTAAAAAGGGTGTCAATAGAGAAAGTGAATAGCCAGCTAGAGTGGGAAGCATTATTGACACACAAAAGATGTTTTAATCCTCCATTAACTTTAGTGTTGGTGTCAGCATCGAAAATTCCTGTGTTTGTGCCACAACTCCAAATTCAATATATATATATATATATATTCGGAACTATGGCACATATTTGATTTCTATGATTCGGAACTATGGCACATATTTGATTTCTATGATTCGGAACTATGGCACATATTTGATTTCTATGATTCGGAGCTATGGTATCCCATGAACAAGACATATCAAGACACGTTAAACATTACAAGGAGTCCAGTCACATAGTGCATAACACACACTATTGGATATATTTCATTGTGCTAGGTTTTGAGGATCTAGCATGTTATTTTGGAGAGAATTGGCATAAAATTGTATTAACTGATATCTCTACTCATAAAGAAAAATTCTCCACATTATATCAGTAAAGTCATGAATATAGTTCTGTGAAGTTTGGTTGGTGGCTGCCATACCACCTCTCTCTCCTTTCAATGTTGCCACATTGTTATGTAGGTGTAAGATGATTTATCAAATTCTCTATCTCATAAAAATATCTGAATTTTATTTTCTGTATTGTATTTTTTCCCCATAATTTGTACCCATTTATAAACATTTATATTTTTATAAGACAAAGTTTCTTACCTTATTTTGTTTGCTCCATCACATGAACTCTTTTTCTTTTTGATTTGACACGTTTTGGGACTTTTATCCTATAATCAGAACTCTTATTTCATCATCTGAGGTTGTCATTACATTAAAATAAATTAAACATAATACAATACAAACACATTTATGGGCAGTTTATAGGTGTGCATCTTTTGGCTACTGAATGACAACTGTCAATTAGTTATCTTCAGCACTTTAACCATGTTTCTCGTTTTCTTCTTGGACTCTTATTGTAGTGTCATACATTGTATTAGAGTCAAACCTTAGTTGATCGTTTAATAACTGATATTCATTGTTTTTATTTTTAATATTAATTATAAATGATTTATATATTTCATATTCCTCTACAGCGTTAATAAATTAACCGTTTCCCCATGACTTAATTTTGTTCATTATTTTGTGGAAGTTCGTATAACTTGTGGTTCATATCTATAAATAATGTGCAAAATTTGATTTATTATTTGAAATTTTTTTTTTTTTTTGGTAAGTGTTCTTTAAATTTCACTCCAAATCTCTCCCAGTTTGGTCTAAATATATTTTATTGGAATCATCACATCTCAACCTATATACACCTTTTTGGTCTTCCTGAGGATTTTATGGTGTCGTTGATACGAAAAGCTATTGTTCTATTTAATCTATGGAAAGTTGAAGTGATTATTTTAGGAAGAAATTTGGCATATTCAGATGATATGAAGATGGCTTTGGCTTTCTCTTTGAGAGGTTTTCTGGAGAATTAAATCAAAAAGAAAAAGAGGTCACGTGACAGAGCAAACAAAATTAGGTAATAAACTTTGTCTCATTAAATAGTGATCTGGATACTGAAAATAGATCATGAGTTAAGAAATTAATTCTTTCCAATTGCAAAAATATACATTTACTAAAAGTCTACAATGTATTTTTACTACAGCAGAAAACCTTGATATTGTCATGGCTGCTATTTAATCCTTATCTAGTGTTTTAGAGTATTTGTACTACTGTTATCATGTTATCTCTTTACAGCTGTGATTCTGAGGATTAAATACTTCAATAAGTTTTTTGTATAATCAATTTAGATTATCTGTTTGTTCAAAATGTAAAGTATATCTTATTAAAATTCTTAAATATTTATTAAAAGTACATAATATTCTAAAATTACTTAAATTGAGTTTTCTTTGTAATACAGTATGATTGAAATGTCATGTCACCTGAATTAAACTACTTTAGTTAAATTTAAATTAAAAACCCAAACAACTTTCATTGTTGAACATTGTTTTTTACAATCTTATTAAAATTTCCAGGACACCTTTCTTAATTTTACATATTATAAAAGGCTCGATTTCAAGTTAGGTCCATTTTTAAATAAATAGGATAGATTAAAAGATAAAGAATATTTATTATAACGCAAACAATCTACATACGAGGCCTTTCCAAAGTGATATTTGTCCAAAGAAATTAAATTTTGAGATTTTAATATCACTGAATTTGATTCATTTTTTTCCACATAAATTGCATATCTCGCTTAACTCAATTGACTCAAAATCCATTAAAATTAAACTATGTGGACTTTTTTAAATAATCCTTTGTCCATTCCAACATCCCTTAATATATTATTCTATCTATGTTTACTGAATCAAACAGCTCCTTATTCAATGATATTTTAAAACATGTAAGATTTTTATTTCCAAAAAGTCCTAGTCCGTCAAAGATAAAGAGTATGTATTCATCCTCAATTTTCTTCAAAAATAATTTTGTTTAATTTCATACTTCTACACACTTATGTTTAGATGTTGGCAACACTTTGTCCATTTTATACAGATGAAAAGTATGTCTTGTAATATGTTCTTTATTTATCAAAATACTTACCAATAACTTCCACACATATTTTATATCATTTCAATAGTTTTTTATTTCATATTTGTAGAAGTTCACCACCAGTTTCTTGACTAGTTTGTAATCCCAGCCTTCAAAGTGTTGCAGTCCAAGTAATTTCATTAAATAAATGGAAGAATAAGTGGTAATCACTTGATACAACATGATTGATTTTTGAGGCAGAAAATGTTTATTTTAAATTCTTTGTTTTCTTAGCAAAAATGTTAGATCAAAGCCACAAGTTTTTGTTTGTATGTATTGGTTAACATTTTTGGAACATATCTCGCACACAGTTGTTTGTTATAAAGTTTCTCTATCACAGTGTTGGAAATTACTGTTCATTAAAGTTAAGAAAATGAAAAGAGAATTCTGAAACTATAAATCGTTAATTTTCATATTCATTTGTTTCATTAAATCATCCGCCACTATACAAATGACATCATTGCATAACTTTACTGTCATAATGTGTGACCCATAAACTTCAACAGCATCATTTTTTTGCTACTACAAATATATTATAAATTCCTCACACATTACAATAATCGTGTCTCAAATACTAAAAAAATAGCCAACAGCTGTATATTTTATCATAATAAAATACAATGCATGTGCAATTTATTTTATTGATATAATTTTTAAATGGATCTTGCTTACACTCTATTGTCCCAAATTGTCAGCCTCATTCCAAAACATATTCTCTTCTAATTCTAGAGCCTTTTGAATATAAATTTTAAATAACAATCTTGATACAAGCCATTAGTAACAGAGAAGCCCTTGCATAACCTTTGTTTATTTTAATTTTTCCTATAAATTCATGATATAATTCCTCAATAACTTCATTTTGCCTTTTGCAAAGTTACAATTGTCCAAGACTTTCCATAATTTTTATTAATGGAAAACTGTCGTTAGCCTTTCTCATATCAATTAATATATTGATTTCATAAAAGTTTTTTCTCTATTATTTGTTTGCCAAAAATATGATCAACAGTTGACTTTCAGCTCTAAAAATAGCCTGTTCTTCGTTTTCCATAATTTTAACTTCATATCCTTACATATAAAAATAACTTTCCAATTGCAATATAAAAATAGTATGTCAATTAAGTTCTACCTCTAAAAGAAAGTAAAGGCCTTGCTCTGACTACCTTGTATGACCTTAGTAAGACATTGACACAGCGTCTAATCAAATTTTCCTAGATAAATTGAACTACTATGGTATTGTGAACAATGAACTAGAATTGTTTAAAATCCTATATATATATATTCCATGCGATATCCCTACATATGTATTGTCTTTTGTTGATGATACCATTCATCATTAATGGTTACAGAAATTTTTCTTGATGATGGTTCATGAGAAGCAAGAGTTTGGTTTAACTCAAATAATTTATTTCTGAATGAAAATATGACTAAAAAAATTCCCCTTTCAGCAAGATAAAGTGAAACTTTTAGATATCTGCATTCATTTGGGTCTTAAATAGCATTATCATGTCGAAAAAATGTATTAAAAAAATATAGAGAATTATTTTCTTAATTAGGAATATAAAATCTCAATTGCCTTTTAAACTAAAAAAAAGTTTATATTTTGCATATTTCAAAGCAAAGTCAAATATGATTTCTACCTTTGGAGTAATAGCAGCAATATCGGTGTTATACTGAAACTTCAAAAGCATGCTTTGAGATAATTATTTAATGTTGGCTATAGACAGAGTAATGTCGGCCTATCTTTACAAAACTGGAAATTATGTCAGCTATAAACTTTTTTATTTGTTGATGTGTGTTATAATTAAAGTTAACAGACTTAAGTTATAGATCTAATGTACATAATTATACCACCAGAAATAATTTTTTAATTGATATTTCCTACTCTAGACTTAACATGTCTATGAACAATTATTATATATTGGGAGTAAGACTTTTTAATAACTTACCTTATAAACTGAAAGAATTACCTCTCAAAATCGTTAAAAATAAATTGCAAACTAATTTATTGAAAACTCATTATATAGTGTATCAGAGTTTAGACAGTTTAATTTAAATCCAATCACATAATTGTCATGGTTAACTTTAGCTCTAATTAGTAATTAGTACTGATTGAATATACAGTATATGTATATTGACAATGCCTATTGGTTGAAACATCAGGCTTAATGTATAATAAATAAAGTGTAAAATATATAAAATGCAATGTCTATTTGTAACTATATACTTCAAGAACCGCTGTTCTAATATTCATACAGTTTTCTTGTCAACGTAGGTAAGTTATCTGGTTTAGTCTATGTTTGATCAAAATTGGTTCAGTAGTTCCCAAGTTATTAACAAAATTTATCTACAAAAGTAATACGAAGGTGAAAATTTTCAACATATTTTACAATTTTTCTTAAAATATCCAATAACAAATATAGTAATTCGAATGCTAATTGAAACTGAAAATGTTTCTGAAATTGGTGCAATAGTTTCACAGTTAAAACTATTTTGAATTTTAGGTTCTTAAGATACACATTTTTTTAACATTCAAACCCATAGATTTTGGCCAAAGAGAGTGAGTGAGTGAGTGAGTGTGTGAGTGTGTGTGTGTGTGTGTGTGTGTGTGTGTGAGAGAGAGAGAGAGAGAGAGAGAGAGAGAGAGAGAGAGAGAGAGAGAGAGAGAGAGAGAGAGAGAGAGAGAGAGAGAGAGAGAGAGAGAGAGAGAGAGAGAGAGAGAGAGAGAGAGAATTCTCATAATTAGTATTAAAATTTAATTGAGAAATTTATTGAATAATTCTAACTTATAAAAATTATAAAATATGAAATTTTGATGACCGAATAAATTTGCTATTTGTTAACTTCCTTTTTGTATTAATAAATAGATTATAGTATGGCACTTTGTTGTTGTTGTTTAATACAAATAAACAAATACATTAATCCTTATGGATTATTTTGTAATAAGGACTCTTTGTATTATCTCTTGACTTCTGTGATTTCATGGATTAAGTACTTCAATAAGCTTTCTGTTTAATCAGATTAGATTAAATATGTGTATACAATTTACAGTAATTTCTTTTAGTTATACTAGTCCTACACTATCCTGTAATTTAACTTATTTTTTAATACTGGGTGACTGAAACGTCATCTAACTTAAATTTCACTACATACTGTAGTGAATACATTCATTTTTCAATTTTAATAATGAGTACCTACTAAATGTTTTTGAGTATCATATTTTGTTAGATGCATAATTTACTGTTGTAGTGTGCTAGACAAACTCAAACCATGTTCATTGTCAAATCTTGCTTTTCACACTTTTAATAAAATTTATTAAATTTTATTAAAATTTTCCTTGATACAATTTTTCCTTGATATAATTTTCCTTGTAGGACACTTTCCTTGATTTTAGGAAATATTATTTGATACAATTTTTTTTAAAAATTTCCCACGGTTGGTAGAGAAGAAGTAACTTTAAATAGCCCAATAGTCACAAACTAAGCTATTTTTTAAGTGACAAACATTTAGAACCAATATTTCTATAAATAAATATTTGGATAATAATAGAGAAAAACACCGAAACTAAACATTTTTTTTTTTTACATTGTATCTCACAGATTCTCAAAAGTGTTGACTCAACTGGTTTGATGTGATGACGAAAAGAAAATTTTGGTCTTTCTTCGCAATGTACTGTACTCAAGTGTAGAATTAGAAATGAATTGCTGAAGCTTATTAATTTTGTAGAAGCGATAGTTTAAATAGAAACTAAGGAAATTTGGGTCGCTCCAAATGTGATATCAGGCTTATACATTAAATCCCTCCTGTTCCATCAAATTAATGTGACAACAGTCTCCAAAATGTTTAAATGGGCTACATATTGATATTGTTTCTAGGATTTTAGCTATCAATGTGTTATTGTCTGTACAAATAGTAAAGTAAAAATTATGATAAGGAGTTTAAATTTTATATAGATACTTGTTTGCTTATGTGTTCTTTACAACCAACAGCAAATCAAAATTAGTAGATTTTAAATGTTCATGTAATGTTATCAACTTCTAACTCATTATAATGAATAATATTGCCATTACTGTAATTTCAAACCCTGATCTACTAAGAAAATGTGTTAGCTATTGGTATAAGTACGAGACCTGTTGGAATTTACTTATTACTGACATGAGCATTATGAGGGAGGGTTTTTCAAACAAGAACGCTTTGATGTATGTCAAGGCCAAGATTCAGAGACAAGGAAAGCAAATCGAGACTGCGTAATAATTTGCACAGCTACAAGGTTTGCAAGCCCAAATAACCACCATCAATTCTACAACTGTTTTGATTTTTAATTACCCTCAAGGACACACAGAGTCATGGGACTCCCAAGGGACCTAGCTGGATCTACAATCTTTTTATGTAGTTTTAGGTTATATCCTTCCATTTCATCTTTCTTATCATGTGTCTCTTGACCAACTGATGTTCTTTTCCGATCCTGACTCTATTAGAGTATTTATGGGCAAGCAATCTTTATTTTAAATACTTTGTTCAATTTTTTTATGTAGTGATGATGACCGAGAGGTTTTTTTTTGCCTTTAAACAACCAGAAAATAAATTCATTTTCAATTTTATTTCTATGGCTTGACAAACATAATGATACAGATTTAATATTAGGTCCTAGGTTTTTAAGACTATCCTAAACTCTAAAAATAAAGCTATTTAATTTAATACTTATAACAATTTCAGACTAATGTTACCTGGTATGGAAATTTCTTGATTGAAGCTGTTGAACCTCCAACAATACCAAGTCCACTATTCTGATTTATACCATTTCTTTCAAGAGAAACCCTCGGATGGATAGACCTTAGGCTGTGTAGCTAACACTACTCCTAGATTTTAGGAAGAAGAGGTTAGTATCAAACAGCTTGTTTGTTCTGAACTAATAATAATGATTGTTAAATTAAGAGCAAAAAGAACACCATGTTCTTTACCAAAGAGAAGATAAATTGAGTTTGGTTAAAATAATCATATATATAATATATACACAATATTACCATTCACATATATATATATATATATATATATATATATATATATATATATATATATATATGTGTGTGTGTGTGTGTGTGTGTGTGTGTTTGTAAATATTCTGTAAAACATTTATAACTCATTGAATATAGTTGTAAAAAAATTATTTTGATTCATGTTCACATTCTAAAGTAATAGTCATGAAATAAGCCAACCTCCCCCACCCAAAGGTCTTGCCAAGTACAAGAAAAATGTAAACATTTATCTATAACCTCATGAGAAACCTGATATATGCATGACTGTGTTAATCAAATACAAATCTGTTTAGGCATTTATAACATCTTCTGACAATAATTACACTCTACACCAGGGGTCGGCAACCTTTATACCCTAAAGATTGGCTGACCAAGAACAATATCACATTTAGTGACAGTATAGATGTTCCAGAACTGTACAAACATGTATAAATCTAGGTTTCATCGGTACCTAATTGATGAAATAGTGAAAAATAAAAGGCCAAATGTCGTGAGACTTCTGCCTTATTATCTTTACCTCAATCCTTTTGAGCTGATTTGGGCTAATATTAAAGGATACGTTGGCAACAGAAACATTTCTTGCTATATTCTCAAGTAAAAATGTTATGCAACAAAAAAGTGTTAATCATAGGTCCTGAGGATTGGGTAAGGAAATGCTGACATGTTTAAAAACTTGGAGACGAGTACCTAACTCAAGACCAGCCATAGACAATATAGTTGAATCATTTATAATTTTTATAAATAGTGACAGTGAATCAGATTTGAAATTTTAGATGATACTGATAAAGGCTTGAGTGGAATAACAGAATCCTGGCGAATGGACAATAGAGTAAGTAATTTTAAATAATCGTCCATAAATAAAAGTAATAAAGTGAGGTCTTTCAATAATAGTTTCGGTTTATAAATGTCATTAAAAATTACGATTCAGTTTTTTTTAAAACTTATACATTACAGTAAAATGAAAGGTTGATTATACAAGAAATGGTCACAAACACTGTAGTGACTCGCCACGGTTTATGTTTTCATAGTGAGTAATTATACGATTGTGGTCACACGACAGACTACTTGCGGCAACTGTATACCATGTGTCCTAAAAGTCCCACCCCTCTTATTTTTTTATTAATGGAAATAGACAGATTTGCTTTGGGGAAAGTTTAGATAACCAAAGGAGGAGTTTTTGAAGTATCAAAATTTTCAACCCTTACCCCCAAAATGGGTTAGTTTGAGGGTAAGTCAAGAATTTTAAATAGCAACCCCTATTGAGTGATACCTCATTTTAAAGGTCTTTTCAAAATAAGAATAATGGCGTAAACTAGAGGTCTCTATGTTCATCCTACCCAACATAGCAATTAAGTGTCAACTAATTTAAAACCAAATTTAAATATATTCCTCTAAGGAATGCATGACTGTTCGCAAGGACTTCAAGTACGTTCTTTGTGGGAAATCGCATACTGCAAGTTATCGTGGATGCAAAGTCCACAAAAGGGCAGCACACTCGCTCCAGACAAAAAATTCTAGAGCTAGCGGTGATGGAACACCACAACAAACCACCAAGACTACTACACAACCCCGACTGCCTATCAGACCTACACGTCCAAATGTCTCTTAGCGAAGGCTCCTGTGGCAATTGAAACCCTGGTACCCAAGGATAAGGACTGTCCTTCATCAAGGGAGCAGGTTAATATCAGGCTCAGGGTCCAATGCTGTCCACGCCCATCCAAGGTAGCTCCAGTGGCGGCTCTCCCTACTCCTGTAGCTGCTTCACCACCAAAGCCAATAGCACCAACACCACAGACAAAAGAGGCACCCTCCTCATCAAACATGACTAAGACAGGCACACCCAGCAACACGGATTGGATACAATCCACATTTGAACCTTTCCTTGGCCTCTTGAACCGTTAACTTATCTGGGACTCATTCACAGGAAACCTGGGATCCTTCATGATCTCCCACCTGACCTCCCCACCCACCACCTTCAGCTCTTTCCTGACCACCTTCCTTCAATACGTCAAATCAATCAATAATGGACAGTAATTTGCCAGTTATGTTTTGGAATGCCAATGGCATTAATCATAAAAAGTTAGAACTCCTTTGCTATATGCAAAGGAATAACTAAAAAATTTGAGTAGTACAGTTATCCCTCAAAAAGGCTGTTAAAATTTTACCCAGAATGGCAGTCAACATGTTAAACTATGTTACATTACAGAGATTAAAATATGGAAAATAAATGAATCAAAATAAAATAATACATGAAGTTATTTATTTCCCTTCTATCCTGCTTCAGTCTTGCACACTATATACATGTATACATAGATATGTACATCCTATCAACCCTTTGTATTTGTATGCAAAATGCACTAATGTACGGCTGAGACCCCCCTTTTACTTTAAGTACAGTGTTCTAGCTCTGTACAACAACATAACATGCATTTATATAACAACAGGTCCAATATCAAGAGTATTGTATAATATAATAGTAATCTTTGATATTTAATAAAAATAAACAAAAAAACATATCGTAAATACAAAACTAAAATGCATTATCTAGTCGAATATAATTACTATATAACAAATATGGGTAAAATCTTTGTAAAAAATATTTTCTTAAAATTATTTCTGGCAAAAGTAAATCATTCATTGAAAATAAACCGACTGTTCATGGTGGCTATATAAGACTATTTTTTATGACAACCATTTGTACATAAGTCTGAAATACAGCGATCATTATAATGAATATTGTGCTTCCTCATTATATGGTAAATTTAAATTGAATTAAGATTTTTTTTTTCAAGCGATAAACTTATTTATTATTTTTTTCAAATGGTAAATAATGATAACATTGGATTTAAAATGTCATGACGTGAATCTTTAAATTTAGTTTGATACAGGAAAGTTTTTACAAAAACTCTTACCAACCAAAATATGGCATGATTTGTTGATCTTTGTAAACTACAAATGATAACTTAATGATTTATATTTTGTTGGGTAGAGTCTGTATTTATAATGGTGTGCAGTGATGAGGGAGAAAGTGTAATACTTGTACTTGAACACTGAACACAGTAGAGTAAGGAAATATGAACAGAAACTATATGCAATGCAAAAAACTAATGGGACTATTTGTCGAGATTTTTTAAAATTGAGTTTTTCTACATTTTTATTAAAAGTAAAACCATGAACATTTAAAGACCAAAATCCTTGAAATAGCTTAAAATTTGGCTGAGTTATAATTATTGTTTAATTGTAACCTACGGAAAAGAGGAGTTTTGAGGAAAACGCGGTTAAAATTAACTAAAAAAAAAAAAAAAACTTTATTCAACATATTTAAGCAATTAAATTTAACAGAAATATTATTTAGGATTGACTTTTATAAAAAATAACATAATAAACAAATATTTAAAAAAAAAATTAAGTCTAGTATTATTTCAAATTGAGCGCTTGTGCTTGATGTGCAGGAAGGTTCAACATTACATATCGTAGGCTCAGGATCTTCAAGATTGTTGTCAATTGGTTCTTAAGGACAAGTACTTGAGAGTAAGACACATCAAATCAAAATAGAATAATTAACTAATAATAATTTTTTATTAATGTTTATTCAATTTAAAAATTGATTAATGTTATCAATGATAAGAGACCGTTTGTCTATGAAATTCACCCTAGTGTTTTCTATGAAAGAATAGGTACCAAATATCGGAGAATGGTTGATTTACAAGCAGACAACATTCTACTTTTTGCCTAAACTAATCATAGTTCTTTAAAATTATAGCCTTTTTGACATAAATTTATGGCAGAGGAGGCGTAAATATGTCAAGAACTAAAAATGGGACAAAACTGACCCTGATCACGCTTTTTGCCTCGCCTGAAAAATTTTGTTTTCTGACAATGATCCCTTTTAGTTTTACACATCACTTATTAGATTCAGAAAAGTGCAATTTAATTCATTTGCCAAATGATGGAGATTATATATAGTGAAATGGAAAGCTAAGCTTATCAACATTGGTACGAGTACTTTTAGTGAACCAAAAGATATTGACTTGAAATGTGATCATTTTAAAACAATAAAATGAAAATAAATGTCAATGTTATCATCACAGTTCATTCTGAAAAGTTTGTAAAGACTTTTCTTTGACATGGGGCAATGTTCATGATGAATCATTTTGATCAAGAATGACTTTATGAGAGATTTGAAGCTAGTAAGTTTAAAACATTTCGCTTAGTTAGGACTAATAATTTACATCTTACTCTTCTTCTAATAAGATGAAGACAGATTGAATCACAGCTGGATAAGATTGAGGAAAGAATCAATAATTTTTTGCAGCTTGACAATCAACACACAATAAAATCTAGATAGCCTAACCGTTAATAAATAAAGAAGTTATCGCTCAAAAAATACAAAATTAGGCTACAGCCCTTTTAACTAAAACAAAAAATTAATGTCTCTATTATGTCAGATAATTCCACGACAGACTTTATAAATAATTTACTAAATGATGAATATGCCGATCATTTACAAAATAAGTTTTATAATGTGTATACATTATTTTTTTCAGTCGGATTAATTTCAAGGAATGATAATGTTGCTCGACGAGGCTTCATACATCCATACCACACATACAGTTGTATCGAGATCAGAATGACGTAAAGTCTTCTAGAGCATTCATTCAATGGCAGGTGGTTGAGAGAACATTCTATTATAAGTCAAGTGGAAAGAATTTAGTAACTAACAAAACTCAAAATGCTCTCTTTTTATACTTTAAATGTGGTTTTTTACAACTTATGTTACATGTCTATTCTATGAATTATGAGTGTCTAATATGTTATATTAGAAAGATTTATATAATAATAAAGTAATTCAGTCCTTTTAAAAAAAATAAATATAGAGAGATTAGAATAACTTTCAATAAATAATTAGAATAAACTCACATAATGAGGAACATATTATTAACTATTTTAAATGTGTAAAACCTAACATTAACCTATACAGAAGACACCAATAATTCATAGAATAAAACACTTCAAATATGTTTTTGCTACCCCAACTTATCATTCTTTAAAAAATAATTTATATTTTCATCACTAATTATTCCTGTTCCACTTAACCTAAAAATTCCCGTTCATATAAATTTGTGTCAGTTAAGCTTAAAGTTTTAACTTAGCACAGAGAAATTTGACATCCATATATATGGATTAGTAAATCAAATGTAACGAAAGATGGTATAGTCTACAAAAAGTTTAAAATCAATTAATGGGTGTATGATTGTTTAATTCTATATACTTTATTCTTGATTTTTAATCAAACTTTTTTCTGTTACAGTTCAGCTAAATCAAAAGTTTATAAATGCTCTTTTCAATTGTGCAGAGCTAAAGTTTTAAGCTAAGAACAAAAATGTCTATGAATGGATCTAAATGCTATTTATGGATAGTTTTTTAAAAAGACAACAAATTAAAAGTAATAATTTATAACTGCCAAAGCCAATCTTTCTAATTAATTGAGTATCAATGATCATTATATATATTTTTGAAAAACCACTTTGAATTTGTAGCATAATTATACAGAAGTGTCATGTCATTTTTACGACGTTTCAACAATAAGTTTAAACTACTTATGATCAAATACAGTATTCTGAAATAATTACAATAACATTAAATATATTTTCAATTATTCTTATTACTTCGGAACAATAACTTCAAGATCAAACCAGCTGTTTATTTTTCACGTTTTTCTCCTGGTTTATTATTCATTCAGAAGTTATTTAAATAAATTTTCATCTAATTTTTCTTGCATTAGGTTTTTTATCAGGTTGAGATACAGTAAAATTATTCTCTTTGGTTGCTTGACCATATCTCCTCTTATTTCTATCTCTAGATTAATTTGGGTCTTGTCATATTAGATAGAAACAAAAACTCGAACACAAGATCTCACAAAAATTATGTTTACATAATCAAACGCGTTTCAACGACAAAGTCACCATCCTCGGTGAAATTTTTGTGAGATCTTGTGTTTGAGTTTTTGTTCTATTTAATATTATCTCATAAGTTAAACTCAATATTTATTTATAAATATGTCTTCTCATATTGTTCACAATTTTCCCAGAGATATTTTACAATTTGTTAAATCTAATACCAATAATTTCGTTGGCCTCCTACAATTTCCATATGTTAGAAATTTTCTAACTGTCTTTTTCTTCCAGTATTTAAAAAAATATTTAGTACCTTTATGGAGTGTCCAATGCAAACCAACCTTTTGCCTGCGCATAGTTGCAATGACAACCAGTCTCAACAGTTGTTCTAACACCACTGTAACAAGTTACATAATTCTAATTGGAAGTGTTTTTATATCTATACTGAACACAACAACTGAAAATAATCTTCCCAATTGTGAAGTTCATGTAGCGATAATAAATGTTAAGGATCTGTGGCTAGAAATTCAACAACAAATTGTTGTGTATAGAAAAGGTATAATGATTGAAGACAATAAATAAAAATGTCATTGTTTGTTTAATGACAAAAGGAGAAGGGGTGTGCTACACTCAAATGTCAAGTTTAATTTTATCTTTGATGTTTGCCATCTTATTATGCACACAGAGTTTCAAGAAGATAAGTTTGTGTTTCTTTATTGCAATAGGAAGTGTTTGTGTTTCTTTATTATTAAAGAAGTTGGAAAACAGCTGGACAAAGTGTATTAAGCTAAAAGGAGACCAAGTCATAAAATATTGGTAAAAAAATTCTTAATTTCCAAGTTGCTAACACTATCAAACAACCCTTGAAAATTAGTAATATTTCAAATATACATAATTTTTGTTAATAAAAATAAAAATTGTTCTTATTTTTAAGTGGACACTCGTAATTTCATATTATTTCTAAATTTGTTCAATGCTAAACAATTTAATTTCCATTTCCTGCAATATAAAACTTTTACCACTTCAATCAAATATCCAATTCTCAAAATAAATGTTTTCAGAACATACATATTCATTGGCTTTGGCATTTAATAAATCCTATTCTTGCTCAACTAAAAAACAAACAAATATTATAAAAATACAAATTATACTTAACAAAATGATAAACCTTTAACTTATTCATAAATAAATTGATTGTGTTTAAAAATATAATATTTTTGTATTGAAATTACCAGTAAATGCTATAAAACACTCCATTATGAATCAAAGAAAGTTAAATAACTCAGATGAGCTGCCTTCAAAGTAAAATCTGTTTTGGAGCTCATATCAACAACCCAAAAATCAGTTGGGGATTTTTTTTAAACAAATTCTTTCACACATTAAGCAATATCTAAACTACATAAAAATAAACATGATATAAAATTTTTTTCAAACAAAATCTAACTCTAAATGTTAAAAATACAACAATAATACAATGTACAAATAGGCCTACATGGTAAAGTGTGTGGCCACAGGTTGTATGGCAATAATAAAATAATCTGGTAAAACTTTAGTTTAGCATATTGATAAATTTTAAATCATCTTTTCTCTAATAGTTTCCGTGCTATAGTTGTGTAACATGAAGCCGGATATTAAACATTTTTGTTTTTAAACACAAAAATTTTTTTAAAAACTAACAAAGTATTTATTAAAGTGGTCCCATGCTTCTAATTATTTTTAGCATATACAGGGCAAATGAAAAACTGAGGTTTTTTTGTTCATTTTGTCGATAACACTAAACTTGCATTTCTTCACAATTATTTCTAAACTAATTGTTAGCAATTTCACTAATTCATGATTAGCGACTAATTGGAGTTTCGTTGTCTTATATAGTGATCAGTGACTTTGTCGCTGTACTTGAACTCGGACTATTTTCAATATTACTACCGATACGATTGATAATATTATTAATTTTGTTGATTCAATTACTGTTTATTTGATGTTTAGAAATATAGTATCGTGAATTGACTACTGTCAATTTCAACTCTCGATGTAGGTGTTTTTAGGTTTTTTAGGTCTACTTGCATTTATTTTATATTTTCATACTAGAATAAAGAGTGTAAAAACATTGTAAACTTTTTCTCACACAATCCATTCACAATTAAAATAGTAACCAAACAAAATTATTCGATGTCATAAATATCAATTCAGTAGTTGTGAAATCAAGTATGGATTTAGTTTAGATTATATAGATTATTTTTAATAATATTTATATATTTAACTAAGGTCCAAACTTAAATTTAAGAGAAACAATTTGGATTTTCTCTTAAACATAAATATTATAAGATGAAATCAACTTTAAATAACGGCTGTCAAGGTTAGTTTTTTTCCAATTATTCCTTAATGATAATTTTATAATACTTGTGATTTTGCACACAAATTTGGGTCATTAATCTTTAAATTTAACCCAAATTTGAATGAAATTGGTGCAGTCTATTTTGAGAGATTGCGCCTTTTAGAACAGCTCCACAGCCCGTTTTTACCGATAACTCATGAACAACAATTTTCGAGAAAAGACAACTAATACATTTTGTTTGGATACTTAAGGGAAACATTTTATCAAAATCATTAGAGCAAATTTGAAAAAAAAAATATGAATTTTGTGTATTCCCAATTTTGAATTATTGAAAAAATTATATATATATAACACAGGTTGAACAGTTATCGTAGAACTGTGCAACATCTGATCGTTGTTTTTCGAAAATGGAATTTTTATTAATTCACAGTAGATATGAATCAGCATGAAATCACTTCTTGGCAATATTTTACATGTTTATGGGTGCAACATTGAACAATTACTTAAATCAGTGTTAATCACTGTGATTGGTTGGTAGCAATCACCATTCACCATTACAGTAAAATTACTGCCATCACTATTCTGTACAAATATTTAGCAATAACTTTCTTGTTTTTGAAATTTATTTCTACTGGAAAATATAACCATAGTACTTATTTATTAAAGTTTAGACTTGTTACATTTTCCAACAAAAAATGTCAAATAATAAATATATAGCGTACTTTGCTAAACCAAAGTTTTATTAGTCTTATATAAGAGAGAGAAAAAAGATAAAGTATTTTCCTTTAGAAACATCGACAGTTTTATATAAATATCTAATTTCTTTCTATAAATGTATTTGGTCACATCTATAAATTCTAAATCTAATGGTACTTCATATTTAGACTTTGTTCATTTTTTGTTCAATTGGTTTTGTCCAACACAATTTCCACAATAAAACCCTTTCCATACGGTATTCACTTTTTGAGTTTCCAAACTTGTTATTATCAAGGAATCTAACATATGTTGTCAAAAGTAATCTAGATTCCAATAACTCTTAAGAACAAAAGAAGTCCTCTACTCTACTATGTACCAATGGTAGTGTGTAAGAAAAGTATAAGATATAATATTTTGGAAACGAAAATAATAGAAATATAGAAAAGTTACAAAATAAAAGAACAACTCAAAGATTGTACTAAGTCATACAGCAACAATTAGGATGAATATGCCAATGTAATTGCCAAGATTACATAAGACATTTAACAAAATCTAGGAAAAGTTCAATATGAGATTTGTTAATCCAGTAGATACAGTGTTCCAGAAAGATGTATGACCATCCAAAGAAATAAAGAGTTTGTATTGTTGTCCAACTATCCTGTCTGTATGTCTTTTTACAAAATCCACCTCAAACACATTTGAGTTATTCAATACATATGTTTTACGTAAATTAACCCTTTCACGATGGCGGATGCTTAAAAACTTTGATTGAATGAGGTAATGTAAAACATTCAACTTTCAAGATGAATCTAACGACACGGTTCCAGGTACAATTCAGTATCTGATAATCAATAGTTGATATTTATCGAGTTTGAAAGGCACGATAGAGAATGGCAGCTCTATATTTTGAGCTGTAGTACCAAAGAAACAAAAAGAGCAGATTACATCTTAGTACAGTACCAAAATTTTGTAATTTTGATTTGAAACACATCATCCTGATAGGTCTAAACTGGGTAAGAGCGTTTTAAACTTATACATGATGTGTCTAGAATTATAATGGATTTTGTGAAAAACACGTATAGATGAAAGAGAAACAACAAACTATATCTCAGCACTTTTGACTTCTTTTGAAGTTCCGTACAACGTCGCACATTATCTCCCGTTCTTCCTAAAATGCAATTCTAACCAAAAGATTGAGACCAACCTGCACATGAGTTCAGGTCACACTGGGGAGAAGGTGCTATAAGAATATTGTGACCAGGGCTATCACATTATGTATTAACACAATGGGTACATTGGAACTACATCTACAAAAAATGAACACCGTATGTTTCACATATATTACATAATTTCACTGGAAGCATTCTGAAAACACGACAACAACAAACCTTCACAGATTTATATTTAATCTTTCCATTTAGAATATTATTATAAAATCAAAGCAAAACAATTCTTGCCATGTATAAAGGAGTGTTAAAACATTGACATGGACACATTTAGAATAGTTACACAAATATTATGATTGACATTGTTTTATTATTGGGTAAACTATCTGTAAAAGTTCAGTACATTCATTTTGGGAAATGATGTAAACATAACCTAAAAATAAGGTAATACATTTATAACAGCTGATCACAAAAATCACATGATTAACAATGAAATACTGATCATTATGGTAACCACCTAGGTATTAAAAAAGTTTCATTTTCTATCCATATATATCTTGATTTTTTTTAAACGTTTTAACAATGTATAGATTTTTCTCTTTTACTTCTGGAAAAACAAATATTTTCACTGATCATAAGTCATCTGAATTCACTAAGACCCAAAAAGGCTTGATATGTCCAATATCAAACCCATGTTGATTATACTATCTATAATAATTGTTATCTGAACGATTTAGCTTGGTGTGGTATCCGTGTGCCACAGATTGATAACCTGTACAGTGAAAGCTCACGGTTTAACCGGTATCCTGACTTAGATTGTGAGCCCATCACATATCATACAATTTGTTGGTCCATTTTGTTAAATAAAATTACAATATATGCATGTATAAAATTTAACACATAATGGTTCATACATATTGTTATTTCTAAGTCACTATTAATTTTATATGGACTAGGAAGGATAAATTATAATTGTTTGAAAACAACAGAAAATAAATGAAAACTAAATACTTCCAAAACATCAAAACCAGCTTGTATTTATACAAATCAAGCTGGCAGTTTTAAGGTTAACATGATTTTTAAAACGTGGCAAAGGCAATGGTGGTAGTTAACTTCACATATCTTAGAATAGCAATTTGTAAAAAAAAATATTAGAAATAACAAGTACAAAATTACAATCAGACAATACACATCTTAATCTCGGCAAGAATTGTTTTGCAGATTATCAAACACTGATTTTGTAAAAACTTTTAAAACCTGTTTTGACATTGAGGATTGTAAATCTTATCAAAATATTCACTTACCACATGATTATGTAAAACTGTTTTGACTAATATTATTTATTTTTAAACTGAATAAACTATTTTACTTACTGTCTCCATACACTAGAAGAAGTCTTTATAATAGATTAATAATATTTTTAATGCACATATATACATTTGACATAAATCCATATTGTACTGGGAACTAAACCTAACTAGTACAACACATATAAAGATCACAGAGGCTGTAATGCTGTATACAGATATACTTTCTTGTGTCCATTGACAACTTAAATAATGAAAGACTTATAAATTTATTAACACCAATCAACTTTCTCACTCACCCATCCCCAAAACAAAACAAAACAATTTGTTAGAAAAAATGTTAGCGAGCTTTTAAAGACACCAGTCAAGGATCATTTTTGTTTTTTGCCAATTATTCCTGAACTGTGATATTTGTATACTCGCAATTACATGCGAGTTTGGGTCATTACCCTTCACATTTTACTAAAATTTTAGCAAAATTAGTAAAACAGATTTACAGAAATTACATTTTTTATAATAGTAAAATGATATTTTTTTGGTGTTTTACATATAATTGATGAACCTGCATTTTTAGAGAAATGTGACCAATTAGTTGTATTTGAGTCTTTATAGCAAAATTTTTTACAAAATGGTTGAACTAATTTTGCGAAAATTATTTTTGTGTTTTTTTTATTACGATAGCTACTTCCAAAATTTTTAGTTATTGAAATAATGTAAAAAAATCCTGAGATATGACCGAAATATTCCCCACATACCAAATTAGGTTAAAATCAGTTTGCATATTTAGGTTGTCACAAACACTTTTTTACACTCAGGGGGTGGGGGAGGCACACATGCTTCAAAACAGATCTATCTATCGTATAACTTTCTGTATACTATTTATAACTGAAAAAGTAAAATGAAAAATTTACAAATTAAATAAAGATTTAAAACTCTTGATTTCTAAAAAAAAAACAATGTTTTCGAGAAAATAATGATTGAAACAAGGTTCAAAATATAAAAATCAAACAAATGAGGTTTAATCAGTTTGAGGTCTCATTCAAATCTAATAGTCTTTAAAAAAGATATGATTATAAATTACCGATATCAATTACAATTAAAATTGTATTTATCATCACTTTAATTTCTACGACAAAATCTTTATTTAATAATGTTTTTCAACTAAGGTCATCCTCAGTATTTACAACTATACAAAAAGAAAGTTTTATTATTATACATTCTTCGAACATTTGCCATCATTTGTGTGTTAAAAATCAAAACACGACTTTTCGGGAATAAGAATCAATTCCCGTTATCAAGTGACTAAAAACTAAAGAAACATGAAACTAGAAACTAAGCCTGTGTAAGAAGTAAAATTAAATGAGAATACCACCAACCTTAATATCTAAGCATGCATCTTAGAAATAAAAATGAGAAGACAAAAAAACACAATCACGGTAACACGTATTTGACGTTAGTTGTGTGTTACCGTGATTGTGTTTTTTTGACTTCTCAGTTTTATCTCTGAGATGCATGCTTAGATATTAAGGTTGGTGGTATTCTCATTTAATTTTACTTCTTACATAGGCTTAGTTTCTAGTTTCATGTTTCTTTAGTTTTTAGTCACTTGATAACGGGAATTGATTCTTATTCCCGAAACATCGTGTTTTGATTTTTAATACACAAATGATGGCAAATGTCCGAAGAATGTATAATAATAAATTTGAACTTCCATCATTAACAAATAACTTCAAACAGCGGGAAAAGAAAGTAATTAATAACTAAGATAGAATTCAATTCTAATGATGGCTTACTTATATAAAGTTTCTGTGTAGCTTAAGTGTCTATTTCTTTATTTATAACTTTTGTTAAATTACTTGTTCTACTCACGAAGGGTGTTTGAAAAGTAACTAATATTTCTTCCAAATGTGGTTGTTAGAGTGCTTTGGTAATGTCCCGCATAGTGCTCCTTCAGATATTGTTTGTTTCTCCAATGGCTTGAACCACCCCATGTTCTTCCTTTCCTGTTTTTCATTATTCAGCATTATCAGACTAAAAGTTGTGTTTTTTTCTTTATTTTGTCACTGTACATATGTGCACGTGTTTAGAATCCAAGATTTAAAATTTATTAAATTGTTCTGTCATGCAATCATGAACTGTAAATAGTTTGAAAACTACAACTGATGATATTTTTTGTTGTTTACTAATTGTTTTATATAATTAAAGTGTTTATGATGATTGAAAGACACGCTGACTGTGAATTAAGGATTGTTATTTGTTTTCTGATTGTAAGAAATGTGAAACCAAGATATTTATTGCCAGATTAGTGAGACTTGCAATGAAATGTAATAAATGTCGGGAGTTAGAAAATGTCTTAAACAATTTATTGAAGGGTGTGAAAACGTAGATAATAAGGAACAGAGTTGGCGCCCATCTGACAATGATGATTTAGTGCAGCTTGTAAATGAAAAACTTTAAGTGAACAGATTTTACATTTTTTTATTAATTCTTGTGAATTTTCACAAATTTCAAGAACTATTTTGTATGAAATGTCATTTAAATTATCAGAAGTTATACACACACTGGGTGCCAAAAATGCAAGAGCACAAAAACAAGCCACTTGGTAGTGTTCCCACATTTCTAATATGATATAGAGTATTAAACAATCCACTAGTGACGAGATGTTGGAATCAAATCAACAATCAATAAAATGGTGGCACCAGAGGTCTAAAAAAAGCAGAAATTCGAATAAACAATTTCTACCCAGAAGATCATGTGTATCAGAATAGAGGAGTTTCGCTTGTTGATTTTTTTACCATAACAATAAATGCTGCATTTTATAGTAAGAGCTTACACAAATTACATCATACAATCCTAAAAATAGATTGCCACTTTTAATAGCCAAAAGGTATTTACTCCCGAACATACCTCGTACTGATTAAAGTGAAATAACTTTTTGTCTCTAATTAATAATTTTCAATGATTAGTTTTAACCACCATAGAAGACCATGTAAAATCTTATAAAAATTCAATTTATAAGAGTTCTCTATTCTTATCTACATTAAATTCTTTATCATTCTTAACCATATTCTTAACACAAATAATCATTTTGAACGATAGACTTCCACAGTCACAAAACATCATTATGATCTTGTTCTTCAGGGTTCGACCGCGTCAATATTGTCTGCACGTTGAGTACAGCCGACGTTTCGGGCACTTTACAGATGTCCATTCTCAAGGCTTAACATTCACTTGGCATTTGTTAAGCCTTGAGAATGGACATCTGTAAAGTGCCCGAAACATCGGCTGTACTCAACGTGCAGACAATATTGACGCGGTCGAACCCCGAAGAACAAGATCATAATGACAAATAATCATGGTTGACCACAGTAATTGAAATACAAAATTTCGCTTACTAAACTTGCAAAGTTAATATTACATACTTCTTAAATCTTACTAATGGTTAACAATAAAGAAATACAAATTCATAGATTTCTTTATCTTTATTAAATTTCTATCTATCGTTCACTGATTCAATATCTAGGAAAACTTACTTCATTCACTTGACGTAACAGAAGAAATACAAGTTCCACTGTTGAAGTTAAATAAAATAATTTTTTCAAGATTTAACAGCCGCAGTATCAATCCTATTGGATCATTTTCATATGAGTTGGAAATGAACATAACTTCTCAAGATAACTCCTACAACCAATATTGGAAATGGATTACAAGGATCAGACGAATTATCTTTGAAGGATTTTCTATAAAATCTCCTCTGAACATGTTTAACCATTATTTAAGAAAGAAAAAGATTTCAGAATAATGGTAACAATTACTTGAATTTACTTGATTGAAATGTGGTTAAGAAATAAGACTCGTAATTAGTTACCCACCACATATCGACATAAAAATAGTACATTTTTCCAGTTAATAATAATTACACAACATGATAAAAAACTACTATTTAAATATTTACCTTTTGAACCAAGATAATCAATTATTAAAAGTCAGTATCTATTAGTGTGTAACAATAACAAAATTCAATATAATTTTTTTAAACTCAATTTCTCAATGTAAAGTTTTTTATCTCGAAATAATCGTAATCTTCCTTTCCTAAAAGAATTCCCAAAAAACCATATTCCTGGTGTATCATGACCATGGTCACTTTTCATGTGTCAAAACAACATGTATATCTGTATACAGCAATTATAAATTTTAATATAACTTTTTATAATAATATATAGCTACCAAAAACTGGTGGCAAACACTTCACAATATATCTTGGAGATTAAACGACGCTCCCGATTCCAACGAACTTAATAGTTCATGATCTGAGAAATGAGAAGCATCAGAGGTGGGGAGTTGTTCTAGGAAGTCTAGATTTAAGTCTGAAGGAAGCTGTGGATAACTGGAGTGCTGAAAACTGTTGGAGTTACCGTAGCCAGTAGAATATACAGATGGTGCACTTGATACGTAAGTATTTAACTGATTGTTTGGTAGTTGTGAACGACCTCCCATAGATTGTGACATGTGTAGGTTCAGTGACATCTAGAAGAAAAATAATCAATTCACAATTTTAAATAATGTAAAATAATATATTGGAAACAATAAAATAAGGAGAAAACTAGTTTGGATTGAAAAAAATCAGGATAAAGGTGATAGGCTAAGGGCAAGGAATAAGAGAGAATTCCCAAAAGAATGAAAAGAAATGTGACAGCTGGAAAGAGGCCAAGTTGCAGATTTTGTTGTACAATGCAACCTCGATACCACAAACCTCAAATCTATGAATTCCCAATAGCATGAATTTTGTTAATCCCCTGTGAATATCTCATAACACTCCATGAACGCTCTATAGCCCAAATTATAATGGGTACAAAACTTTGATAAGACTAATATTTGATCATCTCAGTGCAATAATTATAAACCTTGATAACACACATTTTTTTGATGTGGAACTTCTATAAACCAAAGTCCACCTTCATAACACGAGTTTCCCACAATCTAAACCTCAATACGCCAAATGTTACAAACCAAAGAATGATTTAGAGACATTTTGTAACATGAAACTGCTGCACCTGCTCCTGGCCTATTCCCCATGACTCCCTCATCCACTGCTGTCAGTTTCTTTGTCCCTCTTGAATGACATTTCTTACAGTCACAGTCAAGTGTTGACAAGATGTTGGGAAAAAGGAAGAAAGTTGTAATTGCCAAAGAATTTCACTCTCCTACAAGTAATTTAACATTGGCCATAAAATAAAGACTAACGAAAAGTATGAAGTCGGAGGTGGATTTTCAATGATGTGGAGAGCAAAGTCTGGTGAATGGAAGGATGTTAGAGTGCTTTTTGAAATGGCTAAGAGTAATGTTGTGACAAAATTTGCCAATCAAGAGTTCAGTTCTTCAAGAAAAAGTCCAATAGTTTGCAGAAAAATAAAGTCATGCAGGTTTCCAAGCAACTAATGACTGGTTGAAAAATATAAAAAAAAAAAAAAAAAGAAAGAATAAAATCGTTTTCAGAAAATTGTGCGGAGAAAGTGCTAGTGAAAACGTTGCGGTATGTGACGGGTGGAAAGACAAACTTTCAAAACTAACTAAAGGACATCTAAACTAACTAAACCGATTGGGAGACATCTTTAATGCAGATGAAACTGACCTCTTTTTTAAATGCCTCTATGACAAAAACTTTGTCATTTGAAGGTGATCTGTGTAATAGTGAGAAAAATAGCAAAGAGTGTATTACAGTCTTGCTAGGTATAAACTCTACAAGCACATACAAACTAAAGGCCTTAGTCATTGGCAAATCCAAAAAAAAAACACGATGTTTAAAAAATGTATCAAGTTTCCCCATAGACTACATGGCGAACAAAAAATCATGGATGAACTGTAATGAGTTTTGTATGTGGCTTAAAAACTTTAACAAAGAAAAAATTATTCTTTTCATCGATAATTGCACAACACATGGGGACAAACCTGAGTTGACCTAGATCAAGTTCTTACCACCAAACAAGACTTCCTAACTTCCGCCACTTGACCAAAGTAGCATTAAAAACTTTAAAATCAATTACAGATGAGAGGTTGTTCATCAATTTCTTAATAACATGGAATGCCAGACCTTAACTAAAATAAATTCTTTTTCATCCCATGTGGATGGTAACAACATTGCAGAAACAACAATTTCTAATTGTTTTAAGAAGATTAACTTCAATGTAAGTAAGTCCGAAGAAGAGGAAGACTCGTATGATCTAGCCCTACAAGTTACCGATATTCCAGGAAGTTGGACAAGAATTAGTGAAGCATTGGATCTTCAAGATATGGTGTTTGAAAAGTCCGTAACCTTTGACAATGATTTTGCAATTTGTGGGGGAGATCACAGAAAATGACATCCTTTTGTAAATCACACTTTTGACTGTTTAAACGCTACTTACTAGTGGTAGATAAACTAAAATTAATTACTTTTATTGTACAAATCAGAGTTCTAGCTTCTTGGTAAATAATTCTTTACAGAAAAAATACTGTAAATTTTAATTATTCATAAATTAGTACAGCACTTTTTATTTAGTGGTTTTACATCAAATACCTTTTACTATATTCCATGCCTTGTGCCCATTTAAAAAAAAATTCTTATTAATGCCTTTATCAAATGTGTTCCTATTCACTTATCATTAAATATAAAAACAATTGTGTTAGTGAAGTGAAATTTGGACAAATTGGTGCTATAGAGGTTTGTACAATGTAATGTCTCAAATTTCTTAATAACACAATTTTTTATAATGTCCTTGAAATTTGTGCTATCGAGGTTCCACTATATTTATATTTTCAGAGAATGGTATTTTCAAAGCATTGTATGGGTTGTTCTTGATTTCAGGGAGTGTTATTTGAATGTTTTAAACTAAACACTTTGTTGTGCAATATTTACCATTTGACAGAATTTTAGATATCTTCTCTTCTGTCATAAATTTTGAATTTATAGTATTATTCTAAATTGCAAAGTGAGGCAATGGTTTGAGAATTAGTTGTATCCTGCTGATTGCTGTTTTAGCGGTCATAAGAAAAATATTAAAACCAGTATCACCAATGTTATCTTATTATTTTATAGATTAATTAATAATCAGGATTAGTTCATAAAGTAACTCAGGTTGTTTATTAATTGAACAATCATGCAACATGCTGATTACAACAATGAATCATCATATGTTTTTGAATATGACCAATCACATTAAAGTTCAGTTTGGTTGGATGATAAGTTTAATCAGAAGATTAAGATCATCGTTTGGACAGATTAATAGATGATGTGGAGTGTTACAGATTCAAATCAAAGAAATAATGATTATTTTAATCATATTAGCACATGCTTTCTTTTACATTATAAGTACATTATAAAACGTCAACATTTATAAGGCGGTGGAGATTAGCTTGACAACCGATAAAATTAGAACAAAGTATTTTCTTATTGGTTTAAAAGTAAGCCAATCAGAAAAATAGTAGAATAGTTGGAGACTATAAAAATTGCAAGGAGAATACTCACTTCTTAGCCAGCCAGCAGTTGGGCTGGAAAGAACAATAATAAGTTTGTGGACGAGTTTGTGGATTTTTTCATAAATTAAAAAATTCAAACCTACCAAGTGATAGGCAAGACTATTTCCACCAAGTTTATAAAATTCCTTTTTATGTAAGTGAAGTAATAGTCTAGCGATTATAATTTAATGGGAGACAGTGCACAAGCGTCCATGGTTATAGATGTAAATATTTAGTAAATATCATTATATAAAAGAATTTAATGACTGATTATAAAATATATAATGAAAAAAACAAAACATTTAACATTGAAGATAATTGAATAATTTGCTAATGGTTTTGGGAATGTAGAATATTCAAATTTGTGAAAAACTGCTGGCAGTGAAGTGAAATAGACTTGAATGATTTGTTTCCATGTTTAATTTTGAATCAAAGAGACATAGAATTTTGAAATATTATGATATGTCAATTATGTTTTTAAGGTTCTGTAAATGTAGTATATAATTTAATTATGTTTTGTATTTTTTTGGAAATAAACATGAATGTTTACTTTGAAACTTTGACTTTGGTAATGATTTTACTGAGTACACAGTTTAGTAATTCACAACCCTGGGTAATTGCACGAATATATGTGCTTGAAAATAACATATTGGCGTCTAATTAAGGAAATAATTGGTTTAAAAGAAAAGAGAATTGTTACAGTTGGTTTGCTAACGTGGGGCACGATTGATTTTTTTTTTTTTTTTTTTTTACATAATAAAAAAAATAACCAATGTCAAAAAAGTAAATTATAAACAGAGTCTTAATAAAAAGGTAAGAGTATTTCTTAAACAGATATTCAAAGATAATTGTAGGAAATAGGAATGCGTTTGTTAGATTTTTTAAATTGACAAGTGGTGGTGAGATTAGTTTAGTCGGATAAAAGAAATTATCAACTTACATGAAAATAATTATTACTAATTTAAAAATATAAATATCAGTAAATAATATAATTTTAAATTATATAATTATTTTTTTAAATTGTGTTATATTAAAATAATTAAGAAAATGGAGGAATTCAAAGAGGGAGTAGTTATTGTTAAAACTGAAGTAGATGATATTAAAAAAATTGGGAATAAAGGAGCAGAATTGAGTTTAAGTAATGTAAAGAATTTTTTTAATCAAATGGAAATGTCTAATAAACAAAATATAGTAGAGATAAATAATAAATTAGATATTAAATTTGAATAGATTAATAATCAAATAAAGAAAATAATGAAAATTTTGAACATTTCCGTAAGGAAATAATTGATAAATTTGACCAACAGAAGGTAGAGTTTTGAAATAAATTAAAACAGTAAATGGAGAAGCTAAGGGGAGAAAATTTGAGTTTTCAGAAAGAAACTAAACAAGAAATAATAGATTTGGGGAAAAAAATACATAAAAAGATTTAAGGACTTGAGATCAGAAGTAAAATTTGAAATTAATGAGTGTAAATTAGTAAATAGTAAGGAAATTTTTTAATGCGAGATAATTTTACAAGAAGCAAAAAAGATCTTAATGAGGTTGATCAAGAAACTTAAAGGTTGATCAACCGACTGAAATAAAGGTTTTTAACAATTCGTCATTTGCAGTAGTTGTAAAATTGTATGCTAGCACCGCTATATTCACACACAAATAATGTACTTTTAACTTAAGATAAAACAAGGTTAGGTTACCTGTGCGTTACTCTGTTGCAATGCCAACGATTGTTGTTGATTCATGTGAGACAATTGTTGCATCTGTCCCGCTGACATCTGAACACCACCTCCTGAGAATGCTACTCCTAAACAAAACATATGTTCATACACCATCCAATGATCCTTATGGTTAATAACAGTATGAGAGAAGTAATCCCCAAACCACAAATAAAACACTAACACAATTAATGTTTGAAATTTCAAATGACAATAAGGGTTTATTAAACCTTCAAATCTTAATTATTGTGTTAGTGTTTTATTTGTGGTTTGGAGATTACTTTTTTAATATTCATAAAACATATGTTGTACAAAATTGACAGTATTTAAAATACATAATATATACATGTTTTTTCTCTTAAGCTTTATACAATTTTTAAAATCGTATATTTTTTTATATCTAAACTATATACTTAAAATACATTGATCTAGTGTCTAACATAGATTAAACATCAATATAGAGGAAATTCTTAATAAGTACAGAGTGATTTCAGAGCAGGAAGGAGCACAATGATAAGAGTTTCATTAAACAAGAGTCATGGATAGACGGACGAGCATAAAACTGACATACATATTTTATTATAGTTTATAAACACACCTTTGATAGTATCAGCAGAAAAAAACCCAACAATTTACAACATTAGAAAAGTAAACAATACCAAAGAAACTGAAACAGTCAAGTGTCTAAGCTTGATGGAAACTAGATGAAGGAAAAAGAGTCAGGAATTTAAAATAACATCTGCACTACAATGGGAAGATGCTCTCTCTGCTACATTTTAAACTCTGACACTGAACTGAAAAATTATATCTAAGTAGACACATCTTTCAAAGAATTAGACAACTGAGATCCTAAGGGGGTAACATAGATATGGTACCAAGGAATATGAACATATTAAATGATAGTAGAGAGGGAAGTACAAAAAATATGTCTTACTGTAAATAAAGATAAATCAAAGGAGCATAAAGTTTCTACAGAAGAAAGGAGAGTTAAAGATATTGAAGTAGGCCGCTATATTTATGCAAGGAGTCCCGGAATTTAGTTACTTTGGCTTAGTTACTTATGGAATATTAAATGTCGAATTATGAATGGTACTGTTATTGTTCAAAGATGAAAAACTATATAGTTACCTTAAAAAAAAGAGGATGAAATAAAAAACCCCTAGCCCTTGAATAATCTATAGTATAAGAATAAGAAAAAGAATATATGAAAATCCAGCTAGGATATCTCATAATTGTCACACTAAGCATTGAATTTACATAAAAAATAAATAAGCCATCTATATGATAAAGCTTGAATTTCAGAAGTTAGAGGCTTTAGTCTGCCATCTAACGTCCCACTTCAGATAACTTCCATGAAAGGATGCTAAATTTGCATCATCCCACACTAGCACATTCTGAACTTAACCCACAAAACTACAACTGTTCGACTCGCAAATTGAAGCCTCACATTTCGTACCCTTATGGAACTTCTCTTAGGTACAAATTCAATAATATAAGTGAGATTCTGAGGGGTAATTATAAATGTCAACAGAGATTATTATACCCAACAAAAGTCCAGGCTGTTGAGTAGAACAACCAATCTCAGTCTGTAAAAGATGCTAATTCAATCAGTGGTTATATATGTAGCCAAAATCTGCATAAGTTATTATTTTTAAATACTTCATGTTTCATTTTAATTAGTCTGAGAAACAAAAGAAAATCTCACATAGTTCATAGTATAAATTATGTAAGCATGGGACACATCTTCCAACCACTCAATAATATATAAATAATAATTCAGTTCAAAGGTAATAATTAAAAAATATTATTTGTAAAATAATTTATTACAATAATTAAGGAATAAATAAAAAAGTGAACTTTATTAAACAATTTAATGTGTCAGTATATTAAGAAAGAAAATTGTTGGTGAGGTATGTTTAACGATCATAATATGATGTTCCAAATAAGGTAATAAACAGGGCAATTCTGAGAAAAATGTTTGGAGCGGGAGGGAAAGAGCATGTTCATTGGTAATTAGTAGAAGGAAGTCTCCTGTAGGAGCTGGACTGAAAGAGTCGTTTTGGTCTTTAGTCAAAATTAGACGTGTTCTGTTTTGAATCAACATTTGATGACATAAATAAGATGGACAGAAATTTGTTAGAGAGAATGTTGAAGTGTTGAATAAGGATTGTATGATAAGAGGTGAAGTGAATAATAAAAAGTTATGAGCTGTTTGTGAATAAAAGTATTTAGCAATTCCATATGTAATAAAATTATTAAGATTCGGAATAGCTCATGTTTGCTTAAATTAATACTTATTTAATATCACAAAAGTACCATAAACAGACAATTGGACGTCTTTAAATGGAAAGGAACCAAGCGCCATCAGTGCAGTTTTGAGAAAATGAGGGTTAAACTCTTTTGTGAGTCTAAAATTCCTGAATTATGTGAAGTCTTTGGATATTGTTTATATTGAAAGATTTATATTTTCTTTAATTAAAATCAACAGTTGTCATGGCAATAGAGGTGTTTTTTTATAGTTATTAAGAAAAATGGTGTTTGGTTCCTTTCTGTTTAAAAGAGCTGTTGAATTGTCAATTTTTGTTAAAGGAACTAAGTCCATATTATCTGTTAGTTTTATAGCTTTTTGCTATAGAAATGCCACCCTTTATAGTAAGACTAAGTCAAAATAGAGTAAGGATTGAATAAATTAAAGAGGTAACTGTGTTAACATACAAAACTTAGATATTTTTGTATAGTGTAACATATTATGGTACCCAATGTGTTGGTCAATATCACATGTTAAAATACAATTTGTAAGGGGCTAAGCATCATTAAACTCAATATCAAAATCCAAATCTTCATTAAACCCTTCTATATCATCAATTACACGGGGATCGTAAAAAAAGTTTCTGTAGAACGGTTTTGCATACGGTTTCGGTATTAAACTAAGCATAGACTTCAAGTCCTTCATCTTGGGCTTAGAAATTCCTTTGCCATTTGGCCATCGAGGATTCAAGTCAGAAGAAAACATAGCTTCAGAAGAACAAGGTCTGCCTCTAGAGGCCTTCTTAAAAATGTTAATCTCTTGCCATGTAGGATGTTTCCAGTTAGCCAATGAGAAAAGAGAACTATGGCTTTTGGTTCCTTTCTGTTTATTACATCATACTGGATACAGCAATTAACTTTTTGTTTGTTATTTTTTACTGCTTAAATGACAACAGATATTTTCAACTGTTTTTTATGACCATATAAATTCGATAGCTCTCTACAAGATAGCACCACTAACTCAATTTCGTAAAAATGGTGCTTGGTTCCTTTCCGTTTAAAGACGTCCAATTAGTTTTCTTGTTTTTATAATAGTATAATAAATTCATGAATGTAATATTATTCATGTAATGTAATGTAATTCATGAATTTTAACTATTATTTTAAGAGTGCCATTCTGTGAGTAAGCACAGACATTTTTTATTTAAAAAACTCAAGATCGTGGACTCTAGGAAATTGTACTCCACTATAAATAAAACTACAGGTTTGTCTAAATACCCACATTTAATTGTAGATATTGAAACATCTATACTTTGAAATACATACACCCATGAAATTCTTATGAACTAACATATAAGCATATATTATATTGATTATCGTCTAAAAGAGATTCACAGTTGATGACTGTCTTTCGGGGCTACAGATATTTAATCATTTATGTATTTCAACGTCAAAAGTTACTTACTTCCACAAATGTTGAAGAAGAGTTTTTAATTTTTATGTGAAAGATTGCACGTTTCTCAAATTAACATGTCTTTAATAATATTCAACGTATAAGTTTATGTAGTGAGTATATTATTTAAACTGAATATACTACAATGTTAGATGCAACATTTGTGTCCCATACCAAAGACATCAACACCGACTCTACTAAAATTCAAACAAAAACTGTCTTAGTTGATATTGCTCATTTACTGGACAACGTTCTCAATGAGAATCGAAGTACCGATCAGCCAAATGAGAAGTTCCTGATGGACGGAGAGAGAGTCAAATGTGACTTCTCTCACCGTAAGATGAAGAGCAAGTGTTCTTTCCAAAATTTCAACTATACCTTCTAGTCTGAAAGTATCGGTATTGGTTGTTTCTGTTAGCCAACTAGAATTGCTAATTACCGATACTCCCAGATCTGACCGAAGTTGTCGGTGCACAAGACACTGCACTGATTTTTCACATTTAGGTTTTATTTACATTAACCTAACATACAATTATAATATGTAAATCCTACAATTATTTTTTAACATATTTTACATTCATACAAAACAATCACTCATTGTTCCCATTACCGATTTTACCCGTTTTTTTCCATTTTGTCCAGTTTTATTTTCTCGGACATTACCCATTTTCTAAAGTTGACCGTCCATCTATACTTCATTACGATACGCAATTGCAACACCTGTATGACTTAAGTAATTATATCAAACTAGCTACACCTTACCTATCGAACAAGGTACCAACCCGACATCAAATCCAAAAAACGTGGAATTTTACAATGGACAATAATCTCTATTGATGAATTGTAATTAGTATTATTGGTTACAAATTAAATAATAATTACAAGAAATGAGTTTCTAAGACATTTATTGAGAACACCTATTTCTCTGATATCGCCTGAGCAAAGTGTACGAGTACAGGTAAGTGAGAGGTTAAGAACTCAAATTTTTAGAAAATTCATAGTTGTAATACAAATAAACGAGAATTATGCGGAAGCAACTTACTATTATTATTAACCGTGGGCTATCATGAAATTATTCACTTGCAAATTGTTTTAAGCAATACATAAATAAATATTGCAGTTATTTCAATTTTCAACTTCAAATAACTGTCTCAAATATTCTATTTTACTTTATATTTCAGCAAGTCGGCTTTATTACTTTGAGGATAGCCATCACAACCGATGCAATAGGATCTAAAATGGCCTCAACTTCCGCTTTGTTACTATTTGAACTGTCACTTCTAAGATGACATTAAGCTTAGGAAATTCATTCCTTATTATTTCTAATGAACATATTTTACACTACAGTACAGTGTATTGTAATAAAATATTGAAATTTCACTTCTTTCCCTTCATCTGGTCAAATATGAATCAAAACAGTTGAATTGACAGTTCAAAAGTCTATGAATTTATAAAGTAAACACTGTGACTTTTAGTTCTAGTTATATGTTTTTTAATCTTTTATCGCAACCATTTTATTTAGAAAAATAAATTCTAAATTTTTGTCACTTGAAAAATTAAAGGAGTTCCTACAGATCCTGGATTAGATTTAGATACCAAAAGTGACAGTGAAAATTTTGGTTGCAGATGTGTTAGCGGAATAACATATATGATCAAAAAAATAACAATATTGTTGCTACTTTTTTTTTAAACCTATGCTGTATTCAACAGAAAAGTATATAGAATAAACCTCTTAAATTGCATTGTTTGGAGTTAAACATAACAAATTTTATAAATCTGAAACTTTACACGACGGTTTCTTATATTTTATTAGACGTGTCTTGGCACTTAGGACAGTTCTGTTTATTATTTATCCACCTGCCAGGTTTACAAAGTGTTAAAATAACATCAATTCAGTGCAACTAGCACTTACTTTATAATCTAAATTTCTCCCATACAAGGTTAAAAAAATGTATTACAAAGTTATATACAAAAATCATAATAACTTACCTTGAGCTTGATGGAAAGGCAACCTCTGTTGCTGTTGTTGTTGCTGCTGCTGCTGCTGTTGTTGTTGCTGCTGCTGTTGCTGCTGATGTTGTTGCTGAGCTAATATCAGATGCCTCCATTCAGGCGAGTTGACACTGATTGCTTCAGGATTCAATCCAATAGGTTGAGGCCTTTGTGGACGAGCATATTGCACTCTTTGATGTGTAGCTGGATTGTTTATATTCAAGTTCATGTAAGCAGAGCTAGGTTGTTGTTGCTGTTGTTGAGGACGCATCATAGGACCTGAATAATTACAATTTATATTTAATATGTATTATATATTATTACAAATATAGTTGCACTGATGATGGAGATTTTGAGTTTTTTTAAACATGTTTAATAATATTTTCAACATCAGTATCATGTGATTTTTGATAACGAATTAAACTCTCCTTCCTTTCATAACTCTTTTGAAGATAATAATAAACATCTATAGTAAAATCTTCTGCATTAACTGGTAAAGCAACAGCTCCAGCTCCAGTGATAAACTTTATTAAATGTTATGAACAACCCATTAAAATTAAATTTTCAATTTCATCTTTTAAAGACTACACTAAATTTTACGCCTATCATTACTGGAGGATTATTGGTACTGAAGTTGTCTTACAACACATATTCAATTTTTAATTTATTTCGAAGAAATTCAGAAACTCAAATCCTGTAGAATCACAATTATGATTAGGCACAGAGAACCCACAATGGTGTATTTTTCATCCTTCTGGTGGCTACCATCGGTAGAAATACAAAATGACAATTTTTCTATTACATTTAAAATTGTATCAATATTTTAAAATGATATTTCCTGAACTATAGAAGTTGTTTTAGTTTGAGCACAAGCATATTTTTGAGTAATTTCGTTATCAAAAAACTTTTTTTCTACGAAAATGTGCAACCGGAAAATCAGAACTACTAAGAGGAATATTATGTTCTAAAAGAAAATTTGTAAAGTAGCAATTTGCTTTTATAACATCGTTCTTTTCTTTTCCAACACTGAAATTAATTTCTGAATTTTTCTCAAAGGAATTAATATAAACTTGTGTTTTTCAAAAAAATATGTTTCACTATGCCCTGTCTACCTTCATGTGAAACAGTAAAATCACACCGACAAACAATACAAAAGGCAAATGTATTGCCGTTTCTTGACTCCAAAATTGACAGAAACTCTTCCGCAAAAAATTTTTTTATACACAATCATTTTTCTTTTAGCCATGAAGCTACACTACACAACACATTAACAATCCTACTATAATTAAACTTTCATTACAGTACAAAAAAACTTTTATGTTCAACCAGACAACATCACATTTTGTAATTGAAACTGTATGGCAGGTTTCCTATATTTTATTTTGTGCATAGATTGGAGTTCAGATGCTAAATATAGCCTACTGACTTTCTCTTTCTGCAAATAGACATCACAACAAATGAATCCATATGACTGTAAGTGGATGACCTTGAGTCTAAGTCTACTTTTTGTTATTATAATTAGGCCTAATATATGAAAAATAAACGCACCGTGTTTACTTAACAAATAAAACAATTGACTAGATATTTTTTGGGAAAAATCTATAAATGCATCAAACTCAGAATGAGTTTACTTTTTTCCTATTGGTATTAATTGCTAAAAGCCAAATTGTGTTAAAATACGAAGGAACTGATGGTAATACGGAACGCCGGCGATTGCTTTCAAAATACAGAGTCTTGGTCCTAAATATGGATAACTGGCAAGTCTGAATTGTGAAGTGAGGCACAGGATGTTCTTTCACTATAAAAATAGTCCTTGGACTAATTGTAATTGTAAGACAACAACAACAAAACAAACAAACTCGTGAAATCAGTTATTAAATGTCAGTAGATATTAATTTCAAAACAATGTACAAAATAAAATGTTCAGTGCATTCAATCTGTAATTACTAGTACATTGTAATTAAAAAGAAACATCTACATCTGTTCAATTTATCCTTAAAATAGTACTATTGTCAAATTTGCTGGATATCAAATTTTGTTTATGACATTATTTTATTGAAACAGGAAAAACCTACATAAAATATAATAGCTCCATAAATAAACTTATACATGCACTACTTTTGACTACAACAAGGTTTGTAATAAAATTTAAAATTGTTGAAATATCATTCTGGCAGTGGCACCAAAGACTATATTAAGTAGGTACATATTATATTAACCTTTATTCTGACTTCAATATCTGAAGTTTACTGTAATGCCATTTTCAAAACTCTTTCTTTTGTATAAGATATATAACAGTGATGTTCAACTTATTTTGAACCTTCCTCTAAATACCAATCTTAACATCAGAATATACCTGTTTGAACGAGTCTGGAGAAGCTATTAATTCTAAACTAACCCTAATTGCTACTTTAGTACAACTTAAGCTGCATAGTACAATGATCCCCATTGAGGTTGCAGTGTACCTTACGACATTGACCTCCTAGCGAACGTTGAAGCAAAGCATCTTAAAATGAAGTAACACATAATTTATAATAAGTTATACCTGAAGGAGGAATTGGTTGTTGTGCGACTCTTCTAGTAGGAGAAAAACCTCGTTGACTTGCCATTGGATGAAACAGTGGTTGAGTTGGGGATGCTTTATATTCAGGTGGTGGTGGTCGAACTCCCATCTGTTGAGGCTGAGGCTAGGGAAAAAAAGACAATACCAGTTGATAAATGTTCGTCTTATTTTATGTTCTTTCAAGTTATATATATTTGGTAATTATATTGTTATAATATTAGTGTGTGATGTCACTAGGTTTTGTGGATCCTAGATAAATTGTATTTTTAGCTTTCCTTTCTGTCAGGGTTATATATTTTTTTAATTCTGTAAAGAAATTCTATAAAAATATCCAGAGCAAAATACGAGATGTGTTTGATAAGTCAGTGATAAGAGATGGCCTTCTAATTGCAAGTGTCTTTTTATCTTCAATGTTTGCCAACTTATTTCAGTGCACACACAAACTGTTAAAAAGATCTGTCTAGACAATTTTGGACACCATTCGAAAGTGAATCAAATATATTACTCCCTTACGATTTACTGAAATAGACTTGTCCAAAATCTGACTGTCATACAGCAATAAAGCAACTAGAATGCTCAGTGCACTGTTAATGTATTTTCATGTTTTTATTATCGAATCGTACAGTTATTCAGACACGATCAGTGACTTCAGTGCAAAAATATTTTCACCGTAAGTACATTATAAGAAATTATCAGCACCGAGGTTAGTGACTAAACTAAGAGAGACAGGTTTGTTAATAACAAGGAACACAAAAGATTGATGACAATGTTAATTTTAGATACAGTTGGTGAAATCAAGGACTGCCTAAAGTCCTGAAATTAATGTGGCAAAATCAACCATACATTGGGTGACAAAACAGTTAAACATAGAACTATATCAAATTCAAAAAGTTCATAGATTTCTTGATTCTGTCAAATAAAAATGGCTAGAATATTGTTATTGGTTTCATTAATCTGTAAGTAATTTTTCTTCTTCTTTTTTCTTTCTTTTTTCCCCCTTCTTTTTTTTCTAATGAGGCATAGTTTCATTTGGACAGTTGGAGCAGTAGGATTTGAAGTGCTGAAAATTCCTCACTTACAGAAGATTTCACTGGTGCAATATCCTTAAACAAAACTATTGATCCTCTTTTCTTTGAGAATACAATTAATTCATAACAATCTATTAATACTCTTGGAAGAGGAAAAATGATTTGGTTACAACATGATGGCATGACATTACTACATTTGCAAATTCAACTACTGCTTTCATTATCAAATTCTTTGGTGATCGCGTCATTGACCATGGCATATATTCACTGAGATCGCCAAATTTTACACCGCTAGATTTTTCTTTTGATGTTATCTTAAAGAAAAAGCCTACAACAACAACCACAAACACTTGAAATACTGAAGTTGAAGAAACTATATTAAAAGTCCAGCAACAAACTTTGTAAAAAGTAGCAAGAAACATTATGTATTCAGCAATGGTAGAAGATTGTATTCAGGAAGATGGTGGCAACTTTCAGCGGTTACTCCAGATATAAAGGTATTGTAAAATATTTAATAATAAAACATTTCAAATAAAATACTCACGCCTTTTTACTTAAGTATTCTACAGACATATAACTATTGGGTTGTGTTTTATATGGAACACTTTGTATATGAAAGCCTTAAGACTCCAAAGAGGGAAAGAATGTAGCTACAAATTATTTCTTAACTTAATTGCTAAGAAGAACAAACAGAACAGCATCTATTTTAACAAATGTTATTGGAGTTTTACTAAAATTTAGGTTGTGTCACTTCATATATATATATTTTTTACTGTCTTAATCAGTATTAAACTAGTTGTCATCAATTGGCATAGACAAGAGCAGAGAAAGTTACATAATTAACATATACTGATTCCAAATGAACAATAATAAAATGTACACAAAATATAAAAACCCTAAGAACTAAAGTTTTAATTTCAGAACTAAAAAAACTATTAGTCTTTAGTTTTAGATTAACATTCAGACTGCAGCAATCTAATGAATCCCTTCTCCTTGTGAGAGTTTGTGTGAGAAAGTTTCTAGTTTTGTTATCTAAAAGAGAAAATTATAATAATAGCTCTGTTAAGTGATATGACATAAATCATATTATAATCTTAAATGGATGTAGTTTAACCTAATATTACAATGATTTTATAGTAAGGCTAATGATTCAGCTGTTAATAAATTTGCAAAATTGGTTATCACACGAATATTGGTATAATTTAGACATTCACGAAATAGACAATTGACTTGTAAGCTCCTAAAAAGTTAGCATATATGAAATTTTTGTCAATCAGAACATGTGTTTTAGGCTAACTCTACAACTGGATGACAAGTTATTTTTTACATTTTGCAATTGTTTAAAAAAATTACTAAAAATGGTTATTTATTCAAAACCTTACTTATAATAACCCATTTTTAAAACAAAGGTGCATAAAATTAATGAATGTAATAAAAAAAAAGTTCGATGTCAATATAACAAAAGAATGTTCATTAACCAAACCCAAAATGCCATAAGGCATTTATACAATACAATATAATTTTTTTCAAGATATACGAAAGTTTTGTAATCTAGTTGTAAATAAAAGTGTATAAAAAAAAAAATTCAATTTATAATTAATATATTACCAATAATCGATTAGAAAATCTCACAAAATGGCCAAGTAGGATAAAGTAAAGGAGTTTTCAGTTTAAGATGTAACTTTGGATGTATAGTACAAATAAATTATTGCAACACTGAAATACCAATAGAAAGTTCTGAATGTCGTTTTTCTGACCGTATATGAATTATTATCAATCAAT
The DNA here is from genome assembly GCA_963513935.1 of Aphrophora alni. Taxonomy (NCBI): domain Eukaryota; kingdom Metazoa; phylum Arthropoda; class Insecta; order Hemiptera; family Aphrophoridae; genus Aphrophora; species Aphrophora alni. The sequence continues at coordinate 73,082,621 of OY740774.1, forward strand.
AATTGACCTCTCATTATCAACACAATTTTGTCAAAGTGCCACTTTCAGTTTATCGTTGTAATGGTCTAACAGCATGTTTGTAACCTATAAAAGTGGCGATAATTTGGAAGACAGAACAAAAGAGGAAGTAAAATACTTCAACACATACATGACAACGCTACTAACAAGGACTCCTAAAAAAGTGCGAGATGTGTTAATTAAAACTTTAAAAAAAATGTTTGTTTTTTTTCCTCTGAAAATGGCTTCTGTTTACCAGCGAAAATAATAAAACATGGGTACTTTTTTAAATAAATGACTTCTTGTGTATTTTTTTTACATATATAATGCAAGTTACACACGAGTGGGTATCTACCTGCTTAGTTAGCATTTTCTTTACATCAGCGCAAGATGCACCACCAGTGAGTCACCCTGTTATGCGAATGATTTCTTTTAAGTCTGTCAAACAGTTTGCAGAATTACTTTTTAGTTCACAGATAGTTTGACATTTTAGGCTACGACTTGTACTGTGTTATATGTGTCGTCAAAACACAACTTATGATAGAGCTGTGGTCATTTACGAGTATATTTTAGTAAGAATTGTTAAAATGAAGTGTAATACGCTACAAAATTCTGTGCTAGAGTGATTTATTCTATAGTTTGTATATTTAATCTTTTGTGTGTAATTTAGTTAGAATAAATAGTGTAATAATAGATAACAGTGAAATTGATAATGCCCTTGAATTGTATCGTGTCTGACTTTGCGCCCTCTGAAAGTGAGTCTGACCTTCATCTCCTAATAATACTGATACGAGCGATGAGATTAAATATAGCTCTAGTAATAATGTCAATGACAGAAACAATGCTGAAATGCATACTATTTCTATAAACTATGCACATCTTGGGAATACAGACCTACACAACCAATCATCTGAAGATGAAAGTTATCTTCGTTGCAGAGATATTGATGATAGTAGTAGTTCGACAATTTCCATATACAGATAAGGATGGATTCCAATATGATTTTGATTTGTCAGATCCATTAAGAATGTACGAACAATTTTTGATAGACGAAATATTTTAACTTGTTGGATGAAACTAATAGTTTTGCATATAATTTTTTGGCTGCAACTCCGTTCAAAAAGAGATCCTTCATAAGGCGTTGGACTGACAGAACCAAAGAAGAAATAAAAAAACTATTTGCTGTTTTAATTGTTATGGCATGAACCCTGTACCTCTAGTGAGATTATATATACTCGAGTGCAGAAGATATGTTCAAAATGAATTCATCAAGAAAATTATGACAAGAGAACTGTTTGAAATGTTGTTGAAATGTCTACATTTTAATAACGATGTGTTAAAAGTCATAGATGAACCTAAGTTAAAGAAATTTTTAAAACTTATTGATAGGGTGAATGACAGATTCAAGTTTATACTCATACCAGATGAAACGATAGTAGTTGACGAAAGTATTCTACTACTGGAATATTCTTCTACCTGGAGAGGCTGTTTAATTTTTCAGCAGTACAATCCACAAAAAGCATGCAAATACGGAGTAAAATTGTATAAACTTTGCTCAACAAATGGTTACACAGTAAAAATAAAGGCATATGCTGGCAAAGATGATGTAACTGGTGGGGTATACTCAAAAAGTGTTTGTGCATCTATTGGGTGACTTGTTAGAAAAAGGACATATTTTTATCCTGATCATTTTTATACAAATGTTGCTAAAAAAAACTTACATCTGTGGAACTTTGAGTAAAAAATCAGAAACTTAATCCAAAGCAAGTTCGGTAAAATGAAGTTTTGGCTAAAAAAACTAGAATGGCGTAAAAGTGATAAAGTGGGCTGACAAAAGATGTGTTCGGTAAGTACCCATGTAGAAGACACCAATGTGTTAGTTTCTTCTGGCAAGAACAATAGGAAAGGAAGACACTGAAATAGATTAAGTTTTTGTTTTGTACAGTTTCGACTTTATTAAATGTTGGTACTACACTCCACCACTGCTGATATACATGTGAGCTAAGCTATAAAAAAGTTATAAGCCAATTTACCATGGCTTTAATATTTTCCATTTTGAATGTATGTCTCACATAGAAACGGAATAAAGTGCATACAAGTGAATAAATAAATGACTCGGTGAATCACATCGTCGTGAATGTGTTAAAATAGTCTCAATGTGGAGATGATAGATCAGATGTATGACTTGAAAAAATAGACAAAAGTGACATCTTTTGTAGTCTGCTTCAAAAAATTCTGACATTAATGTCTTAGTGGCAAGACACACTAACTTAAGCAATTTATTACATTTTATTTTTTACTTTAATTACTTTTGGTTATATGAATATGAAAGTTTGTAACATTAGCTTTACAATGATAGCTAATTTATTGTGATGGAACGATTTTTAGTGAGCGAAAAATTAAATGTATATATCTATGTTCTCTTCGACAAACTTTTATTGAAGGAGATTATGAAACCATTGTCAAAGGACAGTTAGAAGATTAAAATATAAAAATTCACCTTTGTCTTGATCAACACATTGTAGAGATCTAAGTATGTGCAGAAAATTGTAATGATTGATCAAATAATTTTTGGTGTACAGTATTTGTAACCCTCTAGTCTACTGCAATAAACTATATTATAATACAGTGAACCCTCGGGATCTTAGCTGGATCTAGTAGCTTGGGTTAAATCCATGTCTTTTTCTTTACTATTACGTTTTAAGGTGATGATAACCAAGAGGTTTTTTGCCTTTAAACAACACACACAAAAAAGAATAATAATAATACATCGATAATCTCTATTTCTCCAAAATTCAACTTGCTGTTTGTACCCTTATAACTCGAAGACTACTGTCACAATTTTCATCCAGTTTTCTTTCCTATATAAGTTATATCAGTAAAACTTTAATCTGTTTAATTAAAATTGATTTGGTAGTTCCGAAGTAATAACAATATTTCCTGTGCCGGTAATATGAAAAACTTGAATTTTTAACACGTTTTGTTAAAATGTTCAACGACAATATATATCGTCACTTAAGGTGCAAAACCTTGTAACCCACAATTTCGCTAAAATTGAGTTATTTGCATAGCTGGATTTGTACAGCCATTCTATACCTTCATACAAAATCTTGTAAGCCACAGTTTAACCAAAAATATTTTATTGTACAAAAAAGAAATCTTGTATCCCACATGAATTGTGGCAATTTCAAGTAACCCACAATATGTGGGATACATGCTTTTGAAAGTTCATTCAAATCCTTCTATGCCACAATTCAGAACAGCAGACAGAATTAATGCTTTTAACCCACATTGCTACATTTTATGTTGAAAAAAACATTATCATCAAGCAAAAGTTCTTGGAAAAGGGTCACACTCAGATGGAGTGTGACTTTATACACAGTTCTATTGAAAGAAACATATGTTGTTAGTAACAAAAGTTGGTATATGATTTGAATGCTAACTGGAATTAAAAGTTGATTATAATCAGTGAACTAGTTCCAGAGTTGTAGAACTATTATATACTGCTAAGAAATCGAAAATCCAGAATTTTAGATACATTTTATTAAATTTTCAGCAACAGCACACATTCTGAAAGTAACAGTAATATGATTTAAGAACTATTTAAGACTAATTTTAGATTGGTGAAGTAGTTCCTAAGTTTTAACAATTTTTGACTAACTGTCAAGAGGAAATTCATATTACATAGTACATTTTCACATTTCAGCGATAACTCCATTTTATCATGAGCAAAGTTAGTATGCAATGAAAATGCTATTTAGAATTGAAAGAATGATTAAAATTGTTTCACAGGTTTGTAAGTTACGGGTACTTTTAGTTTGAACGCCGCCTTGGCAAGCGACTTCTTAGAGTACAATAAATACAAATAAATATTTATAGATTGTATATAAATATCATGATCAATGCACTTACCAATCTCTATAAAGGTTTTCCACTTTCCACAAGGGGGAAAAATCTAACATATTCTGGAGTCAAATATTGTGAATAAATTATACGAACATCTTCGCATTTGAATTCTAACAGTAACCTATACTTACTGGTAGAAATAAAAATATTGTTAACAAAGAAGCCCTCAGATAAAATATTTACGTCAGGGGCTCATTTATAGTGAGTATGGATTCGGCAGTCTCGAAGTATACAAACTGGATCTACACCTTTCTTCATCTAGTGTTTGTTTAGATCCTTCTCTTTCGCCTTTCCTATTAGCCCACTGTCGACCAACTCTGCAAATTTATTAAAAAGACACCAACTCTTGTTCTTCTCTAAACCTGTTATTAGAGTATTCAATGGTGGGGGTGTCTATTTTATGCTTTATTTTTTTCTATGTGATAATGGATAACTGTGAGGTTTTTCATTTTTAAACAACAAAGGTAGAAAACAAGATACAAATACTTTTCATCTTTGCTTTACTTATAATATGTAAAGAGTAAACACAAATAAAAATATAATTGCACACAAAGCCCGATTTCCATGTGAACAAAACCAAGGGTACGGCTTATATACACAAAGTAATAAAATTTTCTGTAGGTAAACTGACTTCCTCCTGGTTGTATATACATCTCAATGCCACAGTATATCTAGTTAGCTTAATTAATCAAGTAATACTGTAATTACAGCATGACCCAATTAGTACACGAAGACTAATTAATCAACTCTTATTTATACAATACATTTTGTAAAATGATGGAAAGTTAATCATCTAAAGTAACAAATTGCCTTGGTGCTTTCCCGACTCTCGACTCTCGCATTACCTTTAATTAGTTCTGTGTTTAATGTTACATGTATGACCAGGAAGTAAATGTATCACACAGTTGTGCTTGATGTCTTAGGACAGAATTAATAATTGGTTTAAATAACAGTTTATTTGTTTCAGAAATATGTTTAAACCTTTTTAGTTATTTATAATACAGTAAAACTAAACAGTGTTTTAAAATTATTGAGGGGCAATCTTAAAGTCAGAAACATGTGCCAAACTTTTGGTATAATTCATTATAAACCATTTATGATATAAAATATTATTTTTTTTTACTTTTTCACAAATATTTCCGTTTTTAAGGTGCTTAAAAAAATACTAGAGACAAAATCTATTTAGTATTACATTTTAAAGAAAATTAGGCTAATCAGTACATAATTGGTGAAATTACTAAATTGTAACTTAACCTTAAAGTTCAAATTGATGATTTTTATACAATTACCGATAACTAGAATAATTTTATAGATTTTGATGAAATTTTAAGAGTCTAACTTTTGATATAATGAAACAATTTCAGGTTAAAATATTAAAACAAAGTAAAAACAGTTAATTGGGGGAAGTGGGTCAGAGGCCTTATAAAAATATCCAAAAGGGTTATAGAGATTTAAACTATGATTCCCTTTAAGCTTTGGCTGCATTGGGGTGAGATTAGGTATATTTTTGGTGGGTGGGGGGTCAAAATGGTGCTGAATATAAAAGTATGGTAATTATATAGTAGAGTAGCCTCACTTCAAAATCAATTTTTATGGGTTTTATTCGTCAAATAAATGTTGGAAAAATATTTTACTATCGAAAAAAAAGTGTCGGAAAGATGATTACATAATATAATTACATAAGTTGTTTTTTCGTGAAAAAATTAACTCTGTGTTGTATTTCATACACATGACATTCACTTCAATAAACGTACGGAAGGTTAGGCCAGGTGGTTTTATATATATATATATATATATAGTACCAGGAAAGCCGATCTCCGATCGGGTTATTGTCTCATCTACAAAAATGTGGGCATGTTATAAGTTATTTGGATTTGTTATAAGTACAATAATTATCTCTCATTATGAAATTTTTTAAACTATATTTTAAAACTTTTATTTGTAGATAGAACTGTGCCATGTTTTCTATACACCCCACTTAATTATAGAAACAATTTTGTTTAAAAACTTTTACTACAATCTAATATAGAATTTCTTACTCTAACATAATGAAGTATTTTAATTTATTTAAAGCTATGCATTTTTAATTTCTATATGATATTTATATAAATTTTGAGTCACTTTTGATTTTTCTATAATCTTTAAAATTTCTTGGAAGGTATCGTAAGATCCTTATTTCAGCTAATTAATATCAAAGGATTTTTGAATTTTTAAAACCTAGCGTTAGGCAAATAATTGATTTAAAGATTGTTTCATTTATGGTGAATCTGGTTTGTTTTATTGACTTTAGTTTGATTTTAATTTTAGTTTTATTATTTTGCTTTGAGTTACACTCAATTATTTTTTATTTTTGAACTTGTTTAACATTTTTACTCTTAACACATTTTACTTTTGGAATAGACTTGTTATTCATCGGTTGGTTTGATTATTGTCAGAAGACTGTGGCTAGTTTTGAAGCATCTCCCTCACTTATTTTTATATGGTTAATCATTTAAAATTATTTTCGTATTGTCTTTGGATTTCATAGGATGATATTTACCGGATTTTTTCGATTGGACGTTCGTTTTTTGTAATTGTGTATTTTTCCTTGAAACTCTTTAATATAATACTTCCGTCCAAACAACGTTTCGTGTATATCCATGTATTGGCCATTATTTTCTGCTGGTAACAAAATTTTTAGACTGTTTCTTCTCTTAACTCTTGAAAATGCTACGTAAAGCATGCCATGCATGAAAACTGGACTTCTTAAATCAACACCAACATACTCAAATGTTTGGCCTTGCGATTTATGAATCGTCATGGCAAATACGGGTTTGACTGGAAATTGATGTCTTTGCATTGAACATCCCAGCTGACTTTTGTTTGATTCAAGAGTTATTCTGGGAATATGTACTTCTTGTCCAGCATGTTCACCAGTTATAATTTTCCCTTTAATTATATTGTTGCATAACTGGATAACAGTGAGTCTAACTCCATTACAGAGGCCTTCCGCAAGATCTAAATTTCTCAAAAGCATAATTATTGTGGTTTTTTTTTAATTTTAGCTCATGTGGAGGTAAATCTGCAATTTCAATTGAATTTAGAAATTCAGGAGTAAATTGAAATGTATCTTCTGCTGGATCTTTTACTGAATCATAGCTTTTATATTGCTGACTTTTACCACCTAACTTTTCAATGATTTCAGCATTAATTTTGGCCACGTACTTATTTAATGGTGCTAAGATTGCTCGGTCTTTCATATTTCCATATTGTCTGTTAAGCAGGCAGTTGCCAAAAACTTCATCGATTAAATCACCATTTGAAATGATATCACTTGAAATTTTAATTTCATCCAACTCGTTTTTTGGAAGTTCACCATTCCCAACTTTTAGAGGATAATTAGCAAATTCTAGTTGCTCCGGATCAACACACATATTTTATGTTAATGAAAAAAATTTAAAATTAGGCCACAAAGGGCACTTTTTTATTGACAAATCCACAAGTTCACTTCGATTAGCTCTTGGTTGAACTGGCAAGCACTGCCGAAAGTCTCCTCCTAGAACCATAACTTTTCCTCCAAATGGTAAATTTGGATTAGCTATACTTCGTAATAACTCGTCTATGTTTTTAAGTCCATATTTAGGAAGCATAGGAGCTTCATCCATTAGGAAAATATCAATTTTTGCAAGCTCTCTAGCTTTAGCTGATCCAGGTTTAATATTCGAAACAGATTCAGCAGTTAAGGGTACCTGAAGGCCACAAGTTTTATGAGATGTATGGCCGTTTGGCACAAGCATTGCTGCGATTCCTGTAAAAGCCATACACTTTACTTTGTCTTTGGTTGGTTACTTCTACAAAGGTAGAATACGTCAAAATGTTTTTTTTTATTTATTTTTTTAAATTTAAAAATACAATATATCGGTGAAGGGGATCTCGTTCTGGCTAAGAAATCCCGTTTTTTACGAAAAATTATATTCAAAAGAAAAGTTATTAAGATTTTGATGTATGATGGAAAGAATTTAGTTCAAATTGTTCGCTATGTTTAGTTTCGTTACCTTAAATGCAATATTTCTCCGGTTAAATATTGTTTAAATTTAAAATAAAATAAAATATGTATACAAAACCAACCAAATAAAATTTCAAAATTTTTTAATGCAACAACGTTAAGAGAAAAGTTATTGCATAGTTATGAGATCACACTTACATGAATGTTTTAAATTACTGACTACTCACACAATTTCTTTATCAATAATTTTTTTTTTAAGAGAAGGAAAAATCCTCAAGGACCATTTCTTACCTGGGCCCTGTGCCCAGGTTGTGCAGGACTCGTACTGACTAAAAAAAACCTCCTCTGTTTTCCAGGGCTTTTTTGCCAAACACGGAACCACCTTCCGGCTATACCCATCGTGTTGGCAAACCCTCGTTCCTAGTTCTTCTTTTTAAAGTGGACTAATGGTCATGCTGCTTATGGCATTTAAGGCTGTATGTTCAAAAATCTATTTTGTTAATAAATATTTGTTATTAAATAATAATGAATGGTAGCGTGTAAAATGTTCAAATAATGCTAATTCAATGTATAAATTATGCCATTTTTACTGATAAATGAGCAACTTTTTTAGATCATTATAAGGATCTTTAATATTTAATCTTTAATATTTTGATGTATGATGGAAAGAATTTAGTTCAAATTGTTCGCTATGTTTAGTTTCGTTACCTGTGTAGTTCTAGATACAACTTCGGTCAATATGACCACGAAATTCACTTTTCCTCACACAAAAAAAAGACATCTAGCTCCTTCAGAAGTCCCACAATAAAACGTTACGGTATTTTAAGCTTGCCGGTTACAACTGCATCGTTTTGAGTCGTCCATTCTTATTGGGCGGTGAATCCGTTGTCAAGGCAACAAGTTTGTTTTTCAGTGTTGGTTTACTTTATAATAGGCCAAATTATATTTTGGTATTTGAACAGAATAATCAGTCAGTGAATTATTTATTCAATAATGATACAATTTTGGATATGATAAAGAGATATTATTAAAAACTTTATTATTTACATAAACACACTACATATAACTTCTCTGCATCTAAATAATTAGTTTAAATACAAGTTACATATTAACTTATTTGAGATTATTTAATTCCTGCTGCCAGCTGATTGCAAATAGGTACATAGGCTACATACAATTCCTTGCTCGTTTAATAGAATTTTCGAATCGTAAAAACTCATAGAAAATGATTTTTCTCGAATTTTTGACCACTTCCATTGGATTCCTGATGTTGAAAACCCTTTATATACAAAATATGGAGAAAATCTTTAGAGTCGTTTTTGAGATAAAATGACTGGAAATAGGTACATACATACATACATACAATTCCTTGCTCGTTTAATAGAATAAGATATATATATATATATATATAGCAACCTGGCCAAACCTTTCGTGACATATAATAATACAGCCCTACATATTTACAGCAAAGAAAAAATTATTTATTCTTATGAAGTAAGGTATGTAGTAGAGGATAAAAAAGTAAAACAAGGAAAATACGGCGCCACTTTAACCTCCTAAGACCCAGAGGTGAACACTAGTATATAGGCCTAATAGCCTGATGTACTTTTAAAAGTACATAATTATATTATGTAATCATCTTTCCGACACTTTTTTTTCGATAATAAAATATTTTTCCAACATTTATTTGACGAATAAAACCCATAAAAATTGATTTTGAAGTGAGGCTACTCTGCTATATAATTACCAAAAGTATTATTACAATTGCTATTTCAAAATTTATTTAATTTTTAAAGGTGCTCCATTTGTATACATTACCTAAATCATAAAAAATATAACAGAAAACAATAAATTATGCATTGTTGCACCAGTATCCACACTTTCCAGATTCTAGAAAAAGAATTTGAGTTGTTTTAGAAAAGTAAAATCTGATTTACCAGTGTCTAAATCAAAAGACAATTTATTCCATAATTTAGAGGCTAGATATAAATAAGATTTTTTTATATGCTTCCAAAAAAGGCATTGGAACTTGGTGTATGTAATTCCGTAGTCATGATGTGTATACATTTATATTCCCCTCATGTTACCACTCTTTACAAAAAACTCTTAAAATAAATAATTGACACAAAAGTAAGATTTTTTTAGCCTCACAAAATACAGAAAGAATGTCACACGTAAGCTCTTAAATTATATAAATTTAATAATTTCCTTTTGACCAATCATTAAGGGTCGTAAGATATTCCTGACTGCAACCTTGAATTTACAAGGGCAAAATAAATGGTTTGTAAAGCCAACAACGGATATACAGTGTGTCCCACGAAAGTATTTACATTTTTAAACAACCACCAAGTACATATGCATCAATCAAATTGTAAGATTTTTTTTCATACATATTGGAAACATCCAAAAGTGTACCAACATATTTTTACGCTGATATCTGCAATATAAATAAAATGGCGGCTGTTGACAGCGATTTATGGTTTAAACGATAGCAAGCAATAAAATGACTTTTTATTCTCTTATAGACTTTAATAACTTTTAAATTTAATTACCACAATATAACAAATAATAAAATTTCTTTTTATGATAAAACATGTTTCTTAACAACAACAAAAAAAAAATCATTCAAATTGAAATCCGTCTACTGCTACGCACTGGTAGCATCGATGAACAAAAGCCTCAAAGGCATTCCTGAAGAATTCCCTAGAGATGTTAAGCATTTCTTCTTCTATTAGCCTTTTTAAATCTTCATCGGTTTCTTTGTCGTGAAGTATACTCTTTCTTTTAGATAACCCCACAGAAAAAAGTCACAAACTGTTAAGTCCAGTGATCTAGACGGCCAGCCATAAAATCGCTTCCTCTTCCTATCCAACAACCAGTTAACTGAGTGTTTAGTAGATTTTTCACTTCTCGAGCATAGTGTGGAGTGGCATCATTCTGCTGAAATATGCAAGTCTGCATTTCTTCAACGGTTAAATGCAAATAACATGAGTGCAAACACTTCATGATACCTGGGCCCAGTAATTGATACCTCTCAGAAATGTTATAGGAACAAACTTCATTAGCTGACAGTGCTGCCCAAACTGTAATGCCCTTTGACCTAAGTTTCTTTTCTTCTGCAATATGAGGATTTGTAGTACAGTAGTAGTTAACATTGTGTCTATTTACTAAACCATTAGGATAAAATGTAGACTTGTCTGAAAATACCACACGAAGATGCTACTCATTGTCAGTCTCGTAATTTTCAATCACTTTGGAACAAAACTCCACTCTTCTGTCTGGGTAATTTTTAAGAATTCCGTGTACTCTGTGAGGTTTGTAAAAAACTTCACCCTATGTTTCTTGATTATTCGACGTACTATAGATTTAGGCACACCAGTGCTTAAGGATACTTTTCGAATCAATATGGGTATACTAGGAGATTTTAGAATAGCAGCACACACATTTTCGGCCACTTCTAAGTCAGGTGGCTGCCAGTGATACTTTTTCTGTACACTACCAGCTTCAAGTAGGAGTTTCCTCCACTTTATGATGGACATGACTGAGGGAGGTTCAATCATAGGATTCTTAGCTTGAAATATTCTGTGTGCTTCTTTGTCATTATTAAAGGCAATAGACCAAGCATAGCAAAAAACCTTCTGCTCTATCATAAACAATGTGGCAAATAGCTAGAACAACCTAGGTTATGTTTGTTGCCTAAGAGAACACAATAAACGTTGTCAACAATGCAATTATCTGAAATAAAAGAAAAAGCTGTTTGTTTAAAACAACCAGCTGTTAAAACATTTGGAGACTTTATATTATTTTGTTCTCTGGTGGCAGGCGCTGTCTTTTAAACTGCATTTTTTATCAACAGCTGCCATTTTATTTCTATTGCAGATATCAGCGTACAAATTTGTTGGTACACTTTTGGATATGTTTCCAATAAGTACGAAAGAAATCTTACAATTTGGTAGACGCATATGTACTTGGTGGTTGTTTAAAAATGTAAACACATTTGCGAGACACACTGTATATATTGTAAAAAATAAAATTTCCTTAGAGTTGAAATCAGTTATTCATAATTTGTTAATATGAAGGTTCCAATTTTGAGTTTAATTCCAATTCAATATTTCAGTTAAGCTTACCTAATAACGTTAGATTTTTAAACATTATATCTGACAGAGTATTCATTTGGTCAGATATAATATATTGTTCTTTTAATTTTTTTTTTTTAATGTTTCAAAATTATACGATATGTGTAGAAATTATTATGATCTAATTAGATGTTATAAATATGAAAGGAAGAAATAAATTTTGCAACACATATTATTAGAAAAAGAGCACATCTCAGAAGAAATGTAAGATTGTACGAAATAGTACAATCTTACATTATAGTAGCAAGGATAAACAGCTGAACATATTGAAAATTTTTGACATATTCAAAGTAAAATTAAAATGACAATATATTATGAATGATCAAATAAAATAAGCAGTCATATATAATGTTTAAGAGCTCATTGCAAAAAGCCTTAGAGACATATCAGGGATATTAGAAAAGTGTAAATAATTTTCCAAATTTACCCAAGATCATAGTAAAATGATACCTTTTATGTAAAAAATGAATTTTTCAATACGGCTATGACATATATTACCAGAAAATTAAAAATAGCTAAATTGTGGATATCCAAACCTTGATGTGTTAGGCTGTTTAAGATATCAGCTGTTATTCATTTAGTCTATAATATGTGTTGTTATTGTGAATAATAGGAGATGGCTACTAACCTGTTGAGGCCTTATCATCTGAGGATGCATAATTTTGTCCCCCCTAGGTGGTGCTCTCTGCCTTAAAGTTTGTTGAGTAAAGTTAATAGTTTGTGACTGTGACACTGTACAATAGGCTTCCCCTGCATTGTTCTGAGTAGGAGCTAAGGGTGATTGACTAAAGTACATCCCTTGTTGTGCTGCTACAGAGACTGCTCCTGGTTTCATATCTGTAGAGAGGTTTTGTGCCATCGATACCTAAACACAAAATAGATAAATTATTATAACATAATTTGTTATTTTCCAAATCATACAAATTGGAATGTATCCAAAAGAACCTAAGAGTTGGATACAATGAGCTTTGAAAAAACTGGGTAATAATGAACATAGATTAAAGTAAGTCTGGCATTGCCACGGAACAACATCATGGCAAGGCGCTTAAGGTTAGGTTAGATTAGATATCAGTAATAAGCAAATTCAGGAAGAGAATCAGAGATGTGGAGGAATAGTTCAAAACTCTTACTTCATACCCCCTAACCAAATTGAATCTGACCCATTTTTAGACAGGAGAAATAAATAGAAGGTTAGGTACAAGCAATTCGCAAATTCAGGAAATGAATGAGAGAAGTGGAAGACCACCTCAAAACTCTCACTTCATGTGTCCCTGTAATCAAATTGAACCTGGCCTTCTCTTCTTAGACAGAGGAGGTTAAGTTGGGTGCAAGTAATAAGCAGATTCAAGAAGAGAAAGATAGAGGTGGAGGAGTAGTTCAATACTCTCACTTCATGTCCCTCTAAGCAAATAAAATCTGCCCTTCTCTTCGTAGACAGGGAGAGTAATAGGAAAGTTGGGAAAGGTTAGGTTGGGTGCTGGTAATAAACAGATTCAGGAAAAGAATTAGAGAGATGTAGGAGTAGATCCAAACTCTCTCTTCGTGCCCTACTAAACAAATCGAATCTGACCGTTTCTTCTTAGATGGGGGGGGGAATAAAAGAAATGTTAGATTAGGTTATGTTGGGTCAAATAATAAGCACTTTCAGGAAGAGAATGAGAGAGGTGGAGAAGTAGCTCAAAACTCTCACTTCGTGCCCCTTTAAGAAAATTGAGTTTGACCTTCACTTCTCTTCTTAGACAGTCGCAATAAAAGGAACATTAGATTAGGTTAAGTTGAGTACAAGTAAAAATCAGATTCAGGAAGAGAACGAGAGAGGTGGAGAACTAGCTCAAAACTAATACTTCGCCGCCTCTTACCAAATTGACTTTGACCTTCTCTTCTATTCTTAGAAAGTGGCAATATAAGGAAAGTTATATTAGGTTAGGTTAGGTTGGGTGCAAGAATAAGCAGATTCAGAAAGAGATGAGAGATTTTGCAGAGTAGCTCAAAACTCTCACTTTATACACCTCTAAGCAAATTTAATCTGACCCTCTCTTCTTAAACAGGGGCAATAAAAGAGAAATTTAGATTAGGTTATGTTAGGAATAAGTAATAAGCAGATTGAGGAAGAGAATGAGAGAAATATAGGAGTAGCTCAAAACTCTCACTCACGCCCCTCTAAGAAAATTTAATTTAATCTTCTCTTCTTAGACAGTGTCAATAAAAGGAAAGTTAGATTAGTCTAAGTTGGGTACAAGTAATAAGCAGATTCAAGAAAAGATCGAGAGAGGTGGAGGAGTAGCTCAACACTCTTCACTTCATGTCCCTCTAAACAAATCGAATCTGTCCTTCTCTTCTTAGACTAAGTGTTAAAAGGAAAGTTAGATTAGGTTAGGTTGGGTACAAGTAATAAGCAGATTCAAGAAAAGATCGAGAGAGGTGGAGGAGTAGCTCAAAACTCTTCACTTCATGTCCCTCTAAACAAATCGAATCTGTCCTTCTCTTCTTAGACTAAGTATTAAAAGGAAAGTTAGATTAGGTTAGGTTGGGTACAAGTAATAAGCAGATTCAGGGTTTCATCACAGAGGATAGCCATTAAGAAAACACATTTATAGGAAGATGCCAAATTCATTTCGTATATTTTGGCTTATCTTCTGAATTTTCTTTTTCTCTATAAATCAAATTCTGAGGCAGATCACAAATTCAATTAGTATATTTTGGCTTATCTCGAGAATTTTCTTTTTTCTCATTTTTTCTATAACTCCAAATCTGAAGCCAGCAGCCATAATACCAAAACTGAATATTCAGATTTATTCAAAATGGACGATCTTGATAAAGCTATATTAAAATAGCTTTTAAGGACTCAAATAAAACATATCCCATCTTCAAAAAATGCCGATTACAGATTTATTGGTAAAGAAAATGAAATGTATCAATTTCGATCAAATTTAGGTTGTGTAAAGTTTAATATTCCAGGCCAGTGTAACAATTAGCAAGTAAAGCAAAAATTACTGTTCAGAAATAATAATTGACTATGATCATTAAAATTCCATTTCAATTATGGTATATTAGACACTATATTACTATTTATGGTACCCTTCTGTATCAACTGAAATAGTTTTGTAGTGGGGGGCTTGTAATACCTAATTATAAAATAATAATTTCTTTTGTTTTTGAGGATGGCTGTGTGATAAAGTTAGTGCATTGATTAAGCACAGTTTATTTATGAATCTGTTTTGAAACACTCATTAGATTATTCGTTCATAGAATAACAAAAAACAGCACTATATTATTTTGGCTGTTTGTGTTGGACTAGTGAATTGAAATCAACGTGCATGCATCTGTCTATGTTTACTGTAAGAATTTATTCAATCAAGTATGACTGAGGGAGGGCAAGCGAAGATGAGCAATACAGTAAGCACTAAGCAGCTAGTGCAATGCCAAGGCCAGACTTGCTGCCGGATGAGCCGATGACCCCCTCTCTCCCTCCACCTCTCCCCGTACACTTCCGGTCTATACTATACAGGTGGTCACCCGCACAATCATAGCGGCATTGCTTGCTTCTGCTTCTTCTCTAATGCGTAAACAATATCCAGTTCTTTCCTAACACAGAAATCTCCACGTATTTAGAGAGTACAGACAAAATATGCCATAATTTATTATTTTATTGATGCAGTAAACGAAGTTGTCGACCTCTGTTTTTGTGTGCTCATATGGAACCTTATTGCACAAAAACCTAATTGAAAATATCAAAATAGCGTCAAATAGTAAAATTACTGCTAAAAATGTGATATTCGTATGGTTACGTGATCCGGCCTTGCCGCGTCATCGACACGAGCGTAGCAAGTGGAAGCTCTTTCAGATAAATGTACAGCTTCGAGGGCTGCTAAGGCTGAGACAATGACACGAACTGTGTGTGTACATACACAATTATGAGGTTCAGAAAACCCATCAACTTGTTTCAATTCATTGTGGAAATACCTCAGGGGTCAATTTTAGGACCACTTTTATTTATAATTTACAAGAAATATTTAACACCTAATATCAGTTCTATAGTATGTATGAAGTAACCTGTCTCCTGACCCTTCGACTACCTGGGACAGGCCCAGGTCATTCACTTGCACTCTGCGACATCCACAGCTGTTTTCCTAAATAGTCACCTTTTAGTTTCTCCACTAGCTTAAGTAACTTTTTTAGCCGAATCTTAATTTCCGAAATTTTATCAAAAATTTGAGAAGTACATAAAAAAATAAGATCAACGATACTAAACAAGGGCAAATTTGATAAAAAACAAACAATAGATTATAGAGGGAATAAGAAATATAGAAGTAGTCTGTTTAAAGCTTTTAATAATAAAGTTGGTTTTATGTAACAATATGTTTTATCAAATTTGCCCTTGTTTAGTATCGTTGATCTTATTTTATTATGTACTTTTCAAATATTTGATAACATTTCGGAAATTATGATTTAGGTAAAAAAGTTACTTAAGCTAGTGGGGAAGCTTATAGGCGACTAATTAGGTAAACAACTGCGGGCGACGCCGAGTGCCGGTGAATGGCCCGGGCCTGTCCCAGGTAGCTGGAGGGTCAGGAGACAGGTTACTTCATACAGACTGTAGTATTATCATGTATGCACAGTTGATACCACTCCAACAGTTAAAACAAATAATTAAAATATATGACAGAAAATACTTTGCTTGAACTTTCTCCTGGGTTCACTGCAAACGGTTTGAAGTTGAATGGTAATAAAACAAGTTGTGGAATTTCAGACTGCTCAGATGTATTTTTGATATCAGCTCGGTACAAATGACCAATTTTTTAAGACTTCATATGGACTTTAAACTGGAAATCGAATTTATTCTATGCAGAAGGCTTAATGTTACCTGTTTCCCAATTTTATTATGGAGAAATACAGTAGGGATAGATATAATTTTTTAAGATTCAGAAGAGGTTACACCCCCAAAGAAAAAGAGGAGGTGGGGAGAGAAGAGATATCCCCTCCTTGACATGCTCAAGTAAAAGAATTTCCTGTAAATCATTATTTAAAAAACGGAACTATATTTCTTCCATCATTGTATATTTTGCAATGTCTTTTGTAAAAGTAAATTAGAAGTTATAATGATCAACATGTTCACCTATCCTATATTGTACATCGGTTGCCTAACAATCGCCTAAATTCCAGAATATAAGGGGGAAACTGTTTAATATACTTCCTGAAAATGTAAAAAATATTGAAAGCATCGTATCCTTTTAGGACTTCCATTAAAGAATATTTGATTTTCATATTATATTGTGGAAGAATATCATAAGAGCATTAACTTGAAAGTACTTGTTACAAGCTTCTAATATTATGCATATACTGTAGTGTTTGTTGTGTGAAAATAATTTGTTTTGACAATGTCAACCTATTTCTAGCTTGGCTAGGTTGTAAAAATATGATGACAGTAAGTTAAATAAATAAATAATATAGGCCTAGTCAACTAAAATAAAACATGAAACATTTTTTGTCAGATGGAAGGGGGTGCTAGTTTATGGCTTACCGGTTCTTAGGGACTTTAGAAATTTGGTATCTTAGGGAAATGACCGTATTTGGTATTAATGCAAGATGAAAAAATAGTATCTTTTTTTTTTTTTTTTTTAATCTTCTTAAAAAAAAATCTCAGTTATTGCTCCTACAACGAATTTGAAGTCGATGAGTCTCTATTTGATCACATAACCTCAATGTTAACACATCCCTATTTTAAACAATTAGTTACAAATACGCAAAGCATTTCATTAACAATGGTTTTTAATGAAACGTCACGAAAAAATAGTTCTGCAACAATGCCAAATTTCAAGTAAAAATATTCAAAGATAAATAAAAAAAAATAAAATAAAAAAAATTGTCACAAATTCAAGGTTGTTTTTTCTTGTTTTGTTAAAAAAGGAAGAAGAAGATAAAAATAAAAACCCCTAGCCCTCGAATACTCTAATAGCACCAGGATCGGAAAAGAACAAGAGTTACAAGAAAGACACGATAAGAAAGATGAAAGAGAGGGATCTAACCCAAGTCTACATGAAAAAAGTGTAGATTCAGCTAGGTCCCCTCGAGTCAACCTTGAAATAAGCTATAGTTCGTACAAACTTCATTAAAAAAAAATGTGTTTTTGTATAATGGATAGGTATTTTTCATATAAATTAAAACTTTTAATTACCCTAAAACTACTTATAAACAAAGAATAAGTATACAAAATAAAAACAAAAATGTTACCCCTTTACAAATTAACTAGGAATACATAATTTTTAAAATGGTTTCTATGGGCTCGAAATAATCAAGAAATATGCACGCCTTGCTTTCATTAATAAAGCCTTGCCTCTCTGGACTTTGCTACCCTTTCCTAGCCAACTGGCGAAATTCGTGTTACCATATACTAATAATGCTCATACTTTTTTTCTCATTCTCTTTTCTTATTATAAAGTTTCTTAGAACTCTTCTTATTTTAAACTAAAATCCATGTCCCTCCGACATTTTGACTATTTATCCAAGGCCTAACACGTTTTTAAAACACATTGTTTAGGTTATGTTTCAAATATTCGGAATCGAAATTTGGCATAGTTATTAATCTGCATATAAGAGAAATCATTTCGTGTAGTTACAACCCACCAATCTATTGTTTAAAATAGGGGTGTATAAATTTGTAGGTTATGTATCCATTCATAAAATCAACGGATCTCATTTTCGTTATATAACAAATTAAATTTGTTCATAACTATTTTATTTTTCCTAGGAGTTATGAAAACCTAAATTAAGTTTTTTTAATTAAAAAAAAAAAAAAATTGCAACTTACAATCAATTGTTGAAAAATAAGCTTACCTCAAATAGGGACAAATTGTTTGTGCAACTTTACAAAGTCTCTAAGAACCATTGCAAACAACCCTCCCCAACTAAAAATGTTGTCTTATTTTAGTAGCCTAAAAGCAACTTAAATTTGTAGGTGCCGTCTGTCTAAAGCGTGTATTTGGACAAAAGCTTCATCCAGTCTTAATACATGGAACGAATGCAGTTCATATTGGATTCCTTTACTATTACTGCATATCTTCTTACCGTGTCATTCTCATTAGCCTAGTCGGAATACAAGAATAAGCATTACGTAAATAAATTACGAAATTTGTGGTCATAAATAACAAGTGACCCCAGCCCTATCATACCAATGCAATACCAGCAGATCCTCTAAAATCCTTTGCAGGAAATGTTAAATTGTATTAGTAGATCAAGGGGGTCTTATTCAGTAGAGTTAAGTTTGTTCAAAACAGTAATTACACAGGATTTCTTAACCTCGTAATTGTGTAAATTATTTTCTTGACATAGGCTAGATCCACGAGCTTCGTAGATGTTATATTAAAGAATCTTTACTCGCTTCGCTCATCTCAGTGTCTCGGCTCTAGCGAGCGTCCTAAGTACCCGTGTCGGTGACTCACCCTTGCTGGGTCTTCTATAGGAATTTCCTTGGAGGTCAGGGTTCAAAATAATTTGTTTTGACAATAACTTCGCTATTTGTCATCGTAGAGAGGTGGAGTTGGTACCATTGCATGCAGAATTGAAATCTGAATCTTATTATCTAATTTAGCGTGTTATATGTTTATTAATACACGAGATGTGAACACAAAAGGTGTTATAAATGGCTGCTATTTTGACATTTTCAATTAGATTTTTCTGAATTTAAATAGAGAGCACAGTATAATACTCTACACCAAATTCCATGTTCCTAACTTAATTTTTGTACGGCGGAAGGACCACAAAATCACTTTTTCGACTTCCTGAGGCCATGGAACGTGAAAGATCTGTCAAAAAACAGAAAGTAGAAAATGTATGCAATAACCAAACCTAACGTATACTTTGTATAATGAGTAAATAAAAAGTTTCTACAAACGTATGTCCAAAACTGCTTAATTTTCCGTCTATCTGTGGTTTGTAACCGTTTCAAAATGGCATCCATTAAAATTTTTTGAATGTCAATTATTTGGAAAACTGTCGGTTTTTTAATAAAATGTATGAAACAAATGCTGCTGCTTTTTAACGACGAAAGAGATCAAAGGAAATCTAAGAATAACCAAAACATTCATAGTAATGTACTTAGAACACATAAAATATGTCCAGCACTCTGCAATCAACTTAAAAACTAATCAAAACTTGACTTATTAAGTATAGGATAATCAAGAAAAGTTCTAGTACAATCGCCATGAATTCTTTTGTAATAAATTGACCTATATCTCGTCTATCCTTTCACTTACAATAATAATAAATACATTATGTTCCCCCATTAAAAAAAACCCCAAAACATTGCCTGATTACGATTTTAATAGTTTAAAATGTCCTTTGAATACTCTAATTTCGCCAGGGTCAGAAAAAAATAAGAGTTGGTCAATAGAGACCTGAGAGGAAAGGTTTGTCGTGATATTTGGCATTACAATAGTTAAACAAACAAAAAACAAGCGTATATGAATTTAACGCTGAAAAACTTGGTTTAAACGACAAAATTTATGCGTCAGGGTCGGAAGAGATTAAAAGTTGGTCAATAGAGACCTGATAAAACCGAAGACCACTATTTATATCCTCACAATTCCCGTACCGGCTGAAATAACTGAAACTATACATATTTCGACTGGAGGGGGAGGCTAAAATTTGAAATTTTTTAATCAAAATCACAAAAGCAGATTAAAAAAAAAAGAAAGTAAAATAAAACATCGTAATTCGATTTGGTATTACGATATAAACTCCAAATTTGAAGCTACATAAAAAAAAAATGCCTCGAAATTCGACCAAAATATCTTTACTTGAAACCGACGCAATAGTCTTAATCATTTTTTCCTGCTGAAAAATAGTAAATCCCAAATTTAGTTATGTTTTCCCGCATTTCCTTATAATTTGCATCGACAACGTAAGTTCTGTCAGAGAGAGAATTGGTACTGATTTAAAAGCAAATTGGAAATAAATAGTTTTTAAAAATCACTGTATTTCCAAATTTTTAACAGTTCCTTCGAAACAATTACTAGGCAATCCATATATTTTTGAAGTTTCAGCAAAAACGTACATTTTATAAATTGGTACGTAATTAAAATGTTATTTAAAATTGAAAGAATTATTAAAATAGCTTCACAGGTGTCAAAGTTATAGTTTGAACACCGTCGTGTGAAGCACTCGCGGGAGTTCACAGCGTGAGTTGTAGCCTGAGCTATGACCTTTAGATAACATTGAGTCGAGTCTATTGGATTGGTGGTGGTAATAAATGATTCGGTTTGTAGGTTATGTTTTAATCAAGCGATCACTCTGTTTTAAAAAATAATTAAAAAATTTAACACAACAAACAAACTGCAAAGAAAAAAGTTATCAGATTTTTATTTGTCTGATAAGACGAATTGTAAATGAATTCCATCATTGATTGAAGCGCAGAAATTAGAAGCTGTAGTGCTGCCGTCTAACGGTAAACATCTGGTAACTCCGACTCCTCCCAAACTAGCGCATTCTGAACTTGAACCCACAAAAATACAACGATTCGACCCACATATTCAGCCTCACACGTGCGTAAGCAATTGTACATATTCTTAAATATAAATTAAATTACTCCATTTAACGGGAAAAAATCGGCCTTACACTAAACTCTTAAGTAAAGGTTTTTTGTAAATATCCAGGGCTCAAAAAAATAAATAATATATTTAGCCCTTCTGCGGCTCCCTTATAGCATAGAAGAAGGAATTATAATAAGAAAGTCATAGGTATAGGCTCTAGCGTGATACAAAATATCCTTAATTTGGCTACTGTACAACAGAAAGCGCTAGTAGCCAATAGGGCTTGTGATACAGTAGCCAAGCCTTTTTGTCCCGATGCTTCTAGCGTTTTCTGTCGTCCAGTAGCCAAACTAAGGATATTTTGTATCACTCTGTTTACCAAGGGCTGTGACTTTCTAATACTAATTCCTTCTTCTATGCTTATAGTGAAAACGTGCTTGGCAATCCTGAGAGAACATGTAATCTTGGTTTAGATCCCTCTCTTTCATCTTCCCTATCAAATCTAAACTTGACCAACTCTTGTTCTCTTCCGACTCTGAAGCTTAGAGTATTCGAAGGCTAAGAGTCTTTATTGTGTGTTCCTTTTTTTTATCTTGGTCGTCTCAAAACGACAATGAAGTGGGTTTTTTGTAATAATACAAAGTACAGGATATGTAAGCGGAAACCATATTATATGCACACAAAGCCCGATTTCTATTAAGGCGAAGTCTCGACCACATAAATCCGTTTAATATAGACCACATTTCTGAGCATATTTCTTGATCAACTAGCTAGGAAACGTCATTAGGTTACAGTTTCAAAATAGAATTATATCTTAAAATACGATAACTATATAGGATGAGTCGGATAGGCCTAGATTACAAATAATCTGACGTAATATTGTGTTGTGTGGAGATAGACTGTCCAGTGAAGTTATTGATCAGTACAAGACACAGAGAGTACATGTAACAATATAACATAATATACTGCCTGAGTCTAAACCAAATCAATAACAACGGTAGGCCATTAAACTTGCACGATTCATTTTCATTACTGAGGTTTTTAATTGACGAGCGTCAGAGCGAAATTTAGTAAAAGCATCAACTGATGAATTTAACATCCTGGTATATTCCAGAGAAGACGTAAAGAAATCTGCAGAGATTAGGTTTTAAAAACTTTGTCCTTGGTTTGATCAAAAATAACAAGTTCTGTGGGATGGTTCGACAATTCTGTTGTCCTTACCACTTGATGGGACAGTAAAAGACGTATTTTCATATTTCTGTTTATTATTCCGAACCAGAAATCTTGGTAATTTTTGTGCGTGTCTCCTCTAAAAGCGTTCCAATTTTGGTCAGTATTTAATCATATTTCATTATTATTTATCCAGCAGTTGTAGTATGGAATTAAAAAAAAAAAAAAATCAACCTTAATTTATCCAGTGACGTTTCATGGCTTACGGAATTCGTAAAAAATATTTCGCACAGGCAGTCCTTCTTTCATTGGTATCCTTACGTAAGGACGATAGCAATTACAAAAATTAGGACTCACTTATTTGGTATAAGATGGGAAGTGAGGTCTTGCTTGTTCATAGAAACGTAGATTATTCAGAAATATCGAGAAGAAAAAAAAAAAAAAAAAAAAAAAAAAAAAAAAAAAAAAAAAAGTTGAAAAATGTTTTGATTGCTTAAAATTACCTTAAAGGAAATATTCAGATGTACAGATTTTAATTCTGCGTACAGTAGTGCCAACATAAAATCTTTACAGCTAAAAATATCGAAATTACGACAAAATTTTAATTTCACACCTTGGCCTCCCAAAAAGTTTGGTATTTGCATAGTTACAAGGCCAATCCGAGCCAAGTCTCAAACAAGAGTGTATGCTTTTTCAGATACATAAGTTTTTTTTTATATCCATTACACTAAAAAAGTCGAGGGGAGGGGTGGAAACGTTATCAACTGGGTTCGAACCTACGTAACCACGGACGGTTCACTAGTACGAACTGCAGCGAGATAACTGTTCGTTACGCTAACTGAGCTACGCTGCTTCCAAGGTTAAAACCAGGATAAAATTTATGAAATAATTGCAAATAATAAAAACGAAAACAAAATAATAAATAAACGTCAGAAACTGGTTAGGGTCAAGAGTAGCAATGTTGAAGGATCTCACGGCAAAGAAAACTGAAAATAAAAACAAATCGGAGAGAAGAGGAAAAGCAGATACGAAGCCAGTGGATGAAGGAGTTCTATTGGAAGAAAAAAAATTGAGGTTATGTTAACGTAGGCTGAAACTAATAAAAAAAATAAAGGTTTTGCAACTTAGAGATACAATAAACAGGCATATTTATTTACCCCCCCTCCCCATTTATATTCCTTTGATAAGTGCATGAATTAGTTCGATATTAATAAAATGTAAAATCACAAATCTATTCGGATTTTTAACTTTTTTTTTTAAATAGTAAATTTTGAACACAAATAATTTGTTATTTTATATATTCTAATTATTATAAAGATTAATTTAGGCCTATAAAAATATCTTGTGTACAAATACTGACGTAATATTGTGTTGTGAGGAGATAGACTGTCCAGTGAAGTTATTGATCAGTACAAGAGACAGAAGGGTATGCTATCTATACATGTAACATATAACATAATATATTACCTGAGTCTAAGCTATTCTGTCTTTATACCAAATCAATAAGACGGTAAGGCCATTAAATTTGCAGGGTTCATTTTAACAACACAGTGGTTTTTAATTGACGTCAAGCGTCAGAGAGAAGTCTGCAAAATTTAGTGAAAGTATCAACTGATTAATTTATTTTCTGATAAATATTTACTACGTCCTGGTAGACTATATTCTAGACAAGAGGCGAAGAAATGTGCAGGAATAAACAACGAGTAATATCGAGTAGTAGAAAAAAACACGCACTTCAATAAAAAGTATGAAAACTAAACATTTCAGAACCTTCCAGAAACACTGTTTTTTATGTTTCAACGAATTAATTTTTTTTTAAATTTCATGGGGTTACAAAAAACGTTGGAAGGAAAATGGGGGGTGTAAGGAATTGCATTTACATAACAATGACACTGTTTTATTCTACGAGATTTCATATTAAACTTATAAAACAAGGTGCAACCCGCCAATAAATCATTGAACTTTTATATTTATCCTTGAATGGTGTTTTGTTAAAGTGTACAGTAGCTGTTATTTTTTACTTTTACTGCTTGATCTATGAATATTATAGGTCACGTCACTCACAATACAAGGAGCAACCCGCCAATAAATAATTGAAGTTTTATTATTTCTCGATGGATGGTGTTTTGTTCAAGTGTACATTAGCTCTGATATTTTTACTGTTACTTCTTGATTAATGTATATTGTGAGTCACGTTGTTCACAATAAAAGATGCAACTCGCCAATAAATCATTGAACTTTTATTATTTCTTGATGAACGTTTTTTGTTCAAGTGTACATTAGCTCTGATATTTTTACTGTTACTTCTTGATTAATGTATATTGTGAGTCACGTTGTTCACAATAAAAGATGCAACTCGCCAATAAATCATCGAACTTTTATTATTTCTCTATGAATGGTGTTTTGTTCAGTGTACAGTAGCTCTAATATTTTTTTACTTTTACTGCTTGATCTATGAATATTATGGGTCACGATGCTCACAATACAAGTTGCAACCCACCAACAAATCATTGAACTTTTATTATTTCTCTATGAACGGTGTTTTGTTCAGTGTACAGTAGCTCTATTATTTTTTTACTTTTACTGCTTGACCTATGAATATTATGGGTCACGATGCTCACAATACAAGTTGCAACCCACCAACAAATCATTGAACTTTTATTATTTCTCTATGGACGGTGTTTTGTTCAAGTGTACAGTAGCTGTGATATTTTTTTACTTTTACTGCTTGACCTATGAATATTATGGGTCACGATGCTCACAATACAAGTTGCAACCCACCAACAAATCATTGAACTTTTATTATTTCTCTATGAATGGTGTTTTGTTCAGTGTACAGTAGCTCTAATATTTTTTTACTTTTACTGCTTGATCTATGAATATTATGGGTCACGATGCTCACAATACAAGTTGCAACCCACCAACAAATCATTGAACTTTTATTATTTCTCTATGAATGGTGTTTTGTTCAGTGTACAGTAGCTCTATTATTTTTTTACTTTTACTGCTTGACCTATGAATATTATGGGTCACGATGCTCACAATACAAGTTGCAACCCACCAACAAATCATTGAACTTTTATTATTTCTCTATGAACGGTGTTTTGTTCAAGTGTACAGTAGCTCTATTATTTTTTTACTTTTACTGCTTGACCTATGAATATTATGGGTCACGATGCTCACAATACAAGTTGCAACCCACCAACAAATCATTGAACTTTTATTATTTCTCTATGAACGGTGTTTTGTTCAAGTGTACAGTAGCTCTATTATTTTTTTACTTTTACTGCTTGACCTATGAATATTATGGGTCACGATGCTCACAATACAAGTTGCAACCCACCAACAAATCATTGAACTTTTATTATTTCTCTATGAATGGTGTTTTGTTCAGTGTACAGTAGCTCTATTATTTTTTTACTTTTACTGCTTGACCTATGAATATTATGGGTCACGATGCTCACAATACAAGTTGCAACCCGCCAACAAATCATTGAACTTTTATTATTTCTCTATGAATGGTGTTTTGTTCAGTGTACAGTAGCTCTAATATTTTTTTACTTTTACTGCTTGATCTATGAATATTATGGGTCACGATGCTCACAATACAAGTTGCAACCCACCAACAAATCATTGAACTTTTATTATTTCTCTATGGACGGTGTTTTGTTCAAGTGTACAGTAGCTGTGATATTTTTTTACTTTTACTGCTTGACCTATGAATATTATGGGTCACGATGCTCACAATACAAGTTGCAACCCACCAACAAATCATTAAACTTTTATTATTTCTCTATGAACGGTGTTTTGTTCAAGTGTACAGTAGCTCTGATATTTTTTTACTTTTACTGCTTGACCTATGAATATTATGGGTCACGATGCTCACAATACAAGGAGCAACCCGCCAATAAATCATTGAACTTTTATTATTTCTTGATGAATGGTGTTTTCTTCAAGTGTACAGTAGCTGTAGTATTATTTACTGTTAATCTATGACAATTGAGGGTCACGTCGCTTACAATTCAAGGAGCAAACTTCCAATAAATCATTAAAGTTTTAAAATTTCTCTCCAAGTTGTTTTGTTCAAGTGTACAGTAGTTTTGATACTATTAACTATTACTACTTCTGTGTCTATGAACACATTATAGACAGTAACCACCATGAGATTAACCAGAACGATTATTAAATGTATTTTAACATCTAACGAGCAAGGATTACTGTTCACAAAAACACTAATTATTTATTGAATTTACTGTATATTGCTGTTCCTTCCTAATAAATATTCTAACACTATAATAGTGTTAAATTCTGTATTATATTTTATTGTATGGATGGCTTAGCTCTTAATCTGTGAATCATTGAAGTATTTGTTGTGATTATGTATGATTAGATATGGCATAAATAATTCGATTTGTTTTTTTCTATAAATAGATAAATTATGTTTTGCATGTACAGTAATTAATTTGATCTAACTATAGTTTTTATTTGTGATCTTATAGTTTTATGTATTTGATTACAGTATTTGGAAAGTATTTGAATACTCTTTTACTAATTTCCAAAATAACAATGGTTGTCTCCCTCGTGAATCAGAACAACCCGAGACCATGAAATGTTTACTGAACTCATCCATAGTTTGCACCAAAAACCTCACGATATATCGAATTATACCGATTTATATTCAAACCACCGATTGATTGGATCTAATTTAGGATGTGGGCATATTTTGATCATAACTTGGATTAAAAAAAAAAATTAATTATGGGTAGCTGCCATAAAAAAACACTAAATTACGACTTTCTCAAAATCCTCTAACAAAAAAAAAAAAAAAAAAAAAAAAAAAAAAATCGAAAAATGCAGGTTCATAAGTTATCGGTAAAAAAAACAGAAATAGAGCACTTGGCTTTTCTGAAAAACATAATTTCTTCGAAATGTGAAGATTATAAATAAATAAACTCCAAATTGGAATATGGAAGACTGAGGGGTCCATGCTACATTACTTTAAAGCCAGTTATTACATTAATAAAACCCGTAGTCATTCATTATGTCCAACAAAACCAGAACATATGTATTCTGGGCTAGATCTCTCTCTTTCATTTTTCATATCGGGTCTCTCTTGATCAACTCTTGTTCTTTTTCGACTCTGATGTTTTAGAATATTCGAGAGCTAGAGGTCTTTAATTTGAGTTATTTAAAAAAAAAAAAAAAAAAAAAAAAAAAAAAAAAAAAAAAAAAAAAAAATTAAGGCGATGATGACAGAAAGGTAAAACAAAATTAGAACCAAAAAGAGAAAATTTACAATTAGGGTGTACTTAAACCAAATCTGACCAATTTTATAAAATTTTATTCATATCACACACCAAAGTTTTTTTTATTGAATGTTAGAATATGTAATAAAATATGTAGTTAGATTTTTTTTTTCTTTTTTTTTTTCTTTTTTTTTTTTTCCAAAAACAGTTTCCATTTTTTTTAAATAGACAATTACCTAACTGACATTTTTGATGACGATTATTAAAAAAAAAAATTTTTTTTTGCTTTTAGGGATGAGTAAGTGAAAGAATTTGTGCAATTTCTTGCACCATTAGAAGTTATCCCTGAGGTTGGTGTTTTGTTCAAGTGTGCAGTAGTGGCATTATTTAATCTTACTTCTTGGTCTATGCAATTTTTTTCATAGCGTGAATAAAAATAAAAATAAATCTAGATTTTGTACATTCGTTCGAAAAAATCATGACTGACCAAGTTCACGTTATTTTATTTCAAAACAATAATAGCTAAATTAAAATTCCTAGAAACTAAAACGTTACTAAATTCAAATCCAGTTTCTCAGAGATGATTTTATAAATTACCTTAGTTTTCCTAATTCATTTGAACTAAAGTTAATGGGTCGCCACTTGCTTGAACATTTTCAAATAAAAACGAATTATCCTTCCAAACTACCGTATGACCCAGCTACACTAAGGAAGTACACCTGTGCACATATCCTGCCTTAAAAATAAACAATCTACTGTACGACTTTGGTTGTATAAATGTTAATACAGAGATCAAAGTTTATAGAAACCAACTAATAAGCCTACATAGTCCCACAAGTAGGGTAGATAAGAGTTGGGGTA
This sequence comes from Aphrophora alni, assembly GCA_963513935.1. NCBI lineage: Eukaryota > Metazoa > Arthropoda > Insecta > Hemiptera > Aphrophoridae > Aphrophora > Aphrophora alni. The sequence goes on from OY740774.1 coordinate 73,111,449, forward strand.
GTTATGAACTTTGACCTCACCAGTGAGCTGTGTGCATACTAACTGGACTGAAGAGGGGTGGAATGGGACTTATATTTGTGTCCTAAAACAGTTGCATCCGTAACAGAAAGTGAATTTACTATAATTAAAGAACGAAATAGTACATTTTTAATATTTGCTTGTTTTTATTGAAAAGGAAAAACCTATCGGTCATCACTGTCTTATAAAAAAAAGAAGAAAAGAACATAAAATAAAGACCCCTAGCCCTCGAATACTCTAATAGCGTCAGGGTAGGAAGATGAAAGAGAGTGATCTAATCCAAGACTACACGAAGAAAGTGTAGACCCAGCTAGAGTCCCTTGGAATCACCACTTTCGTATTCACTCCAATGAACTCCTGAAGAGTAATTTGTGTAATGGTTCTGCAACAGTAGACCTTGCTAAGGTTCTCGAGTCCGTCACACCTGCATTCGCTAAGAGTGAACCTCCGAGAATCGGGTCACAAGAGTACAAAATTTGGTCAAGAGAGACTTGATAGGAAGATGAGAGATGGAACTATCTAACCCAAGATTACATGAAAAACATTGTAAATCCAGCTAGAAACCTTGGGATTGCTACGTCTCTATTCATTACAATGAACCCCAAGGGGTAATTTGTACAGTGGTTCTAAAAAACAGAAGACCTTGCTCTTTAAATGTTTTAACACTTTGATAACTTCCACCCATTTTTTGGAAAGTGATTTGAATATGTCCAACCATAATGCCTTGTGCTATCCCTATGATTGTGTCCTGCCCCAAAATGCCTTTTTGTAAGCTTTTAGGATACAATCTCTATTACTTATTTTCAAGATGATTCAATAATTCTTTCTTGTTTTACAGACAAACTGTAAAAATGTCCTTGGATTTTTTTTTTTTTTTTTTGGATTAACTTATTTTACTATTTTCTGTTTCTTATTTTATTTTGAGAATATGAAAATCACACTTTGAAAAGAGTTCATAGAACATTTTGTACGAAGATAATAAGTTATTCTTAATTATTTATTACAAAAACAGTGAAAATATAATAAAAATTCACCTACAAATAAAAATAAATGTTTATTGAAAAAAAAAAGTAAAATGCTCAAAATAAGCTTCCAAGACCGAATAATGTAGACTACTTAGTTCAATGACACAAAGTTGACGTAATGTTACCCATAAATTTGGACATTAGGGTGTCTAAATAGGTTTATCTGTGTTTGCCGATATATCGACAGCTGGGGCTCAAAGGGTTAAATTACATTCGGTTTTTGTAAACATAAGGTTATTCTATCTAGCGCGAGAAAACATTGGATAGACCAAGAAGTAAGAGTAAATAATGCCACTACTGCACACTTGAACAAAATACCAACCTCAGGGAAAAATTCTAATGGTGCAAAAAATTGCACAAACTCTCTCACTTACTCATCTCTAAAAGCAAAATAAAAAATAATCGTCATCAAGAATGTCAGTTAGGTATTTTTCTATTAAAAAAACATGGAAGCTGTTTTTGAAAAAAAAAAAAAATATATATATATATATATATATATATTTAAATAAGGGCCCAAACTTATTTCACTTGTGCCATGAACCATCGTCAATGTAAAACGTATTTCATTAAATACGAACTTTTAATGACGGCCATTAAGGTTTATTATTTTTAATTGTGCCAATTAATTATTCCAGAACTGTAATATTTTGTCCTTGCCATTTTGCACACGAGTTTGACTAATTAATTACACATGTCGCTAAATTTGAACGAAATCTGTAGAATCGATTTTGAGAAATTCCGTGTTTTATACAGCCGATTTTGTTTTACCAATAATTCACAAAAAGGAATTTTAAGAGATATGGCGACCAATATGTTTTGTTTAGGTCTTTAGACGTTGGGCTTCAACAAAACTTTATTAAAATCGTTTGTCCTATTTTGAGAGAATTGTATTTTTTTTTTGGTAAACCCCATCACAATATTTGAATAAAAAAGAAAACGGAAAAACTTCCTAAGATAAGTCCGAAATATGTCCACTACAGAATTTAATAAAAAACTGTGTATGAATTTGTGCTGCAACACATCACCCCAAAAACGACTTTATTGGATTCAGTGGACTTCAGAAGGGATATATCAGCAAAAAAAAATAAAAATCAAAAAGTTGACTTGGTTTTTTTAATCCAACAAGTGTATACGCGCCAAAGAAAAAGGTTAAATGTTTTATGGATAGCTTGTTCCCTATGATTGTGATTTACCACTCATTGCAATTATACCAGTATTAGTAAATATCATGCAGTCCCATCATAATTTTTTTTGAAAATTCTAAAATAAATTCCCCATAAAATGTTGTCGAAATTAGTAGAGTGGTTGTTTAGATATACTGTAGGCCTAAAAGTGAAACCGTCAAGAGGATGGACAAACCTTAAATCGTAAACACGTTGGAGTAAATAAAATCCCCGAGACAGTCTTCGCAGTAATATACACTTTACAAAGGCATAAACATCGTCTAACTTATTATGCCTAGTCATCACAAGTGTGTTTCTAGTGAACAATGACAGTATTATGGTTGATCATTTCGCGAAACTAGTTGGTCATCAAATAACTCAGAGTTGAGCAAGTTTCTCAGTTAATACCAAATAACACTTATATAGAACATAAAAACACAAGAATTAAAGATTAAGTAATAAAATGTAGATTAACATTCAGTAAGCTGGAGTAAATAAAATTCTTGTGAGAGTTAATGGAAAAGTTTTCCTGTAGTTTGGTCATTTACTAATATAAACATTTTAGACCAAATTGCTCAAATACTACACTTAAAACCTATAGGAATTCACAAATCAAATGTCTGTTTCTTGACAGTTCAATCTATTTCAATATTAATTTATTAAAACAATCAATTTATAACAGCTGATTCATTAAAATAACTGTAAAATTAATTTTTAGGTTAGGTTAACCAACTACGAAATATTATCAACTTAATGTATATTATTTCTGTTATGTACTACATAGGCCTATTAAAATTTGGTGTAATCGAGCATTTGTCATAATTTGTTTAAATAAAAACAAGGTAATAGGTGCCATCATGGTATTTACCCTATCATAGAAAGTAATAAAAAAAAAGTAGGCTAACGAGTTCCTCTAAATGTGACTAACGCACAAAGGTTGATCTAGGCCTATTGGGCCTTGCAAGAAATGTTGAATTGTATTGATTGAGGAACTCGGTAAGTTAGTTTTAAAACAGTTGTTTACACAGGTTTCCAGAAACTGGTAATTGTCTATATCACTTTTTTCTTGACGTTGGTTACGCCTAACGAACCTTGTAGATGTGTATAATTAAAAATTTCATTCGCTTCACTTGTGTCAATGTCTTTTCTGGCGCACCTCGGAGCTGTGAATATGTCACTCACTACGCTCTGCCGGATATTGTAACTATACTATCATTATTACTATTGAGGTTAGGTTACGAAATTACATTTTTTTGAAAATAATTTCGCTATTTGTTTCATTTTAGAGTGGTGGGGTTGGTACCATTACATGCAGAATTTAAATCTAAAAACTTGTACCTAATTTACCGAAATATGAATAAAAACTGTTTAAAATGGCCGCCATTTTAAACAGTTTAAAAATTTCAATAGGGAATATGAGCACAATATAGTCCCATATAGGCTCACGAATTTCATATTCCGATCTTTAATTTTATGGCCACTAACTTGTCTAAGTAGAAAAAAGACAACGACGAAGAATTGACAATTTACTGCTTCAAAAACAGCTGTTTTCAATACATACATTGAGATGCTAAAGTTGTTCTTTTAGTCCTAGGACTTAAAAACATCAGCTGAGGTCGAGGTCATCAGATGTTATTTAGTTTATACGAATTAATTACGATTATAAAGCATCAATAAAAACAACCGATACTCTCGATTGTAAATAACCGATAAAACAGCTGTTACCATCGATATGAAGGTAAATAGGTTATAACATTTTAGTTTTTGTGAAATTGTATTCTTATATTATTTGCAGTATAACGAAAAACATAGTTTTTCAACACTTGGGCCAAAAGAAGCCTTACGATCATCGCTCATTTTCCAACTCAAGTTAAACTTGAACTTGTATTGAAAAGCTTCACTTTTGGTCCTAGTGATGAAATATACTGAGGCCATGACACACGAAGATCAGTCAATAAACGGAAGTCAAAATTTGACTTTGATAATTTAATTATCCTAATGCTATGTTGGTGTTTTTCACTTTTTGAATGTTTTAGATTTATCACTTGATAACGGCAGTTGATTTATAACGACGAAACGTAGTGTATTTTTTATATACAAAAATGATAGCAAATGTCCGATTAAACAATATTAATATTAGGCCTATAATATAAGATAACAGAAATACTATATATATATTTATATTATGATGATAATCTTTCGTGGTTAGATAACCTAACCTAAAATTAATTTTATAGTTATTCTAATTGATCAGCTGTTATAAATTGGTTTGCAATAACAAATTATTAATGTTGAAATGGTTTGAACTGTCAAGAAACATACAGCTGATTTGAGAATTCCTATAAGTTTAAGTGTATTTGAAGAATTTGGTCTAAATTTTCTGTATTAATAAATAACAAATATACAGGAATTAACTATTACAGACTTATGATCTGGATTAGGAGACACCATAAAAACCCGTTTAGCCGTCATTTTTTTTAAACATTCCTAATATTTCTTCTTTTCCTTTTTTGTATAAAAGCGACAATCTTTCGGTCATCATCGCCTTTAATAAAAGAAAAAAAGTGCATAAAATAAAGACCCCCTAGACCTCGAATACTCTAATAGCGTCAGATCGGAACAAGATTTGGTCAAGAGAGATCTGATAGGAAAGATGAAAAAGATCAAACACAAGACAACAAAGAAAAAAGGTGTGGATCTAGCTAGTTGCCTAGGGATTGCCAAGCCCGTACATACAAATTCTATATAAACTATTTACAATTGAAGGTACTCCTCCAACTAATAAAATGCCTGCTAAGCAAGGTAAGATTTTAGTTGGTTTATAAGATTATCTGGCAACCTGTTGTACAATCTGAGACCAGAGTAGCGCATCCCACTCTGGAACAGCCGTGGTGATTGGGTATTGAAGCATTCATGGAATATCCATGTCTGTACCGATTGAGACCAATATAATTACTTTTCAAAATATAAATATACAGGAAAGTGTTACAAATTTTAATTTTTTTTTTAATGAATTTTTACAAGATTTGTCGATATTTTAAAATTCCAAATTATTTTTATTATTTTCTCCTGAAATCAAACAATTTTTCCAAACTCTACAGAATTTCCCCAAAGGGAAATATCTAAGATGAGAGGCGATATATACAAAAATGTTTTGGTTCTAATTCAATCTTGAGTATTGTAGAAAACTACCAAGAAATTATTAGTTTCCCGTTTTTGTCCATAACTCGGTTATCCTTGAGATATGAAAAGAATACAAAAAATCGATTTGTTTGTCATTAAAAAAGAAAATTTGTCGTCTTGTGAATTTTTTATAAAGTTAATGGTTTTCGAGATATTCAGTATTAAATATTTTAAACTGCTGCCATTTTTAAATATACAAAATACAATCTCTATTTTCGGTATTCTTATAAAACGTAACATACAAAATCCCTGTACTAAATGTGAACTTTTCTATCCCCAAAGTTATAATATTTTGTAGTAAAAAAACAAAATGGCAGATCTGTAAAACTAAGCGTTTACTGACAAAATTTTATTCTTTATTAGTTGTTTTACTTTAACTCACAATATGCTGTGTGTAGGGGGGAATGGGGGAATCCCGGTAGTCAGGTAGCCCCGGTAGGTTGTGTATTGCCATTCTGACAATATTCTTTCAATGTCTGATGGGTGCTGCGATATAGTGGCGTTCTGGTGAACTAAAATTGCAAACGCCGCCATTACCGAGTCAGTAGTTTTGGTTTGACGACGCTCTGAATTTTCAGGATGTGTTTATTCTAATTTTTGCCTGTTTTCAACTCATTGTAAGTACCATTTGCTTTTAAATTCAATTATTGTTACAAATACCATATGTGGTATATTTTGTTAGCTTCAATTTAATGTAGTATTCGTATAGTTTTAACATTTCTGTTAGGGCCTTTAGGTTAGTTTTCGTTAACCAGACCTTTTGGGTAATCCCGGTAGATCACGATGGGGTAATGGCAGTAGCTTACCGGCGCTCCCCCAAACAGACGGTAAAACTATAATAAGCCAAATAATATATTTTTTTTACGTTAGGCCTAATACATTTTATGGATCTGTTGCAGATGCCAAGAAACTATAAACGTAAGACTACCAGGGGGAGCTGGGGGGAAGAAACCCTAAAAGAAGCTTTGAAAGCAATAGAAAATGGATCATCAATAAATGCAGCTAGCAAACTATTTAAAATTCCATTCAGCACTCTTCAAGAGCGTAAACAAAAGTCTAAACAGACAAAACCTATGTTAGGGCGCAACAGCACCTTTTCCTTGGAACAAGAAGAGGCTCTAGCTACCAGAATCAAATATTTGTCTAATATTTTCTATGGATTGTCAACTCATGAAGTAAGGCGAGTGGCTTACGAGTTCGCGGAGAAAAATAATATACCTCACAGATTCCCACAAAATGAGCGTTTGGCAGGCCGAGACTGGCTATATAATTTCTTGAAACGGAATCCCTCTGTGGCTACCAGAAAACCCGAAGCCACGAGTATCAACAGAGCTACTGCTTTTAGCCGTGAAAATGTAAAAATATTTTTTGATAATTTAGAACAGGTTTATGGGAAAACTATATATTCAGCAGATCGCATATACAATGCAGACGAGACCGGAATCACTACCGTTCAAGAACCTGGTACCATTTTGGCTACAAAAGGTAAAAAAAGAGTAGGATCCGTTACGAGTTGGGAGCGGGGTAAACTTGTTACGGTAATGTGTGCGATGAGTGCGGCGGGAAATTTTGTACCCCCGATGTTTATTTATCCGCGCAAAAGGATGAGTCCCTTGCTGAAAAAGGATGGTCCACCATGTGCCATATATGAATGTTCCCCTAAGGGCTGGACAAACGAAGGCCTATTTGCAACCTGGCTTAAACATTTTGTACATAATACAAAATCGACTGTGGATAATCCAACACTATTAATATTAGACAATCACAACAGCCGTACAACTCTAGAGGCTTATGATATATGTAAGGCCAATGGAGTCACCATAGTGTCATTACCTCCGCACTGCTCCCACCGACTTCAGCCTCTCGACGTTACGTTTTATTCACCCCTTAAAGGGGCATTTAAAGCAGAGTGTGACCGGTACATGAAATCCGAGAGGCTGGTAAGAATTACCCCGTATGAATTAGCAGGTCTTTTTAACCATGCATATTCAAGAGTGGCAACCGTTGGAGTTGCTGTGTCGGGTTTTAAAGTAACTGGTATTCACCCTTTAAACCCAAATATTTTTTCTGATGTTGACTATTGCGCTGCAGATGCACTTTTAGATGGACCAAACCTGACTCTTCCAGTTGTTGAAAATGACGAGGTGGAAATAGAGACCAGGGGAGCAGCTTCAGTGGCACTGAGCAGTGCTGAGCACCAATCCTCACAGCCAGAGATCAGTGACCAAGTTTTGAATGTCACATTTGAGGACCTAATCCCCCTTCCATCAACGTCTTCTGCTCCTGCAAAATTCAAACCAAGGGAAAAGCAAAAATCGTCGATTTTGACGTCAACACCTAAAAAGAAAGAGTTAGAAATTGCAGCAGAAAAAAGGAAGAACAAGGAATTAAAAAAAGAAAATGCAGAACTAAAGAAACGAACAAAAGATCTTTTTCGTCAGTTAGATTTACCAATGCCTACAAAGTCTATTAAAAAAGAGAAGGCGGTTCAAAAAAAGAACTTAAAGCCTAAGAAAAATAAAAACAAGAAGATTAAGAAAGACTTCTCAGACTCCGACGATGAAGATGCAAATGGGCCTATTGACGAAAGAATTCTTTGTGACGATGATGAAATGGATGATTTACCAGGAACTGAAAATGAAAATACATGCTTTGTATGTGGTGAGTTTGGTCAAGATGGAGAAATATGGTACCGATGTACAGGCTGTGGCATTTGGGTGCATTCGTTGTGTAGTGCAGCGGATTCACCAGAGGCATTCCTATGTGACAAGTGCATTAAGGGCTAATATGACTGTCCCACATAGTAGATTAAGATTTTTTATCATGTAATATCATAAAATAATATCATTTAATATCTTAGATTCTAAAATATATTTTTCCATTACTCTTCAAATGCAATTAATACACGCAAAGTCTGATTGTTAAGACTGACATTTATTCAACTTATGTTCCTAATATTGTTATAGTATTTCTTATAAATAAAGAGAATTGAGTGTTTTATAACAAAACTGTTTATTATTTATTACATCCTCTAAAATAGGGAGTCAAATAGCTATTCAATATAACATTTTGATATAAAACATTTTATCCATATAAAATACATGGCCAAATACTCTACTGTCATTACCCCAAGGGTCGGGCAATACCGGTAGATGTAATAGACATAGTTGTTATTTTTTTATATTTTGTATTTAAGTGTTAGACATGTAAAATATTTATGGTGTAAACTAGACATTCGAATCTATAAAGGAAGATATAAATAATATGTTTGCATTCGTTGAATGGCATTTTGTGAGGGGAATTGCTTAACTTACCGGCATTCCCCCATTCTCCCCTATGTTGGAATCTTGCATCCACCATTTAACACACTTCCTGACATAACCTATTAAATGATATTTTGCTCAGTTACCAAGTTTGAATAAAAATACAATATTCCACTTTTACTTTAGTCTAACAACCGAACATGACTGCCTGGCTGAACATATGAAAAGTATAAAAATACTAAACCAAGACAAATGCACATTATGTGAATGCCCGAACTGCATCATGGACAAGGATCATCTTCTGGTCGGTCTGCAGGAAGCTGGACATGGATAAGCAGAGGAGAAAGGATTTACCTGGTCTGTACTGGGAGGCACGACAGAGGATGGCGTGAGCCAACTGGAGCCGTTTGATAACAACAACAACTTTTACTTTTGTAAATATCCCCCCCCCCCCAGGGGCGAATAAAAACTTGACGAAATGTACAGTAGTTGATAGAATAAAAGAATTAATTGTATTGTGCTAAATTTTATTTCAATAATCAAAAACTTCACTACAGTATTTGATTCCTCTGTACAAAAAATTAGAATAACTATTTGTTTAGGATTTTATAATTATATGAGAAATTTAAATAAATACCGTTATCTTGGAAAATTAAAATTGACCTAGTAATGAAACTTATGATTTGCATGATAATAATTTAATTAAAGTATAATTAAAAAGTAGAATAGGTCTGTTAAAAAAAAAATAATTAACAAGCTTTTTTCAAAGATGCAAAAAAATTTAAATAAAGATAATTTTTTTTTAAGAAGTATTTAAAAGTAAAAAATAATTGCGTCGCCAAATAATTACTTTAACAAATTGTTTATCTATGTACGACTGCAGAAAATCAAGACGTGCGCACTTGCATACAATCACTTGATAAATTCTTAAATTTTGACGTAATATTATATACCTATCTGTAACAAATAATAATGCTGTATTGTATTTAATCATTTATAACTATAAATATTATATCTCGTTTTAAAGCTTCTTTCAATCAATTTAAGTATGATTAAATAAAATAAACAGCCTATAGTACGTCGCTTATTGCAACATCAAAAAAATAAAACTTTTGCAACTCGGCGATCATCACTCGCGAAATCTAGAGTCTATGAGCGGTCAGAGCTCATAAATATGACTTGCAAAAAGACGTCTCTGGTCTTACTTGAGAGGTAAGACAAAATCTGTCGATTTGAGACTTCTGAAGGTCTTATGAATGGTGACGCTAATATGTTAAATATTATCAGAGTATATATATATAAAAAAAGAAAAGATTATTACAGAATATTATAATTCTGTATACATATTGAATAGTTACAATAACTAAGTCCAATATATTATAATATTAGTCAAAATTAAGAATTTGTCAAGTGTGTGTATAGATAAAAAATTTGTTAAAGTAATTTTTGGCAACCCAATTATTTTCTACTTTTTAGTACATCTTTTAAAAGTTTTTTAAACTTTGATTTAATTTTTTTGTATCTTCGAGAAAAACAAGCCCCCCCCCCTCTTAATACTGACCCACAGAATTATTTCCTAAAGTTTAACAGCTTACTTATGAGACATCTATGTATAACTACAATTTAATGTATTATTGTGGCATCTATAGTAATACGTAAATGAAATCATTTTGTTGAGAGTTGAGTTATTGAATAACGGAATTCATCATTAGTTTTAATTAATCAAAACTTTCACAATTTTGACTTTTTTAATTTTAAAAATACGAATATAATACGCAAAAAAATACGTTTTTCAAATGACCACTTGTGATCGTCATTTTAAAGCTCCAGTTAAACCCAAACACACTGTAAAATACGTCTTTAATTTTTTCAACTGCAGAAAAAATGGCGTCCATAATGTTATCTAAAGTAACTTTTTAGAACAATTAGGCTTATTTTTAATATTACCTAATATAATAAAATACATTATTTGTAAGTATAAAACTTTAATAATAAATATTAAAATTTATTATTATTATATCACCATCTGTTATTTTTAATTGTTGAGAAAAATACAGTTTGTCATTCGTTTGGTGTTATAAATAAATATTGAGAATGACTTGTGAGATGATATTAGATAGAAAAAAACTCAAACACAGATCTTTAAAAAAATACGTTTAACTTAATCAAACGCGTTACAACGACAAAGTCGCCATTTTCAGTGATACATTTGGTGTTGTTTACAAAATCTGGTTGTGTTTATTTAGGCCTACTAGTCAATTAATTTCTATAATCAAGCCTTTTTAATAAATACCTGTATTTTAAATTTCATAAAAATCGGATAATGAATAAAAAAATGTTAATTTTTTACACTAAAATTAGAACCCCCCCCCAATAATAATAATAATAATAATCCTTTTGCAATGTGCGATAGAAGTTCTATCTAGATTCACAATTTCAGCATTCTACCATTTACCGTTTAGTTCGTCTGATAAGTGTTAAATTTAATATGGGAAATACTATGGCGTAAGTTAAACGTATCACTCTGTGTAAATCAACTTCCATTCAACTAAACTACCGTTTACATATAGTGGACCCTCCCACCGCCATACCACAGATTGGAGTGAACGAAACTGCACTGAAAACCTTCTTCACCAATCCATCAACCCTCTCAACCACCAAGGTGTAGTCAGATCGGTTCATCCAGACTGTAGTTTCACTGAACAACCTCTAACGTTCATATCTCTCAGCAAAGAAATACAGTGATTTTTTTTTTAAACTCAAGCCATCCGGGATTAAAAATGTTAATCTGATGCCTAAATTTTGGTACCCAAATTATTGGACATTCTGTATTACATATTACCAGCAATATGTATCAGGCATTGTATACAATCTCTAGGCATTATATAAATTGCCTAAAACTGACAAACAAAGGATGAAATCAACTATATTTCATACTTTGTCTAGGCATTCTATAGAATGCCCTTCAGTTCAGTTTCAGAGTTTGAACTGGTTTTCCATGACTTTCAGGTTAGGTTGGATTCATTTACTTCACTAAATATTTGGTACACATATCCTATTTTCTCCATTTCATATTTCTCGTATTGTAAATACATAATTTTCTGAGCAAATCTGTTTATATAATACTTTGCGTGAGAACACAAAATGCCTAAACATTACACAACGCCTAGGTAATGTAAGTAAGGATCTAGGAAAATTACTTTTTTCATACATTGCCAAAATGGAATTCCTAGGTATTCTATAGAATACCTGGATTTTATATACTGTGACCCCAAAATGGTGGCTATAAATTACTCCTATGGTTATTTGTGAGTATTGCGAAGTATATGGTGTTAGCCTTCACGAGGTTAAATATAGCGAGTATGGGATTAGTAATCCCTAACTCATCTTACTACACGTTTCTTTACCTAGTCTTCGTTTAAATCCCTCTCATCTTTTCTATAAAGTCTAGCCTCAGAAGCTCACTAAGAGCGAGTACACAGTGTGGCAAGCACGAGAGATTCTCTATGGATTTACACCCTCATGTAGTCTTGGATAGATCACTCTCCGTCATCTTTTCTATAAGTTCTCTCTTGAACAACTCTTAATCTTTTCCGACCCTGACTTTGGTTATTCGAGGGTTAGGGCTTTTTATGCTCTTTTTTGAGGCTAGATGACCGAGAGGTTTTTCGAATTTAAACAAAAAGGGGAAAAATCCCATCGAGTCTATCTTGATCAACTTCAACCGAGCCTGACGCTCTTAGCGAATTCAACGGCTACGAGTTTATTGCTCTTTTTCATCAGCGAAGTTTTTCACCTTTACAAGTAAAAAAAATATACAAAGTCTACAATATCGGCATTACCACGAAATATATCGCAATAGTTACAAGTGTTTGCGCGTGCGCACTACACGATCTTTATGTACTTTATTACCTGAGTAATACTGTCGCGAGGGGACCGTATTGCGGGAGAGTGGACATGCAAAGTGACATCTAACTGGACTTGGAGTCAACAACATCATCTCTCTATTGTGTACCCCCCCCCCCATACATTGATTAATTATATACCGTACTGTGTCTATCTCTTGTGAGCAGCTTTGACAGATAATCCGTACGTTGGAAATACGGGCGCCAAACACGAGGAAATATGCATTGATAATGTTTTTAAAGATGTTTTGAGCATTGAACTTGTCACGCAGTTAATATGAAAATTTAAATTTTTGGTCTTATGACACATTTTTTACTTACTATGCGTAGTACAGTATACACAAAAAACGAAGTGTGGTAATCGCAAAATTATCGATCTCAGTTTAACGAACAGAAAAAGTAATTTTCAATAAACCCAGTCGTCAGTCGTACAAGCATGATAGCGGCCACAAAAATTAAGATAGAAACATGACATTTAGTATAGGGGATTATAATGTGATCATTTTCAATTTATTTAATTTACTCTATCTTCTACACAAAAGTCAAATTGTAAAAACAAACACAAACATAACAATAAACTAAAATACACTGCAGTCATACAATGCAATAAAACAAAGCCATAGAGACAATGGCACAATATATATTACAATGTGTACAATATATTATCCTTTCCTTTTTTCCCTCCCTCCAATTAATAAACATCAATAAACAATAATTCCTAATTAAATTTATAACATAATTCATAAAAATATTTAAAAACATTGGTGACGGCTTTTAATTTTAAGATCTAACATTGGAGCCTGTTACCTCTATTGAACCAGATTTAAGAGATAAAGGGTGCACAAATTCCTTCACCGATTAAAACTATCCAGACAACAGTAGTTGCCTAAGGCTGCTGTTAAAAGTCTTACAATTTTGTATAATATTGACTGGCAGTTTGTTAATCAAAAATCCACCAGCTTGGAAAGGAAATTTACTGTATAAGCTAAGTCTGTGTTGTTTAGCATGATAATTACCAGCTTATCTGGTGCTAAATTGTGTATGCCCTTGTTCTGGATATGAATTTGAAATAGAAAAGTATATAAATACTTGAAAGTGTAAGAAACCAAGTTCTCTGTGCATTTTTTTTTTTTTTTTACATGAGTGGAATTTTCTAAGTCCTGCTACAAACCTAATAGCTTTCTTCTGCAGGACAAATATTCTAAGTAAATTCTGAACAGATGAATTCTCCCAGAGTAGATTTCCCCATAGCTTAGATGGGAGATATACTAACCTCTAGTAAACGGTTAAAAGAATAGAGGGTGTGCAATATTGCTTTAAATTTCTCACTCTCAAATATTTTTGGAGTAATTTTTACACTGATACTGTCAATGTGATTATGCCAAGAAACCTATCAATATGAAGACTAAAAACGTTTCTTAGTTTACTTCATCTAGTTCTATCTCTTCTAGAAAAACACTCTGTGCCTGGTTTAAGTCCTGCTCTATAAAATAAAATACAGTAAGCTCAGACTAGGATTGTGTCTGGTATAAGGGGCGTGTCCTCCCTTCTACTTGCTTCTCTAGCCTGACTTGACGGTACAACCCATTCCAAAAAAACTAGGTACACAAATTACTGCTTAGATACATTTAATTCCTAAAGTTACAACTTCGTGACAGACGTTTGTAAACTTTTATTCTTATTTACACCGATAAAAGAAACGAAAATAACGTACACATTTACACAGAACCATTTGAGGTCTATATTTTTTTATTAGGGTTGTACCGCTGAAAGTAAATGCAACAAACAAAGTATCGGGGACTCTCTTTTCTTAGTCTGGATTTATTGCCAAGTTATTTTCAGTCAAACACTGGTTTGTGGCATTTGCCTGTTAGGCTTTTTGTTCTAAGATTTGCAAGGAATTTACTTGGAAAGTCAAAGTTGTATCATCAGGTAACGGAATTAATTTATCAACAATTATTGCTCATTTATATAAATTTAAAATAATACTGGCTTGAAAACTGATCTTTGAGGGACCCCATACTTCAACTGAATCTGTTTAGACAGCCTTCTTTCAACAGAAAGATATGATGTTCTACTGTACATATACAATTCTAACCATTAATACAGGTGGTCTGCGAATGTCAATCTATTCACAATTATTAAGCAAACATTTGAAATCGACACAGTCAAATGATTTTAAAAGGTGCAGAAAAATACTATGGAACTCTATTGAAATTCAGAAAAAATATAATTGAAAATGTCAAAATTATTATGTCTCGCGTGTTATTCAATTTATAACAAACTAAACTAGAAACAAATTTGCTCTTTTCATTCGACATGTAGTGGTACACACTTCATCTCTTTACGATGAGAAATAGCAAAGATCGTAAACTATGTAATTTTGAAACATGACCTCCTAATTTTGCAGGACATCTAAATTTGTGGGGACACTGTTTCAGTTATTTTTTACCTTTATAATTTTGTTGTTGTTTCATCTTTTAATTTTTTATTAACTAATTATGAGGGTTTTTTTAAAAATTTTGTATTGAATTATATTGGATGTAGTCTTGTAAAATTTAAAAAATAATAATAATATTTTTTAATATAACATAATTTACACAGATATATATCAATATTATAAAATTATTTCATATCTTTAGCACTCTTAATTTACATTATATTAATATAATATCACAATTTTAATTTTTCAGGGAAACACCGCTCATATGTCGTAAAACAAATGTATAATATAATTTTATATATCCATAAAAAATTTGATTAAATAAAATTGCAAAGATATATAAACAATAATCATTCTTTATACCTTTGGTATGTAAACAATTTTATTGTTTATAACAATGATAAGCATTCAAGCACAAATGGGTGGAGGGGGGTCTTTGCTGTTACTAAGAAGCAACAACCCAGGTTATATTTTAATTTTATTTACCCTTGCAGATTTCCAAACTTGGTTCTTAATTTAACCGAGCTAATTGATTTGATAACGCAAGCCTGTTCTATTTTTTTTTTTTAATTTCAGTTCACGTGGGCCAAGTGCCTCGGCCCTCGAAGCTGTGTAAGTGAAGATAGCTCCGCTCGCTCTGCTCGTGTCTATGACTCAACCCTAAATCCTCATAACTATATGAATATTATATATTCTCGAGACTTCAAGGGTTCGAATTTACATTTTTGACAATAACTTCCCTATTTGTCGTAGTAGAGAGGTGGAGTTGGTATTATTATATATGGAATTGAAATCTGCAAATTTTGATTTAATTTAGCATGTTGTAAGTTGAATAGACGAGATATTAACAAAACACTGTTTAAAATGGCCACCATTTTGAATTTTCAATTAGATTTTCTGAATTTTAATAGCGTTCTATAACAACACACTGTAGTCCCCTGTACCAAATTTCATGTTCCTATTTTAATTTTAGTGGCCCCTATCGAACTTACATACAGACAACAATGACAGATTGAAAACACTTTTTCAGTTTTCTGAAGATATGATAGGTGAAGATCAGTAAAAAAAAATAGATGTTAAAATTTTAAACGATTACCAAACTTACCCCAACCTAACATGGGTAAATAAATGTATCAGTATATACTTCTCCAAATAGG
Source organism: Aphrophora alni (assembly GCA_963513935.1). NCBI lineage: Eukaryota > Metazoa > Arthropoda > Insecta > Hemiptera > Aphrophoridae > Aphrophora > Aphrophora alni. Next base: position 73,127,606 of record OY740774.1, read on the forward strand.
GCCATAAAACCAAAACATAAATACTATTTTTGAAATTAAAAATTGTATGAGATACTGCTCCCGAATTTTAGATTAAGGAATAACATCCAAATCTATCACTACGACATTTGAGCACCTCATTTAAATTACTTTTCTTTTTAAATCTGCTCAAACAACTTTTAATGAAATGTAAAAATTATTTAATCTACAAGCCTTTGTTCTAATGAAAAACCCATTTGTTTTCGGAGTAGTCTAATTTTTAAAATATAAATCAAAAATAATTAAATAAAGACCAATTTTAGTCACTAGAAGTAGGTTACTCATATTTTTTTGACAAAACTTTGTAGAGAAACAATTGTGTTTTATAATTTATGTATTTTAAGATGTTAATTTAGCCAACAACTATTTTTATTATTGAAAATTTCAATTACCTCTAAAAATCATAACGTCATATAGAAGTAAGTTACCAATACAAAATTTAAAATAAATTTTCGCTCTAGAAAGTCTTGTCAAAAAATAAATAACTGTTCAATGTTTTTTTATAGCTCAAATCCAAGTTTGATACCCATATTTATGACTTTTAAAAGTATATTTTCTCAAATTTTTGTTAAAAATAAACATCAATTACTAAGAAATATTGGCTTTTCTTGTTTTATCACTTGATAAAAAGAGTTGATTCAAACTCTCGAAACGTCGTGTATTTGTTTTTAATAATGACAAAAGTCTGATTAAACTAATACCAATAATAAAAACACAATTATTGTATGTGAGAGCGTGTGTAAAATTGTGTAAAGTTTGTTTGATTAGTTTGTTTTGCAATGTTTATTTAATGCAGTAATTTAAGCATTATATGTAGAGTTAGTTTAGTGGGTCAAAGAGTAAGACAAGAGAGAAAGCTGAGATAGTTGCATCATGTCCTAACCTTGCACCATGCTGTAGCTACAGCTACAACACCCACAATACAATGTACTTTACCTCTTCATTAGAAATGTTGCAAAAACATTGGACGTGATTCTCAAGTAAGGAAGTAACATTCATAAAGGGATGAAGAAAGTTGGTTATTCAGAAGTTTGTATTTCTCAAAATTCACCCAAAAGATTTGAATTAAACTTTGGCAAATAGATGGTTAGTTAATAATGGAAACAAACAAATTATGCTTCGTGTTGAATTGTAGTACAGGAGTTATTTGTAAAATACCAAATTGCAGTCATTAGAGATCATGACTGGTCTTATGACTAACACTTTCACTTGCTGTGCAAGAAGTTCCCATCTATATGAAGGCTCGTAAAGTTATAGTGTTGATCTAGCATCGTGGGATTGATTGTAATTTTATTTTTTAAATGTCGCCTTATATTCCTTTTTTATCATCGCCTTATAAAAAAAGAAGTAAAGAACATAAAATAAAGACCCCTAGCTTTCAAATACTCTAATATCGTCAGGTCGGAAAAGAATAAAGATTTGGTCAAGAAAGACCCCCAAAGGAAAGATAAAAGAGAGGGATCCAACACAAGACTATATGAAAAAAGGTGCAGATCCAGTTCTCAGGATTGCCAACTCTGTACTCGCTAAAGGAAGCCCTTCAGCGTATCTATTTACAAAGAGTAGAATTAAAGTGAAGGCAACTCGATGTGCTGATTTGAAAAACTAGAAGACTTACCTCTACACAGACTAAGGTAAGCTTTCACAGACTGTTGTACCTTATTATTTGATCATAGAAAACAACAATCAGTGACTATTGTTTTCTAAATTTTTATAAAGATATCCTATTACATATAGAGGACATGATAAACTCTGGAGTAATATGCTTAAGATGGATCTTTATCAGACCATACCAATATGTACATGGTACGGATAAGATGAAACTGTGCACACCTATTACTCGACTGCGATGAATTTGTTCACAGAAGAAGGAGAGTTTTTGAAGGCTAGCAATCTGGGGAAGTTATTGAATAATAGCATCCAGGACAAGATTTTGGAGCTAATCAAAAGTTTAGGAATTGGTATACTGTAGGCTTGAGAAGGGGTGCAATAAATGGTTGACATGCAAGTTAGTCTCTTTGGAATTACCCTATGTAGGGGGCAAAATAATATGTCTATGCCATTTCATTTTTAACTGACAACTACAAATTCTGATTTATTTTTATTTTGTTGTTTCAAGGCAAAAATCCTCTCAGTTATCATTGACAAAAAAAAAAGAAGAAGAAAAGAGTATAAAATAAAAACACAGCCCTTGAATACTCTAATAGCTTCAGAGTTGGAAAAGAACAAGAGGTGGTCAAGGGAGATATGATAAGAAAGATGAAAGATAGTGATTGTTAGGTATTAAATATTATTAGGATTAGGTTGGATAGTTAAGTTTCGTTCTAAGTCCCAGAACAGTTACCAGAATATCAACAATAGTTGCAACAAGATGTAAAAAGTTAGGAAACTGGTGAGCTTGCAACCGTCAAATGTGTCACACATTGCTGAAAGGTATATAACCCAAAGTTGATTGGAAATCAGAGTCAATCTCAGGAGGAAGCGATCGACGGTCAATTGCTGGCGGTCTGAGTTGCCGAGAGAAATCAATCAGTATCATGGGGTTCTGGATAACACTTCGGGAGAACAAGGACTATGAAGAATCACGGTTGAACTCCAGAAACAGAGAGAGGTGAGCAAGCTTTGTGTATATTTTGTATCTTATATTAATTTCGTATAGATTGGCCATATAAAGAGAGCAACAACGAATGTAATTAACTTCTGGACGCAACGTTGTTTTTGCTCTGGATTAAAGATAATAATAAAACCCTTTTAATTAAGTTAAGTGATCTAAAATGATTGTATTACTTGCAAAGAGCTTAAATGAAGAAAGGTGTACAGTTCAGAAGTTTCTCAGATTTGCCACATCCGTGCACATTATGAGCGGCTGAAGGAAATTAAAAGGGTCAAGGATAATGATAATACATTTAATTTAGTTTTAAAGAAGTTATATTTGAAAATAATTACTAAAAATTATTAAAGCTGGCTTAGAGAAAAATTTAATTTGATGATAATTTGGTTTAGAGACAGGAATCCCAAATTTTAAGTTTGGGTATGAGACATAACTTTATATTATGTGAGAAAATAAAATTTCCAATTATAATTAACTGATTTTTTAAAACTTATGTACGTTAACTGAGATTGATATTAGTTTTTGGAAAGTGATTTACAACCAAGCTTGCCGAGATTAAAGACAAGGGGAAAAATCACTTAAGCTCAAGCCTCAAAGGAAATGGGAGGGGGAGGGAGGAATTCTGTTTTTCTTTGTGTGATAAACAACCTTATTATATCAATGACATTTAAAAAATGAAACAAACCTAGACTAAAAAAAATATTAATAAATATTTTAATTTATTTGTACACAATAATAAAGATAAATCAGTCATGATATTGAAATTACAATGCATGATTGGTGTTGTTTTTAATTTGAGTTGTATGTTTGCAATATCCAAATCACATATAATTACAAATAATTGAATATTACCTGTGTGTATATCCATCACATGACTTCTTAGTTGTATTAAAAGGACGACTTATTTCGGAGCCCTAAATCCGTCATCGGATCTTTAATATTATATCTCTCCGAAGAGATTATCACACATTAAAACAAACTTTAAACATTACAATTTACACATAAATATCACACAAAACATGTGTACTCTGGACGATTAGGTTCACACCTCGAGGAAGATGATGTAGAACCCTTCTGTAGTACTCGAGTTCTACGTCGTCTTCCTCAAAGTGTGCACCTAACCTTCCAAACTACGGATGTTTTGTGTGATATTTATGTGTATATTGTTATGTATGTTTTAATGAGTGATGATCTCTTTGAAGTGATATAATGTTAAGGATCTGATGATGGAGTTATGGCTATAAAACATACATGCAGGTAAATATTCAATTATTTAGTAATTATTTGTAATTTGGATATTGCAAACATACAACTCAAAATAAAAATAATAACGGATATATATGCAGGTAATATTCAATTATTTAATTGATTCAGTTTTCTTTATAGGTAACACAAATTTTAGCATTGTATATTATAAAATATAATAGCCTAGTGTTCAGTGAATAGGGTGCCAAACATATAAACCTGATTCTAAGCATTACTATGAAGAAAAAAAGTTCCTATAAACATATTTCCAAAAATACTTTGTTTTTCATAGTTTATCTCTTTTCGGAAATACGAAATAACTCCTACAGAATGGATTGAGATATAGATACCAAATTTTACACAATGTTTTATACTGTTAGTCTACCACAAAATATTACAACTTTTCACTTAATCATTACAAAATGGGATTATTTTACACGTTTAACATCTAATATCTCAAAAATCATTGATTTTATAAAATATTTAGCCCTTTTAATGCTGAACAAGACGTTTTATTTACTGAAAGTCAAAGGATAGCTACGATATCGATAAAAACCTAATTCCTGGTAATTTACTAAAACAAACAAGAAAAATCTTCACGGCCTACAAGATTCTGAAAATTTCTACAACTAATAAACACTCAAATATTGCTTCAAATTTATAAAATCTCACAAAGTTGAAGTAATGGAAACACTAAATGGAGGTTTTTTTCTTTAATGCTAAAGAAGATATGTCTTTATTTGTTGTTATATGTTGAATATACTCTAGATATTGGTAAAAACAAATTCAAGGTAATTTATTACAAAAGACAAGAGTCTCTTTTGGTCATCCAGTAATCAGGTTTGAAAGTTATTGGTTATAACAGTTGACGACTGAGTATTTTCATAGAAAAGCTGTCACATATTCTATTAAATTACACCAAGAATTATTATTTTTAAGTTTGTATCCTTCAACCTATAATAAACATAAAACTATCATCTTTTTACAACATTTAAAGGCTAAACATATTCTAAAATCAGCACTTTTAAAAATATTAGCCATCAAACATTTTTAATGAATGCCATTTTGAAATGGTTAAATGAACAATTATAAGATTTTTGTGTGATAAACTGAAAAATAATAATAGGCTATAAAACAATCTGCAAAATTTGGTATCAGTATCTTAATCCATTTAGGGAGTTATATCTTGTTTAAAAATAAAGACAAACAGACTGGAAACAAAGCATTTTCTGACATATTTTAATAGAACCTTTCCTTTATTTTGTCTAGAATCACTTCCCCAAGTTTGCTACCCTACTTACTAAACACTCTGTATATGTTGGATTTATGGTTTATGTGTTGATTTAGTTGTGTATCGAGGCTTCTCACATTAAAATATTTATAAAACTTCACCTTATAAAGCAGCTCGCAATTAATAACAACTGAATTGAGGATATAGAGCCCAATGCAGATATTTATTTCGTAGGCTGTGAATATTTATGGGCCATGAATCACTTTTTGCGCTAAAATATTTGTCAATTGACTTTCGTTGTTTGTTTTAATTAAAATGATTATAACGATTGGTGGTATTTGAGATATGTATTTCATTAAATCAAATACAATGTTTTAGTTAAGCTGATAAGATTTTAAATTACAATGCATATCTGTATAATTTGTAATTTATGTATCGTTAAATGTCAACATTAATGTTAAATTACAATGCATTTTACTGTACGGGGGCTGTTTGATAGGTCAGTGACTTTAATACGATGGCTTTCAGATTCATGAGACAAGGTTTAAATCCAAGATAGCATTCAAATCGCAAGTTTCATTTTATCTTGACGTTGCCATCATATTTAGGTAGGCCTATACGCATAATGTTTCTAATATTACAAACTTTTTAACTGCATTAAAAAACGGATAATTTGTATGCTGCAGTTGAAAAAAAAGCAAATTGTGTATGTTGATAAAAGTTTTACTTTAGATGTAAAAAAACCTGTGACCGTCTCCACTTCTTTTGACCAGCTGGAAGCTCCGGCTGGCTGGAAACTGCGTACACTTTAGCCGAATATTGTCAGGATGGGCCAAGGAGTCGGGTTAGGACGCTAATGAACGCACGCAACGCAAGTGAAATTAAATGTTATATTTTATTTGAGTGCCGAATTAGATTACAGAAATATTTATAATTTATTAAAAAGACATAACGGCCAGATAAAGCCTTAATAGTGGCCGAAAAACATACCGTTTAATTTAGCTAGCACGTGGCCGAAAAATGGACTGACCTCGTCCCGTAGCGGTCTTCCTTCTCGCGGCTTTCGTAATCTTGCACTGCTCAACAAAATCGCAAGTGCCAATCCATATTTTATTATTTAGAATTCCTTTACATCCTAATTTATACTTATTATAGTTTTGGTTTGGTGGGCTCCTTGGCTGGGCCATAAACCATTACGGAAACTGAGGAAAAGATAAAAAAATATTATGGGGACTATATTCCGTCACATGAAATGGTTAACTGAATTTCGTTGTGCTCATACGGGACATTTGAATGAAGTCACAACTGAAAAGATGGCCAATAAAATGATATTGTATTGGATTACCATCGAGTACAAGCTAAGATTTTAAACATCTCAGATGAATCTATGTTTATTATCCTGCATAGTCTATATACACTTGGGTTAGAGTTAGCTAAAGGCAAGATGGGTTCCATATTTGCTCCGATGACCAACAACAGAATTGCGCAACCATTTCGAAGTAGTTTTGATATATGTTCAAGAGTGATCCGAACAAAGTTTTAGAAGAGTAATGTAACCGTTGATGAATCAGAGATCCATTACTACTCTCTAGAAATGAAAGACCGGTCAAAACAGTAAATTTCTCCTGGCAAACATACTATGAAAAAGGTAAAAATGCTTCTATAAGTTGGAAAGATCAAGACCATAGTTTTCACAAGCAAAAGGGAAAAACCATCACAGATGGTATTATTCTTCTTTATTGAATCAATTTCACCTTTAATTAATTGAAGAAGAAAAATACTCTTCCACCACCTCATCAATAAATGTGAATAGTTCTACTTCGCTATAATCCATGTAATAATCCAGTGTAATATGAAATATGATAATTCACCTATCAATATAATAGATGTTATGTGAATGTAATTACAAATAAATTAATATAAGAAATAAAATCAAGACATAGGTATCTTTTCACACAGTAATTAAAGCACTGATATCTCCAATAGTCAGCTCTAAGATGGTATAGCATTGCATAAGAAAACTAAACAACCTATGCAAACTCCTCTAGATGCCAGGACATATAGGAGTAGAAGGAAATGAACATTCAATCATATGAGAATAGAGGCTAGTACTCTCCCCATTTTATGGGCTTGGAGATGGTTATATCTAGAAATACTAAGGAACGAAGGAAAAGCCGATAAAGATCAAACCTATGAGAAAGAAAACCTGGGTTACGACAGACTAAAAAACCGCTAGGAAATTATAATGTATAATGAAGGTCAAGAGCATGCATCAGGTTGTGTAAAAATAAGTTTAAAACTTTAAAAAGGTTCCTATCTGGGGATTCTAGACTCATGCAACACCTAAGAAGGATAAGAGTAGAGAATAATGGGACCTATAGATTCTGGCAAGAGGGGAAGGAGCCCCCACACCATCTATCCAGTCAATATGGTTCAGTGATGCACAAAAATGCTAGAGCCTGGAGTGGTGCCAGATTAAAGTAGAGATAGACACTCTTGACTCCCTTTCATATGCTGCACTTACTAACGGAGTTGGATCGGAAAAACTTTTAACGACAGAAATTCCACAATATGTCTCTTAAACTAAGCCTATAATGGTGAATATAAAACAAAATTATCATTACATTGTCAATGTGTTTCTGAGATACACACACAGAAGGACCATCATAGGAGTCATGAAGAATGTATATTTTAAGAGTTTTCTTTTTAATCTGTTGAAAAACTGTTTAGACGTAAAATTTAATATTTTACCTGGATAGGTGTTCCTTGAGCCTGGGATATATGCAGTTGTTGAGCTTGGTTGATCTGCAAAGTAGTTGTCCCTGGACAAGATGGAGGCCTCGGTGGTGCTTGATTAGGTGGTGGTCCTCCTTGGCTCTGTCCTCGTGGTGTATACTGTGGACTCCCATGAGCTCCTGGACTACTATAAGGTGAGTATTGCTGATTAAATCCAGCTCCTAATCTAGCCTGACTCTGCCCTGACGAAGACTTACCAGCGGATCCAGGACTATACACTCCCGGCGAATTCTGAGCACTAAATACTTCTTGTTTGATACTATCACTATTCACATAACTAGAAGGAGGTGTAGGTGTAACCATTCCCGGTTGTTTATAACCAGATTGGTTACTATTGTTCCCTCCGGGACTACCAAAGTCACTACCACTATTATATTGATACTCACTATAAGGTGTCTTATTTCCCGGAATACTAGCAGGGTTAAAATTCATACCTAATTGTGTTTTATGTTGATGTTGTTCGGCCATTTGTTTCAATGTTTGAGCAGCCGGACTCAATTCAGTTTTAGAAAAGTCCATACCTGAAGAATACATTCGTTGATTCACTCCGCTTTGCATCACATTTCTTTGTTGGTGAATTTGTTGATGATGCGGTGTCACTTTACTGTCCACTTCCTCAGTTTTAAACACATGCTGTTGTATACAGTCTAATTTTTTTGAATCACCACCATCGAAATCAAAATCTTTCATAAATTCCGGATGAAAATCAGAAATTTCAGATATAAGATCTTTAAACGCATCGGACGTGATAATCGCATCCGATGTATCGTCACCAATTAAATCAGTAAAACCGGGAAAAGAATTACCACCATTAACTGCTGCATCTTTTTCAAGAGCAGCAGCACACTGTTCTAAATCTACAAACTCAGGATTTTCTTCTTGTTCTTGTTTACATTCAACAATATCATTTCTTGGCGTGTGAGGCTGAGGCTGTGGCGACACTGTTGATGTCTGTACTCCGCTACCCATATCACTTTTAACAGATGTATTGAGGGCCTTCACCGTCACGTTGGTAGATATCTGAGAGTTTGATGAAGTCGTTGTAAACTCAACTTGTTGGATAATCTCCACAGCAAACTTAGTAACATTCTCCGCCTGAGGAGGTGGACCTGGCTTTTGGGATTTGGGTGGTGGTGGATCGTTGTATCCTTCATTTCTATCCAGATCATCTGAAGCATTTCGTTTTGGCGGAACAAATTTCTGAAACACCAAAAGATAAAATAGATTAGGATTAGATTTAAGCAACCATTAAATAACAAATATGGTTATAGGTCTGTTAGAATTAACATACACAGATATAAAATTTCAACAACTTTTAAAGCTCTCATTATAACACATAAAGGAGTCACATAAACCTAATTCTGCTATTTTGTTTCTTGATATAAAAAATTTAAGTTTAAATATAGCATTGGTTTTTATAGGTTTGACCATATTCAAGTAAACCCACAATTTTGGAAATGTTTCCAGTATGATTTAGTCAATTTGAGGTAATTAACATTTTTAAAAAAGCTGAGTTGAGATTTTTAAACACATTTTTTGATGACCATAACAACTACTGTAGTGAAAAGTAAAAATAGGAAAAATTGTAGGTCATTGAATGCTCTATAAAAAAGATATCATGATTTAAACATGTACTTTTAAAATTATTCTCAAGAAACACACTTGTTCGGTGCAAAAATCATGACTTTTCATTGGATTTTAAGGCTTCAAAGCGGTGTGGTTCTATAATTTTTCAATACACACAAAGTTTAAATTTATAGGTAGGCCTAATGTAATTCTATAAAAAAAATATCTTGTCAATTTTCTATTGACAAAATATTTTCCGTTTTATCAGCAGCATGATTTTGGACTTTTTGTACCTTCTGAACCCGTCTAAATTAAAAAATTTGTAACAAAATGTAGTTTATTTCTTCTAGTTCTATAGGCTCCGGTATCCTGTCAAAACAATTACAAATTCTCAGCAATTTGGGACTAAAATTATAAATAAATATTTCATTTTTAAACCTATTTGAACAGTTTATTTTATTTTATTAATAACCAATCTTACAAGATCGACGAATGATTTATCTATATAACAAAATCACATTTGTAGGACAATTACAAAAATAACTTTCTTAACACTATTGAACGAAGTTCATGGGGTTTAGTCTTCTTGAGACGGCAAACATTTCCACCCACTTCAAGAACTCCTTCAATTTGAGAATTATCGTGTATTATAAGGCGTAAGTTATGACTAATTGCATATTTCTTAATTTCATCAATAACCATTCTGATGTTCAAAGTCACGATGTAGATCACTGTTGCGTATATACCAAGGGGCATTGACTATTCCTCGTAGGACTTTGTTTTGGAAATGCTGAATATTTTTAATATTAGACAGTTTGTACAACCCTATAATTGTATACCATATGTCCACACTGGTTTTAGTATCTGTTTACATATTAATATTTCATTCTGTTCTGAATGATCAGAGTTACGTCCGAGCAACCAGTACAGTTTTCTGTATTTTATTCTAAGCTCTTCAACCTTCTTCTTTACATGGACTTTCCACTTGAGCTTAGTATCTAAGGTCATTCCCAAATATTTGGTCTTATTAGAATATGGAACAACATAAGCATTAACAATCAAAAGATAAATGGTAATCTTCTTATTTGTAAAGTTAATGTGTGTTGATTTTACCTCATTTAGTTCAATTCGCCAACATTTTTGTTACTTTTTTTATCCATTGCACTTTGTACTTTATTAGTCGTTGTTTCAATACAAGCATCGACAGCATGGATATCAGTGTCATCAGCAAATGTTACAATAAATGAGTCAGCAAGTTGTGGAATATCTCGAGTGAACAACAAATAGAGCACAGGTCTTGGTGGGCAGTACATTGCAGAAATTTTAAGTATATTAGTCTTATATTATATGCTGATTGTTGTTGCATGCATGCATCATCTCTTCTTTAACCGCAGGTTCCTCCCAGTCCAGTATATTTTCTTTTAGCAATATAGCTGATCCTCCTTTAGCTCTATTGGCTGGATGTAGACTCTGATAACCCACAAAACCACGAACATTCTCAAACAAATATTTTGTTAAATGGGTTGATCGGAAATAAGGTAGATGTCTATGTTTTGACTTTCCAAGAATAATTCCAATTCAGATAGATGTTTAGAATTCGAATTACCAATATGGAGTGTATAATTCAATTCTTCTTTACAGAGGTTGATTTTCCAGCATTCATTTTTAGTGTACTTATAGTATCAGTTAATATTTTAATCGATTTATCTTGGTTGTCTAACCGGTGTATGATAACTGTCAATATATCTTTCATTGTATTTTCCTCTTCCATTTTTATATTTCTGATAATTTGAGAATATGTTTTAGTAGTTTGCTTTTTGTTATTTTCATCCTATTCTGCTTGTTTACTCTCTGTGTTTTTTATCAGAAGTGGTTCTAACATAATCTTTCTGTCTATTTCTCCTTTCCTGATTTCCCTTCACTATCGGGAGCAACCCTTGTAACTTATAGGGTGACCACCCTAATAGTTAATACATATACTATATTATATATAAGTTTTTGATCTAACTTTAATGGACAAATTTTTGTAGAGTGCTTACCAGCACACTTTACACAGGCATAATCTCTTTGGCAATAAGGTTGGGTATGCTTAAATGCCTAGCATTGCTTACAAATGTGGAATAATATTTACATTTATCCTCAATGCTTCCATCTTTACCCCTATTCAAAACAGTGATTTAATAGTGTAAACTTTAGTTGTGTCTTCCTTATGGAATGTGAGCATAAACAGTTGTAAACATTCTTTGAGTGAAGAATTTATCATCGCTATCTTCTAGTGCTTCTTTTTTAATAATATTTTAGCCTCCGGTATACGCCCTTACTGGATAGATCCTGAATAATGTCATTTCCTTCACATGATGGATGAAGTTTTCTAGCCATTACTTTAATGGGTCCCATGGTTGTATCGTCCTATGAATGCCACTGTATTTTCTGATTTTTTAGTTCTCCAGTAACTGATCTATATGTGTCACTGTCCGGAACATTTATTTTCCAGACATTATTTTTATACAGAACATATTTGCATACATTATTTGGTACTTTATTCAACAAATTCTGCAAAGTGCTAAAAGTTTCTATCCTAGAAGGTGTGTGACTTTTTTAGGAGGTTCTTCATTCACTCTTTCCCTATTACATCCTTCTTAAATTTACCATTTGTTTTTCTCGCTCTTCAATGGATGCATCAGAACTGCTAGCTGCCTTCCTCTTTTTAGCTGTCCTTTTGTTTTTCATCAATATCCAATCTGTTTCCTGTGTAAGTTCTTCCTCACCTGTCTCATAAATTATTTTATTTTCTACATTGCAAGAGGTAGATGTCTTATCTTTACCAATCAAGACTAACTTTTTTCTTCACTAGAGAGGTTGTTTGAAAAGGACTTTCTTCAAGCAACAGTTGACCCCCCCCCCCCAGAATCCGTTTGGACAGAGTATAAAAATTATGAGAAATTTACACAATTTTAAACTCAATAAAAATGATGTCGATAATTTCTAATTGGAATTATCATTTTTTATTTTCAAAAATCCTTATTTCAGGGCAATTTTTACAGTAGAAATTTTTTGAAAACAGATTACACATAATGTTATGTTTATAAATTGTCGTTTCAATTTTTTCTATAACATGCTTATTTACACAGTTGACGGAAAAATTCAATGTTACCCCCTCCCAATCTGAGGAGATTTGGAATGTGAGTTGGGAGAAGGATCTTTTAGATTTTCTAAGAATAGGGTCCAGACAAAAACTATGTTTCCACCCCTTTATGTATATAAATACATACAATAAGGAAAGTTGAGATGGGTTAAAAAATCAATGTCGAATTTTTTGAGATTTCCTGAGACCAAAAAAGTGGGTTTTGGAATGTCTGTGCAGTGTTCTACAACCGAAATATGAGGCGAGATCAAATTTGGTTTATGGGCATATTTAGACCCACAGGGAGGTTTTCTTTCTTCTTTTAGATAACTGAAAAGTTGGGAACAACTGTCATAAGAAACACAAAATAACGAATATCTCAAAATCTGTTTTGACGATTTGATCAATTTTGGTCGACTATAAGCATCTAAAATATTTTAGGATTTTACACTAAACACTTGACATATTTTAGACTGCAAAAACTTAAAAAACTCATTTTATAAAATTCAACATACAAAGCTTCTACGCATGCGCAAATTCTTTCGGAAAACTTCGGCTATCCAAAGCATATTGTGAGGTGCAGACGTTAGACTGTTGTTAATATAAATGGTATTGATAGGATATTGTAGTGATGGCGCGAGTACCTGGCACGATGCCAAACAATACCCCCCTCTCTCTCCCTCTCTTCTTATCCCAACATCAGGTCAATCGAATTATATTACAATACAAAACAGTTTTGATAATATCTACTGCAGAAACCAAATGTTCTATGGTCGCAGTTCCTAGGAAGGAATATCTCATTAACTTATTAACGGGGTGTGTTAAAACATTGCACCAACTTTCACACATATTAGGGCTATATGTCTCTTAAATTGTGAGGGGACAATGTTAATTATTTTTATTACTGACTTTGTTCGTGCATTTCTTTTGGGAAATGCCCCTCCTTATCAACTTTTTGTGATTTTTAAATTGTAAGATATTTAAATAGAAATTTGTTCTAAGCAAAAATCATACTCGGTTAGAGTATATCCCGAAGACTCCTAGCTGGATCTACATCTTTTTAGGGTCCTCAGATAAAACCGAGGATCCTTAATTTCACGGACGTGTCTGTCCGTGTATCTGTCTGCAAGTTGCATCTCGTGGTACACAGACGATAAATCCTATATATTTCAAACTGCATTTATATTCTTTGTATTGTCTGTCCTACATAACTGGAAAAATTATAGCGGTACAAAAAAAAAAATACCTTGGAGTAGTAATGGGGCAAAAGCTATAGTTGAAATGTATGTTTTATTTATGGCAGCTACCATTAAATATTTAGATATCGAAAAAATTAATAACACAAACATCGGAGATATGGCAAAAATATGCCCATATGCCAAATTTGATCCGCTCGTATGAACTGTAAACAAGCGACATACCATCATTCGATAAACCAGTCATTTGGGTACAGGGGAGCTGATAAATTTCCACACAACAACATTTGTATGGGCCATTTCTCATTTCCCTAAGCTAAAACTAGATTGTGTAAACTTGACAATTTTTTTTTAAATTACGGCTAACTCGTCTTTCTAGGAGTATTTTCGGTGCAGTCAAATTAGAAAATTATTAAAAAATTTCTGGATGTGAATGAAATAAAATTCGAAAAATACAAAATAAAAAAAATCGACCCTTGAAACTTTATCATTGAAAGTTAAACTTACATACTAAACAGTGAAAAAATGACCTCGAAAAGAGGTTCGTCTTAGATAATTAGACCATTTTTTTAACGCGTATTTGTTGGATATAGTACAGTCCAAAAGAGTGAGAAGGGAAATACAAAATACAAGATATCTGACTTTTCGAAAAAATTAAAATTTTATGAGATTTGTAGAACCCCCCCCCCCCTTAAAACAGACCAAAACTCCAAGGTGAAAACGAATATGAAACACGTTTTCTATAAGTATATAAATAAGTATAGTTTGAATCAAGATAAACATTTTTCGTCATACTGCTTCAAAAATAGCTGTACTTACATGCATTGATATGCTAAAGTTGTTCTTTTTAGTCTAGACCTAAAAACATTAGCTGAGGTCGAGGTCATCAGATGTTACTTCGTTTATACCAATGAATTAACGATTGTAAAGCATCTATAAAAACAACCGATACTCTCGATTGTAAATAACAGATAAAACAGCTGTTACCATCGATTTGAAGATAAATAGCTTATAACATTTTAGTTTTTGTGAAATTGTTTTCTTATATTATTTGCAGTATAACGAAAAATATAGTTCATCACTTGGACCAAAAGAAGTTTTACGATCCTCGCTCCTTTTCCAGAAATGGCAGCGCATAATGTACTTCACAATGTGTACCTAAAACAACCCGCCATTTCTGATTGGATACATCTTTTGAGATGCGGTTTGCGGCATTCAACTCTACTAACTGAGCTCTTTGAAATGAGGTATCACTCGACCCGTGCTTACATTTAAGATTCCTATGACTTCCTCTGTGGGCCGTCCCCCCATGGTTGTCATGTCATGGCAATAGCAAGGAAAAATAGTTTACATTGCCATATGACACTGTGCAAAGTTTATAGATGTTTTCTGCTATGGTTTCTAAAATATTAAGCCGTACCCAGACTTTTCAAACACCTTGCATATATATAATGTAATTTTATCCCTGTAAAAAAATATATAAAGTTAATTTTTATTGGGCACACTCTATTTTAGTTAACATAATTTACAAGGTTATATTCATAAAATTATGATTTTCATTTTTTTAGGAATAATCGCTTGCAAAACGGAAAATAAACTTTATAAGTCAAATTATAAGTATACTATCACCATTTAAAAATTTGGCAGTTGTTTGTCCGAGAAATTTGAAAAATAACCGTTGTTTCAAAATGTCACAGAAATCTTTTAATCTTTTTTTGACAACTTTTTCATTTCTCATTTTTAGAGTTTATCAAACGGCTCGGTAATTTCGCTCGTTTTCGTAAAAATGACAAATTACAAATTTATTATTTTTGGTTAAATAATTTTAAAAATCTTTCACATTGTGCTCACTAAAGAAAATCCAAATTTATTGTTTATAACAATTAGGAACATTCGAGTGTTAACTTTATATAAACTAGGTGAACCACACTCGACAAACAGCCTAGTCTCTGAAAACAAGAGGGCATGACTACAGGAATGACGTCACTGATTTTATCTTCCCCAATCTCTCGTAGACCATTACACAGTCTGTGACCGTTAATTTACCGTTTTGTGCGTTACTGTAACAGTAATAATTATTAGCATGCACTCCTACTCAACGTGAAGAGCGTTAATATCTCTCACAATTCTCTTCTTTCCGATGCTACATTTTCCATTTGGAGGGTTAAATTTGTTTTTTACTATAAAGCTGGAATTTTAAAAATCTAAATTTACTCCTATCAGAAAATGTTTTGGAAGGGAAATTTAAAATTTTAAACCTAAAGCTTCGTCTAGTACTTCATTTTAAAGGTCTTGTTTATTTAGAAAAAACTGCGCAAACTAGAGCTATTTTACTCCAATCCAAAATGGCGGCTGGTCAAATATTTAAAAAAAAAAATTTTTAAATCTGATTTACTCCAGACTTTTAAATAATAAGGAGTCAAAAAATTACAGCAAAAACTGTACATTACGTCCCTGACCAAAGTTCAACAAAACAACACCACAGTTTACTTGTATTTGCTGTAATAATTCTTTAGAGTAAATATGCGTTTTTAATATTTCACCGAACGCCATTTTAAGTAAAATAGCGACCTCGATATACGTGGGTAATTTTTTAAGTAAGAACCGTTTTTAAGTGGAGCAACAGCAATTTTATTTATGAACATAAATTGTATCAAAACTTAAATATGAACATATTTTTACTTTTCTACATAGTCACCAAGAATATCTAAGCATTTGTTAAGTCTTGGCACTAGCTTTTGGATCCCCTCACCATAGAACTCTGCCGCCTGAGCATTTAACCAGTTAGTAACAGTTTCTTTCAAAACGTCATCATTTTCAAATCGCTTTCCACCAAGATATTCTTTGAGTTTAGGAAACACATAAAAGTCTGATGGTGCCAGGTCAGGGCTGTAGGAGGGATGGTCCAGTAATTCCCATCAAAAATTGGCCAGTTGCGTCTTGGTCATTGCTGCAGCGTGAGGCTGAGCGTTATCGTGAAGCAGCACGACGTCGCTAGACAGAAGTCCCCTGCCGGCAGTTTTGAATAGCGCGCCTAAGCTGGGTTAGTGTTTCGCAATATCTCTCAGCATTTATGGTCCGAATAACCGAGCGCACTTCACAATCGGCGGGTTTATTGATTAACATGTCGACAAACAAAAGCAGTGTTACGATAGAACCAACAGTGGCAGAGACATGAAATCAACTGACTGCATAGTTGGGGACTGGGCAAGAGTGGCTAACCTTGAGCGGACGTCACGTGACAGCCTGCGCGGTTACTATGCGCAAACGGTTCTCACTTAAAAAATGACCTCTCGTAGTTTGCGTAGTTATTTTCTATTAAACAAGACCTTTAAAATGAAGCTATACATTTGAAAAAGTTCAGTTCTCCCCCCCCCCCCCAACACATTTTTAGGTGGAGATGATTTGCCTTATAATGACAAAAAATACATTTTAAACATCATAAAATATTTCAATTATTTAATTTTTTAAGTTTAAAAATTATATATTTAATCATCCCGGGACTTCTTTACCAACTTGTATATTTAAATACGACCTAAGCTAGCATCGTTTGTGCCGTAAGCTCATCTTTATTTGTTTAAATCGAGTCTTTAATGACAGTGGTCAAGGTACAGTTTATGTTTTGCCAATTATTCATGATCCGTAATTTGCGATTTCGCTCAATGTCTGTCAGCAATTTTAATCAGCATTTCCACTTCTTATGATATAGCTTCTTGCAATATTTATTATTCCTCAAAAAGATCTCATCTCTGTCGCCTTGCAGTCTTCTCAGATCTTTCATCGTCCACGGGTTGATAGTTCACTATATAACTTACCGTATTGACGTCGTTTTCCATGTTCCATCACCATATTTATATTCTGCACCAATTATAAACTGACCACTCTACCATATCCTTTCTCCTCATGTGAAACCATTCATGGTAATCGGTTTTTGTTTAAAGGTGTTAATCTTTCGACCATCATCGTCTTATAAAAAAGGACTTAAAATAAAGTTTCCTAGCCATCGAATACTCTTATAGTGCCACCGTCGGGAAAAAACAAGATTTGATCAACGGAGACCTGATAGGAAAGATGAAAGAAAGGGATTTGCCACGCTCGTACACACTAGAGTGAGCCTCTGAGGGTTGGTGATCTTGTTTCCTGGTAATTTAAATAATCTACTCTTTCGAGAACAATTCCTTTCAAGTCAATTTTCTTTTTTCAATATTTATATCCAATTTAGGCTTCCAAAATTATCTTGCTCATTTCGTTAGTTCTCTCTCCAGGGAGGTCCATCTCAGTTTTATTCCATGCCATGACATTATCTGCATATGCTATCGCCTTCAGTTCCTCTGCTTTTCTATGACCTTGAATGATGGCTACATCTCTCTCTCTCTCTCTCTCTCTCTCTCTCTCTCTCTCTCTCTCTCTCTCTCTCTCTCTCTCTCTCTCTCTCTCTCTCTCTCCACTTTCCGGTTAGCATATTTCTCTTTTACTCTTATACTTTTTATTTACGTTTTTCATTCTGTCTACAATTCCTTCATTAATTCTTCTAACCTCCCAGCATCTTATCATAAGCTTTCTTTATATCAATAAAAGCAAACAGTGTCTATCATTCTCCTATCTCTTCTCTACAATCTTCCTTGTTTGAAGCTACCATTGTACTTCTTTAACTGTTACCTCTAGTCTTTTAATTTCATGCAGTTGTTGTTGTTTAGATTTTTGATAAATGATACAACGGTGAAATTCTTCAACAGTTTTTACACTTTAGTTTGTTTCTTTTCTACCAGCTACAATAATCCCCATTAGATATATAATTTTCCTTCCAATCACCCACTGCTTTTCCACTGGCCCTTCTGCTTTTACCATCTCTGCCATCAATTCATCTACTTCTGGCGGTTTCCCGTTTGGTAACTCTCCCACTTACATATATAAACTGGTAGCTACTAATTTATAATATATAAGGGGGAAGGTAGTAAGTATAACAGAAAAGTAAACTAAACTTAACACAGAGTTATTCTAATCTTAAATGGCCTGGAATACTTATCATTTATGTGAGATAAACATATGTTATCAACCTTTCACAACAAAGAAGCTAAATACCGCCGTGATGCGATCATTTAGTTAATATAGTTTAAGTTTGTTTCTTCCAAGTGTATTGTTACATAACAGCACGATAAAGGTACAGATGGTTATAGTCTCGTTGTAACCTAACCTAACCTTCATCATTTTAATTTAGCATTGAACATTTAAGCACACAAAAAACTCTGTAAGAATCAAAACAGCTGATGTCACTGTTGCAGTTGCTATAATGATGTGCGTTATTTATTTGTTTATTTCCCTCTTGCTGGTGGTTAGTTAACCAAGCATGCACTATACTCTTCATCGGTGTGTTTTTTATTGTGAAAATTGACTGGATTACAAATTTTCGTTGGTTGCTACCCAAAAAAATTGAGTTAAGTGTTTCGAACGTTCCAAAAAAGTTAACAATTTTATCCACTAGACGGAAACGGGAAACAACTGGATTGCTCTTCAGTTAAAATATAAAAATAAAAACGGAATTCACCAAGAAGCTACAGTACTCTCAGACTAGTAGTGTGTCTGGTGTAATGGGCGTGTCCTCCCTTCTATTTGCTTTCCTAAACTGACTTGACGGTACAACCCATTCCAAGAAAACTAGGTAAGCAAATTACAGCTTAGCTACATTTAATTCTGTAAACGTTTTATTCTTATTTACACCGATAAAAGAAACACAGCAGCATTTGAGGTGTATATTTTATTATTGGGGTAGTACCGCTGAAAGCAAACGCAACAAACGAAGTGTGGAGGCCGCTCTTTTCCTCTCCACCCCAGACACATTCCTACCTTGAAGAAACTGTACTATTCATGTTCCAAATCATCTATTCCATTTTAAAACATAAATCGCTGCGAAGATTAAGTCGAGACTGGAAAATCATATGGAACATTCCACGAAAAAGCAAAATTACAGCCAAACAAAGATCATACCAGACAACAACTGATAAAAAGAAGAATGTTCGATGCTGCCAATGGTTCTAAACTCATCAAAAATTGAGGCTGGACTTTCTTTCCATAACATGGTTTCTGGATGAGAAGTATTTTCCACGAATATCTGCTGAAATCCGGTATAATTGGTTTTTGGTGCGTGATATCTGCTATGAAGATTGTTGGACCGATATTCTTTTATAAAAAAAAAAAAGTTACCACTGTGATTTATAAACGGATCTTTATAGAATTTGTAAAACAGCTTGATGACAGTGAGCTGAAGAAAGAGTACTTCCAACATGATGGTAGCCTACAACTTGCCACACAACCAACGTTTCAATATCTTTCATAACTACTGTGTTTGGAAACTGCATCATCAAAGATCTGTGGCCACCTAGATCACCCGGTCTCAGTTCTTGATTTTTATTGTTGGGGGTTTCATAAAGAACAGTGTAACCAGATCGTTTAAGAACATTTACACATCATTCGAGAAATCAACAATACTGATGTTAACACATTTCTGTAAAAATGAAGCAATGGTTGAATTGTTTGAACGATGGAGGCCTTCAGGGACTCAGTTTAGCGAATACGGGATTGCCAACACTTGAGAGATCCTAGTTGGATTTACATCTTTTTCATGTAGTCTTGGGTTAAATCCCTCTCTTTCGTCTATCTTTTGACCGACTCTGACACCATTAATTTATTTCAAAGGCTAGGAGATTTTTATTTTATAATATTTTCTTCCTTTTTTTAGAAGGCAAAAATGAACTTCATTTTTGCCTTTACACAACAACAACAAAACTACTAAAGGAGGAGGACAATTCCAATATTTACTTTAAATGAGTTTTGATTTTCCCGATATTTCACCATATATATTTAAGTTTTAGCAACTCTGGAGTCACATAAATAATGTCACATAATAATCTACCAATACCACTAAGCAAATAAACAACACATATCACCATGGCAACCGCAACAATGACATTTATTGCCAGCTGTTTTATATCTCTCATTGTTGCTGTTTAAGGTAATATCACGCGCTTGGTCAATGTTTAACGGTAAATTATACCACCAATTGGTGTGAGAAAGTACAAATTTTAATCTATTTCTACATTGATGTGAGAGCCGAATCACTGTTACGCAATAACCAAGTCAGCTGAAGTAATTGTGAGATGTATGTAAATGCAAGAGAGAGAACAATAGAAGCCATCGACGCAATACACAGACTCAGCTTTCTCCGAGATTTATCAACCAGGCCATCGTTTTACTCACTACCCGCTACTCATTTCATCAAATTTAATCAGATACAACCCTTGTTAATAACATGATCTTTGAGGGGGCGATTGATTTTCGTCATTAACAGAGGTTTGCGATTTAAAAATCTGCCTTATTTTAGTTTTTAAATTTTATTTTTATTGAATTTCTTAAAGAAAATATTTATTATTTATTGTCTACAAGATTAAATAAAATGAAGTAAAACAACAGAACGTGAATTGTTTTGTGTTTTTGTATTTGGAGTAAAATTACCAAAGTGAAATCTGAGTTAATCAATTAACAAAAATAAACAGCTCGTAGGTGATTACTGTAAACTGAAGATCGCTGGTTCCAATCTAAAGTTAGGTATTTTATTTTTTGAAGTATTGTTTAATATTTTTTATCTATTTTACTAATAATTTTTAGATTAAACGTTTTCCTTTTTACTTTCAAAAACGTTTGATGGATCAAGAAATCGTTGCCTATGTTTTGCATAAATATCAATATTTAAGTCACTTAAGTTTTTTGTAAGGATGTCCGATTGTCTTTCGCTTACAAGTACAATGTTTACAGCCCAATTAAATTTAAAATTGCAGTGTTGAAAAATAAATCAATACATACATGCCAAACTTTAATGAATCAGCCAAGAGGGTTTTATAAAAATTATAATTTCTCAAAATAGGGTACACAGATTTCGTTCAAATTTTGGTGAAATATGAACATTAATGACCCAAAATCGTGCGCAAAATCGCAAGCCTAAAGATATCACGGTTTAGAAACAATTGGCAAAACACAATAATGAACCTTGACCGGCGTCATTAAAAGATCGATTCACTCCGAAGATGAGTTTAATGGCACAAGCATTGGAAGTTTAGATCTTTTTTTAACACGGCGTCCACCTCTCATTTTCCTATTCTAAACTGTAGCCTAATTGTTTGTGACGATTCGTGTTAGTTTTTATATGAAGATGTGTTAGTGAGAAAGTTTGTGTAATGTTTACACAGTTTTATTTGATCAAAGTTACTATTAGGAAGTCTTACAACAAAGAATGATGGCCTAACTTGTCTTCTACAGTAAAATAAATAGGACTAAATTGTTTCTTAATTTTTTTTTTTTTTTTTTTTTTTTTTTTTTTTTTTTTTTTTTTTTTTTTAATATGACCTTAGAATAAGAAAAGTATAACAAATAAAATAATTTTTAATGAAACTTCTTTCCGCAATATAGAGTGAAACGAAATCATGTGGCTGAACTTGTAATGAAACGCTGCATCCCCACTTCTCTAACAGTCAACGAGAAATGCTATAGGCCTACCAGACAGAAAGAAACCTGCGCAGAACCGTCATCTCGAGATTGGCTCGCGCTCGCAAGTAGGGGTGATGGCGCGGAGGGGATTGGAGCGGTGATGGGGATAAATTGTTATATTTTTTGCCATAATATAAAGGAATTTAAAACCTATAACTTAATGTCTTTTTACGTCTTTTACTTTGTAAAATATTTAAATCTACTAATTGTAGTTGTCAGTAACATAAACAATACACATTCACAGTTTTTTTTAGCGCTGTAGTAGGTTTGGAAAATAAAATATTAAGCCCTACGCAATAAAGCAGCGGCCGGGTGTGTCTGGCCTAACTCGGACTCTTCCTCTCCTAACACAGTTCTACTTGCGCGAGAAATGAGTAAAGGAAATCTGTTGCTTATTTTACTCAAAGTGGGTAGTGTGCAAAGTTTTAACGCCATATCATTTACCGTTAAAAAAATAAATAATGCATTTAAAAAAAATAAAAACACAAAATGGCGGTTAAATAGAAAACTAACCATTTTAGGAAATATCTTTACATACTTTTTCATTGGTTTTGATGCGAGAAATAAGTTCCTGAAATTTCGGAACTATTTTTAGAAACACACTGTATAATACCAATTTTCAAAAGCATATTCCTCAAATCAAAAACACTTAAAAAGATTATATAAATCTATTTCCTAAAATGTTTAGTTTTCCATCAAGCCGCCATTTTGTGTTTTTTATCTAACCGATGCTAAGAAAATGTATATCCTCTAAGGATGTACTGAATTCGTTCATGTTGCATGTTGCCCAAATCAGCGAGCAAATTCTCAAGTAAAAAATTATATTATAAAAAAATTGCCAAAAAAAGAACCTTGACCGCCGTATTAAAAGCTAGATAACAATTTTTTTTTCATTATTGTTTTAAAGGCGAAAAACCTCTCTCTCATGATAAAAGAAAGAGGAAAAAAAAAGAAAAAGAAAAAAGAAAAAAAAAGTAGAAAAGGGCATACAATAAAGACCCTAGTCCTCGAATACTCTAATAGCGTCAGGGTCGGGAAAAGAACAAGAGTTGGTAAAGAGATACCATAGATAACATGGAAGAGAGGGATCTAACCCAAGACTATACGAACAAAGGCGTGTATCCTCGGAGTTACCAAGCCCGTACTCACTAAAATGAGCCCCTGATGGTTGGAATAAGATTTACGTTGAGAACGTGTTCATGGCACACAGAGTTAAGTTGAAGCTCTTAATTCAATATCTCTTTACAAATACAGCCTTCATGATACAATTTCACTTTTATATTGACAACTACTGAACGTGATCTTTGGTGACGATTACTTTTTATTTAGTTTTGGATCGAGCGAGAAAGTTCGTGCAATCCTTTTTAATTTTTACTCTAAAACTTACGCCATAAAAAAAATTTTAAAAAATAAAAAATTGAAATAACAAAAGTGTCGATTTTTTTTACCAAATAGTCTCGAAAAATTGAAATTTAGAACATACAGTACTTAGATATCAACAATGGTTTCAAAATAAAACCAAAGCCCCCCCCCCCCTATTTAAAAAGGCTTTAAAAGGGTGGTCTGATTTTCCTTTCATCTTATACTTAATAAAATTGTAAAAATGTAATAAATTTCACCAAAAAACATGAATATACCGACTTGGTTCAACATGGATGGTCGAAGATCTGAAACTCCAGAAAACCTGCTACTTTTACAGAGCTATTAATTTGGTCACTTCTGGCAGAGAGAGACACCACAGCCAACTCGATCAGCAGTATTTAATCCTTCCAGTTACCAATTAATTACACCGCTAACCATATATCACTGGTAACCTGATTGTATGTTATGCAAAGCTGCTTGCTAATCACTCTGCACTCTAGCCTACTCATAATTATGCAAACAATAACAATATTCATTGACGTAAGACATGACGTAGAGATTATGGACTCAACGGTAAGCAACTCTGTCCAGGTAGTTTAAAAAAAAAGGCTAATATAACGCCGTGAATGTTGCAATATTTTTGATGTTTTAAGTCAATTTTAAAATGTTTGCGTCGGTAGGGATTCATGTTTTTAATTGAGAAAATCGTACGCTATTGTCAAGAAAAATTGTAATACTTCCACGAAGAGGTCGTTATTTTTGTATTAACATGGCGAACATATGGGTACACTCTACAAACGTGACATTTTACAGTTTATATGTAAAAAAAAGTAGCCTCCAGTTTCATTTTTATATGGTTAATCAAAACAAAATGGCGGAATAACAAAATAATGGTACGTTTTCACCAAAATGATTTTATTTGCATAACCTTTACGAATTGTGGATTTGCAGAAAACATGAAAATGTATGAAACTTAATAAAGAAAAAATAACCGTAATAAATTATTAATAATCAAAATTTGACTTTTATTCTAGTTGATGTTCATTAATAGATATGCTCTGATGGCAAAGAAACAAAAAAGAGTCATGCACTTTTGAAAAATTGCCGATGTATCAATAGTAATTCCTCTTCAAACAGCCTCATTTATTATTCATTTATTGTTACAGGGTAAGAATAAACTTTTTCTTCCAAAAAGCCTCGTAGGAAAAAATCACAAACAGTCTGGGGATCTTGGATGCCAGTCCATGAAGTTACTGCCACGACCTATCCAACGGTTGGGAAAATCTCGATCTAAACTGCTTTGGCCACATTAGCATAACGAGAAGGAGTTCCATCCTGTTGGGAAAAACCGTCCCTCATCTCTGGTTGAGTAAGATGAAGAACTAGAAGTCATTTGGTATGTAGTGGCGCTTGACCTTCATCGGGCAAACAGGTTCCCGTCACTTTTTAGTGTGGGGGTGGAAGCGAGTGAATGAGTGTTCCGCCTTCATTTCGTCAGTGCGTTTCTAGACAGTCTATTACGAACAACCTCCCCACTCCAAGCCTGACCGCCCTCCCTCCAAGCGCCACCACATAACAAATGAGCTATATATGATCAGTTATATTGATGCGTATCTTATAGTCATTGTCTGACGGGATATGTCATACGATATGTTACACCCTCTGATTTAAACCCATTTTCGTGTAATGGAAATATATGGATTTTGTTTGTTATAATAATTACAATTATGTGTGTTGTAACAGATCCTGTTCTATAAAATGTAACTTCATCTAAGAATATCCCTCATACCCCCATCTTCGAAGCCCCAAGCTTTACAATTACCTTCAAACAAAATTTCACTCGTCTCTCTGGGTTATCTTCCAACAATCTTAAATTAAACGTGTTTTATATAAATTATATTTTATTTTTCTTAGCATACCTTTGAACTGACAACTTTGGTAACCCAGCAACGGATGCAAGTTGTATAAGTGAATTAGGCATGTTTAGAGATTTTAATAACATAGTGCATGATTTCAACTGCTCTTCGTGTAAGATATGTGGATTTTGTTTGTTATAATAATTATAATTATGTCCTGATCGGTAAACATGTAGCTTCATCTAAGAATAAAAGTTCTTCATGCCACTCGGCATCTTCGTCAAGCTTTACAAAATTCCACACGTCTGTTTGCGTCATCTAACAGCAGTACGTGAACTAAAAATGTGTTTTATAAAAATGTATTTAGTTTTTCTTGACATACCTTTGATCTGACGAATTTGGTATCCCAGTAGTAGATGCAAGTTTTCTAAGTGAATTAAGCCACTTGGGAGATAAAGTAAAGTAACACATGCAAGCTCTTTATTTTCTGTGTTACAAAATCTATTGTATTTCTTTAAACTGATCCAGTTTCTAGTAGCATAGTTTTCCATTTTTAATTTTCTTGATGGAGGAACCACATTTGAGTAAGATCGCTTCATATTCATTTTCAAAATCAACAGGACAAGAACAACATTTCACTTTGCGAAAGCAATGACCGGTATATTCCAATATTCTCCCAATCCTATATTTTTTAATTACTGTATTTATATTTGTCGACGCGTTTCGGAGTTCCTCCATCATCAAGACTAAGTTATTGCTAGATTCGTCCGTTTAGGACACGACTAAACGAGAACTTGTATCCATCGATAACAATAAACGAAACACTGAACATTACGGAGGAATTGTTAGAAGAATATTGAAATAATAAAGGTTTAAATGGTGAGATTATACAAGCTTTAACACAACAAAATCGATTTAAGTTAAAGAGTATTCAACACAACCCTTAAGATGAACTGTTTTTGGGAAATATATTATATGCTATAAAAAGTGAGGTTTCAACAACATGTAGAAGAAAAATTTATAAGAAACATTTTTCAGAAGCATTGTTGCTTGAAATATATCCAATATGTAGATGACTCCTTTATAATATAAAGGACAACCTAAATAATAAAGAACTAAATATTGGCGGAAATAAATTAAATTCACAATGAAAAAAGAAGATAACAGAACAATAAATTTCTTACAAATATCAAGAAATACGAAACAGATTGATTTTGGAATTTTTAGGAATACATACACCGATAGTATAATTATGACGAACTAAACACAATGAACAAGAAACTGTTTAAAATGGCCGCCAATTTGACATTTTCAATTAGATTTTCTGAATTTCAATAGGGTTCTATATAAGCACACTACAGTCCCCTACACCACATTTCATGTTTTTATGTTTTATAATGCCGATTTATTTTACCGATAACTCGCGAACCTCCATTTTTGGAGAGATGTCGACCAATACGTTTTGTTGGGTCCTTAGAGGCTAAATTTGAACAACATTTGATCAAAATGGTTATAAACATATTTTAAAAAATAAAATTTTGTTTTTTCCCCCTATAAGTCAGATACATCTACAGTCCGAGTAAAGGAAGGGAGAAAGAAAAAAAAGAAGAAGAAAAAAGAAAAGGAAAAAAAGAAGGAAAAAAAACCCCACTCTAAATACGGCATCCTTTAAAGAAAACATATTTGGACGCAAGGCACCACACAACATGTACATATCCACATAAAGCTAAATTTAAACAAAATTTGATCAAAATGGTTATAAACATATTTAAAAAAATAAAATTTTGTGTTTTTCCCCTATAAGTCAGATACATCTACAGTCTGAGTGAAGGAAGGGAGGAAAAAAAGAAAGAAAAAAAAGAAGAAGAAAAAAAAAGAAAAGGGAAAAAAAGAAGAAAAAAAAACCCACTCTAAATACGGCATCCTTTAAAGAAAACATATTTGGACCCAAGGCACCACACAACATGTACATATCCACATAAAGCTCCACATATAATTTTTTAACGGATCACAAAATCCAAAAAATACATTTGGGCTTATATAAATATATTCGCCATTCCTCCTATATTTTGAAGATCCACTGAAATAATTTTAATGAAATTTGTCACAAAATGTAGTCACGAATGACTTACTCGTTTACACAATAATTATAATTTCTATTGAAGGGCCACAGAGAGCAGGGATTGGTTGTTGTTATCGCGGTCACCCACATCACACGCGTAGCCGGTTATAGTCACGCGTCATTGGGTGGATTGGCTATGCAATCTCAACTTTGTCCGTTTCCGTCAAAACTTTCTAATTGGTTCAAGGGAACATTTTTTGAGTTAATTTACGAAATTTAATAATTTCTATTCGTCATATTAACAAACTTTATCATTTGAAGGGTGATTCGAGCGTATCTAACATTTCTATACATTATTATTTTATATGACATTTTTCCTTGTTGTTTAAAATACAACTTTTCGATCATCAAAGTCTTATAAAAAAGGAAGAAATGTACATAAAATAAAGACTTGCCAGCCCTTGAATACTCTAGTACCGTCAGGGTAGTGTGATAATATCGTCTGGATGAACTTCGAGGAATAGGAGATACATCACCTACACAGAGAACTAGTTCACCCGACTAGTTTCCCCACAAAACACTGCCAACACCCACCCACTAGTCCGCCACATCAGTTCCCCGGCCTTAAACGGCTTTACTTCGGCCAATCCAACTTAGAAACCCCAGCATTAGTTATCTTGCTTCTGATTGGCCTAATAGCTTCACGACAGGTGACGGAGACGCGAAAACGTGCATTACAATAAAACAGCGCTCCATCAACAACCTGCAAACCAATCACAGCCCAGTTCGGCTCTGATTAGTTTGCGCAATCACAGTACGAGTACAAACGCCAGCTCATTACTCTTGAAGGATAAGCTGAAATTTGTATAAGTAGGGTCACTTCTCCTCCGGGAGAGCACCACTACAGAGCTCCTCACTAGATTCACTCCTCCTCCCGGAGAACATCGAGAATACACCAGCTGCAGACAAGTGATTAGGAACTATCGCAGAGATCCTCGGTAGAACCAATACACGTCTACCTCATTGAAGACCTCACCCTGTTCTCTTCTCCGCTTTCCTCAAGAGTTCACCGCCCGACAACTGAAGAAGACTCCACAAGTGCCTCCCGACTGGAAAATAAATTGGGAAAACCCTAGCACCGGCAGCACCACGAGTAACTCTATCAGCTCCTGAAAAGGAAATGGTTAGAGCTCTGACTCTGACGGTAGTGGTTAGGCTTTAAATGCCTAAGACAAAAAAAGAGCGGCGAGTTGCCCACCACCCGGTGACCCTAGAGCTCCTATGTACTTTGTTCTCTAGATTACCTACCTTTATTTTTTAATAAATTACCCTTATAGTTAAAACCCCCACCCTAAAGATTAACACTCAAGTCGGTTCTCCTTTCTTCGCGGATGATAGTAGAGCGTGGTTACGATCCACAGAGCTCTGGATTATGGGCCCCATCACGCATCCAAATTATGTTAACGTGCTGATTAATTCCCGTTATAGTTAAGACTCTCTCCCCCTCTAACAATTAACACCGAAGTCGACACACCTTCCAAAAAAAATATATCTACCGGCCTTCCCGAGAATCTCGTGAACGTCATTTTCAGCGGCTACTAGTTTAGAAACGTTCACTCAAATAAAAAAACTGCTCAAATTGGCAGGGCTCGAGACCCTTGTGAAGTTGCTGGGCACTGTACTTCTGTCATAGGCTTTCCGTCTCAACAGGACATCGCAGTTCTCCACTGAAAACTGTGCTGTTGGTAATCCAGTTGATAACCGGGGTTAGTTGTGCAACCAAGATTGCACCAACAATTCAAAGCGCGACCAAACTGTACGCAACTAAGATTGCAATCATGATGAGCCCGAGTGACTGCGCACAATCTGAACAGGACATCGCAGTTCTCCACTGAAAACTGTGCTGTTGGTAATCCAGTTGATAACCGGGGTTAGTTGTGCAACCAAAGCGCGACCAAACTGTACGCAACTAAGATTCCAATCATGATGAGCCCGAGTGACTGCGCACAATCTGAACAGGACATCGCAGTTCTCCACTGAAAACTGTGCTGTTGGTAATCCAGTTGATAACCGGGGTTAGTTGTGCAACCAAGATTGCACCAACAATTCAAAGCGCGACCAAACTGTACGCAACTAAGATTGCAATCATGATGAGCCCGAGTGACTGCGCACAATCTGAACAGGACATCGCAGTTCTCCACTGAAAACTGTGCTGTTGGTAATCCAGTTGATAACCGGGGTTAGTTGTGCAACCAAGATTGCACCAACAATTTAAAGCGCGACCAAACTGTACGCAACTAAGATTCCAATCATGATGAGCCCGAGTGACTGCGCACAATCTGAACAGGACATCGCAGTTCTCCACTGAAAACTGTGCTGTTGGTAATCCAGTTGATAACCGGGGTTAGTTGTGCAACCAAGATTGCACCAACAATTCAAAGCGCGACCAAACTGTACGCAACTAAGATTCCAATCATGATGAGCCCGAGTGACTGCTCACAATCTGAACAGGACATCGCAGTTCTCCACTGAAAACTGTGCTGTTGGTAATCCGGTTGATAATCGCGGTTAGCCGTGCAACCAAGATTGCACTGGCCATTCAAAGCGCGACCAAACTGTACGCAACTAAGATTCCAATCATGATGAGCCCGAGTGACTGCTCACAATCTAAAGAGTAATAGTATAACACGATATTAGACATTTTATTGAAAATGATATTGTGAAAATAGAAGTCAAATAGATTTTATTACGTAACACGTTATTTTTTCATAATACGACGTTCATGAGAAAGTAAAATAAGCAGTGTAAAAAATATTTTCTTCCCCCGCAAAAAAAAAAAATTAATCACCAAAAATGTCAGTACGTTCCCAATCAAAACATAAAAACATAAACTGTTATCTCTGTCTTTAGAGAAAAAAAGTGGCATGTAAACGTTTTCTTTGGCTCGTTTGGAGGCTTTCATTTTAACAAAATTTGTAATTTTAGTTTATCCTTGAAAAAAAAAACCCTGAGATATCGTCAAATTACGCCCAGATAACAAATTTCATTAAAATCTGTCCACGCGTTTGACCTGTATAGACGAGACACCAACCAAAAACAACTTTTTTGGACCAGTTGACCTCTACACAGATATATCCCCAAAAAACCGCGTAGATTTTTTTGACTCATCACAACTTTCTCTATAATAGTAAAACAATCCTGACGACGTTGTTGATGCCTGTATTCAGTGTTTGGAATTACAACAAACCGATGGCCAACTATGCTTGAAAGAGATGGATATCAGTGACGTCACATTGATAACGAAGCGTTATCTCTACTTTATGACAAGATGGCGTCCTACAAGTTATGTCAAGACGCAATGCCTAGTTGTATACATTACTGGACAAAATATTTATTCCGTTGGTTTTAAATCACTGACTCTTGTTATGAACAACTCGCAACAGGTTATCATATAAAGTTTCGTCTGAAAACAATATTTATATTATCTATCCCAGATTTGTTAACATAACGTTGGAAATGGTAAATGTTTTAAATCAATAAATTGATTCATCATAGTACTTACCCAGCCCCATCACACAATACCAGCAGATCCTAGATTAAAATCTCTACTAGCTTTTTATGTTAATGTCTGGACTCTAAAGAAGCTGTACACATGTGAAGGAGCTTTCGTTCGCTTCGCTCGTGTCGGTCACATGACCCTGCCGGATATCGTAGCTAAACGAATAGTTTCTAGAGAGTTCAAGGTTATAAATTACATTGTTTACAATAACTTTGCTATTTTTCATCGTAGAGAGGTTGGGGTGATATCGTGACACGCAGAATTGAAATACGCACATTTCAATAAAATTAAACGAAATCTATAGAACCGGTGACAAATTAAAAAATTTGCCTCACTGGTTATTTTTTTGTTTTTTCAATGACAGCTACCTTCAAATTTTGAATTATCCAAAGAATGAAATTTTTAAAATACCCAGATGTTATCAAATTATTATTATTTTTAACATTTACTGACACACTATATAATTTTCCTTATATTACGAAATTTGTGAAAGATGAGTTCATTAAAACAAATTCTAAATATTTAAAATGTAATAAATATATAAATTCAAAACTTAAAAATAAAATAATTACATTAGAAAAAAAAAATACATCAATATTTTCTCTCTCCCAAAAAAGGTTTATACAGGCTAAATAAACCGACTGAAGATGATTTCGTCGTCGAAACGTTTTTTCTGTTTTCAATCAAATGTTTATTTTAGACAATTGCAGTTTTTAAAATTTTTTTTTTCCATTTGATGACTGAAGTTTCCACTATTCACGTAAATCTTGGATTACTCTTTGGATTTTCAAAATCTGTATAAATTCTGACATTTATGTATGTAAAATTATGATTTGATTAAAAATAACGATTTAAATCAAAGTTTTCTCAAATCGAGCCTTTAAAGAACTAAAAACAACACAAAGTTATTAAAAAAAAAAAAAAAAACTATATTTACTCCAAACACGAAAAACTGTGCGGTAAAAGTAAATAGCATTTATATAAATTAGCGACAATACTTTCATCATGTAAAATACACGATAACCCTAAACTTAAAAAAAAAAAATTAAATAAACTAAATACTTTCATACAAGAAATAGTATACATTTTTGTAAAGATTAAATCGAGAAACAATGCAATTTGTATAGTAAGAGAGCTTCATATTGTCGTGAGAACATTAAAATATATGTCGTCTTTGAATCCTTAGTTGTATCCAACAATTTATTATAGAGTGACAAACATACGGTATTGAGGATGTGGTTTTCCGAAATCGCTTCAATATAATACACAGTGACAACCAATGAAAGTACTTTATTTTGACAGTCAAGTCATACATTCTCGTACAGGAGATTCACTAATATAAAATAACAAGATATACTAAAATACAATCTATGAGAAAGTTGATTGTAAATATTGTTCTTGTTATCTATAACCAGTAAGTAATCACGAATATTTAGATGTTGGAAGCTGAGCGAACGAAATACGCTTAAATCAATCGGCAGAGCATTAAAATCTAAATGTAACAAACATTTTATCTTGAAAACAATTCAACCGATTACCATGATGTTTTGGACTCAGTTAAAACTCTGTAATGTATCACGGTATTACAAATCAGCTGTCTGTTTCTCGAATGATCACGACCTCACTTTAGTGGCAATCCCGAAGTAACCTAACTTGATTTACATTGTATGATAGGGCTGGGTAAGTACCACGATGGCACGCGCCAACTTTCCGATATACTCAATTTAAATATGTAGATCGGTGGAAATTCCATATCTGTCCAAAAAGTTGAAAATGTAAGTTGTATTTTAAACCTAACCATAAAAATTGAAAAATCACCATTTTTCTAAGAAACAAGCCCCTGAGAGGCTCAATTAGTGAATACAGGCTTTAGTTGCATCTACTTTTCATGTAGTCTTGGTTTAGATCCCTCAATTTCATCTTTCACATCTGGTCTCTCTTGACCAACTTTTATTCTTTTCCGACGCTGACCCTATTTGAGAATTTATTATACACTAGGGATCCGTATATTAAGTTTTTGCACCATTCTTATTTTACGGTATCCTATTTTCTACGGCTTAGCAATCTTCAGGGGACCTAGCTAAATCTAATCCTTTCCTATTAGGTTTCTCTTGACCAACTTTTGTTCTTTTCTGAATCTGACGCTACTAGAGCATTCAAGGGCTAGGGTGTCTTTATTTTATGCTCTTTTCTTCCTTTTTTTCATAAGATGATGATGACCAATTGATTTTTTGCCTTTAAACTATAAGTTTGAGGTTAGGTTAGGTTAATCAATTAGATCCAAGAAAATATTATCAACATAGTAGCCTATATATTATTTCTGTTCTGTCAACATACAGGCCTATTGATATGTTTTCTCTCTTTTAAAATGATAAAACTATTGCAAAACACTTTCCCACAAGGTAAATACAAGATTTCAATTAGATTACTCCAGCCTTCTGGACGTTATTATACACTGTATTACTATTTTACCGGTATGTAAATGAAAAATTTAATTAGTTTAGAGTTGTTTTATTTTGTGTACAATTGTTCATTTGGAATCAAAATAAAGAGTGTTTCTTAAAATCGTTCCTAGACTTACGTCAAAACCCATGGAAAATGTTTAAATATATATTTCCTTAAATGCTTAGTTTTCTATTTAGCCGCCATTTTGTTTTTTAACAAACAAATTAATATCTTTTTAACGGTAATTAATACAGAGTTGAAATGTTTGATGCTACTTAGTGTTATAAAGACCCAATGAGAAAAATAATCAACCGATATACTTGTCATTTCAAAATGGCTGCTATTTAAATAAAGTTTTTCTGCTATTTAAACTTTTTAACGCGGAATATCACAAAACCGTTAATTTTACCAAAGACAATAGATATTAATTATTATATATTATAGGGTGTGCCGATAACTCAGTTATCCTTTAAGGTACAGGAACATTTAGGGATAAAAATTTGCAGAATTGAAACATTAATTTTTGGTTTTAAACTAATCGTTAATCTTAAACAATTGCCAAGAAGAATTAAAGCTTTCAGTTTTGTCGATAACTCGGATATCCTATAAGCTTCACAAAATGTATACAGTATATAATCACCTATCCAGAACTAATAAAACAATCGAGCGATGGCACTAACTTGAACGTAGTCATACATATTATACCTAACCAGACCTGGATTTCGTACTTTTAAATTTCTTATTTTCTACTAAACTAATGTATTTTGGTACTTCAAAAGTGTCTTCCGACATCAAATGTGAGCTAATTGTTTCAATATAAGGCAGGTAGTGAAAAAACGACAATTTTTTTAAACTATATTTCAAGGCAAGGTATAATGCATAATTACGAAAAATTATGTTTGGTAATAGGCTATACTAGAATACAGGAGTTTTTCTTGACAATCCAGTATTCAGATTATAAAAAGTAGACGCCGAGTAGTGGACGAATACAATAAGTTCGTGTGTTCTGGTATATTACCAAGAATTGTTTTTTTTTAAATAGTTTTTCACCGTTATTTTGAATTATGACAGATAATGGGTTTTTAGTAAATGGTTTAAAATTGAATAAGTAAAACTTTATTAATCCTATTGCAAACTGTTAAAAAATTAAGTTCAATTCATAACTTAGAATCAAGTGATTTATTTGTCCAGCAATTGACGAAATTTAAACTGGAAATCACGCATTATCTTATTTTAAAACAAAAATTCAGCCTGTTTTGCACTCCGTAGTGTTTCACGTACTTCCAGCCCGGCTACAATTAAAACAGTGTATTTTGTGTTGCCCTTTGGGGAAACTCGATTCTGGAAAAAAAAATTGTATTCAGAAGAAAATTATAAAAATAATTTGCAATTTAAAATGTCGGCAATTTTGTAAAATTCATCAAAAACACTATTATTACTAACTCTTCCCTGTATATACATATTCTGAATGTCCTGCTAATTATATTGGTGTCATATTCATTCC
This sequence comes from Aphrophora alni, assembly GCA_963513935.1. Lineage (NCBI taxonomy): Eukaryota > Metazoa > Arthropoda > Insecta > Hemiptera > Aphrophoridae > Aphrophora > Aphrophora alni. The sequence continues at coordinate 73,162,719 of OY740774.1, forward strand.
ATGAGACGGTAAATGCTTCAATATCCATTGAGAGTGGGATGCCGCTACTCTAGTCTCAAGTTGTACAAGTTGCCGGAAATGCCTTGTATTGACAAATTTAAAAACAAACCTTACTCAGCAGGAATTTGATTACTTGGAAAAGTACCTTCAATTAAATAGTTTAAATATTTATTAAATAGTTTGTATGTTTATTTGTATTGTGTTCTATTCATTTTCGTATATCCCTTATATTGTGACAACTCGATGATTACTCCACCATTGTTGCGAGGCTAAAAGGCCCAACATCAACTCCAAAAGTATGGGACCCTATTTACAGAACACTCTGAACAAGTGTGCGACTTCTAGATTTTAAAACACTTAAAAAATCATTTGTAAACATCCTTTCGGTCATTATTGCCTTATGTAAAAAGAAGAAAAGTTAATTTCTTGAATACATTTGGATAACTTGTTAACCTAACCTCAAATTTATAGTTACAGGCAAAAAATCTTTCTGCCACATCGCCTTAAAAGATAAAGAGGATAAAATATAATTGGAATACTCTAATAGCGTCAGGTTCTGAAAAGAACAAGAGTTGGTTGAGAGACCTGATACGAAATATGACAGAGAGACATCTAACTCAAAACAACATGAAAAAAAGTATAGATCCAGCTTAGGCATTGCCAAGCCCATAGAAAATAGACAACCGTAAAATAATAATAGTGCAAAAACACGGCACAAACTTTCTCTCTCACTCATTCCAAAAACCAAATAAAAAACAAAGTGACAGGTTTGGGTCATTATTCTTTCATTAAAATTTGAACGAAATCGGCATTGCTGAATTTGAGAAATTACTTATTTTATAGAGGCCATTTTTTTACAGATAGAATTTTTCAAGATTCAATGTTGTTGTTGTCCAATGGCTTTCTCTGGCTCACGCCATCTTTGATCTTGCTTCCCAGTAGATACCAGGGAGGTCTTTTTCCCTCTGCTTCTCTTTATCCAGCTTTCTGCAGACCAAGAGATGGTCCTTGTTCATGACGGTGTTCGGGCTTTCACACAATGTCCAGTTGTCATAATCCAAAATCTTCATCCTCTTCAGGTGTTCATTCAGGAAGTCGTGCCCAGTTGTAAGTCGAAAAATTGCGACAGATGTCGTCCTCTGCAAGTCCTTGGCTTTCTCAAACAAGTCGAATACATCTTCATATGACTTGTTCCTTATGTCCTCTTTGACCTTATTGGTGAACTCAAGATGAGATGCTCGTTTTAGTTCGCCAATCCTTGCTTCCAAGGTGTATACTCTTCTTGATTTCTGTATTATGTGAGTTCCTCGCTTGACCAGCTCATCTGCTTGCTCATTGCCTTGTATGCCTACACGTGATGGGATCCACTGCAGAACTATTTTCTTGGTAATATGCTTGACTATTTTATACTTAAGATTCAATGTTTGAGCCGTTATAGGCTAGACTTAAGCACATTTGATTAAATCGTCGAAACCATAATGAAAAACGCTCCCAAGATATCTTTCCAAATAAAAATGACACCGCAGCAACAGACTTTGTCACAATTGAGTTATCAAGTGCACTAATGAAGTATCTATTATTTATATCTAAGGTCATGATAGATGGATTATAGTATGCACAAGTTCAGTTTAATCCAGATACCAAGGTCAGATGTGATAACTGTATACCAGTAGGGTAGAAGTGCAAAATGCATATCAGTTGTACAAAGATTAGCAAATTAACAGTCTGAGATTAGACTAAAGTTAGACAAATATAAACTTAATTATATTTTTAAAATGAAAAGTATCCTTCAATCGATTTCAACAGCTTTTGCAAATAACATTTATCCTGTACTTAAATTTGTTTGTATTTTTAACTATACAGTAATTTAATTTTAAAACATAATGTGCTTGGATATAAAATAATATTACAATGTAATACTAATTAATACAGTCAAATAATGTAGTTAATGTAATTGTGTTAATACAATGTCATATTAACTGTACAACATTTCTAACATGCATACAAAGATTCTTATTTGACAGGGAAAACTTCTCGTAAGTCGGAATTTTATATTTTCATTTCCTTAGGTCAAGCTCAAGGTTGCGAGTTGCGATACAATTAATTTGAAACCGCTTCGAGAGCCAGCGACTTTTTAATAACACCCGCCAAATATCCACTCGTAGAACGGTAGCCAGAAGACGAGACTAAGAGGAAGCGGAGTTTTTGGTAAACAAAAATGTAGATTAGATAAGTGGATGCAAGAATCACAACAAACAGTTTAGGTTAGGTTGAGTTACTATAATATGTAATAATAGTAAAATCTGACAATATAACAATAATAAGATTAGAGGTTGCAAGAAACGACTACTACAAACAGGTTTGGTTAGGTTATTATATATGTAACAATCTAAAATCGGAAAATATAAAAAGAATGTATATTGACTCTTGTTTGGATTTTTATTTGTTATATTTAGACAGGAAATGCGACTATTCTGGGAATCCCTTGCCGCCACTCTTGTGACTTACGCCTTTTCTCCAATGGCCCACGCTCTGCAAAACTCAAAATTACCTGGATTACCCTCGCCAAATTTGGGTCGGCTGGCACTCGCTCCTACACCCCAATTCACGATACTGGGTCGAATCTTACAATTTAAACAGACGGTAATATTATCTGCCTACACTACTCAAAATCGGTTTCATTTATTTAATGTTATTTTTATTTTAATTTATGATGTGCAGGGGGGCCGAAGCAGTTAGCTATAATAATTTTAATGGAGGAGGGATATAATAAAAATAATAAAGGATGATTTCTAACTAATATTTATATTTTTTAACATTGACATTTAAAAAAAATAATATTGTAAAACATAAATATGTATAATTTAATCTGTGGTTTCAAGGGAAGGGTGGGGGTAGTGTGGAATCAAAATAATAATAAAATTTAAATCAGAATTTATATGATAAATCTTTTGATATATGTATTCATATTGTTTAATCGGACATTTGCCATTATTTGTGTACATAAAAACTAGTACAATAGAGTAAAAATTAAAATAGTTTAGGTTTAACTTCTTTTCTCAAGTTATAGATTTAGTCTTAGCATCCAACAAGGCCTTAGAATACTAAGCTATGTTGGTATTTTTCTCTTTTATGCTCTAGTTTTTTTACACTCGAAGTTATTTTCTATTTGCCTTAAAAAAAATCCAAAGAAAGAACATAATTGCTACAACACCCGTACCCCAAGATATACTTTATTTGTTGTTATTTAAAAGTAGAAAAAAACCTTCCGGTCATAATCACCTTATAAAAAACCATGAAATAAAGACTCCTAGCCAATGAATACTAACGACGTCGGAAAAGAACAAGAATTGATCAAGAGAGTACTCATACGAAAGGGATCTAACCCAAGAACACATAAAGAAATATATAGATCCTGCTAGATACCTCGGAATTTTCACAACCATATCCTCTGAGATAAGTGAACTCCTATATGGATTTCCATTAACTGAACGATACGTTAAAAAATTTCAAAAACAATATTGTTACAAAATAGAAACAATACAATGGAATCTTGGAAACCTCTCCAAAACACAACACTTCGAGTTTTAGCTGTGTAGTTTAAGCTCTACAAAAGCATACCAACAACAAGATGTGTCCCTGTCCAATAGAATTAATTATATTGGAGCATAGCAAGTCACAGCTGAGGTCATTGATATGTAAATAAATTCACGAGAGTTAGGCCTACACAAAACACTTGTCGTACACGTGTTCAGGTAAAAGAACGGAAATGACATTATAGAGGATGTTGGTTGTTGTGGATTATGGTTGTACGATGACAAAACTATACACCTGCTGACATTCACTTACAGACATTATTGTAACAGGCGGAAAATTAAATTTTAATCTTCCAACATTGAAATAGGGACACTCTGAACTAGTTGGTAACGCCCACCAATTGATTTCTTTGGCCTTGAGGAAAATATTAAATCGTATTAGTAAATCAAGGAGTCTTATCCAGTGAAGTAAAACCGTAGTTACACAGGTTTCCTAAACCTCGTAATTGTGTATATCACTCCCATTCGTGTCATCGTAAATTATTAAACAATCTCATCTCACTTCGCTCTTGTTATAGCGAAGTTGTACAAAAGTGAAGGAGCCACCATTTTGCTACGCTCGGTGACAATAATGCCGGATATTGTAACTGTACGAAATATCACATTTTCTAGGAAGGTCAATTACATTTTTGACAGGTGTCATCGCAGAGAGGTGGGGTTGGTCAGTACATGTAGAACTGAAATCTAAAGATTTATTTAATTTTTATGTGTTATAAGATGAATAATACGAAGAAAAAAATGTTTTAATAGATTATAAAACCTCTGAGAAAGGCAGCACACTAGGAAGAACTGAACACAATATAAACGAGAAACTGTTTCAAATGGCAGCAAATTTGACATTTTCAATTCTATTTTTAGAATTTCAATTGAGTTCTATATCGTGAGCACATTAAGTTCGTATGTCAAATTTCATGTTCCTATCTTAATTTTTGAGACCGATATCGTGCTTACGTAGAGACAACGGACGAGGGATATTTTGAAAATGATTTTTTCGGTTTTCTGAGGCCATGAAACATGAAAATCAGTTTAAAAAAATAGATGGAAATTTGTTTGCGATTTCCAAAGTTAATCTATAGCCTACAAAAATGAAATTATCACCACACAAACGACGTTCAATAACATGAATAGCCTATAGAATGGATTTTTTAAACATACAATCATTTGTTGGCCATCATTTTGGCTTGGATGGTGAGAGTTTAATTTATGTTAAATATTATATATCTATTCTCACCAAGACCATTAAAATAAAGGTCATGACCATACATCCTATTTTAAAATGTTCAGTTACGACCACACTCCGAGAGACAAATAACCCCAAAATTGGAACTTATTTAAGGAAACCCGTATTAACTGAGAGAGTTCTCGAATAACAATGCCAGTGGAGTTGTCAAATTTACTTACTTGGTTGGGCAACATTATAACAGCAGTTGGTGAGATGAAGAAGATATCGTGCGAAGCGTTATGGTTGCTTGGGGCCAAAACTAAATAATATAATTCCGGGATTGGGCTAACCAATCTACTACTAAAATCGTCTTCTCCCATTCTCTTTGAGGTCTAAATAACCTTTACACTTAGATAATCAGCTCTTAATGAGTTAATTATAATAAACTGGATGAGATACATTTAGATAAATTTGAAGGACATACATTTAATTATAAAAAATAACTGCACACAATTTAAACTTAAATGGGTAGTCTAAGGCTTAAGCTTATTTGTAACTCACCCATTTAAATACATAAGAGTTACGGGGGTGGGACATATTCAATGGGCCTTCCCGAGAATCACGGAAACGCCATTCGCGAAAACTTACCCCGATATAATAATATAGATAACTCCACTAAATAAAAAATAGATAAATTCAGGGGACTCAACATAACACCTGTCGAGTTTTCCACTTCTCGACTGTTGTACGTCATAAGCTTTCCCTCTCATCAGCTGGGAAAGAAACTACACTTGTTGCCTTATTAATCACAATTCTGTAACAAGGAGATTATTACCAAAGTCCTTGCTACACACTGGTGTAATGCAATCACGATTGGCAATCGAGGTTGCTCTCGGACCTGGACTGCTACCATGGGGATTCAAACTGGAAACCGTGACTAAAACGTAATTTTCGTAGAGCTGTTAAAAAAGGACAGAAAGCTTTCGGCATGATAAGTTCTGGAGGTCGCGTGATTATTCTAAATCCACCACGAAATACCTCTTCAACTCAAACGTCAAATCAGTTCTCTTTTCCGATGATTAACCCGGAAGAAAACAACACCAGCTGTTACTAAAAAACGTCAAGACATTTATGAACCGCTGCCTGGAAATTATTTTAAGAATCTCGTGGTAAGCCGTGTTAAAAATCACGATTCTTAGCATTTGATTCGGAGTCGAACCCACCTTCACCCAAAAACGATAAAAGCCAAATTAAATCCAAGGAAATGGATATGAAAAATTCTCCTCAGAGACACGAATAACATCACACGATAGCATTGAACTGGAATCCCCAAAGAACCATAAGGGCCAACCTAGACATGGTAAAGTCAACGTCAATCCAAGATGGAAAACCGCAGTCTGCAGAATCCAGCCAGAAATCAGACGTAAGGAACAGAAAAGAGTCAATGACGTAGAACGTTCCTAAAAGCTCTAAATTTATCTCAGTAGTAAAACGCTATATATAAATTCATTGGAAGATTGATTAAATTATGAGAAATTAATTAAAAAATCAAATCTTTCATGAATATGAGAATAAGTCAAACTAATTTTAGAACATAGTGTTGCCCAAATTGGATTATGCGCAGCAATAGCCTATGTTAGACCAAACGGAAGTTGTAGCGAACATTATCAAAACCGGAATTAGTTGTTGTTTAGAGATAAGAGAATTGCGAAAAGATATTCCCTCTCTCTTTCTGAAGACAGATCAACAACACTAATGATAACGCAACTGGTTTTATTTGGTAATCTGGCGTATTATGTTTTAGAGATTCATGAGTTAGCAAATTTCTATAAATAAGAATTTCTAACAAATAAGGATAAACAAGCTGAACGATATTACAACGTATTTTGCTGTTCTACTTATGAGAAACGTTGCATTGACTTTTCTATGTACAAATCTATAAAACCAAAAATAATGTTTACCGCCATTTCCTAAAAATGTCTATATACTGTGTATACGTGAGAAACGAATTATGGAAGGAAACAGATACATGTAGATTGGATAATGGGGATTATCGTACCTAATATAAATTTTGTTGTTTGTTTAAAGGCGATAAATCACTCGGTTCGGCCTTATAAAAAAAAAAATCTCTAATATAGTCAGAGTACGAAGAGAACAATACTTGGTCAAAAGAGATGTGTAGGATGAAGCTAGAAAGAAATTAAATAAAAACAGCAAAAACAATACGTCAATTTACAATGCTGTGTCTGCTAAAAGTAATACACGAACGTATTATGCTGCGTCATTGCCAAAAAATCTACAAAAAATTAACTAACTGCTACTGCAAAACATTAAAGACAACTAGAAGAGCTATGGAAGAACAATATGGCTTCAGACAGGGGAAATCAACTGTGTATGTGGTCCTTGTGTTAAGCCAGATCGTAGAAAAAAGATAAGAGAATGGTAAAGACATTGCGATGGTTTATATAAAGAAAGTTTTAATGACAAGATGCGAAGAGAAAATATGGATTGGTTCTAAAGGAGAATCAATGAAGAAATTCCAGAAAGAATAAGAACATATATGAAAAGTACAAACATTGTGTAAGAATAGAAGATGAATACTGTGAACGAGGGAGCAGTCAAGGAAATGTTTTATCAACTTTTAACGTAATAATAGATGAAGTCATCACAGAACGACAAGACCATAGAAAACCGGGGAACTGAAGGTGATGGATGGCAAATGCAGATAACATCATGGAGAAGGAAACTGAGGAGGGAGTACTAGCAAATGGACAATGTCTCTAAACCACGGATTGAAAATAAATTTAGGAAAGAACAAGATATGTAAGATGGACAGAAACAAAGAACCAAAGAGGAAAGTGATACTGAAAGGATCTTAAAACAGTACAATTACCTCGCGAGAAAGATCATCAAAGTAAAATTCAAGAGGAGAGTACAAAGAACATCGAAGAGTGGAGTTTTTTTAACAAGGTTATGACGGTGTGTCACCAAGCCCGACGGTGTGTCACTAAACCCTACTTGAGCAGGGTCCATTTTTACATAACCCAGACTGTCCTTAACAGTAAACAGCTGATTAGGTAGAGCTAGGTTGAGCAGACCACGCTAGTCAACCCACGAAGAAGTGATCAGTCTGTACAAGCAGTCAGATGTGGTTTTAGCGCCTGTCTCGTATTAAATAATCGGGGGTCTTTCCGAAAGCCCAATCCCCAACATGGACGCGTTAATTTATTATTTAAACAAAACGAGTTTGACAATGGGGAACGCCCAAGTTCAACTCTCTTGATAACTTGGGTTTGTGTTGTGCGACTGTTTAGTTAGTATTTAGCTACAAATCGGTAATGTATTATTAATTAAATGAATATCTTCAAAGCTGGCTACCCAATGGTGCATGGAGTATCGATTTTGGGCTCAAAAAACCGCAGGATAGGGCATAATATAACGTTGCTGTCTCAAATGGTTAGCAATAGTTACATGATTAAGGATATAATACGGCGGTGGAACGTAGCTAAAGAACCCAAAACAATAATGTATAACTATCAACAAAATTTAACAAATGGTCAGAGACATGGATGTGAATAAAGAAAGATCTTAGCAGACTACAGCAGTGCTCTACAGTCCGAACGCTTGGACGGATTTTAATCAAATTTGATAGTCTACGTGGATAATTTAGCCATATGTAGGAACTTTTTTTAAATTTGCTCAACGATTTTTAATGAAACTTTTTTCACGTATAACCCCTAAAGACAAAACAAAACGTATTGTTCACAAACCTCCAAAAATGGCGCTTTGTGAGTTATATGTAAAAAAACAAAATATCGGCCTTGAGCTGTTATAAATAGGCTACGTAATTTTTCAAAATAGACTCGACCGATTTCATTCAAATTGTACTGAAATGTGAAGATTATAAACCCCAAAAACAAAAAACAAATAATAAAAAACGACGACCAAGATTCATTTTCACATTTTAATTGACATTAATTTTCATTACTTCTTAATGGAATGAGAAAGTTTGTCCAACGTGTTTACACCACCTTATTCTTTATTTAAACGCCACCGTAGGAGAGCGGACGCCGTGAATTTAAATAACAACAGAAAGACAGACAGACGTATTACTCCGACTTCCTGGAATAATAAGAGAGGGGAAGTTACTCCGAAATTCCAACCGGTTACTCGATGCCGTGCACTTTCACCTACACTGCTATTGTCTATTCTGCAACGCACAGACTGCCCCAAGGCTAGTACTCTGAGCCAATGCTGTTGCTACACATTAATACAACTGCAGATGAAATTATATCATGGCAAAATCTTTTATATTAACGATTTCTAATAATGAAATTCTTGTTACTGGTGATTCGCTAGTAGAAACGGTACCAAAGACTATGAAATGTAAACAGAGTGAACACCAAGTCTCAGATCCCATGCTCTATTACTGTTAATCTATGAAATAAAAAAATTAAACGTTGGGATTCTTAGCTTGAGTAGACTCTAATTTTTGGTACACTTTTTTCCTCTGTTCGGGAACCTGTGGGGTGTCTATTTAAATAGACGTGTGATACATCATGTTAAGGGTCTTGATGGAAAAAAATAATGCAATTCCATAAAACCTACCAAAAATGCCAGTCGATAGTTTTAAAACAGCTCTGAAAGAGCATTCCAGTTATTAAGAAAAATAAAGGAAAACCATGATTTTATTATGACGCTGTATGTGTCGATGTAACCCCCAGCTGATCTAGTTAGTGTTTTATAAGTAAAAGGTTCAGATACAATCCCGAGGGGGTCTAGAAATTTAATGTTATTTCAGCATCATGACGTAAAATGGGGAATCTATAATTTGGTCGCGATGGGTTAGAATGCATTAAGAAAGCCGTCTAGTAGATACAGGCCAATTAGAATTGGAGTTTTTTTTTATTCTTCGTGTTTCTGAATGTGTGTGTTTATAATCCTCTAGAGACGTCCAATTTTGGTATGGGAAAATCGGCTGGTGAATTTCTAAAAATTATTTTTCTATGAAAACCATTTACCTTATAGGGCCTATGTCCCATAACGTTTTACAATACTTAATTTTATTGCAGTTTTCAATGACACCCAGACTTGTTGCCTTTGATTTTAAAAAATGTTACAAACATAACCTAAAAAGAAAATATATCAGGAATAACAGCTCGAATAGCCGGAATTGTTAATACTAGAATTTAACAAATGGGTTGAAACATTTTATCGGTAGTTCTATTTTACTTCCTGACATATATGAAGCACTAATTTTTATATCTCTGAACTCCAAATGGAAAATGAATCTCGATATAGAAATTGGTAAAATTTATGTTACTTAACGCAATATTTATTTTAATCTATATTTATATGAGACCCAAATCTACTCGACGACATCAATTTTCAGATACGCGATTCAGTGTCGGTTATGATGTTTTGTAAATGTTGCAGCGTCCTAGGATTATTGCAGTATACGGAGTCTATAAGGCTTCTTTTATTCAAGGCGGCGGGCCGCGGCGATTGACCGCCGTAATTTTCTAAATGCACTGATGTAAACGAGACCGTTCAGTCTCATTTAGTCGCGGTGGGTTGAAAGTTCACCGGCGGCGAGAGTTAATATGTGCATTGGCATTGAGTTGCATGGGACCATTCGTTCCACGCGGCAGTCCGCTCCCACTCTCGCAGTCCTACCAACCCAACCGACCTGCCCCATAGCCAATGTGGTCTTGGCCTTGTCATTCTGCTGTGCGTACTATGGTCTTGTGGACGTGTTATTTCTGTCAATACCTGTAAACTCGTGTAGTATGGAAGACCAAAACATCTTTATTAGTTATTTATTCGTGTACTGCCTGATTGCCGAAGGTTGACACCACTGTGCCCTCCTCCATGTGAAATAAAAATATAGCGGTCGGTCGGGACACTGGTTCATCTTGAATAAAAGAAGCCTTAGATATCTCTACAGAAAAATTCTGGGGGAGACAGATCCGGCAACCATGGTCACAGATATTACGAGATTAATCGATCGTCGAACAACTCACAAATCATCGTCATTGTTTCATGAAGTGTGACAGGTTACATTGTCTTGAAACCAACAATAACGTTCATCAACTTGAAGCATAGCTACAAACTGTTGTATGAATTCTACATAAACAATGGGATTAACCGTTTTGAAGAAAATAGGTCCAACAATTCTCTCCCTGCATATGTCACACCAAATTCTAATTTTCATCGGGTGAAATGGAACCTTGTGCAAGGTATGAGGATTAGCGGTATCCCAGATGCGAATGTTCTAGCTGTTAATTTATCCATTTAAATAAAATCAGGTCTCATCACTAAAAAAAAGTACTGTATTAAGTTGATTATTCTTATACAGTTACGAATGAATCTCTTAAACCAATCACAACATACATTTTCTGTATCCAAAGGACGTATAAATGGACAGGTTTCATCTGAGCTGTGGAGTTTGGGTGTGCAGTGGGTCTAGGCGTGGTTTAAGCTGCAGTGATGTGGTGGGGGAAGCGGTCGCTTCAGTCTGTGTCGGGTGTTGGTACTAACAACGATGTCTGCAAGACCGCTGGATCGTGGACAGTTTAGTAGTCGGCGCCGACTGTTTCCCCTACAATGCCTCTGTCCGCACGCGGCCTCGAACAACAAACTTGTACCTCCCTTCCACGCGCAGCTCACAGCTCAGATGAAACCTGTCCATTTATAATTCTTAGACTTGTGAGTATAAAGTTTAAAACTAGCTCCGAGGAACTAGGAGGGCCGGCGCACTTAGAACCTCTCGGCCCAACACCAGACCAGAGCTGTACCAATACACATACGACAGACAGATACCATTCCAAAAACACCTAACCTAAGGATAGATTCGAAAAACACTCGTTATCGATTTGACCCATCACATGACTTTCTCTATACTATTACCTAACGTTCACAATTTAGTGCAAAACAAGAACAGAGTGCACTTTAATACTAAAAAAGATAAACTGATCATTCATTTTCGAATTATATACATCAAAACGAACAAAAAATATCAAATAATATATAGGCGAATTCCTCTTCTATTATCCGCCTACCTCCCATTTTGTTCTTTTACAAAAAACAACTCCACAATAGAAAAGATATTGAGTTCAGATTTTGTGTTACGTGGGTTTTAAAAAGAGTACCACAAACACAATGACTTTATTTTATAATTTTCAAAATGACAGCTGTTTACAATTTTTTTAAAGTCACGGTTTTGGAGTTATTCCACGTTAAAAGTTCAATGCTCTTGAACCAACGCATGCGCATTGAAGATAAGTGATTCTGTGGCGCATGCTTTTAAAATAAATAAAGTCTTGAACCTACGCTTGCGCATTGAAGAAAGGAGATTCTGTGGCGCATGCGTTGAAGTAATAATGATTGTCAACATTCAACTAAACTATTGTGGATGTAATATGGCGATGGTTTAGGGGATGTTAGTAAGGGAGAATGGAAAATTCCATCCCTTAACCCTCGTATTGCACTCTTCTAATTTTAGACAATCAAAATCTAACACGCAATTGCCAATCGTTTATTGTAAATGATTAAAATTCCCTGTAGAAAAATAAATCAATTGAAAATAATATCAATGTTAAGGTTTTTAGGCCTTTATAAAAAGCTGATACTGTATTATGAAATATTAATTAATTATGGTCGTTTAAAAACCTTGTTGGTGCGATCGGCAGACAATCACCTGTTTATGCGAGTCCCATTTATATATAATATATTATATACAGAATGTTCCAAAAGTATAGGATCTGTTTCGTATTTTCAAACTTTATTTATTTATAGTAAATTTTATTTGAACTGAAACAGTTACAAAGTGTATTGATAAAAACCATGAAAATAAAATAAAAATTACAGTTCGTGATCTTTTAACTATTCTTCAAGGTCAAAGTTTGAAATTACATTTCCCCTTATAACTTCCCTATTTGTCGTGTTGGTACCACTACATGCAGAATCTAAATCTGTTAATTGTATCCAATTTAGTGTGTTATAAGTTGAATAAATACGTAATATAAACCAAAAAAACTGTTTAAAATGGCCGCCATTTTTACATTTTCCTGTCAGTTTTTCAGTTTCATGAAGCAACGTGTCAATCAGTCAAAAAACTGAGGTAGAACATTTTGGACGATTACTAGAGAAGTAAAAAGTAAGAATAGCGTCATGGTTGGAAGACAATAAGAGCTGAACAAGAGAGATATTAAAGATGAAAGAGAGGATTTAAATCAAGACTACATTGTAGGGTTCAGTTAGGTTACCTCGGGTTTCCAAGCCGTACTCACAATAGTGAGCCCCAGAGGGTACTAAGATAAAGCGAAAGTCCCATTAAACGGGTCTCAAAATGATTCATTTTTCGTCCGCCTGTCCAGTGTTTTTCCTAAAGAAATATATAACTTCGAAAATTCGTGAGATATGAGTTCAAACTTCGTGTATGTATTTTGTACGTAACCATTTACCAATAAACCAAAAACAAAGACTTTACTTTGTATAATTTCAAAATGTTAACTGTTTAAAATGTTTAATGCCGAATATATCGAAAAACATTTTAACTTTACACAAAACCTACAAGAGATTAAATATTTTACTCTTTTGATGACAAACAAAATGATATCTTCATTTTTATTATAGGTCAATAGATAACAGAGTTATTGATAAAAACGATAAACTAATAATTTGATTAAACCACAACACCCAGAAGTTTATTATAGCAGTTATTCCTTATTATTAACGAGTCAATACGTGTTAGACTTTATGAATAAAAAAGGATTAGAATAAACAAATCTGGTATCGATAATTCGGTTATAAAATACGTAACAAATCTCAACTCAATATCTTATCTAATACCGAAGTTTGTTTAATCTAAAAAAAGTGTTTAGAACAGACGGAAAATGAAGCATATGGTTTAAGTGGACATGTCATAATTATTTGTGTATAAACGTCGTTTCGAGAGTAAATCAACGTACGTTGTCAAGTGATAAACGTAAACCATTTAAATCTTAGTAACTGTCCATTGGATAGGCCAAGCTTTAGGTCTGTATTCCATACTTAGATCACTAGTTTCCCACATGGTCCTATGCTATTAGAATATGTTGGTGTTTTTAACTAGTTCAATCTTCTAGGTTTATCACTTGATAACGAATGTTGATTTATTATCTTGAAACGTCGTGTAATATTTTTTTACGTAGGCTACACAAATGATGTAAAAATGTCCGAATAGTATAGTTGTATAATTGTTAGAAACCAGATTTATCAGCTTCCATTTTCATTTAACTAACCTTACACTCATTACTTCAAAAAATAGTACACATTGTATAATAACGGGTAACAAACAATGAGTGTAAGTTTAGTCCGACACAAGTTTCAATACTAGTATCCTCAATACTACTTAGTTTCAATACTAGACTTATTTATCCTCAACCTCTTAGCATGGGGTTGGAGATCGCATCGCCCGGTGAAAAATTCACCGCAATCGGACTTTTGGGCTCTTGGCCTGAAGCAACTGACACAGGCAGAGGTCCCACCTATCTCGAAAGAAGAGGACAAACTTCCAACTCCCCGGAACACCAGTCTTCACTGGTTCACTTGACGATGCCACTAGACAACTGAGCGGACTAAAGGTAAAGAGACCTAATCTCACTACTGCCCAACAAAAAGAGCCTGTCAAAGCCAAACTCAGGGAAAGTATGAACTATGAGACTAAAAAGTAGCAGGAGCAGGAAAAACGATGAGGAAGTGAGAGCCGAAAATCACGTTAGGCGTAGATGGTGCGCTCTAGACGTGATTCAGCCACTCTGATGGGAGGTCCTTCAAAGAAGGCAAGAGGAGAAACTCGAGATTCCAACGTAACAAAGCTCACCGTCGTTTGGAGCCATCTGGTAATGTAGTTCCCACTTACAGAGACAGCCTCGACAGCAAAATTTCTGTTGTTCTCGATACCTATAAATGGGTAGGTTTCATCTGAGCTGTGAGCTGCGCGTGGAGGGGTGGTAAAGTTTGTAGTTCGAGGCCGCGTGGGGACAGAGGTATTGTAGGGGAAACAGTCGGCGCCGACTACTGTCCACGATCCAACGGTCTTGCAGACATCGTTCCAACACAGACTGAGGCGACCGCTTCCCCCCACCACCTCACTGCTGCTTAGACCACGCCTAGACCAACTGCGCACCCAAACTCCACAGCTCAGATGAAACCTGTCCATCTGTACCTTGATACTAAACTCACCAATAAAGTGAAGATATCGAGGACACGCTAATGGATGAATTCGAACTGAACTCATGGAGGATGGAACTTTCCATTCATTCTCAGGAAGCTACATAGAAAATGGCGCTATCTTTATTTCCTGCCTCAACGATGCAACAAAGCTACCTTTACGCCATTAGGTGAAGAAAACAAGTTGATCACGTTTATTGAGGAAGGACATTCTGAAAAGTACAAGGGTGTTTCTTAGATCGCACACCAAACTTCTGAAGCGGTTACCTAGCATAACCCTACTCTGAACGTACAGTAATGGAAGATACTTTCGCAAAGTAAGACCTAAAGGGCTCTAGCTTTGCTTAAACAAGTTATGGCATTACTCACGATACACGGCCACTTCAGGAAACATCTGTTCACAATCCCGATCATCAATAGCGATCCCGTTTGTGGGTTATGTTTTGTAAACAGTCTGAAGAAACGGATAAACGTATCATCCTAGAATGTGAAAGACTCGAGGTTGAAGAAAGCTCACATTCGGGGCTTAGCAACCAGATGATGCTAGTCACGGGCCTTGTTCACATTGACTTGCCGTGTTAGTAGGTCCTTAGAATGAACAATAAGCTTAAGTCTTCATACCCAAATAATCTAATCTAATCTACCCTCTACTCCTTTAAATAAAAAATTGAAAAACCTAGGCTCACAGAAGCAGCACTTTACTACATAGAAGATTGCCCCAAATTTTGTTTAACTATATTAATTAATAATAAAGTTAAGGAGAAGAGGGTGGTACAAGTATCTTACCCGGCCACCCTATATGATGAACAGTAACGAAGTCTCATTGCCAATATTAAACAATATTATTAATAAACTGTTAATTAAGATTTTGGTTACAAATTGGGTAAGAATTTTTGATAAAAAATTAATAAATATTACATAATCTAACAGTTTTGAGATAACCAAAAATAGCCTAGTCACTTTTTTTAGAGACTAATGGATATCTGGATAAAATATGACTATTCAAGTTAGTCATTAAAGTTGATATGAAATGTGTTGTTTCCACACGTTAAAAATGTCAAAATGAGTTAGTTCCAGCTGTTTTAGATTCATAACGACGTTTCTGTTTTTACAATTCCCTAAAATTAAAACAAATTTAGGGCACGTACATGGGCTTCATAAGATATATTAAATATTATTGTAAGGGTTCCTACCCAATATAGGTTAAAACAGTTATACACAGGTTTTCTGAACCTTGTAATTGTGTATATTACTACTTTTTTTTGACATCGCCTAGATTCTAAGTCTCCACTCACTTCCTTCGTGTTTATATCTCGACTCTCTAAAGTCGATGCGAAAAAGCCATCCACTCACTATGCTCGTGTCGGTAACTCGTCCCAGCAGAATATCATTTTTTTAGAGATCCGGGTTTTGATATTTACTTTACTTTACTTTACATAGTCGGTCCTCTTCTACCTAGGTTTCACAGAGGGATCTCCATCCTTTTCTATCTTGGGCTTTGATTCGAACTGCTGTCCATTGGATGCCTCTTGTTTTAAGACTCGTTACAATGTTGTTCTCTCACTTGATGCGTGGACGTCTTCTGGTTCTGGGACTCTCACTTCTAGCCTGCCATACCCGGTATGATAGTCGTGTTTCAGGCATACGTGCGACATGGCCATACCACCTCAGTTGGGCTCTCTCTATGGTTGATGCCAGAGGTATTAAACCAATCTTATTCCTTATGGTGTTATTTCTGATACGGTCTCTCCTCAGCTTTTGTTCTATGCGCCGCAGGTATCTCATTTCCATAGCTTGTATCCTACTTTGATGTTTATTGCCTAGGGTCCATGATTCCGAGCTATTTGTAAGTGTTGGTACATATGTTGATTTGTACGCAGAGAGCTTGGTCTGACTGCTCACTTCTCTTTTGCTAATGAAGTTGCGACTTAATGAATAATAGAGTCGTCCTGTTGAAGGTTTTGATATTACAGTCCGTAAGCCGTAGCCTGGACTTTCATAGGGTGAAGTTTCATGCGGGCGGAGAAAGTGACGTCATAACTACTACTGCTGATAAAGACATTGACTCAGCTCCATTCCGCTGTCAACGTTTGTCATGTTGTCGTCTCGTCTTATGGTCTGTTTGTCGTCTCTGTTTTGTTTACAAACAATTTAACAAACTTTCTAACCAGAAATATTGTTATATAAATTTCAAAATTACTGGATATTTTCAAAAATAGTTTTTCAATTTTGTATTTATACTCAGATTTACAAATAATTCACAAAATTTGTAACTGGATTAGTTATAAAAACGTTTTTATTAGTAGATTCGATTTTTATTAAATTTGGTATTTAAGCTCATATTTGTTAAATTAATAGCTCCTCCGTTCTCGGCTTTTTGTTTCATGAAAACCATACATGTTTGTTATGATTTCGCGAGATTGACTGTGAAGGACCATCAACTCCCTTCCCGACGTCTTCATCTTCCATCACAACATAACAAACCAATGTTTTTGAAATGCACGTATAACTAGGAAACTCACAGTACAAAACTCACTGCAAGACTGAGCTCAGTGTTTCCCCCCACTACACCAACCGGCCCAGAGACGACTGCGCATCTCAATGAGAGAGGTTGAATCTTACGTATTGTACTTTATTGACAATTACGTCGCTACTTATCATCTTATGAGTTTGTACTATTACGTGCAGAATTAAAATCTGCAAATTGTTATACCAAGTGTCCTAAAAGCCCACCCCCCTATTGTTTTTTTTATTAATGGAAATAGAAAGATTTGCTTTGGGGAAACTTTAGATAACCAAAGGAGGAGTTTTTTGAAGTATCGACATTTTCAACCCTTACCCCCAAAATGGGGTAGTTTGGGGGGTAAGTCAAGAATTTTAAATAGCAACCCCCTATTGAGTGATACCTCATTTTAAAGGCCTTTTAAAAAGGCCTGTGTATTTCCATTAATAAAAAAAAAAAATAGGGAGTGGGACTTTTAGGTCACTTGGTATAATTTAGTGTGTTATAAGTTGAATAACACACGAGATATGAAATAAACTGTTTTAAATTACTATTATTTTGACATTTTAAATTCAATTTTCCTAAATTTTAGTAGGGTTCCAATATGAGAAAACTATAATCCCCCTATACCATATTTCATGTTTCTATCTTAATTTTTGTGGACGCTATTTGTGCTTATGTAATGTCTATGACGACGTGCCGAAATCACTTTTCCGTTTTCCTGACGCCCCGAAAGATCAGTTAAAACTGAGGTCAAAATTTTTAGCCAGGAACTTCGTATTCTGGGTAAGTATAAATCAACTCCCGATATTAAGTGCTAAACATAGAAGCGAAGCTTCTTCACATATATGTACAGCTAGGTCCTAACCGGCGTTAAGAAAGTAATCATATACACAATTAAGAGATTCAGAAAACCCATGTAACACGTTTTAAACGAACCTACAACGTCCCAAAAACTCCTTTTGACCATTGCATTTTAGAGGATCTGCTTGTATTTTCGGGCTGGTTAAGTACCATGATGGCGCCCACCACATATATAAATGATGGGACTTGTCCAATTAAATGATATTTAATAACATGAGAAAAGAGGGAAACCGTAACATACGGATGTCATCAGTAAAACTCCTATACAGTAATATCAAATCTATTTCTATTGTTGCCATTTTCTACGATTATAAATACGACGCAAAATCAAGACAAGTAATGTTCAAGGCCTTATAAACAATACGATAGTTTCAATAT
This sequence comes from Aphrophora alni, assembly GCA_963513935.1. Lineage (NCBI taxonomy): Eukaryota > Metazoa > Arthropoda > Insecta > Hemiptera > Aphrophoridae > Aphrophora > Aphrophora alni. The sequence continues at coordinate 73,181,437 of OY740774.1, forward strand.
GCATGATGATTATATTAAGCCTGCTCTGCAAACTAATACATACAACTGTGAAATGCGAGTGTAAAATGTCCAATCAATCAGTTTAACGAGACTGGAGAGTATTACAGATGTATTTAGTAAATTGTAAGATGAGGGATATTTTGTACAGTCAAATTAGACAATTCTCAAGAGTGAAAATCGAATCAGGAGAATCGCTTATTAATAACATTAGATAGAAAATAAAGGTCGACGCTTTGGTGTCACGGTTACAAGTTGTAGCCCAGGTCTGAGAACAACATCGATAGACCTGGGCTTGGTTGACGACGCAGCGTGTAGAGTGGGCTTGCTCAGCTGTTGAAAGTGCCTCAAAATAGCTCAACAGGATTCACATAAACTCCTATCATTCCCCCCCCCAAATGATTAAGTTGGGTTAAGTTTACGGGAAATGGCGTTCCAGAGATTCTCGGGATGCTCTAAATAATACACCGGACCGTGGTAATTATATAAATTCAAAGTTACAAATAAACCTACGTCTTTCGCCTTTTATATTAACGTTGTGTGCAGTTACTTTTATAATTAGTATATCCCGTGTTAAATAAGTCCCGGGGCGGCTTAATATTGTTTTACAGATTGTTTCCTGTTTGCGGGAATACCCACTATTAGTCACAAACTTTCTCTTTTAGGCCTATCATGGTTAATCCATTTTCCTTGTTTGATTTACTATGAACTTTAAACACACGCTATTTCAGCTAGGTTGAACCTTTTGAAGTCGGGTTTGCATCATTGTGTTCTACTCATAAAGGCCTTTAATCCGATGTACAATTCGACCTATGCTCTCATCTAAGATTTCCTACTTCCTCCTTTTGGGCCGTCCCCCTGGAAAGGTAGCGTTTCACTGAATACGTACTAGAATAGGTTTTTGGTGTCCATTAACCATGTGCAAGCTTTGTATCTCTATCTGTAATACTTAAAAAATATTAAGCCGTCCCGGAACTTATTTAACACCCTGTATAAGTCCCCCAATTTAGTTTATTATAATTAACTCTTTAAGAGCTAGTTACTTGGAGTGGTGTTTGGTGTGGCAGGGATAAGTGAAATACGGGTATGTGTAACCACGATTTCCTTCGATTAGATCAAAGCAAACTCCCAAATATTAAGTGGTGGTATTTTTCCCAATAAACCGAAATTCATCACAATACAAGAGTGAAATAACGTGACATGAAATACTTTTATTAGATAATTTGACAAAATAATAAATGAGTGATCTTGCCATTTACAAAAAGCGTTTTTTCCAAGATATAGCGGTTTGAAATCCAATAAGTGGGAGGGAAAATTAAAACAACGTAAAAAACGCTAATTAAGCAATTGAATAAAACATTATTTCCAGACAAACTATAGTTTTCAAAATAGTCGAATATTTCCGAATAATAGAAATCGTTTAAAACTGGTCCAAATATAAGGGTGAAAAATGTTTATATAAAAATCTTGGAAAATGTATTTTTGACTCAAGATGAATATATAAAAACGCCTATTTTACGCCCGGGGTTTCCCTAAAAAGCCGTAATTTTTACATGTTAAAAATGTTTCAACACTTTGATTTACAAGATGATCTTTCAACATATTAAAACCTGAAAGGAGAGATCATTACCATTGTAACAACCATTAGGGGCTCACTATAGTGAGTACGGGTTTGCAAACCCGAGCTAACCTAGCTGCACACTACATATGTTTCATGTAGTCTTTGATTAGATCCATTTCATCTTTCCTATCAGGTCTTTCTTTACCAACTCGTTCTTTTCCGACCCTAACGCTATTAAAATATACGAGGGCTCGAATACTCTAATAGGATCAGGGCTGAAAGAAAACAACAAAAGTTGGTCAATAGAGTCCTGATAGGGGAGATGAAAGGGAGGGATCTAACCCAAGATTTCATGGAAAAAGGGGTACTCAGGGATTACCACGCTTGTACTCACTATACAGTAGTGAGGGTTGGTAATCTTGTGTCCTAAGAAACTGAACTCTAATCTTTCAAGATCTATTCATTCCAAATGGCGATGATGACAGAGAGGTTTTTTGTTTTTACTTTCCCACATATGCGTAGTAGGCCTATAGAGAAAGTTATACAATAGGTAAAAAAATCGAAGTCCAAAAAGTTTTTTTTTTTTGGAATTATGTTTACATTGAGGAGGCGTTTATGGCACCAGTAAAGCTCTTTTAAATATATAAATATTTTTTTCAAAGATGTATTCCATGGTTTATATTCACATTTTTACAGACAACTATCAAACTGTACAATAAATAGTTTGTTTGGTTAGTATTTAGATCGTGAATAGATATGTGAGAAAGTTTAGGCAATTTTTTTATTCTGTATATTTTCATAAATATTTATTACAAAACATGATTCCTATGCAAATTGAGGTATTCCCTAAAAAAGATCTACGTATCAATTGTATAAGCTCAAGTCAAGACCCCTAAGTATTCCCTAAAAAGGATCTGTGTATCAATAGTACAGGCTCAAGTCAAGGCCCCTGAGGTATTCCTTAAAAAAGAAAAGAATATCAATAATATCGGCTCAAACAAGACCCCTGAGTTATTCTCTAAAAAGATACTGTGTATCAATAGTACAGGCTCAAATCAAGGCCCCTGAGTTATTCCCTAAAAAGATACTGCGTATCAATAGTCCATACTCAAATCAAGGCCTCTGAGATATTCCCTAAAAAGAAACTGCGTATCAATAGTACAGGATCAAATCAAGGCCCCTGAGATATTCCCTAAAAAGGAACTGCGTATCAATAGTACAGGGTCAAATCAAGGCCTCTGAAATATTCCCTAAAAAGGAACTGCGTATCAATAGTACAGGATCAAATCAAGGCCCTTGAGATATTCCCTAAAAAGGAACTGCGTATCAATAGTCCATATTCAAATCAAGGCCTCTGAGATATTGCCTAAAAAGGAACTGCGTATCAATAGTACAGGATCAAATCAAGGCCCCTGAGATATTCCGTAAAAAGAAACTGCGTATCAATAGTACAGGATCAAATCAAGGCCTCTGAGATATTCCCTAAAAAGGAACTGCGTATCAATAGTACAGGCTCAAATCAAGACCCATGAGATATTGCCTAAAAAGGAACTGAGTATCAATAGTACAGGCTCAAATCAAGACCCCTGAGATATTCCCTAAAAAGGAACTGAGTATCAATAGTACAGGCTCAAATCAAGACCCATGAGATATTGCCTAAAAAGGAACTGCGTATCAATAGTACAGGCTCAAATCAAGACCCATGAGATATTGCCTAAAAAGGAACTGAGTATCAATAGTACAGGCTCAAATCAAGACCCCTGAGATATTCCCTAAAAAGGAACTGCGTATCAATAGTACAGGCTCAAATCAAGACCCATGAGATATTGCCTAAAAAGGAACTGCGTATCAATAGTACAGGATCAAATCAAGGCCCCTGAGATATTCCCTAAAAAGGAACTGCGTATCAATAGTCCATACTCAAATCAAGGCCCCTGAGATATTGCCTAAAAAGGAACTGCGTATCAATAGTACAGGTTCAAATCAAGACCCCTGAGATATTCCCTAAAAAGGAACTGCGTATCAATAGTACAGGCTCAAATCAAGGCCCCTGAGATATTCCCTAAAAAGGAACAGCGTATCAATAGTCCATACTCAAATCAAGGCCCCTGAGATATTCCCTAAAAAGGAACAGCGTATCAATAGTACAGGTTCAAATCAAGACCCCTGAGATATTCCCTAAAAAGGAACTGCGTATCAATAGTACAGGTTCAAATCAAGACCCCTGAGATATTCCCTAAAAAGAAACTGCGTATCAATAGTACAGGATCAAATCAAGGCCCCTGAGATATTCCCTAAAAAGGAACTGCGTATCAATAGTACAGGGTCAAATCAAGGCCTCTGAAATATTCCCTAAAAAGGAACTGCGTATCAATAGTACAGGATCAAATCAAGGCCCTTGAGATATTCCCTAAAAAGGAACTGCGTATCAATAGTCCATATTCAAATCAAGGCCTCTGAGATATTGCCTAAAAAGGAACTGCGTATCAATAGTACAGGATCAAATCAAGGCCCCTGAGATATTCCGTAAAAAGAAACTGCGTATCAATAGTACAGGATCAAATCAAGGCCTCTGAGATATTCCCTAAAAAGGAACTGCGTATCAATAGTACAGGCTCAAATCAAGACCCATGAGATATTGCCTAAAAAGGAACTGAGTATCAATAGTACAGGCTCAAATCAAGACCCCTGAGATATTCCCTAAAAAGGAACTGAGTATCAATAGTACAGGCTCAAATCAAGACCCATGAGATATTCCCTAAAAAGGAACTGCGTATCAATAGTACAGGCTCAAATCAAGACCCATGAGATATTGCCTAAAAAGGAACTGCGTATCAATAGTACAGGATCAAATCAAGGCCCCTGAGATATTCCCTAAAAAGGAACTGCGTATCAATAGTCCATACTCAAATCAAGGCCCCTGAGATATTGCCTAAAAAGGAACTGCGTATCAATAGTACAGGTTCAAATCAAGACCCCTGAGATATTCCCTAAAAAGGAACTGCGTATCAATAGTACAGGCTCAAATCAAGGCCCCTGAGATATTCCCTAAAAAGGAACAGCGTATCAATAGTCCATACTCAAATCAAGGCCCCTGAGATATTCCCTAAAAAGGAACAGCGTATCAATAGTACAGGTTCAAATCAAGACCCCTGAGATATTCCCTAAAAAGGAACTGCGTATCAATAGTACAGGTTCAAATCAAGACCCCTGAGATATTCCCTAAAAAGGAACTGCGTATCAATAGTACAGGCTCAAATCAAGGCCCCTGAGATATTCCCTAAAAAGGAACAGCGTATCAATAGTCCATACTCAAATCAAGGCCCCTGAGATATTCCCTAAAAAGGAACTGCGTATCAATAGTACAGGTTCAAATCAAGACCCCTGAGATATTCCCTAAAAAGGAACTGCGTATCAATAGTACAGGCTCAAATCAAGACCCCTGAGATATTCCCTAAAAAGGAACTGCGTATCAATAGTACAGGTTCAAATCAAGACCCCTGAGATATTCCCTAAAAAGGAACTGCGTATCAATAGTACAGGCTCAAATCAAGGCCCCTGAGATATTCCCTAAAAAGGAACTGCGTATCAATAGTACAGGTTCAAATCAAGACCCCTGAGATATTCCCTAAAAAGGAACTGCGTATCAATAGTACAGGCTTAAATCAAGACCCCTGAGATATTCCCTAAACAGGAACTCGTATCAATAGTTCAGACTCAAATCAAGACCCCTGAGTTATTCCCTAAAATGATTTGTGTATCAATAGTACAGGCTCAGTCAAGACCTCAAGTCATTTCCTAAAAAAGGATCTGTAGTCGAGACATTTGAGATACTCCCTAAAAAAGCAAATTCAGTTAATATCTAGCAACCGTTACATGCAACACGTTTTCTAAACCTAGATTAAACGCACGACGAAATCAAGTTAACTGTTGAGGCAGGTGTAGGCAGCTACTACGAAGGGGAAGCAACCAACCCTTAATATCTCCCTGCTTTAACTCTTTGTGTCTACTGTCTCAACTATTTCCTCCCGATGCGTGATTCATTCATTCTTTGAATAGATTACTAGTAGAATATTCGTCATGGCGCACAGTCACTCAGGCATTCAACTGAGTTTTTGTTTCTAGTTGATTAAGTTTTGCTTATAGTCATGTACAACACTAAATTCGAATTGAAGTACAATTTAAGCAAACTTTTATAGTCACACATAAAATATTAGAGGAAGTTATGGTCAAAAAATCAGTTTTTGGAAAGGTTTTTTGTTGGACGGACAGACTTTCAGACGGAAAGAAAATCAGTCTGTCCGTCTAGAATTTGCACAGCCCAAACGCCAAAATGGACCAATTTTCAATTTAACTTGGTATGTAAGCATGTTTTGGCCTTATCTAGAGACATTTTATAAATTTGATAGTTCGAAATTTTAGGTAGGTGCAATAAGGGGAAAAAAAAACACAAAACTACAATTTTCTCAAAAATAGCTCTAAAGATTTTGATAGGTCATAAATAAAACTCATGGGTTATATTCTGAGTTATATTATTTTTTCAGACTGCGTCCATTTACATCTTTTTTCGACATCTACCAACTGACATGATTTTGGATTTTTGAAGTGAAAACTTCTATTGGCGCGTTGGGTACTTTTTGGGATGGACTTTTTCAATAGAAATCGCGTCACGCACACTACCGTAATGCAACTTTTGGGATGTACTTTTTCAATAGAAATCGCGTCACGCACACTACCGTAATGCAACTTTTGGGATGTACTTTTTCAATAGAAATCGCGTCACGTACACTACCGTAATGCAACTTTTTGGATGGACTTTTTCAATAGAAATCGCGTCACGCACACTACCGTAATGCAACTTTTGGGATGTACTTTTTCAATAGAAATCGCGTCACGCACACTACCGTAATGCAACTTTTGGGATGGACTTTTTCAATAGAAATCGCGTCACGCACAGTAGCGTAATGCAACCTTAATATATAGATAACATATACGCGCGCCCCATACGTATTAAAACTAAAAATCTACGAAAAATATTGCACTAACTTTCTCAAACTCATATACATAGTCAAACTAAAATCAATGCAAAAATGTTGCACAAACTTTCTCACATACCCATACGTATTAAAACTAAAAATCTACGAAAAATATTGCACTAACTTTCTCAAAATTCACATACATAGTTAAACTAAAATCAATGCAAAAATATCGCACAAACTTTTTCACATACCCATATATATTAAAACTAAAAATCTAATATTGCATTAACTTTCTCAAACTCATATACATAGTCAAACTAAAATCAATGCAGAAATATTGCACAAACTTTCTCACATATCCATATATATTAAAACAAAAATCTACGAAAAATATTGCACTAACTATTTCAAAATTCGCATACATAGTTAAACTAGTATAAATGAAAAAATATAGCACAAACTTTCTCACATACCCATACATATTAAAACTAAAAATCTACGAAAAATATAGCACTAACTTTCTCAAACTCATATACATAGTCAAACTAAAATCAATGCAAAAATGTTTTACAAACTTTCTTACATACCCATATAAATTAAACAAAAATCTACGAAAAATATTGCACTAACTTTCTCACATACCCATAAGTATTAAAACTAAAAATCTAATATTGCACTAACTTTCTCAAATAACATACATAGTTAAACTAAAATCAATGCAAAAATATCGCACAAACATTCTCACATACCCATATATATTAAAACTAAAAATCTAATATTGCACTAACTTTCTCAAACTCATATACATAGTCAAACTAAACTTAATGCAAAAATATTGCACAAACTTTCTCACATACCCATATATATCAAAACAAAAATCTACGAAAAATATTGCACTAACTTTCTCAAAATTCACATACATAGTTAAACTAAAATCAATGCAAAAATATCGCACAAACTTTCTCACATACCCATATATATTAAAACTAAAAATCTAATATTGCACTAACTTTCTCAAACTCATATACATAGTCAAACTAAAATCAATGCAAAAATATTGCACAAACTTTCTCACATGCCCATATATATTAAAACAAAAATCATAAGTATATAAGCGTTACATACTGTTCAAACAAGTTTTCACTTCTAACGTGTGGTCTTAAGCACACCCAAATAAATTTTTGTTAAGTTTTGGGGATAGGCGAGTGAGAAAGTTTGAGCATTGTTTTGAGTGGAAATACCGACGAATTCTTATTTCTCAATACGTTATAGTATTTTTTGACAGTTTATTTATATTTTTTCGTCCGAAATATATATACACCCTCTTACCGATCAGTCAGAGACGCCAAGTTACAAACTGGTTCTATGAGCTTTTACTTTTGCAGTTTTACCATAATTAATTAGTCGAAAACGTAATTTAAACATTTTCCCTTCCATATTATTACCCAGTATACAAAGTATAGGGAAAGTTTGGTAATCGCATAAAATGACAACCTCCGTTTTAGACTTTTCTTCACGTTTCATGACCTCAGGAAACCAAAAAGTTTTCGACAAGCCGTCCGTCCGTCGTCTGTACAAAAAATAAAAAATATATTTGTGCACGATGGCACAGAAATTAAAATAGAAACATCAAATTTGGTATAGGGGACTATAGTGTGCTTATATAGAACCCTACTGATATCCAGAAACATTTAAAATGTCAAAATGACGACCAATTAACAGTTTTTCGTTCATATCTCGTGTTTTAATCAACTTAGATACAAATTTGAAGATTTAAATTCTGCATGTAATGGTATCATCGCTCTCTACGATGACAAATAGCGAAGTTTGATCCAAAATGTAATTTCGAACTTTGGACCTTTCAAGAAAATATGATATTCGTATAGTTACGAGATCCCGAACAGACACGAGTATAGTCTACTTCACATATGTACAACTCCGAGACTAACCAGTGTCAAGACGAGCGAAGCAAGTTGAGACATATGCAAAGCCCAGTAGGGCTTAACCGACCTCAAGCTAGCAAACAACTACAATTTTCAGAAAACCTATGTAACTGTTTTAAACACACTACCCCTTGTTCTACGACATTTCTTACAAAGCCTAAGAAATCAACTTTTAAGCGTTACATTTAGAGGATCTGATTATATTACATTGTACGATAGGGCTGGGTAAGTACCGTGATGCCCATCGACTTGTTATTTTGACAAATCGATTAGATTTAAGCTAACTATGTGAGTACATTGTTGATGTACTGTAGAGGTATTCACTCGATAGCGACATCGCCTCCCCCTTCTCTAGTCATTTCGAGGATTAGGGCAGCATGATTAATGATGCAATTATTTATTATTTGTTCAGAAATACGTAGTTTGGAAGACGATTTAGACAAAAAAACTATGTGAAAATTTATTTATGAATGTTTTCCATAGAAATTTAATAAAAGTCATTTTTTGGTCGTCTTTAAGTTTATGAAAGATGATTTTTCCTATTGTTTAAAGGCGAAAAACCTCTCGGTTATCATCGCCTTTATAAAAGGTGCAGAAAAGGGTGTAATAAGACCCCTAGTCCTCGAATACTCTAATAGCGCCAGGGTTGGTCAAGAGAGACAAGATAAGAAAGATGAAAGAGAAGGATAACCGAGACCTAACCCAAGACTACATGAAAAAAGGTATAGATATACAGTACCCTCAGCCTACAAGTGTGTCTGGTGTAATGGGCGTGTCCTCCCGTCTACTTGCTTCCCTAACCTGACTTGACGGTACAACCCATTCCAAGAAAACTAGGTATACAAATTACTGCTTAGCTACGTTTAATTCCTAAAGTTTAAGTACAGTTAATTCTTAAAATTTTAATTTTGTAAACGTTTTATTCTTATTTACACCGATAAAAAAAAACGAAAGTAGGGTAGGCGTTTACACAGAAGCATTTGAGGTATATATTTTTTTTATTGGGGTTGTACCGCTGAAAGTAAACGCAACAAACGAAGTGTGGGGGCCCCTCTTTTCCTCTCCACCCCAGTCACATTCCTACCTTGAGGATACTGTAGTTAGGACCTTTCGGGATTGTCAAACCCTTTTCACTATAAGCTGGGCGAAGAGGGGCTATTTGTATTATTTAAATTTTCAAGCCCTGGATTTGTATAAGGAACAACTTTGTTTGACGCCCAGTAATTTCCATTAAAAAGATTTTTTTTATTCTTTTAACACTTTAACTAAAGAGTTAAGTGTAGGCCGATTTTCTTCCATTAAATCGAATCATTAATTATTTATATCCAAGAAGATGTCTCATAGCTTGAGAATAATGTGAGTCGAAACGTTGTAGTTTTGCGTGATCCAAGTTCAGGATGCGCTACTGGGAAGAGTCGTAACTTGCAATACGTCATTCTGTTCTTCAAGTTACCAGAAGTTTGCCGCTAGATGGCAGCACTATAGCCTCTACTTCTGTGCTTCAACCAATACTATGGAGATGGGCAAATTATCTAATATCAATGAGGGAATTCATTTACAATTCGTTTTATTAGACACAAAACAAAATTTGTTAACTTTGTTTTGTATTTTGTTTATTACGTTAATTGTATGCAATTTTTATTTTCCTTCTTTTAAAATGTGTTTTAAAGCATAACCAACAGTTGGTCAAGAGAGGCCGGATAGGAAAGATGAAAGAGAAGGATCTAACCCAAGACTACATGATATTTTTTTCGCTCCTCCTCCCCTAATAAAAAAAAAAGTAGGGAAAAATATATAATAATGACCCCTAGCCCTCAAATACTCTAAAAGCACTAGTATCGGAATAGAACAGTAGTTAGTCAAGAAAAACACCACACGAAAGATAAAAAAGAGGAATTTAACCCAAGACTAAATGATAAAATGAGTAGATTCAGCTAGGTTGCTCGGGATTGCCAAGTCATACTCACTATAAGCGAGTCTCTGAGGGTTATGAAATTCGGTGTGACCACATCTCCGCAGGTTCTTTTCATTTTTTTCACAACTCAAAATTTGAAGTAGTTGACATAAGAGAAAAAACAAAATTACAATTTTCTAAAAATCAGCTGTAACGATTTTGATCAAATTTTTCTCAAGCGTAATCTTTCAGGACGTAAACAAAACGTATAGGTCGCGATCATTCAAAAAAATGTCGGTTCGTGAGTAATCGGTAAAACAAACAAAAATTGCCTATAGGGTTGTTACAAAATACGTGATATTTCAAAATCTGACCTCCCGATTTCGTTCAAATTTTAGTGAAAGGTTAAGATTAATAACCCAAACCTGTGTCCAATATTGTAAGAAATATTGCGACTTAGGAATAACTGATAACAAAAATTTACCTTGATTTTAATAAAATACTATTTACCCTGAAGTAGCGTGTAGGCTACTTATGGCACAAGGGAAATAATTTTAGGCCCTTATTTCAACATTTTAAAATTTGTTCAAAAATGGCGTCCATGATTCATTTTAACTTTTTGATTGACAACTACCGAACTGAGGGTTTTGGGTGTTTTTTTAATTTTATGGATGGGTGAGTAAGAAAGTTCAAGCACCCCCCCCCCTGGTATAATTAATTCAATTACCTCCTTAACACAATTTTGATTTTCTCTAAATCGGCTCTAACGATTTTCATAAAATTTAGTTCAAATACTCCAATTTAGAGCGAAGCGAACAATAATTATCTCACACGAATACAATGATGTTGATGATGCTAATTACAGATAGAAACACGTTGGACAGGGACAGGTTGTGCGTGAAACTGGTTGTCTTGGAGCTGAAGCTATCCGATGACACTTAGTACACGGTAGGCGGTACCCACATCATCTATACTTCCGTGGGAAAGTTGCATTTTTTGGCTTACTTTACTCAGCCGGGTCAAATGGGGCTATTGATTCAAGTCTACTAACCTCGTATTATTTCTATAACGATCGTTTTTAAAATGAAGTTATATACGGCGACGCTTTGTGGAGTTAAATTAGACTAAAAATGCATTTCGTAAATAATAGATCTAATAAACGTACAAATACTTATCCCCAAAATCAAATGAAAACGAACCAAAAGAAAGTGAAAATGAACATTGAAAATTGTGACAATTTACAATGTAACCTAAGCCTAACCTAACAAAAAAAAAAGTAGAAATACTATGAAATTAAAATAAATAAGTAAAACTGAAGATGTCTAAATTATTTAAACAAAAATTAAACAAAGACGTTAAACATAATTCACTTAGGCATTCGCCAGAAATAAACCTAAACACTAATATAAGAAACAAACCCATATATAACCTAAATAGTAACAGAAATGGATAGGCCTTAGACTGTTGAAGTTACGGTATAAAAGGGCAATGTAGTTGGGGTAAAATACAATATTAGGTAAAGTTTTGAAATAACAGGCAAATAGATTAAATTAAATAATGACTTGTAGAAACAATAATCAGTATTTACAAACCTTGGTAGTTGTAGGTTAAATCACAAATACTGGAGAAAACCATACATCTCTTTGTTTATTAATAATGGGAAGGAGATAAATAGATGTAGAAAGGGAATCAAGGATGAATTTTAGAACAATATAAACTTTATTAAATAATGAATTTATTTTCAGTGTTTTTTTACATAAATTGAAATAACCGAAAAGCTGTAAAGTTGCCGTTATACTCTAGTTCCAAATTTGAAACGTGCCGCGGATTGTAAACATGGTAAAGTGACCATAAGACACGTTTAAAATAAGAAGCAAAATAACAGTAAACTTATCTATAATTTGATATCGCAATCTTTTAAACATTTATACAGGGTCAAAACTTGCTTCGCTTGTGCCATTAACCTGTCCACAATATAAATACAGTAGTATGATTCAAATTGAGCTTTTAATGACAGCGGTCAAGGTCCATTTTTGTTTTTCCCTCATTATGACAGAACCGGCCCCCCCCCCCCCCAGTTGCGATTTGCACACGTGTTTAGGTCAGTAATCTTCATATTTCACTAAAATTTAAACGAAATCGGTAGTCAAATTTTGTTTTTTTTTAAATAATAACTCAAGAACCAGGATTTTTCGAGATATGGCGACACTTGGCTGGGTCCTTAGAAGCTACACTTGAGAAAAATTGATCAAAATCGTTGTAACCGATTTAAAATTTTTTATAATTTTGTTTATTTTTTTTATTTTAACATCTAGGCCTATTACTGAAGTTTGTTCATTTATCTAAAAATATATTTAGGTAAAACACACACGGAAATGAAGTATATAAGAAATGTTATTGAAATGGTTTAAGTGGACTATGTTATAGTTCGTCTATACACGACGTTTCAAGAGTGTAAATCAACTCATGTCATCAAGTGACTAACGTAAAACATTTTTATCTTTATAATTTTTATTGCATAGGCCTAGCTGTAGGGCTGGGTGCCCTTCTTAGATTACTAGTTTTCAAAATGGTCCTAGGCTACTAGGCTATGTTGGTGTTTTTAACTTGTTAATCCTTGAGGTTTATCACTTGATAACGTATGTTGATTCATTATCTTGAAACGTTGTGTAATAATGTTTATATAGATAAATGAAATAAGATATCCGAATAGTATAGTTGTATATTGTTAGAAAGCGGATTTACCAGCTCCCATTTTCATTTAACTATGCTTACACTCATTATTAGTCTACACTGACTCATTACACAATGTATATTAGTCTACTAAACTAAACAACGTGAAAACGTACGGTCTGATTGCCAAAATAACAAAAAAATAGTAACTATCCGGACGCTACTCAGTAGGCTACTGTTCTGAGGTGAGGACGAAAAACTACATCCTCAGTAACGGATGTATTGTCACTATATAATCTATCGTTCCGAGCGAAAGTAATCATATGACATAACGCTCACACTATATGAATAAGATGAACAATTAATCATTATCAAATAACCAACATTTTAGGACATGTTAACTGGAACTATTGTTTTTATTTCGGGTCAAAAAAAACAATAAAGGGTCAAGCGTATGCTAAAACCACACGACGTAGGGTCCGTAGGTTAGGTTAGGAATAGTCATTTTTATAAAGTCGAATTCTTTTAAGCAGCCCAGCGCCAACATTTTAATTTCTTCGTCAATAAACATACATATTCGTAATCATAATAACTTCTAGTTTTATTTAAAACTACACACATAATATTTCCAAAAATAAAATTGTTCAACTCAATAGTTTTGCCCATTGGTTGACCGTAATAAAGAGAAATCAATGAAAACGCAAATCCGTCTTCTAATGACTATTAAATTGTTTGTTTCACATCTCACAAAAACTGCTTTCAAAACGTATACGCTACGCATTTCTCATTGTGTGATTAAATTTAGTTGTATTCGTCGTACAAAAAAAAATATAAAATATCGCACTACAATTCAATTTCAAATCCAAATAACTTTTTTTAAGTTTTGTAGGTCACGCTGTGGTCAAGTTAAAGGGGGGGGGTGATCTGATACTTTAAATTTGGCCTAGTGCCAACATATTAATGTTTTCGTTACATAAAACATATTCTTAATCAGAATAACTTTTTTCCCATTTGATACCCCACATATTAAAAAAAAAAAAAAAAAAAAAAAAAAAATTAAACTAGACAATTTTTGCCCCTTTTATAATTAATCCAAGCTCGTATTGTGTTACCGCTATATTTTTCCTACATGTGGGACAATATAAATGCAATTTTTTTGAAATATATAAGATTTTTATAATCTCGTAGGTGTAGATTGCTTGCGACTTACAGACAAGCTCTTGAAATTATAAGGGTCCTTGTTTTACTTACGGACTCTAAAAACTCAAGATTATTTAACCCAGTACAAAACTTTCTCTATACAATGTATTTGCCTGAAATAAAAATAATAAACTACAATAGTAAAAGTAAAAGCACACTTGCACCGAGCTACAATAGCGTTGAGGTAAGAACAACAAACTGAGACCTTAGTTGGCTACGATTGGTCGATTAACGATTCAGAAACGCGAGTCCGCTGATACGGTCGAGACATGTGTTGCATATAATAAACAGTTGATTGATTGTGTGAACAGTTTTATTCCAGACATCAATCTAAAGACAAGGGAGGCGGGGCGTGGTTATCATTTGGGGGTCAGGATGTATAAGGACATTCCTCCCATCCGACTATATAGATTAGAATATTGAGTTTCACTTGTGTGATATTATAAAATGAAAATTGAAAATACTTTCATTAAAACATTTAAAGTTTGATTATTTTAGCTCACTGAAGATGGCGACATTTTCGTTGAAACGCGTTTGAGTTAGTTTAAAGTAAGTTTCTATTATTATAATTTTTTTTTTTTAATTTTGTTTTCGTTGTTTAAAAATAAGAAAAACGAAGTATTTAAATAAAGATTTTATTTTGTTTAAAAACGAAAAACCTCTTGATAGCTTTGTAGAAAAAAGAAGAAAATTACATAAATACACCTAGCCCTCGAAGAGATGAAAGTACATCATGAGTTTTCAACTTTTAAGGTTAGGTTTAATATTTTTAAATACAAACATCGTTCTATTTGAAGAACGTCAAATTGAGACAATTATATCTTAAAAGTTGATGTGCGCTATCGTGGTACTTACCCAATCCGATACAAAGCAAATCCTCTAAATGTAAACCTTGTAGGAAATGTATCGATAGATCAAGAGGTCTTATCCAACTTTTGTTTAAATACGTATTAACGTCACCGCAGCAAAAGTTGCGCTAATGCGCATGCGCCAATAAAGAGCAATAATTATTATTGAAGTTAATAATATATAAACACACACACACACACACACACCTAAAAACTATCAAATCTAACGTATTTATAGGTTAACGACTTGTTGGACATACTGTAATGACAAAATAAATGTTCACTTTTACAGCTCATGTTTATCCGTGAACTAATTTCAAATTATTAACTTCAATAAACTTACGAAAGGTTTGGCCAGGTGGTTATATATATATATATATATATATATATATATATATATATATATAAGCAAATTATTAACTTCAATAATATTGCTCTGGCGCATGCTCATTAGCGCAACTTCTGCTGCGGTGGCGTTAATAGTACGTAAGTACCAATCGTTGTTACACAGCTTTTTTTTAAACCTCGAAATTATGTATATAACTACTGTCTTGACGCGGCTACTATCGAACTTGTCAGTATCGAAGCTTGAATGTGAAGAAAATCCTTCAGTCGACATGGATCTTGCAACTATACGAATAAGAGGTTAGGATTGGATTGGCACCGTTACATACAAAAAATTTAAATCTGCAAATTTGTATCTAATTTAGTGTGTTATAAGTTGAATAACACACAAGATATAAACAATAATCTTTAAAGATGGTCTCTATATTGATGTTTATTTCGATTTTCTGAACTTTAATAGGGTTCCATATGAGCTTACTATTGTGCTTTGTGGGTTCTACTATTGTGCTTACGTACAGACGAGAATGACGGCAGACGCACGGAAATTCGAAAGTAACATTTTCGGTTTCATGAAGTCATTAAATGTGAATATACATATTTTGAATCGAGAGTGAAATAAATTGTATATTAATTCATTGTTTGATATACAGGGTTATCATAAAAGAATGGTGGGGTTTCATTAATTCATACGAAGACAGTAGAGAAATTTTGTGGTGTTGTATTGGTATCGCTGATAGCCTATAATCCAAAATCCCAAAACGCTGTTCTAACTTCAAAATTAGCTCTTGCATTGTTGTGATAGTGTGTTTTGTGTGGTGCAAAAGTTTTAATTTCGCTGTATAATGTTGTACAAGATTGATGAAAACCAATCATTTTTAGATGATTTTTTTTCAGACGAAGCTACGTTCCATATCAATGGGTCTGTTATCAGATACAATTCACGCAAATGGGGGGATCTGAAAACCCACATACAATTTTAGAGGAAATATGCGACTCACCTAAAGTTAATGTTTGGTGTGGTGTGATGAAAAATCGTCTGATAGGGCCTTTTTTCTTTGCTGAAAAGACAATGGAATTGTGTATCTCGATATGTTAATCAATTTTTTTCCCTCAGCTGGATAAACTCGAAAACATTCAACAACTTCAATTCCAACAAGATGGCGCACCCCCGCACTTTAGTGTATTTGTCACAGACACTTTCAATGAAAAGTTTGCACATCGATGGATAGGCCGGCAAGGACCTACACGCTGGCCTCCAAGGAGAAAAAAATTTGTGACCTAAATCGCTTAAGGAACAGGATTAATGTAGCAATGACAACCTTAACAAAGACATGTAACTAACGTTTAGGCAGAACTTGATTATCGATTGGACATTTTCCGAGCGACCTAATGGTACACATATCGAAATTTATTAGTTGTAAAAAAACTGTTTCAGACGACGATTCAGATAAATAAACAACATCAGCTGTAAGTAATTCTGTTTTCATTTAAATCATGTTCAAAACCCCGCCATTCTTTTATGATAGCCCTGTATTGTGTTAAATATCTAGAAAGAAAATAAATTTAAGTTGTCATTTTTATCGTAAAAAAATTATCAACTTTAATAGCAAATTGCTGGGAAACTGGGGGTTTTTCAGGAGTCTATACGGAACAAAAAGCTATAATAATAATTATTATTATTTTATTTTTCATTAAATATTACCTGCGTGTCAGAGGTTGGAAGAAAAGTCCAAAATTAAGACTTTTTGGAGCCTTCCAAGTTCCAATGATAAATCGGAAAATAGTTCGCCATATTTATATATTTCTTTCATTTGATTTACCTCTAGATTATTTGATTCTTAATATATTTACTTTGTACATTACACCTGTAACAATCCTTTTAAATGATGTAACTACGACCGTTTCATCTGGAAGAGACATCTTCAAGTGTCTTGCAAATAAAACGGACCTGTAGCTACATTCAATTAAAAGGATTGTTATAGACATAATAATATAAAAGTAAATTATAATGAAATATTTATACTCCGTCAATTGATAACTGCCAGACATCTTTTTTTTACCAAGGATTAAATTGCCTAATTTTATTAAAATTTACTATAAATCGAAACTTAATCGAGCCAAGGTGTTTTGAAAGTTGAAACATCACGATTTTTATGGAACATGCCCCATGGGTGTTGTAATCCAAACTGGGTACTCCAACTGGATCTACATTTTTCTTCATCTAGTCTTGGGTTAGATCTCTCTATTTCATCTTTCCTATCAGGTCTCTCTTTATCAACTCTTGTTCTTTTACGACCCTGGTTATATTAGAATACTTGAAAAACTAGAGGCACTAATCAATGTTTTTTTTTGTAAAAAATGTAAGAAACATTTACGTTTCTTGTGCACAGTTAACAGAAAAAATTATCACGATACCTTTTTATAGACCATACAATTTCATGTTTTGTTTTTGTTTTTATAATAATAAAATCTGATCAAGATATTTCAATGTGGAATAAGGGTGGGGGGGAGTCCAGATCATTTCTTGTTCTTAGACTATGATCCTGGCAATGTCTATGCAAAATTTCATCGATAAATTTTGTTTTCCCCCACCTATTTTTTCCATACTAATTACGAGGTCAAGATTTATAAGGTGATTCTAGATATAAAAATTAATAAAAGCGTTTCTTTTAATATTTGTATCGTGTTCCGTCTGTCTATCTTCTCCCAAAAATAAGACATAACTCAAGAGCATATTGACATATCGATACCAAATTTTGCAAAATATTTTACAATATTACTTCTATCATAAAATTTTACTTAACCGTTTCAAAATATCGATCATTAGAATCATCTCCCAAAGTTTGGCATCCTACTGACTAGAAAATCTGTGTTTTTATATTGATGAGAATTTCAAACCTTTGCAAAGAGCTGAAAAGGTAAGTTTATATATAAAGGAAAGGCGCCAAACCTAACCCATATAGTTGATTCGTACAAGTTGGGATGAGAGGGAGTCCTAATTATCCCTCATTCATTCATATTAAACCTACCACTTTGGACCTCAACAAATCCTAAAGATCCTTTTATCATATCTCTCTTCACAATTATTAAAATAGAAAACTACAATCTCTGTCCTAGTGATATATTTTGGTCTACGATTCTCAGGTTGACTCCTTCCCAGGATTCAAGATATAAATCACCATGGAACAAGACCCATTGATCAGCACCTTCATCAGAACAAAACCATGGTTTGACATTATACATGGAATTTTGGTTATGCTATAGTCACCATTGTTCATGATTCTCTCTTAAAGTTATCCTTAAATCAGGTATTGGGCAGAAGGGTTATTGGAAAGTCTGAAGATAGGATCCTGTTGTAGCTTGGCCAGTCAGTCATAGATCCATGTGTTACTAGACCAATAGATCACTACCCTCTTTCCTTCTTTTGAAAATGGATTCTCGAATCGATCCATCTGATATCTCTCATCTTGCCTTCTTCAAAAAATAGGACGCAGCACCAATTAAAAGTTTTTTTAAAGCAGTTTTTAATTTTGTGTCATTCTAAAGTTTCAATTTTACAAGTAACATATTTAATTAATTTGCTCCTGAATATGAGGGTTTCTTTTCAAACAATTTATGCTTAGGCAATTGTTAATAAATTATTCTTATTACATATTTTGTAAGAGTCATCATTTTCAAAACTTGTAAGTTTTTTCATTTACCATAATTGGTAAAATACTTTAAACATGCTGGGTAGTGCTAATTTTTAATGATTGAAATAGGCCTACATTATAGCATGAAACTTGCCTTTGCATTTTCAGTATGTTTCTGTTTTTTTCTTCCTGGATTTTAAAAACCCTTTTCATATCTCTTCTGAAGAATTTCCCCAGAGTGCAAAGATAATAAGTTTAATAATAATTGCCTAACTTATTTAAACTACTGTATTCTATGCCTATGGTGCGTGTATTTTTGGATAATTTAGTTCTTTAGAAAGAAAAAATAAGTCAAAACAAATTAATATTTTGCATATAGTGTTAATACTATATTATATTTTTAAATAATACATATAAAAAGCAATTGATTATCTTGTTAAAATATATAATTCTTCGACAAATTCGTTACCACAATATGACATATTATTACCAAAGTTCACCAATTGTTTTTCATAAAGTTGTAATACATATAAAGTAATCTAACTTAACTTATTCTATATGTAAAATATGTAATCATTCTCATTCAATGTACAAAGTCGATAAGATGTTTAAAATTGTTTGCACTAATTTTATTGCTTCACTTGCATATAATAATTAATTTAAGTACATTAGTTTAATTAGAATTACCGGTAATCTCAGTTTTCTAACATCAAAAAAATAGTAAATCAGCTTAAAAGCATATTTCATGAATCAGTCCACTTTTAAAGGTTTTTGAAAGATTCCTGTCTAAGCTAAGCCGATGAATTTTTATTTAATAGACACCTAAAGAATTAGGCTAAATATTTGGTTCCAACAATAACATGACAAGGTTTGATTAGACTCATTATCTGTAAATCATTGTGCAGGTACTTGTTAAATTACATTAAATTATTTTTACTTAAGGTCATTTATATCTCAACTCTTGTATGTTTATGACAAAAAAGGAAAGAATTTTGGCACTTGGAACCAAAAGTAATAGAAATTACAAAATATTATAGAAGATAATTATATTATTATAGTACAGTACTTTCCTAAAAAAATATTAATGAACTGAGATGAAATTTAAATTACAAAAAAATAAAATTCATCAAAAGCTACTGGTAATAAAATAATATGTTGTTCGTTGTTTTGAATAATTATAAAGCATATTGAATGATTAAGAGCTGTAAACTATAATTTAATCAAACCTGATCTGGAAGTCTCAAATAAGATTTCAACCCAAAATTATATAACATGATGAAATAAAATAAAAGTTGGAATATTTTTAACCACAGTAGGCCTATTTCAAATAGTCTACATAAGAATAACATTGCCGATATAATAGATAATGTCAATAAAGTCATATAAAGTAACCAACTGTTAGAATCATTGGTAACCAACTTAAACATTATACCTATATCAGGACAGAGAATTGGGGGTTTTTTTTATTTTTTTTTTTTAGAAAATAAACTACTGTAACCAATGGAATAAGAAAATAAAACAAAATGTTTACTAGGGTATAGTGATCACAATAGACAGGATAGGCCTACTATGAACATTTTAAGTCATAATTTATTACAAACAGATTACGTGACATTTTAAAACTATTTCAACATCTCTCAAGTTTATAGAATCGCTGATACCATCTAGCCTACAATATATCTAGATACCATCTTCATTAAATAACTTAACCTTAGATATTCCTTACGGTTATAACTTATATAGCTAAATCCTATTTAATAATAAAATGTATACAAATCTTAGCCTATAAAGATTTTTTTAAACAGTCTTTTACTAGTCAATTTATATTACACTACTTAATAATTAAATAATACATTTGTACTTACTGAAACAGAATGAACACTTTGGAGGGTGTTTTCTGGTTGTTTTTTCTCCGCCTTCTTTGCAGCTCTTTTCACTTTATTCTCTAGAAATCTTTGTTTTAGAATTAATGTATCCTGAATATTTTGTTGACACAAGTCATTGAAAGATTGATCAAATCGGGGTATACAATTGATCTTATGTCTTCGATAACTTTCAATTCTTCGTCTCAGGCGGTCTACAGCTATTTGTCGCTTTGGTGGCAAAACATCAGCCATACCAGGAGCAGCATTTCTAGGTACAAGATCACAGCTGCCTCCTCTGCCAACCCCCTGCTCCACCGCCTCTGGCACACACTCCGATAAAGGGTAGGACGCCAGCTTCAGTAAAAATTGTTGCCAACTTCACATATATGTCTACACTTAATATAAAAACTATTGGTAATCTAAACTCTTTCTCTTAAAAAAACACAGCTTAAAAAAATTTAGAACACAAATTATTTTGATGGCATTCATTTATGACCATCTACTTCATTAGTCAATTGGCTAAGAAGTTATTGAAACTCCTACCTACATGGTGAATCATATCCCTAAGACCTAAAATTAAAACCATGATATAATATTTCCAATATGACTTATAGGTTTTAAATCATTATCACATTACTAACTTACTGTCTATTCATATTATTGGTTAACATTTGCACTCATTTAGAATTTCAGTTATAAATTCAAATTATAGAATTTTAATTAAATGTCTAATTCCCTGTCATTATTCTGTATGAGTGTTTCTTATAAATTACATCAACTCTTTCTGAATATCAACATACAACAAGCTTTTTAAACAAAATGTTACCTTGTGACTATATTATAGCACTTCAAATTTAGAATTTTTAAACAATAAACCTCACAAAATTTTTAAAACTATTTAAATATGCCAAAATAATGAACTTTTCGTATAGAAAATTTCGACTAGCATGAAACTAAGAATAACTTAGTTAGGTTAGGTAGCCTGTCACAAGCTTCAAAATTACTTTCAATTTAATACCTAATAGATTTGAATTTTCAAAACTCAATGTAAGTGAATGACAAAAGTGAAACATCTCTAAGATTTTTTTTAATGTAGCCCACTGTATTATTTATTCTATAAACACGTTAAGACTAGTTGTGTTTCATAATCTTCAATGTAAACTATTATTGAAGAAATTACAACTAGGAAACATAATTGATACAACAGGTTGTTGATCAACACTATTGATAAAGGTTAACTAACTATATGAATTAATGTAATTTAGACAAAAACCATAAGTCATGTTGTAAATATATATTAACTATATAGACAATAAAATTTAATTTACTAACTGAAATGTCAAAACAAGTCACAAACACTGGAGTACATTTTCTCACTACCGCACTTCCATAGCCATTGTTTTTCTCTGCCTTCTTGTGAATTATGGCTTTCGGGACTACACAAAACCCAATTGACATTTACAAATTAAAACATCACATCATTATATAAGCTACATTGCAGTAGTAGCCGAATATCATATTAACATATGAAAAATAAACTACTGAAATCCATTATAATATATATATTTGTTTAATACAAACTTCATACTAATACTTGTTCGTTGTTTGTCAAAAACTTCAGTTCAAAAAAATTTTAACTTAACCAATTATGTATGTACAATAGTATGTTATACATAATGATAAATTAGGGTTTATATGACAATATAATAAAATATTATTTCAAAATGTTATCCATAACCTATGAACAGAAGAAATTAACATAATATTTACTAGAAAATATTTATGTTAAACCCATATTCAATTAAATTAGTGTATTTGTTTTATGGCTACGACCGTGGTCATCCCATTCATTTATAATCGTCAAAAGGGCAATTCTGTCTTCATATGATATATACATTATATATATATATATATGTGTGTGTGCGTGTGTGTGTTTGTGTGTGTGTGTGTGTGTAAATATATTGGAATCTTATTTTTATTATAATCTATTTAAATATTTCACATATTTATAACCAATAGAAAAGATTTTATATCATCCATATATGAACAAATAATTAATTAAACATTAAGTAGCCATGCAAATTATGTGTAAACTTTCATACACACACATACCTATAAGTAATAAACACCAACAAATTTTAAATAAAGACTTTATTATATAAAGTATATAATATATACTTAGTATATATTTGTTACCATCTTCAAACATATTAATTCTATAACTATTTATCGTAAAGTAATAATGAACTAATAAGGCATCTCTTTAAGTTGAAATATCTGAAAAACTTTGTTACAAATATTTCGCTTTGTTTTTTCAGTATATTAGCGAATTGTAATATTCATTTCGGACCTATATCTTTACAACGTGTCAAATTAATTAAGGTCATTTGTAAACGTATTCACATTTCAAAGACCCGTTCAAATAAGTTATTATCGTTAAAAAACTCATTACCTTTTTTTACCCATCACAATACTTTTTTTATACTACTTATTTGTGTGGAAGTAAAATTAACAACTTTGGAATATCATTAATGAAATTAATATACTATATACTTTCCATAACATGTATTTGTTGATTATCAAGGAACAACGCACAGAGGCCCGTAAAGTGTATCTCTGGTTTTGTTAAAATTTTATTGTAGACTGATGTAGACCTTGTAGTACTTCCTTTTCCGGTCCTCCATTTTGTGTTGAGTTTACACGAGGTAACATCATCATGCAGAAGGCAAAGGTATGTAGTATTTCCTATCACTTTATTATTTTTCTTCTGTATTTTTATTATTTTCATGAGTTATAATAAACTTTTTCCTATTGACACATTTCTGTGTTTTTTGTTATAGCAAGCTAGAGAACCAATTCAGTGTGTCCAAGTCTTCGGAAGAAAAGTGAGTAATTTCGCCAGTAAACAATGTTTAGTAATCTAGTGAATTATTTATTTATTACCGGTGTTTGTTTCCTTTATTAAAGAAACACAGCATAGTGACAGTTTAATGATAATTTCTCATAAATATCTATGTTTGAACATGTGTTTTAGTTTTACATTTAGTTAGCAATAGGTCCCACCACTGATGAAGACTACGATGGTTTTTCGCCTTTTCAACCACTAATACACAAAGACTACATTATTGGTAGAATTTTCGGTAAATATGTATTGTTCCTGTCCTTGCAATTTTATTGCAAAATATAGGCAATTTGTCTTCAAATAGGCTACCTTTTTTTTTTCAACATTTCGATACTCCTTTACAAGGCATTTCACTTTTGAATGACTGAAATCCATTATTTTTTTCGTAAACTAGCCATTTGAAATGCAGATTTCATGACAATGTGTCGTTATTTACTCTCTTTACATTACTACTTGTGACAACTCATTATCAATTTTATGTTAAATCTATCAATGTTTTTGGGTAAATGTTTACTGTTAGGTAACTTGTAATTTTCAGAGTTCTTTTTAATGCCTAATACATACCTTACTTCTTAAGAATAAATAGTGTTTTCTTTGCGCTGATCATTTTTTTTTTTCCCCCCACAGAAAAATTATAATCTATAAAGTATCAAATCGACGGGTTTATAGGTTAGACATAATAGGAATAAGAATATCGTATAGTTTGACGCATGCTCATTACACAATGATTAAGCTAGAATGCTATTTATATATTGAAGTTAAACATTTCCTTAAGTTAAAACATTGGGCCTTGTCGCAGCCGCTATGAAAAAATTATGTATTCTTCTTTGTGGTATATGTTTCTTCTTGAATACATACTCTGCTAAGTATCCAAGAAAATGATCTTCTCTGACGCCCTATTTTGGTACATGATCGTTAATATCCCTCCATACTCGCTCAATAGTATTAGTATAAGCTCTGGTATTAGGGTCCCTAAAATTTTGGCAATGGTTGAAAATGTCCTAGAAACAATAGTTGGAAAGGGTATTGTACGCTCGCCAGCAGTGTTATTACCATCGAACCGGGTTACACCCACTTTCTTATGAGGGATATTAGACTTCGGCTATTGTGTATTTCACATTCAAAATTACACACTAATTGCGTAGTTTCGGTACACGCTAATTGCGTAGTTGTCAAGTAATAAATTACGTTATAAATATGAAAGATTGACACAGTATCACGTGATCAATGATCTCAGATATAACATTGACATTTCTTTAATAACATATATGAGACGTGAATGTCAATATTAATCATTATGGATAACTTTTCGATAAATTATATATCGACATATTTGGCCAGGTAGCTATATATAAACACAGACATATATATTAATATAAATAACCACCTGGCCAAACCTGTTGTGACATAAATAGAATTTATTGAAGTTAATTATTTGAAATTAGATAATTAATATGAAGGATTCACAGTGTATCATGTGATCTGTGATCATGGATATATAGATTGAAATATCTTTAGTATTATATGAGACGTAAAATACGGCAGATTTTATAATTTTTAGATTGTGATTTTTCAGTGAAAAAAGTGATCTGTGCAAGGAAAAGATTTATTCGTAAGAAGGAAGGTATGTAGTAGACATTATAAAAGAAACCCAGAAAATGACAAGTTACATTACAGTAAACATTTACCTGTTTTTGTGGTAATTGTTTACATAAGGGTGATTGCTAATTTTCAGGATTTTTTTCAATCATTTATTACATTCCTTACTTCTTGAGAATAAATAATGTTTTTAATGCGGAGTTTACTTTGTTTTCACTGAAAAATATCACAATTTAAAAACAATAAAATTAATAGATTTATGTTTTAGACATAATGGCAAATGTTCACATTAAAGTCTCATATGTTACTAAAGAAATTTCATTGTTTATATTTGAGAACACAGATCACTTGATATGTTGTCAATTCTCCATATCAATAATCCAATTTCATATTAACTAACTTCAATAAACCTACGAAAGGTTTGGCCAGATGGTTTTATATAAATATGTAGGCCCTAGTCACCTGGCCAAACCTATCGTGACAATTATTTCGCCTTACGTATTATAGTAAGCAAATTATTTACTTTAATAAACGTACAAAAGGTTTTGGCTGGTGGTGTATATATATATATAGCCACCTGGACAAACCTGTTGTGATTTATAAATAGTGATCTGGCATAGTCATTGTGTAATGCCCATGCATCAAATCTTACTCTATTCTCATTGTCATTATGTTTTAACCTATAAATATATAGATTTTGTAGTTTTTAGATTGTGATTTTTCAATGGAAAAAAGTGACCTTTGCATTGAAAACATTATTCTTTAGAAGTAAGGTACCCTAATTCTTAAATTGTAGATAATAAGGTATATATTTAACTATTTCACAAAATAGAAGCAAATCTTCAACATTTATGCTACAATGGATGTTTACCAAATAAAATTCTTATAAAATTGAAAATGAAATATAAGACTCGCACTTCAAAAGAAATTTTCTTATTTCTAATGGGCAATTTATTCATTCTACCTTGCCCTGAAATTTAACCTACGAAAATCATCGAAATCTTTTACTACCTACCTTATTTTGAAACAATTAGATCATATTTAATGTTGAAAGACACTTTTGAAGTACCTAATATATTTGTTTAGTAGAGAATAAGAAATATAAAAGTACGAGTGCCTGCATTAATATAGAATCATGAGAAATAGGTTTGGGCAGCAGACCTATAGTCACCTAGCCAGACCTAATAAAACAATATTCATTGTACATTATTATCAGGTTTTGTTATTTAAAGTTTTGAAATCATAAATTAATTATGTTGTATTTAAACAATCAGATATCATATTATTTGTCGGAAGATACGTTCCCAAAATGAATTTTTTCACTGTCAAATAACAATTAGAAAACAAGGGAATCCACCCTTTGTTAGGTTTAATTACACGGCCAATAATTGTAGTTAGTATTAAAACATATTTTTCCATAGAATGGTGTTCGTGATATTTAGGCCTACCTACGGATCTTTAATGTTGACTAAATGGATAAAGACTAGGGACACAGTTTAATAATTCCAATTATTATTTATTAAAAAGGTGGCCTCATGTTGCAAATAAAATTAAAATCAAAATTTAACCTATTGCGTGTTTGTTAATATTCATATGTATTATAGAAAAAAGTATATAAAATAAAATTCAGAAGAATTTATAAATTCTAGATTAAATTTCTAGATTAAAAATGTCGGAAGTAAAAATGTAGATAGATGAAAACAGACTTCAAATAGGGTCTATCAAACACACTACATTTAGAAAAAAATCATCATAAATAGGTTAGGTGGTGCATGCCTGCAGATAATGTGGAGGAAATATATCTAATCCAAATATTTAATTGCTTAACTTATATATCTATTGCGATTTCGGTCAATTCGACCATCATCAGGAAATTAGAATATATTAACACTACAAGTGTGGAGCTCGTTACGAAAGTAATATGGCTCAAGATTATGTACATACGTCTGAAGACTTGCACATTTGACCGCTCGGGCGATACCTATATATATATATATATATATATATATATATATATATATATATATATTAACATATTTGTGGCGATTCTTTTTAAACTCATTAGTAGGCTATGTTAACCACATGCTATTTATGGTAATTCTTGCAACCAATAATTTACATTCTTGTTTACCAAAAATTCTGCTTGCAAACTTATTTTATTGAAACAATCATCCCTTACCATCATAATATTAATCCAATTCTATGGCAAAGTAAAATATTGACAACAGTTGTATTATGTAGGCCCTATGCTTAATAAATTTTATTGATAATCGATACTAGTTGATACTCACTTTACTGTGTAATATCTAGTACATGTATCTGATTTTAATTTTTTTCAATGAAAAAATGAATTCTGCCAAATAAGTGTTGTACTAAACAAATTTTTAAAACTACTCTTTATTTTGACTTACTAAATCTTATCCTAGTTTTTAATAAGTTTTCTGAAAGTAAAAATAGATACAAAACAATTACCTCTTTGAGATGAAATTGGTTGATGTAATCTTGTTAGGCATTAATTTAATGAAAGTAGATTACCAAATGATGAATTGTTTTTCCGAAGATGACAGTTTAATGAAATTAAACCAATTCTGATGGTAATTGTCATTATTAGATCTTTAGATATAGATATGTGTCAATAGTTCAAAATTATCAATTATTACGATAAGTAATAAACGTATTATGGTTTTATTCATAACTATATGAATGATTTATTATAAAGAATAGAATAATAGGTAATTTTGCGCAATTACTTGGTCAACCCCATATTTTACTACGATCATAAGGATGTTCTCAGAAAGCAAGAAACATATAATTCAAGGCCCGCAAGGCCATCTGCCGAGCGATAAGAAGGTTCAAAGTCCACGCGATAACAGTGGCTTGCAGCAGACGCGTGGAAAGCCAGTTGTGACAGTATTGTTATGGCTAGTGGTTCCTCCGATAATCCTCTTTTATGTAACGGGTGTGAGAACACGTTACTTAGTTTCACGGTTTTAAGTGAAGATCAGAAAAAGTTAACACGTTTTTTGTACGAACACGGCGTTTTGCAATGTACCAAAGTGTGTCCAACATGTGGCGGGTCGATGACGTTAAATGAAGAAAAACACACATTTAACTGTTGGAATAGAATCGAGTCAGTGAATAATAGTAAAAAAAAAGGTCAAAATTCAGTGTAAAAAATATGTGTCGCAGTATAAAAATACGTGGTTTGAGAGTCATAATTTGTCACAGCAAACTATTTGTCGTTTTGTTGCCATCTGGGCTTTGTTGAAACCTCCACGTCATGAACTGTTATTAAATGAACTAAACTTGTCAAATCATTCTGTTGTTGACTGGAGTAACTATCTCAGGGAAGTGTGTGTTGTTGTTAATGAGAGGGAATCTGAAGTGTTAGGTGGTCCAGGTAAAATCGTTGAAATCGACGAGGCAAAAATTGGGAAGCGTAAATGTAATCGTGGTCGTATTATTCAAGGTAACTGGGTGTTTGGGGGGTTCGAACGAGATTCCAGAAAGTGTTTTTTAATACCTGTAGCAAGACGTGGTCACGCAGAATTGTTACCTATTATTAAGCAGTATGTGCTTCCCGGAACTACTGTAATAAGTGACTGTTGGCGGACCTATGACTGTTTACAGTTTGAAGGCTATACACATCTCACCGTCAACCACACGTACAATTTTGTTGACCCAGACACGGAAGCACACACTCAACATATTGAACGTTTGTGGAGAGAAGTGCGGGGAAACGTTCCGAGGTTCGGCAACACAAAACACCATTTTATTGGCCACCTTGCTGAGTTCATGTTCAAACGGAAACATCAGGATTTTAAACAAAGACTACACCATTTGTTTCGGGCTATCTGTGAAGTTTACAACGGGGAACCATCGTAACAGAACACTGATCCAGTTGCCGCTGACTCGGATGAGGACGTTGAACCCGGCGATTACTGAGGTAATTTCTATTTTTTTTAGTTTCACATACATCTCTACAGGCCTATAATGACAGGTTTGGCCAGATAGCTATATATATAGGCCTATATATATAGCTACCTGGCCAAACCTGTCATTATATATAATTATATAACGGTACTGTCACAACTGGCCTTCCGCGCCTCTCCCGTAAGCCACTGTTATCGCGTGGACTTTGAACCTTCTTATCGCTCGGCAGATGGCCTTGCGGGCCTTAAATTTTATGTTTCTTGCTTTCTGAGAACATACTTATGACCGTAGTAAAATATGAAAAAATTTGGGGTTGACCAAGTAATTGCGCAGAATTACCGAATAATAGAATTGACTATTAGTATAGAGAGGTTTATATTAAATTTAATTTATTTCATAATCACATAATTTCAGTTATTATTGAACATCATAAGATTTTCATATTTGGTTGTCTGCTTTAGAATTGAAAAGAAATTTGTTATTGGAGTTAAAATGATTAATTGTTTTTCCCAAGATTAAAACACTAATTGTAAAAACCATCATCAATTAGAATTTTAGGTTTACGTAATTGTCAATGGTTCCTCAAAATTATGAAAACAACAATATTTTTTGATAGCCTAGATACATTAAAATTGTTATAATTAACAGAGTTTTGAAAACCGTTCTCTTTATGTTCTGTATGTATTGACAGGGGTTTGAAAATTGTGTGAATCATGTCGCTGCTATAACAAAGACAGAACATAAAAAATACTGTTTTAGACTCTATAATGAAAGAAACTCAAGATAATGTTTCAATGACACCTTTTAATACTCAATTGCTACAATCACAAGAACTCTCCTAACATGCAAGATTATATGTCAGGAGGGTTTGTGACTTGTGTGCCTGTGCAAACTGAGGATGTTGACATAGTCATTGAAACACTGTCTTGTATAAATAAATTTGTATTCCAGAAAAATTATGTTTTATTTCATTTGACGATTGATGTTATTAATTATATAGTAGTTTATGTTTTTTACTGATAAGCTCCCTTTCTACATCTAATTAGATATTAATAATTTCTCCAAGGTTTGTTGTACAACTTGAAACAGAAAAGAAACAGTTTCCATAATTCTTCTTCATATAAAAGATCATTTTTTAATTATTAAAAGTGTCTTATTTAGTTTTAAAAAGTTATATATAATACTGTTTTCATAATTTTGTATATATAAATATATAGCCTATACAATTTTTTATAAATTTTGTGCAACGTACAACAAAAATTAGTTGTTTTTTAACTCAAGTGATTACTAGTTCTGGGATTAAAAAAAAATCCCATTCCTATTTGAAATATACAAAAGAACGGAAGCGTTAATCTCCCACCCTGCCTCACATGATGAAATAATAATTCAGCTAAAATTTTGCTGAATATAGGCAAGGAAAGGTTAGGTTATAGACTCATTGACTATCAAACTTTCTTATGACTTTTCTTGACAGCAGTTCTGAATATTTTGTTGGCTTAATGTTGAGGTTAGGTCTGAAAATGAACACAATTTTTATGTGAAATGTAACTTTGATAAATTAATTGTCAAATTATAAATTGTTTTTCTGAGGATGACAAAATATATGAAATGAAATCAATTCTGATGATAATGTTAACTACAAATTTACTTCTGGTTAACTACTAATTATAGGCTGTTATTTGTTAAATATGGTTCACTTAACTCCAACTTATTAAATTGTTTTATGTTACAAGAAAAGCGCAACTGCAGTAGCATACTGCAAGCGTGGGAATGGCAACCTTAGAGTTAATGGTAGACCTTTGGAGATGGTGGAGCCCAGAGTTCTACAATATAAACTCCAGGAACCTATTCTTCTCTTAGGAAAAGTAAGTTATGTTTTGTTATTATTATATATATTGTTTTAAATCAATTGGGAGAACAACTATGTGTAACAATGGTAATTAAAAACAATTAATTTAATTAGAGATGAGCTTTAGCATTTTTTGTTTATCTAGTGTTTTTTTTTCTTACATATGAAAACATTATGCCAAAAGAAAAAGTGAAAAACACTGTGTGCATAAAAAGAATAACAAATAGTACAAATTTTCTTATGAAAAAGAAAAATAATATAGCATGTTGCTTACTTTTTAATTGAAAACGGAAAGTACTAAATATACATGTAATAACACATACTACATATTACAATAGGAATTCGGAGGTTCCATATTCACTTTTAAACTATCTCGGAGTTAACCATCTAATTTCACAGTTCATGTATCATATGTCAGATATGCATTGAAGAGTTTTTGTAGTACATATTAAAAAATGACTATTTCAATAGATATAATACAGTATATAACAGTAAATTTTATTATACTTAACCTTATATCACTTGTCTTTGACGAAAGAAACAAGTTAGCTACAAAGTTAAATTGTTTTATATCTATTTCACATTAAACATGTCTTACCAATTACAGCCATTATAATTGGCTATTCCATAGTATGTGTATTTGATACTTTTCATTTTTAAGCGTGCCAATTATACTATTTTACTTTTTAAAGTAAGGTTTGTACTAAATGAATTGAGTAAAACAATATTTTATGGCCTGTGTCTATGCCAAAATGGTCGTTTATTAAAGGTTTTACATGGTATTTATAATGTGCGTATATAGACTAATAAGAATAACTTAATATTTCTTTACATAATAGTAAGAGAAAATTATATGATTTGTTAAAAAATCTATGTCAAGGTTTTTGTGGATACTGTACATTGGATTTGGGATCTCCTGTAGTCCAAAAAAAGTGATTTTTGGAATAGTGTTTGTGTGCACGTGCGCAATGCTCTACAGCCCAAATGTATAAATGATCTCTTTTGAAGAATGTTAGTTTGTGTATTTTAATTAAAAACCAAAAGGGTCAAGGGGTTGTTATAGAAGATACAATTTCTCGAATCTACTCTACCTATTATTTTAATATACGCAAAATTCCCTGAATTTTATCTCAATGCTCGATACTTTTAACTCTTTCTCTTAAGTAACACTCTCTTTCTCTGGGGAAGTGCCTTTTGGAAGAAATCGGCTCTTAAGTTCTGATGATAATTTCTTTAAAATTTCAAATTATATTTAACCAGAGCACACATAAAATATTTATCATAAACAAGGTTATTTGCATGTACAGAATGGATAAATAGAAAACACAACAAATTTTAGAAACAAATTGCGTATATAATCTTTCTTTCAAAACAATTAAAAGCAATTTCAAAAATTTATCTCACAACAAAGTTAATTAAACAACAACAAAACAATTTAAATATTTCACAAAATCAAAATAGAATATTTCTTATATCCTAAACAAAATAAAAACGCTAGACGATTTCAGACAGAACCACAGACAGTTTTTCCTGTACTGAAAAAGTCGTATTTAATTATTAATTATTTATAACACCAAAGCAGAGATTATAAAAATGAATTTAATTTTTATTAATTCCCCAAATGAAGTTATATTTAAAATGAATTTAATATTTGCGAATTATTCCTTAAGCTTATGGTACCTTCGCACTTTATATGAAGTTCTTGTTGATTTTGAAGTTAGTTGTTAAAGTTGTCTAATGTTGATGCGATGTTTTCAATCCAAATCCTTTGGACTGCAAGATAGTTGAATGCTGGTCTCGATTTCGATCTCTAAGTCGCCTTGAAGTTCGAAATGAGTAGAAATTTTTCTAAGTCCAATTTAGTAGAGTGACAAATGTAGTTTCCTCTCTGCTTGAAGGCTGGTACAGGAGAACACGTCCTCTTCGCTCGGAGTCTGCTACAAGAGTACCTGTCTTACGACGGATAATTTTCGGTCTCCCTTTCTGTGGGAAATTTCCCACAAAAGAGAACCACTTTTCCTCCCTTTTGACAAGAAAAGTTTTTTCTTCGTTTTAAGTATTTTCAGGCCCTTTTGGTCTGAAATTTTTATACTATATATTTAACTAATCATAGTTTTTATTTACTGAATAGTTTTCTTTCTTTGTTCTTCATTAAAACACCTTTTAATAGATAATTCACTGGTTTTATTTTCCTGTGTTAATTGTGTTCTAAGTTGGCAATGCAAAGTCCAACTACTGTACTTCGACGTAGAGATGCGTGCGTCACTCTGCAGGTATTTTCCTGAAAATCTTGAATTTGGACATTTTTTCGAACAACTCGCTGTAACTTTCGAACGGCTGGTCCGATCATCAAGTTCCTTTCGGATTCTTCTTCCTTTCCATCTTGTGGAACTTGATTCTTCGTCCTCGTACGCTTCGTTCGCGAGTTATCGCACTTTTATCGAAAGTCGAATTTTCCTCTTTTGAACTTCCGATTTAATTCCTTTTTCGAAATTCTTATGACTAAGTTTTGTTTCTCTACTGCTCTGACGAAAAGATCTGTTTGTACTTTTAACGTAGCTCGCTTGGCTCTCGAGTTATTCGTCCTTGAAGTTCAGAAGTTTTTGTCGTCCTATTTATTGTTTATAAACCCCCCCATTATATATTATTATCTCTGCTTTGTTGTATTACAATTCTACATACTAGATATACATAATTACATACTTATACATCCCCTTTAACTTTAAATTTAACCGCTTTCGGGCTTTAAAGTTTTACTTTTGGTAATTATTATATCTCCCTCATTTTAATTTGAAACTTGAATCTAAATGCATATTATTGTTTCCTATTGTAGTCTCTTCAATTGTACTTATTATTATTTTTTAATATATCCCCCCTTCAACTCAAAAAATTCAAAAAACTCCCCAAGAATGACTTTCTAAGTCCATTCTTACCTGTTTATTATTATTATTTCTTATTTTTTATTTGTGATTATTGTTACTTCCCCATTGGGTTATGACTCTATGATTTTTGAATTTTGAATTTACTATTTTTCCAAATTTTAGGTTTTTGAGCCCTTCTAAAAACTTGAATAACTTTTTTGTTTTATGTCACTTTAAATTTATTTGTAGATATTATTGGTCGGTTGACTCTACTGAATATTTATTTATATTAATAATTTAGTTTTTTAATAAAATAGGAACGAAGGCAGTTTGACTTTTCACGTTCCGACAAGCAACTTTGCTCTTGAACTGGTGTGACGTCATCGCCCCACTTCATTCCCACTCTACAAGGTTTAGCGCGGCAATTTAACTCGCTTTAAATTGGACATGAGACTAATGACTCTTGTCATTCCGTCTCAATGTGTGATTCGTTTTCATTTTTTACTGACAACTATTGAACTGACATGTGCGATGACAGATAGTTTTGAGAAAATGTGTGCAATGTTTTTTGCACTGTTTATTTTATTTTCTGATATTATTAACTGTTCTTTTTATTTTATAAAGGTCTAAATAGTTTGTTTGAAAAGGTATTATTTTTGTTTTCTGTAAATATTTGAGAGAGAAACTTCTTTTTTTATTTTTCTCATTTTTTAAAGTCATATTTTTATATTGTACAGTGTGACCCACGAAGAACTTTCAATTTGCTGTAATCATATTAGAAGATGTGGGAACTAGTATCATAGGCCACTTTTCTTAAGGAATTTATTTTACCTAAAAACTACACTCTGTTTCTTCTTTATTCATATTAAAAACTAGGCTGTATTCTTTATTAAGCTATGTATTTCCAGTAACAATAGTCTTCCAGTTTACATTTAATTTGTTTGATGGAGAATCAATACCTGGATTATACTAAAGAGTAATAATAAATATTATGTAAGCTGTAAAAATGTATATTTATTATCCTTTATTTCATATGTTGAAAAAACATATATTTCGTCCATGTACTGCAATGCTATCTCACCTGATTAATGAGTGCAGTACACAAAAATAACAAACGATATTTTGTAATTAAAATGTACAAAACCTTGAGCTTCTTGTAAAAAGCTGGTGTTTAATTTTCATGCAACTCATAATGGATAATAGAATGCATTTATTGGAAATAAAGTAAGTTCATCTCATTCCATAGGCAAATACGAAATTCAAATTGTGATCATGTTGACTCAAGTCCAACTCTGGATAACGGTAGTAGTTTACTGTGACGTTTATTGAGACATTATACACAAAGTTTTAATAATGTAAAAGGTTAGATAGATTTAGTTTTTCTAATAATTATGTTCCAATGAATCATTTTTGTTACAGGAACGTTTCTCCGGAGTAGACATTAGAGTCCGAGTAAATGGCGGTGGTCATGTAGCACAGATATATGCAATACGGCAAGCTGTTTCAAAAGCTCTAGTTGCTTACTATCAAAAATGTGAGTTTGAATTACACTAATTTAATATTAGGTAAAGTATATCAACCTTATAATTGGTATCAAGTACTTATCTGTACCTGGTACTCTGAACTGCTACACAGTCAAAATAAGATACATTCTGTATCACTTTAACTACCAGATACAAGTATCTACTTTCACTTTGGGTTGTACCAAAATTCAAGATATATATGTGTCCTATTCTTATCCAACCCATAAATAGTTTTGCATTACTTAATATGATATTCTTGTGCTTGTGTGTTAACTAATACAACAGTTATATGCAAAGTGTTTTTGTACCTAGTTTCATAGCTAGTACAGACTTAAACTAATACCCAAATTAAGTTATGTTAAGTGATAATAATGGATATGTGCAAAAGGTTTTTCTTCCTTGTTTTCATAACTACAGGCTTAGTATTGCAAACTGGTAATTATTAAATTGATATCCTATAGTACAGTAAAATTATAATTAATTGTGAGTGGTTTTTATTGATTTTTTTCTTGTGGGGGGGGGGGGGTTAAAACAAATACAGTTTTATTTTGTAGTGTAGGAAATGTACTGAACATGTTATAAAATGGTATTTTTTGTAGGACCTAGGAAGTATTTTAATGAAACCTGTGACAAAATGTTAGAAATACATCTTAAGGATTCACTTGTCAATCCGATTATTATTTATTTAAAAAATATTGAACCCAATATTTAAAAATCATGATTTAACTAATATTTTCGAATAATGTGGGTAATACACAGAAAACGAAGCCATCAACCAGGTGCGAACCTTGTGATCTATGCAAGATAACAAAAATAATTAATCCGAACAGGGGTGAGATAACTAAGCCGCAAATTAAGTTCTACTGTTCCATTTTAACTGTTTATTCATCTCAAATAATAAAATTACCTTATGTAGGCCTACAGTTTTAAAAGTTAATCAAATTATTTAAATTTAGTTTTGTTACCATCTGAAACTACACAAAAGAGCTAAAATTTGATTTTAGTTTTTTGGTTAAAATGTTTTAATTTAAAAAAGTTTAGAAATTCATCAAGATTTTTAGAGGTTAGATTCAATATTTTGATTTGAAATTTGCTGTGTTTATGCTTAATATAGTCAGCTTAATTTCAGAATAGCAGAGAACTTTAGTAATTATTTGTAAAAGATACAGCAATTTGTTTATAACTGTTAAATGACAGTTTTTATTTTTTATAAAAAAATAACCATTGCTTTGATATACACATTGTTCAGACATATATCTTGGAAGATCTTAATGAACATTTTAGTTTAATTGAAATCCATCTGAATGTGTGTTTTACTTCCTCACATATACATTATATAGAGAAAGTTATGTGGTGGGTCAAAAATCTGTAGTTTTTTCCAAATGTAACCATTTTGAGGTCTCCTAAGTATATAAAAGTGGTTTTTAGATCGATAAATGTACAGTGCTCTACAGCCTAAACACGTGAACTATCTGTGTCTATTTTGGCCATAACTCTGAAAAATTTTCATTTTGTATGTATTCAGAATACTCAAAATTGACTCAAGGACCCAAACAAAACATGTAGGTAAGAAAATGGCGGTTCGTAAGTTATGTGTGAAATAACTACACTGGACACCATTAAATGTGAAGATTAGTCATAAAGACATTGCAGAAATTTTTGGATTTACCAAACTTATCTTATACAAGTGTGATTCTTATATCCTTGGATTGTATTTATTTTTATTTTATCTACAAAAAGATTTATTTAAGATTCCCGACTTTTGTTGGTTGTACAGTGAAACTTCCAAATAAGAGACACTGCTCGGACCACATAAAATGTCCACTATTGAGAAGTGTCCCCTATCAGGAGAGATGCAGT
The DNA here is from genome assembly GCA_963513935.1 of Aphrophora alni. Lineage (NCBI taxonomy): Eukaryota > Metazoa > Arthropoda > Insecta > Hemiptera > Aphrophoridae > Aphrophora > Aphrophora alni. The sequence goes on from OY740774.1 coordinate 73,218,901, forward strand.
TTATAGGCCGGCTGATAACCCATGATAAACCACCAGAATAAGTGTCTTGTTACGATATTGAACACGTTCAGAAAATTTATTTGGTGAACCTAAATTATACGTTCATTAACCTACTGTATAATAGTGTACATTATTTAATGCATATACTGTCAATAAAAGTGAAATAAATTAAACATTAGTATCGTTTCACAACTGTCTATTGTATTATCAAAGTTTTTATAATACAACAGGGATAATGGTTTTAATCTCACAAAAATACACAATAAAACACAAATTTGTAAATTAAATACAGTAATATTCTTGATTTATCATTTTGTACTACAGTACTGAATAAACAAATAGGCAAACTAGGAAAATATGAATGTAAAAAAAGGAGAAAAACTATGTAAAGTTTTAAAGTTAAACATTTTAGTTTGAGAGTCATCACAATACACAACTATTCTTCTCACTGTTCTTACAGGAACTTTATTGAAACTGAATTCTTAAATTACACTGACTGCTGTATAAAAGACATAAAGAAAACAAACCTAGTTTCCAGGAAGTCAACTTCCGGGTAATGGGTAATACTGAACAATGTGTGTTTTGAGAAATTTACTATTTCCTAGAAAAGGGTGGTATTGCGCCATTGGCCAACAATTTTGTGTCCCTGTCCATTTTTGGGAAAGTTCGTTATTTAGATACACTATAAAGGCTAGAAAAACATGATGCTGGTTGAGGAATACAATAATGTCCGTTTATTAACCTTCCGGTTATTCAACCCGCTAGCGGGTCGATTTTTAATGCATGGTCTAATCTAACGACCGGAAAACACGTATTTTGCAATTAAACATTTTGCCCACTTAGAATCATCCTATCGCAATAAATAAAATACCGTTGGAAAGCTAATGTTCCGAAGATGCAAAAAAATACTGCAAAACGTTATAGATAATATTCCAAAAATTGGTGAAGTTCGCATATTTTTGATACTTAACGTCAAACATTTCCACTGTGCCGTTGTAAGTAAAAACGACACCATTTTTTCTCTAATTTTCCCAAATCTATATTCCTGTCAAACACATCTACCATAACACTTTTCTATAGATCACATCTTCCTCTTTCTATCCGTGGTTTACAAATTGTTCTGTGTGTCATAGATCGCGAGATATTTGTGTCTAACCCAATAAGTACCAAACGGAATGAATTTCACTTGGCATTCGGTGCATTTTAATAATAAGATAATCGATATTTTGTAACCGATCTTTACAGAATCTTGTAGAGGAGATTTCATTCTACAAGTTGGTATTACTTAATATATCGTAGAGTTACTTTGAGGTTTTTGTTTTGAACTCGGAATGTAGCTAAAGTTGGTGACAAATTGACACGGAAAGGCGTGGCGCTTTTGTTTTGGGATTATATATTTCTGTTTGTGAATACAAATTGTATATAAATTGTGTATACAAGTTACAATATATGTGTTTTTATTTTTAAAGTTAATTTTTTTGAGTGAAGTTCTAGTTTTTGAATGGTTTATATTTGGGATAACCTAGACATAAATTGTAACCTAGGCCTAAAAGAAAATTTTCTTATATGGAATGTTTTATTTGATTATACAAGTGTATATGTGTGTTATTCTTTGTAAAGTTTATTGTTTTAGTGAAATCTAGTGATTTTGTCTTAGGCCTAGCTTTAGATTGTTACTAGTTAGGCCTAAATTGTTGAGGTTTCAAACCTAATCTCACTTTGTCGATTACACTTTTTACGGGAAACCGTTATTTTAATTTTGAAAATTTTAGAATTTGATTTTTTTTTTACCAATAGTTATTCACATTTATACTAGAAAACGTTTGTAATACTTGAAAAAAAAAATCTAAAACAAAATTTTCTATGCTCAATTGGACTTTGAAGTGAAAATTTAGCCTTCGATTTTTGTGTGTTTTTTTTTTGTTCTTTGCCATACTGACTCCAAAATTATTTTTCAAACTTTTTTCATTACACTACTAAATTCTATAAACCTTTCTGAATATAATGAATGATATATAGAAGTTGGTTTTCCATAAATATTACAATTTTTGATACAGCAAAAACTTGTTATGGCACAGCAAGAAACTTGACTAATTGACATTTAGCTATTGCTTTATTATCAGATCGTATTCTTACTAAAGTATTTCCTGATTACTGTCCTTATTTTACCTTCCTCAATAAGAATTGACTTTTAAATCAATAAATAGCTTCATGCTTTTAATCCTTATGTTCTAGTTTATGTAATATCAAGGTCCTATGTTTCCTGATCTAAATTAAAAACATTCCCAACATCCTAGTATCATTCCAAGACCTATATCTTTTTCAGACCTCTATTATTTTCAGTATATGCAGTATCAGAATTGTTTTGAAGCCTATGTCGACACAAATTAAAATTGTTTCAGGTTTATAATGTAGTCGTTTGTTACAGATGTTGATGAGGCGTCCAAGAAGGAAATTAAGGATATCCTTATTCAATATGATAGAACCCTATTGGTCGCAGATCCTAGACGTTGTGAACCCAAGAAGTTTGGTGGTCCAGGTGCCAGGGCCAGATACCAGAAATCTTACCGTTAATTTCCATTTTATTTTATTATGTTAATAAAAGCGGTTTGATACAAGCCATTTTAATTTGTTCGTTTTCTTAAAACCATTCTATATTTCTATCGTATTATTTTCAATAATAATAGATTTTGAGATTTTAATGACATTTAGTTGATACACAGACAATAGGCACATTTTAGGGTTGTTAATAATTCATGAAACATTTATGAGATTGAAATAAAGAATTTTTTTATCGACATTTATTTCCTTTTAGCACAATACACTTTGTTTAACAGTTATTCAACTTCTTTAAGCTTCAACTTCTTTAACAAATGGTCATTTGTTTCAGAGATGACCTCCACATTTTATATGAATCTTTTTCTACTGAGTCTTTTTATTATATATTTCAATAGGGAAAGAAGTCGCAAGGTGTCAAATCTGTAGAATATGGTGGATAAATGAGCAGTTTGTAATGTAGTTCATCAGGTGAAGGGCGCCTTTTTAACAATTCATCTTAACATTGATCTAATGTTATATAGAGGCATAATATCATTATATGATCGGTTTCCAGGTAATCTTTAGAGATAATGTTATGCGAATCTCATAAAATGGTAGCGTTATAACCTTTTTTGCAGATGGAACTGTTTTTTCTTTCTTTGGAGCACATTCCTAGAATAAATTCACTGTTCTGAACACTCTTTCATATCGGGATTGTAGTATTGGATCCATGTGTCATTAACTATTAAGTAATGTCTCAAAATATATAATCACTAAATTGAGCTCGTACTTTTTAATTTTGCTCGCAAGATTCTTTTTTGTCAAGTGTTGGTAAATGAAGTACTGTATGTACCCATTAAGATGAAGTGTTTGCTCAGATATTAAAACTTTGTCCTTGTGGCCTACTTGGTATGAGAACTTTAATATTTGTAAATAATTCTAGTATTGGTATTTTGTGTTACCTAGAAACCTATATATCACTTGAAAGAGCAGAAAATAGTTTAATATGATATAGATAAGTATTTTACATACAAAATATGTTAATTTTTTGAAAGTGGAGTAAATATTGCTAAATATAAAAATTGTGACAATCTATAAATAGTTAGCTTTTATAAATCTTAAAACAGTCTGGTAAACATATTCTTATTGATCAGTCAGGACACCACCAAGTTGTCTCTTTCCAGTTGATGCTTTCGTTTTTTCTGAGTAAATTTTATATATTTTTGTTGGGTGTGTTCTGTGTTCTTTTTTTTCGGATGGAGGAATTTTTTCTGCAAAATTACGACTTGTGAGCCTGTTGGTTTTGATTGTAGTTGGTATGTTTTCTTGAACTAGAACTCCTCCCTTTTTCTCCAAAGAGACTTAAATAAATTTATCATCTTTTTTTTATTTTATTTTGAGGTTTCTTCATATGGTTTAGAATAAACGAATTTGAAATGGACATCACGAGCAAATGGAAATATAATATTGAGGATCCATTTTAGAGAGAAATACACAAACGCACATTAAACTTAGTTTACAACTCAAATAATCTACAACATATAAATAAATAGATTTTTCAAAATAACTGCACAAAAACAAATCATTTATATAAACACAGAGTCTAGTAAGCCTAACTAAACACATTTGTTGCAATATTCCATACAGGCTAGCAACTGTATTCAAGGTAGGGAATAAGAAACAGGTGGAATTGAACCATGTATAGCCTATAATATGTAAATGTCCGTGTGTTTTTATATTTTATTTGAATGTGTTAACGATCCCAACTGAGTGAAAAGAACTCTGAATATGGAGCAGATGCTTTGAAACGTGTTAGTGTTTAAAAATGAAGTCACCTGGCGAAAACCATATAAGGTAATTCAATTGTTGGTTAAAACAATAGTGAGTTGGATACTAGCAACATGATTCTCAAATTATTATAAATTTAGAAAACTAACCCCTTTGGGGTCGTGAAGCCAAAAAATTGCTAGTATGTCCCATCCTAATAATAAATAAAAGTGTCTGATTTGCCTTATTACATTTTTCTTTAAAAAAAATTTCACACACAGAACCGTTAGTTTTTCTTTCTTTTTTTCAAGACGAGATTTCACTTAAATATGGTTACAGTTGATACTGTTCGCTCATTCTTGGACCAGTTTATAACGAACAGAGAATGGCGGTGCCTGAAACTTGAGACAGGCCCTGATGGCACTATGAAAATTTTTCACATTTTGATTTAGAAGGACCCTTTTTACATAATTTTTGAAAGAAAACTGTAGAACACACACACTTTAAATTTGGGTCATTCACATTTTATACTTTTTTTTTTTTTAATTTTACATCTTGCACATTTATATTTTATTTTTAAGATCATCAGTGGAATTGTCCTGAGTCCGGGTGTATTAGAACGTAAGAGTGAGAGTGGATGACTCATCCTTACGGTAACTTAAGCGCATGCGCTGGGCGAATCAGCTGTTTCCCTTGTATCTTACTTGAATATTGCCTTCGGGCGTGTTCCAATGTTCATATGTTGCGTATGACTAAGTTTTTGTTTGATTTGTTATTTTTATGAATAAAAATATGTAGCAGATTTAAATAAACGCTACAGATGTATGTCCAAATTTATAATTCTATCACCCCTGGAAGTTCCTGCAAATCTAAATGATGGTCCGAAACCACCACTGTAAGTCTGAGAGCTTCATTTACGCTGTTAGTGTCCAGTAGTGCTGTGTCCAATAATGGATAACAGCTAACTGTCAACGTTGACCATCATTAACGCTCAACAAAGAAGTGCTAACATTGATCAACTGCTTGCAGGCGACACATCAGTGGATAGCGCCAGCGGCCCAACTCTATGAACGCCCACCCAGCTACACGTACTCCTCTCAGTCGTCTGTTAGTTTTCTGGGCAATGATCGATCTCTGATGTTTAACTTTTAAAATACTTGATACTAAAATTGTAACTCACTTTTTGTGTTACATATGTAGGATTTTTACTTTCTTAGAAATACATAGTATCTTATGTGAAGAAACTTCTGTGACTTGTCAAAACATCAATGACAAGATTTTGTAGATATATGTTTTGAGATCCCATGTGTCCATAAAGAAGTGGTTTTAAGAATGATGTGTCATGTGTAGTGGTTTACAGCTCAGAACCAACATCGATTTTAATCAAATTTAGGTATGTGTGCATACTTTGGCATAACTGGACATTTTTTTATTCATTCAAACTGTGAAGGTAGCTGGCAAGGAAAAAAGACCTCTGTCCAATTTGCCTGAGTTATCAGTAAAAACTTCCCCATAGGACTGCTATTAAAATTCATCAGCTCTACTGATTTAATTCAAATTTTAATAAAATGTGAAGATTATTGATATAAAATTATTACGGTTTAGAAATAATTGACAAAAAGTTAAATTAAACCTTGACTGGTGTAAACTTATCTGTGACATGCTTTTCTTTATATGCTGTAGAGGTGTTTGTACCATAGGAATTTTTGTGCTTACTGACATCAGCATTTTAGCAAACTAAGAATGTTTGTTGTTGAATGAAGTCAGTAGCGGCCGATGGTTAAGGGCAATGGGAGGGCTCTGTTTTATATTATACACGTAAGGCTCTGTTTTATTTTATACATGTTATCATTCACTTAACATTCACAATCACAAAGGGTTAAACTTAAAAACATAAACAAACAACTCGTGTGAGTGGCGAGACACTATTTAGAACAGTTACGCCAACTTAATTTGCCCATCGAAAACAAGGTTTTTAGTAATGCGGAACATCTACTTTATATTGGTTGCACTGACTGATGTCTGCGCGCGCAGCTTCGGACTCTGCCCTAGAAGCCCATTACACGCTATGTAAATGACGTCACGGCACCCTCAGCTCTGTCTGCTGCTTGCCCCATATGACTAAATGCAATGAAACTGGGACGCTCTGGCCACCGTCCGAACTCCAGAATACATTCGTCAAATATTTTATATTGTAAAACTTCCACTACAAATGATGGTGAAATCCATAGCGGCAATTCATAATTCATTTATCTCCAAAGAATTAAATACATATAGGTATTTACATTATTAAAATAATATTATCATTGGGGGGGCGGCGTCCGAGAGTCCTTATGAGTAAGCCGCCACTGAATGAAGTATAATATTCATATTTCTTTACAGCTTAGACAAATGTGTCTATATGGCAATCATTTTATTTGAAGTGGTTTTTTTTTGGAATTAAACCAAATACTTGATAATAGAGATATTCATTTAGAATTATTTAATGACAAAGAGAATTAAAATGATTTGTGAATGTGTTATTGATTCCAAGTTTGCAATGTGTAAGAAAATCTCTCAAGTGGTATAAAAAAAAAAAATGGTTCCATTTTTTTTGATTTGATACTTTTGAATTCCCACACATTATATCTTATAAAAACCAGGAAAAACCCTAATTTATAGGAATTTTAGTTGGAAGTCTTGAAAAATGCAAATACAATGTGGAAAGGGACAAAAGTTGGACACCTAGTGGCAACATCCCAACATGAGGTGGAATAGGTCCCTTTGACTGAAAAAAGGAAAGATGCTTTTTGTGTGCACAAAACAAAAGATCAGAAAAGACAAAAAACAATGTATATGTGCAAAGAATGTGATTTTGCTCTTTCTGTGGTGCTTGCTTTGGTGATTATCATGCAAAAAGGAAGTTAAAAAAAGTCTTTAAAAAACTTATGTTTAAAATTTTTATAGTATATATGTGTGCCAAAAAAAAAAAGTTTGTGTATAAGGAAACTGTAATGCAATTATATTAGCTCACCATTATAATAATCAATTTTTATTCTCAATTAGTTTAGAACTCTCCTGTCTGATGTACCTTAAGTACTATATAATTATTTTATATAAACTTTTTAATTCACAATTTAATTTATTGACAACTATTTTAAGAACAACATATATATATATAAATATATATATATATATATACTAGATATTACCTGCAGCTTCGCACACGAATATTTCAAATTCAAGATTTTTAGCACAACCTTAATATGCGTCTACAGACCTACCCCAAACCATGTTGAAAAATTCATAGCTCAGCTTCTTGGATCCAGGAGATTTCGTGACTAGTCAGTGGATTTTGACTTATATATATATATGTGTGTGTGCGTTTCATCACATAAATTTGGCATCAAGACAGGCTGAAATGAAAGTGGGTTATATTTTTTAAACCCCCTCCCACTCAACTGGGTAGAATTTTTGGTTCCCTAAAACTTAGTAGATTTTGTTCTCCTCAAAATAAGATTTAGGGGTTCTCAGAATAAGATTTGGTCCCAGTTTGTTAACTGTTATTTTTTTGGTTTAAATGCTTACCCCCAAATTTGAAACGGGTGGGATGGTTCTTGCAGATCAAATTAAGCAATTAATTGCAGTCCAAAGCTGTACATCATTTAACATCCCATCTTCCAAAGTCGACCTTCTTGATAAATCAACAAAACCTATTGCATCCAAAGCAAAATCCACTAAAGTACCACCAATAACTGGACAGCTAATGAAAGAAAAAACACAGTCAGTGTCTGTTCTGACTAAATCATCGTCCTTTTTAAAAATTCAAAACAAAAGTAATAGAGGCAAGGCCAGTACACCAATGGTTGTAACTGCCAAGCCTCTTCAAAATAAAAAAAGTCGGGGGGGGGGGGGCTGGTCCTTCAAAACCCTTCCCAAAATGACCTCAGGCAATGACAAAGCCTTCAACACCTGAAGTTCCAGTTGTTGATGTTGCTATGGAGCTTGACCCTGAAACCTCCAAATTTAAAACACCTGATAATATTCCACGCCAGGCAGGTGGAAAGAATAATAAAGGTCCAAGCTCTTTTTAATTGTTAATTTTTTAACAAATCTATTATTTATATTTTCATCATAAAATATTGCCAGTAACTTAAACTTGAATAGTGTGATACAGTGGAACATTAACGGTGTGAGAAATCACATCGAAGATCTTAAGGTTTTTGTATGTGATACATCACCTTTAGTTATTTGCTTGCAAGTGACTCACCTCCATCAAGCTCTCTCCTTTGTCGTGAGGGGGTTTTCAGTTTTTAAAATGACTGTCACTGCAGACAGAGCGAAGTAGAATACTTGCCCACAATTCTATTTGTGGTACGTCTGTGAACCTTAGGACTTCATTGCAAGCAGTAGCAATAACAATCACTGTTCCATACTAAATGACAATTTGTTGTTTGTATCTGCCACCTAATTACAGGTTTGAAGAAATGGAACTGGTTGACCTGATTAGACAGTTACCTGCCACATTTCTTTTGGTGGGCGATTTTAATGCTTACCACTGTACTTGGAGATCTTACACCTGCAGCCCCTGAGGAGGCCATATTGACAGGATTTGATTCTGCTCAATGATGGTTCACCAACTCATCTGGCGGCTTCTACAGGTGGTTGGGCAACTGTCGACTTGTCATTTTGTAGCCCTAGTCTTGCCAAAAAATTTGAGTGGTCCGTTCTATCTAACACAGTAGTGATCACGCTCCTGTGAAGCTTACATTTTCTGACTTCTCACACTGTAATGTACGTCTTCCCAAATGGATTTTGCGCAAAGCAAAATGGGAAAGTTTCACTAATGGATTTGTATCACCTATTTATAATAATAACGTTTCTATTAATGAAGCAGTACAGTCTTTTACGGAAGCACTCCTTACAGCAGCGGACAACAACATTCTGAAAACATCGACAAGACCACTACGTCCACCAGTCTCGTGGTGGAATGATGAATGTAGTGAGACTCTCCGTTTACGTTGTAAAACGCTAAGAAAGTTTAATCGAAGACTTATTTGTGAAAACCTTGCAAGGAATAAATTCTACGAGCCAAAGCATGTCGAGTGTTTAGGCAGAGTAGAAAGGAATCATGGGCTCAGTACATTGTCACAAATCAAGAACCACACCCATGTCAATGGCGTGAAAGAAATTGCGTTCTGTTTGTGGTCCTCCTCCCTCTGCTCCCTTATTGGGACTTAAGCAGGGGGATGGAACTTTGACTACAAATAACTATAAAATTGCTAATGTTTTGGGCTCATCATTCGCTAACTTTTCTTCAAATATTGATTACAGCGGTGCTATTGTGTTGTATAAAATATCTCGAGAAGCAATACCTTTCACAGTAGGTCTGTCGAAAGAATCGCCATTAAATACTCCATTTTCCCTACCGGAATTAGAGTCTGCTATGTTGTCGGGACGGGATTCCGCTCCAGGTGCAGACAGCATAGTTTATTCTATGATCAAACATCTCCCAACTTCGGGGAAGCTGACTCTCCTTAAAATATACAATCATGTATTCGTGGAGCAATGTTTTCCCGAAGCTTGGTTGGAGGTTATAGTAATACCTCTTCTAAAACCAGATAAAGAAAAATCTGAATCCCATTTCTCTTACTAGTGTGCTCTGCATGCTAGTAGAGAGAATGGCCTTGTTTGGTACCTCAAGAGTAACCAGCTGCTTTGTAATGAACAATGTGGCTTTAGACAGAGTTGTTCATCTACCGATCAGCTTGTTTCTTTAGAGTCTGCCATACAAAATGCCTCTTTTTTACGTCAGACACTGGTTGCAGTGTTTTTTGACCTGGAAAAGGCCTATGATATGGCTTGGCGAAGAGGTATTCTGAATACTTTAAAATTATGAGGTGTTATGGTAATATTCTTGCTTTAATAAAAAACTTTCTTACCAACAGATTTTCAGAGTGCATGTTGGAACTATGTTGTCTGATCGTTATCATTTAGAGAGTGGTGTCCCACATTTAGAGAGTATTGTGCTGAGCGTGACACTGTTTGCTGTGGCAATCTACAGCATTACTGCTAATGTGTAGTGCCCTGTCTGCTGTTCTCTATTTGTTGACAATTTTGGTATATATGTGGCTACTTGAGGTATGGTATTTGCCAAAAGAGCCCTTTAACTTGTAATTAATAGACTGCAATCTTGGTCAAGATTGACAGGATTCAAGCTCTCTACTTCCAAGACGCAATGCATTGCTTTTAGTCGTTGAAGACTGAACCATCAGCCTTTATTATTTTTTAACGAAACACAACTTCAAACTACTGAAACTGCTAAACTTTTAGGCCTATTATTTGATCATAGACATTCTTGGATTCCACATATATATATCTAATCTGAAAACATGGTGCAATAAAATACTTGACATGTTACATGTTATCAGCGGTTCTCGGTGGGGAGCCGATAGAACCTGTATGCTACGTTTTTATCGTGCTGTTGTTCGATCGCTGATTGATTATGCTACACATCAGCCATTAAGAAGCTTGATTCGATACACAACTCTGCACTGTGTATTGTTTCTGGAGCATTTCGTTCGAGTCCAGTTTCTATTTTACATGCTGAGCCATCTCTTACTCGACGAATACAGCAACTTCAAATAACATATATTTGTAGTCGGCGCTTCAAACCGTATCATCCGGCTTACGACATAGTATTTAAAAATCCCTTGATCGATAGATATAAATCGTGAAAACTGTAGTGCCCCGTTCGGCATTAGAACATTTAGAATCTTTGACAATTTGGGCCTTGTACTTCCTCCAATGAATGAGAATACTCCATGTTTTATTCCTCCATGGCTCATTCAAATGCCAACTTTTCATTTTTCACTGTGCAGTTGTATACAGTTCACTCTTGTTGTATTCTGACCTTCCCTGACGGTCATAAAGTATTCTAGCGCTAGGACTCTTAATATTATGTTTTTTTTTTTATTATAAGGCAGTGTTGATCAAAATTTGTTTTGCGTTTAAACAACAAGCAGAGTTGACTAACTCTTGTTGTATTCTGACCTTCCCTGACGGTCATAAAGTATTCTAGCGCTAGGACTCTTAATATTATGTTTTTTTTTATTATAAGGCAGTGTTGATCAAAATTTGTTTTGCGTTTAAACAACAAGCAGAGTTGACTAATTCTTGTTGTATTCTGACCTTCCCTGACGGTCATAAAGTATTCTAGCGCTAGGACTCTTAAAATTATATTCTTTTTTATTATAAAGCAGGGTTGACTAACTTTTGTTGTATTCTGACCCTCCCTGACACTCATAAGTATTCTAGCGCTACGACTCTTAATATTATGTTCTTTTCTTCTTTTAAGATGGAGATGACTGAACAGTTTTTCTCCTTTATACAACAAAGGGAAAAAAAGTGATATGTCAAACCAAGGTGTTGATATATAGAACCTGGCATTTGCATGGTAAAACTAAAAATATTGTTTTTAAAGTGGCCTTCAGATATAATATTTTTCTATCGTATCTTCCCATTTTCTCTTATCTACTCTACCTATTATAATTTTTAAAATGTAAAAAAATGATAAATAGAAATTTTGTATAGAGTTAGTAAATTAAATTCACTAAAACAGCCTGTATTTTATCAAACTAATTACAAAAGTGAATATCGAATCTATTACGTATTATCCAGTGCTTCACACACTAAACAATGCAATTTGTTGATATGCACACAAAGCCCGATTTCAATTCGTACATAGCTAGCTGGTTATAATTATATCACACATCTAACTTTGGTACACGTGCCTTGATACAACATCTTACACCTGTTTGTCTCTTGTTTTGATAAACTTGAACTAGAAGGCCAGTGTGACACCTGGAGTAACAGATACAATACAAATAAGAATATATAAATAGTATAGAGAAAGTTATGTCTGATAAAAAAATAGATGTCTAGTTTGTTAGCGGATATGTGAGTCTAAAACACTGGTTACGAAGTATAGGATAAGTTTGGTAAAAGTGAACAGTTTCGACTTGTTTTTGACTGGTCTTCACGCTTCATATGTCCATCTTTATGTAAATAACGATAGCGGCCGCAAAAATTAAGACAGACACATGAAATTTAGTATAAGGGACTATAGTTTGTTCATATAGAACTCTATTGAAAATCTGAAAAATAGAATTGAAAAAGTAAAAATGGCGAACATTTTTAACAGTTTTTTTGTTCATAGGCACACCTATATCGTGTGTTATTCAATTTATAAGACACTAAATTAGATATTGATTTGTAGAAGTTGTTGAAAAAATGTTATGTCTAACCATGACCTTTCAAGAAAATGTGGTATTCTTAAGTTTGTGAAATACGATATAGGATCGTTACACTAACGCGAATAAAGTGAGTGGAAACTTTAAAATACGGGTTGTTCTTTACATCAAAGGCAATGAAAAGGTTTATAAAAATATTTCTAAAAATGCTTAGTTTTAGCCGCCATTTTGTGTTTAGTAAATTCATTTATTTTTAATGGTAAATGATATGAAGTTGAAATTAATTTTGCATGCTACTTAGTTATTAAGACCCAAGTTTAGAAAAATAATTAACCCATTTTCTCTACGCATTTCGCTATTTCTCTACTCTACTGGGCGCTATTTATATAACGTTGATTATTTTAAAACCGTTAATTTTGAAAAATATTTTACTTTTTAATGACAATTTTTTTAAAATTCTTTTTTTAGCTGAGATATTGACAAATATTTAAAACACAAATTCTTAGTAATTGTCTACAACACCCAAGCAGTGGCGTAAATAACACCCTCGCAGTGGGGGGGGGTTTCAAGGTCAAGGGCGCCGCGACCCGGGCACATAAAAATTATATAAAGGAATTCAAAAAATAAAATATAGTAAACACATTATCATCAAAATAAATTTTACAATGAACAATATTTATTTACGGCATCTTAATAAAACTGTTCCGTAAATAATATAACCGCGGATCATAAGTCTGTAACCGTAATCATTACGTAAACGGGCTCGTGCTATCGACCTTAACACGTTAGCCGACAAGTATTTTCACATGAAGAAAAGAAGAAGTTTTAAATAATTGTAATTATAACATCTTACAAGGTAAACCTTGATGTTTAAAGTTGCAGTTTTCTTTCCCTTTTGTAGATGATAAATTAGTTTAAACTTAAAGCTTGCATATTCTTTTGAGTGTGATACTTCATAGCATTGGCGTATTTAATTACAATGCTACCAACAGATAGTTTGGTTATGTAAACAATATCCTATACTTAAATTAATTTACTTTCATTTCAATTTAGAGTAAAAATAATGTCTAATTATTACCAAGTAGTAGTTACATGTAAGAACGTGGGGAGGGATTGCTTAAGGTTGGAGGGGTCATCTTGAGCCGATAAGTTGCGACTTCGTTTGGGGGGGGGCATTCTTGTAAAGGTCATTTGGTATGTAGTGGCGCTTGACCTTCATCGGACAAACAGGTTCTCGTCACTTTTTAGTGGTGAGGGAAGCGAGTGAGTTAGTGTTCCGCCGTCCTTTGATCAGTGCGTTTCTAGACAGTGTATAACAACCTTCTCACTCCAAGCCAGACCGCCCTCCCTCCAAGCACCACCACATAACAAATGAGCTATATTTGTGGGGGGAGGGGGCAATCAATGTATTGAACCAATCATCTAGAACCAAAATTTGAACAGGAAAAGAAAAAGGAATCATTTGGTTTTCAATGGAAATTTATTTTACAGTAAACTAATGGAAAACAAAATCTGTATGGAAGAAACTAGACGAGCTCTTCAAAGTGAGCGGTCCTCATCAAAATACAGTACATCTAGGCCTCTTCGCATCGGCTGATTAACTCTTTCCAGGAGTTTGTCGTTAAATTTTTGTAAAATTAACGGTTTTTGAAATATCAAACGTTGAAAAGCTTAAATAGTTGATTTCTAAATCGGTTGATTATTTTTCTCAGATTGGGTTTTTATAACACTAAGTAGCACGCAAAATTTCAATTCTTTATTCATTTATTGTTTAAAAAATATGATTCCCCCCCCCCCCTAAAAATAGATAGAAAAATAAGTTGGCCGTATGCTATCTCAGGAAGAGATTTTAAATTTTCAAAATAAGCTTTAAAAATTTGATAAAACTGTTACTAATTGAGGTTCGAAACTGACTTGAATTTTTTGGTCACCTTCTCTCCAAAACTCTGTTCACAAATTTGAGGTATTTGACCATAGTTTGAGTCTATTTTAAACTGAAAAATATTGCTCTTAACAACACGTGTGCTAGTTAAATAGCGTATACAAATCAAGCACATCTTGCACTAATCCTCAAAGAAATTCCGATTGTGGAATGAGCGGTATGTACATTGAATTACAGTATACACAAATAAAACATCACTCAACACATCCACTGTTGAACGCGAATTTTAAAAGTAATTTGAAATAAAGAGCGTCAGTTTGTTCAACATTTAACAATTCATTAAAGAATTTAAATCATTTATAGATTATTAATATGGTTTAATTGGACGTTTCCAATAATTTGTGAATGTATAAAAAAAATACGCAACGTTTTGAAAATTCGCGTTATCAAGTGATAAAACTAGAACGTAAACATAACCTAAAGCCATGTTGGAACCTAAAACTAGTAACCTAAAAAAGGAACCCCCAGTGCTTAAACTAAGCCTATATAGTCAACATAGGCAAACAACATAGGCAAACAACATAGGGGTTGAGTGCCAATGGAGTGGTAATTTAACGGTTTATCGGAATAAGCAACATTTTTCATCTTCTTTTAAAAATTTTAGTCATCAGTAGAGTTTTAAGCGGAAAAAATTCCACCATAGCCAAAGGCCATCTTGAAAACTGACAATAATATTAATAACTAAGAAATTTACCCATACCTAAAGCTAGGCCCTATGTTGCCAAAAAAACTAAGACTAATTTACATTTAAACAAACAATTAATGTAATTACACTGCACAAGCAACGGTAAACAACTGATTGATAGGGGTTGTGTGACAACCGAACGATGACCTAATAATTTGTTAGTACAGTAAATACATCGAAGAAATATTTCTATATTTTGTGGTAGGTCTAGTGTAGTTTGATATTTTATGGAGGGTGAATGATAACTTTTTTGGGGCTACCAAAATTAAAAAAATTAATTACTCCAAGAGAATCAAATTTGAATTGAAAAGGGAAATTTCTTCATGACGATTTTAACTTGAAGACATCTGTAACTGAAAATAGTTTTCATTAACTCGAGAAATATTACATTTAGCGATAAAATAATACAGACTAAACGGGTTTGGTTAGGTAGATAAGGTAAACTGACGATAAATTTGTTATTACTCTGAGAATAAAAGTGTTCGAAATATTAATTTTTAAAGATTTCTCTGACGTCTGTACAGTTCGAACGCTTGGACCGATTTTGTTCAAATTTGGTATGTGGGCGTATTGGCCAAATTCGGGCGTAGTTTCGAACATTTGGAGGTAGCGACCATTAAAAAAAAAACACAATTATATCTCAAAATCGGCTTTAACGATTTTGATCAAATTTATCTCAAGTGTAGCCTTTTAGGACTGAAAAAATAATTAGTGGTCGCCATCTGTAAAAAAAAAAAAAAATAATAATAAAAAGGTAATTTCTCAAAATCTTCTTTACCGATTTCGTTCAAATTTCCCTGAAATATCAAGATTAATGACCCAAATTAAAATATTACTGAAATAGTTGGCCATAAATGAATCTTGACCACTGTCATTATTAGCTCGATGTAAATCTAATACGATTTATCCTGAGAAACCGTTTATAGTACAAGCCAAGTTGAAGTTAAAACCCTTAAAATCGGTTTTTATTGTTATTTTTTGACTGACAACTTTGTAACGAATAATTTTGGTCGGTTTTTAAGGATGAGCGAGTGGGAAAGTTAGTGCACTGCACAGTTTATTTTACTTCTCATTTATAAGAAGTGTAGAATTTTTTGTAAATTTTGTAACTACTATTTTTTTTTGCAGTATTTGTTTTTGTTTAGCGCAATGGTTTGAAATACCGGTACTCCCAATAATACTCTCAATGATTATTTAGTCCTATCCAAATACTTTCTCGTCTACCACACGTTAAAGTTTCTATTTTCGATGGAAAAACATGAAATCCGTTCATAAGTGCATTTGGCCCAACTACTCTTCCACATCCTGCGTAAATCAAGACTACAGAATGTCCAGTATGTATTAAACCTACATTTTACGCATCCGTCCGTCGTCCATTGAACTTATTTCCCTTCCTTATGATGATGTTGATGGCAATAGCGTCCATAATGATGACGTCATTACGTCGGTTAAACTCGGCGCCGCGCCACGACGCTAAAAGTATCTTGGCTCAGTAGTGGCTCAGTTGGTGTTCAGAGCTGATCATATCGTCAATTTTTATTGCTATTCACTGTAAGTTTTGTTTTTTTATCAATGGTGATTTTTTTAAATGTTGAACGTTTTCAGCGTTGTGTGTGAGTCAGCTGTAATGCTGGCTGAAGTGTATTATACCCAACTGCGAATTTATACTAGTTAATTACCAGTTTACGTTTCTTAGTCGGGGCTAAAACAGTTGTGACAATTCTGCGATAAAATATTCCCTATTTTTCAAATGTATTTAGTGTTTTGTTATCAGTTTTCATTTATCCACAAATATGAAGTATAGGAACAAATCATGTGCTGAGTAAAAAAAATTCGGATATATCCGTTTTATGATTCCCAGAATCAAAATACGTGCTTTTAAATGTCTGTATAGTCTGTACAGGCCAAACGCGTGGACCGATTTTAATCAAATTTTTTAGTCATTTTCGTTAAAAAAACTCCCTTAAAATTACGTATTTCTCAAAATTGTTTCTTACAATTTTGATAAAATTTATTTCAAGTGTAGTCTCTAAGGGCGCAAACAAGACTTATTGGTTGCCATCTCTCCAAAAATGCCGCCTCGTGAGTTATCATTAAAAAAACAAACAATACAACTGATTATAAAAGAATTATTTTCTCAAAATCATCCCAAAGTTGGCTATTTATTCCTTTGCAAGCGTTCAAAATACAAAATACTTTAACTGGAGACGGCTTTACTTTTCTGTTAGAAATAAAACTCCAAATAAACTGTGTAAAAGTATTACACTAACTTTCATACACGCTCATCCACTAAATCAAAAACTATGTAAAGAAAGTCTCCATCTTATCAAAAATATTACTTGAAGAAAAAAAATGATAACCATTTCTTGATAGTAAGTTTATCTAGTTTTTATTATTGGTGGGGGGGGAGCTCCCTTATCAACATTTGTGAATTTTATCGCTTCGCTCGTGTAATTAACTAATCTAACCTAATCTAGCTATAAATAGTATATTCGATTGAATTCGAGTTTTTCATATTTCTTATTTTTTTAAATTTTACTTGCAATTTGACTATATAGTTTGTTAAGTTAATCTTCATATTTCACTCAAATTTGAACGAAAAAGCGCTGATTTTGAGAAATTGCGATTTTATAACATGCCCAGCCGATTCTTTTGTTATACAAACCGCTATTTTTTGAGAGACGACAATCAAAATCTTATGTTTGAGACTTTAGAGGCTACTTGATAAAAATTTGATCAAAATTGTTAAAGTTGTTTTTCAGAAATTACGTTTTTAAACCTTTTTTACTCATAACTCTCGAATTTGTAAAATTATGGTACCAATATTGAAATTTTTCAGTTATGCCTCCGAATTGCTATATGGGTATATACTTTATATACATATTTCCAATTATTTCGTTGTATTTCTCACTACAGGTGTTTTGCCGATCACTGCGTCATCATGAGGTGAAAGTTACTTTATACAAATATATAGATACACTAATGTTCTGTAATTTACACTTGATGATGTCGCATTGATCGGCGAAACATTTGTGGTGAGAAACACAACGAAAGAATTTCAAAAACCTACATAGGGTGTACTCATATACAGTGTTGAAAAAAGTCTTGTAACTCTTAGATATTTTCTGAACTAGTAGAGGTGAAAACTTCTAACTTTCGCCAAACCTCAGGGCAACTCCTTTAATTTTTTTATGGAGTGAAAACATTTTTGCCCCCTTTTTCAAGGGAATTAAAAGTGGGGCATTAATTTATTCAAATAGCAACTTCCATCGTGGGGCATATCAGTTTGAAGGGTATAACAAAAGGCAAATTTTAGTGCCTTGAAGAAAGCCTCTATATCTCTAACCGGAATTATAGGGGCTAGGAGTTGAATTTAGAGTATTTGTCATGGATATTGGAAAAAAACCAAAACAAACAACACAAAGTACAGAGTAAATTTTTAACAGCGGACTAATTTAATTATAGTTATTTGTGCAACTAGTGAGCAAAGTGGCACTTTTTTAAACGAGAGAAAAATGTTGACTTTAAAAACGTCAATTTTATCGACTTCAAAAAAGACACTTTGCTCACGAATTGCACATTATACTTTGTCTACAGTTGTTATTTTGTGACAAATAAAAAACATACTTCAGCAGTAACACAATTTAATAAAACATTAATTTAATACAATAGTGTTCAAACAAACAATCAATTACAATTCGATCTTTAATAACCGCATTTTTGAAATATTAGGCCTCGGCCTACTTGTTTACAAAAGTACAATTGGTCAAAGTAGCATTTTTGTAGTCATAAATAGTTGTTCCTCCACTAGTAGTAGGCCTAGATGAAGAGATTGTTGAAAGCTCCTGAAGTTTTGTCATTTGATGAAATTGTAGCGTTGGATTCGCTTTGTAACTGATTGACGCTTTAAAAATGCTATAAGTTTTTTAAAAACACTAATATCAATATCATTCTTTACCTGGATAGTTGCCTTCAGCAGTGAATATGTGCTCCAAAGAGTAGGAGATTGTAAAACTTTTGCCTTTTCTTAAAAGTACGCTAGCAAAATATTTTCAGAAATCTTGTTACCATTATTTTCCTTTAGCCATGACAAAAACAGTTCATACTGGCGGTCGTACTTTTTCCTTGATTTGACAGGAAGGAGATTTAGTACAACGTTGTTAGCTTTTTCCGCTAATTTAGGGGGGTATTTGACAGGTTTTCATCCTCTGAACTGTCCATATTTTAAAACTAACTACACAAAATATAGCAGTAGTGCTAAACAACACATCAACACTGAGTAGAAGTTCTCACGTCAAAACTGAGGTTATTTATGAATATTACAAATAACTTAGTTGTATTGTTGATGAAACGGGATTGCCAACTTCAAAACTCGGCAAACGAAAAATACTCTCCGTGTACATACATTGTCAATCATCTTTATGAATAACTAGCTGACATACCCGTGCTTCGCTACGGAATACTACATTATCTATTTAATTCAATTAAAATCTTAATACAATACCTTTTGTATGTTTACTTTTTTTAATCTTTAAAGTGTATGGCTCTTAGCGTTACCCGAGAAACACCACAGGGAGGTGGCCATACGTCGTTTCTCATGTCAAGTCCGGGTCAGGGAGTTTTCAATATTAGGCAGATCCCCTAGCCTACTGCCGTAAACATTAAGTTGGGAGTTTTAATTATTAGGCAGGTCCCCTTGCCTACTGCCTTCAACATCAAGTTGGGGAGTTTTAATTATTAGACAGGTCCCCTTGCCTACTGCCGTCAACACCAAGTTGGGGAGTTTTAATTATTAGGCAGGTCCCCGTGCCTACTGCCGTCAACATCAAGTTGGGAGGTTTTAATTATTAGGCAGGTCCCCGTGCCTACTGCCATCAACGTAAAGTTGGGGAGTTTGAATTATTAGGCAGGTCCCCTAGCCTACTGCTGTCGACATCAAGTTGGAGAGTTTTAATTGTTAGGCAGGTCCCCGTGCCTACTGCCGTCAACGTAAAGTTGGGGAGTTTTAGTTATTAGGCAGGTCCCCGTGCCTACTGCCGTCAGATGGAAATGGTAAACATTATGATCTCATCCTGAATTTGATAACTGGCCTATTCACTGCAGCACTTCACGGTAAACTACATTGGAAGTTTCACCTTCCGGTTGCAAAATAAATAAATTTTCATGTGAGCTGACTCTGGAGCAGGCGACATACAATTGGCCGTGGGAGAAACAATCATTCCGCAAATCAACACCAGCTATCTTCAAAGTCTGACCTTGGGATTTACTGATTGTCATAGCAAAAAATACTTTGACAGGAAATTGTAGACGTTTGAATTCAAAGTGGTAATCCGATGGAATCAAAGGGATTCGCGGAATGAAGACAGTTTCCCCCTGGCCTACACCAGTGATGATTGTGGCTTCGATCACATGCTTATGGAGAGTCTTAACTTGGAGTCTGGTGCCATTGCACAGTTTTGGAGGATTGATGTTTCGAATCAGCATGATAGGTACTCCCACCTTGAGGCGGAGGCTGTGAGGAGGAATCCCTGGTGGGTTTAGTGTGTGGAGGAACTCTACAGGGTAGTTGACTGTTTCCTCTAACTCAACAACACAATCAACTGATTCATACTTCATCTCCTCTAATGGTAGCAGCTCTAAGAGAAAGTTGTTAATATTTGTTGCTGACTCATTTGTTGGTGTAAGTATTGCCCTTTGTTTTAACCAAGATGGATCAATGATGCTCATACTTTTCAAATTAGGATAAATGTGCTCAGTGAAGGATTCTATTTGGCTATCAATAGTGCAGAGATTGTGTGGAAGTTTGAGTTTACCATCGTTTTCCTTTAATTGACCATTTCCTATTTGTAGAAGAAGATTTGAAAATTGTTCAATCTCTGAATGACCCATCAACTGTACCCTCATATTAACATTCAAATATAGAGTTTTTACTCTTCGCCATAAGTACGATGACTTAAGACATGCCTTCACCTCATCGGCGCGAGTTCCTCTTGGAACGATAGGCAAGGTCTGTCTAAAGTCTCCTGCTAAAAGTACAGTCACTCCACCCATCAAGTTGTTGTTATTTCTTAAGTCCTGTAAGGTTCTATGAAGTGCCTCCAACCCTCCCTTGTGTGCCATGGTAATCTCATCCCACACAATCAACTTACAAAGCCTCAAAACATGGGCCATGTCACTCTGTTTAGAAATATTGCAGGTTGGAGTTTCATGGCGGTTGAGGTCCAGAGGTAACTTGAAAGTGGAGTGCGCTGTTTTACCCCCAGCAAGTAAGGTAGCGGCAATTCCAGAAGAAGCGACAGCTATTGCAACATTTCTGTCTTTTCTTATTCTAGCCAACAATAAGTTAATGAGGAAGGTCTTCCCAGTGCCTCCCGGAGCGTCCAAGAAAAATAGTTGTCCAGTCTCACAGTGAATACTGGTTATCAATGTATCATATACATTCTTTTGTTCACTATTAAGTTTAGGCTCGTTTTTTTGGACCAACTCTGATAATTCAGCTATATCATGGGAAACCTCCCTCAGTAACTCACGGTTGACTGAGTCAACAGTTTCGTTGCGAGAAGGAGTAGGCAGGCCATACTGGAGTAGGTGGTGGCCAGATATAGCAAAAACCATATCCTCCAATAGAACCAAGGTTTTGTTATACACCACAGCCACATCAGGCAGCACTCCCTCTTGAAGCTCCTTCTGAAGGTTCATGGCTACATCCTCCGACATGCTTTCTTTGTAGTTTTCCCAAAGTTTGAGGGCATCAGCAACTTGACAGAACACTAACATCACTGAAAACAATTCTCGAATCTTGTGTGGAAAGTTGGAGATGGCGGCTTCTTCGAGAGTGTGATGCCAGTGATTGTCATCCTCCAGTAATCCCAGTGCTCTGCAGGCTGATTTAAAAGAGGGGTGAACTACTCCATCAACCATTTTCAGATCACTGAAGCATGTGGGTCCTCGAACCTCATGGAGTAAAATACGGAGATAGTAGCACTCTCCATTCAAAGGGTGCACAGTGTAAACCCTACCTAAAACATCGTCCTGTTTTACTCCAGAGTGTCCGGGAACGCTCTTACCCTGCTTTCTTCTGGAAAACTTGTTATTCTTCCATACATAGAAGGCTGGAACTTCACTGTACAATAGTGTCCGAGCAAAAGAGTCTAATTTACAGAGATTAAAAAATGCCAATAAAGTTGTCTTAGGTGGATTTTTGGCCTTATCTCCAATGTTGTCCGGGCTAAAGTACACTCTTTGGCCGTTTTCTAGGTGGACTGAAAGATGCATGACGGGTGGATACCTTTCATGGATCGGGAAGCAGAATATCCGCCAAACAGCCTCTGAACTACTGATGTAGCGACCCGACTCGTACCGTGTAACCTCATCAAACTCGTTCTGTAGACCAAACGCTGCCTGATCACTGCCCTTGTTTACGTACTTACATATATATTTTATAGATTTAATGGAGTTACATATTTCAACGTTGATGTGAGCCTCAAAGGTGCGTGACAGAACAGGGTTGTACGGCACTACCCACCTGTTATCCAAGTCAACGTCTTTCACCTTCACTGTAAATCCCCCGTCAGTGGGAGAGCGCCTGCGATACAGTGGGTAACCGTCTTCAACAGTCCGCGTTTCCTTGGTGAGAGGGCGAGGGTATCGCTTGCTGCAAGAGCCGTTCACCATACACGGAGAATTTCTGTTGAGGTTTCCACAGGGGCCATGTACCATGGCTGACTTCACTATTTCATGCAGTGTGGGATCTAGAGTAGGGTCCGGTATTTCAGCGCTAATGACATTATCAATTTGGCTGGGTGTAATGTTATTGGTAAGCCACAGTAGGATGTGAACGTGAGGCAGCCCACGCTTCTGCCATTCTACTGTATACATGTAACACCTAGTTGGCCCGAAAATACAGCCTTTTCGAAGTAACTGGAAATTTTTTTTTTACTTTAATATGAAACACTCGCGCTATTACGTCGTGCCTAGAATGAGGAGCCTGTCCAACGTGTAACTGTTCCTGTATTTCAGACCACTTAGGGTTACATGTAAAGGTGATAAATAAATCAGGTCTTCCGTAATGGCGCACGTAAGTCATAGCGTCTTGTGTCCTCTCGTGCATGTAGCGAGGCCCCCCGGTAAAACTGGAAGGTAAGACCACTAATTTCCCTAGCTCTGACACTTGCCCATCACGTTTATCGACTGCATCTCGCAGATGCACATAATCCTCAACTCGTAATTTACTCTGGTTATGTCTCAAGAAGTTCAATCGTTCAGTTTCAATTTTAGCAAACATATCAGTTAAAAACTGATTTAAGAGACTGCGATAACGTAAAATTAGGTTTTCTTTATCTTCTCTTTCCATAAGTATAAATGCATAGAAAGTGGAAGCCGATACAGTTTTCTTCAAAGCAACTTTGGTGGTCGGATCAAGCTGAGGTATGTTAACGGAGTAACCATCTTCCCCACGGCAGAATATGAGTGGATACTGTAACGCATCGTAAGCACGGTGAGTCTCACTTATGCGCACCAGTCGTGTATCTCGGCTGTGGAGTATGATGTCTCGCTTTTCAAACATTTGACCTACGATCACCAAAGCCACTTCTTTTGTTGCGGGTTTGTTGTACCGACCTCTATGTGCACCTGCGGGTTTTCTGTCAGCTGTTATTACCACCTGAAACCCTTCGTTTTTTGGTGCAATCTCCATCGCCATTTTAAAGTCTCTAATGTATGGATTTGTCTCATGTAATATTTTCTGGAGTTCGCTCACTAACGACGGTTTTACAGAAGGTGCATTATTGCACCGTAGCTGACACTCTTTATCCTCATCACCAACAAAGTATATTTGTAAAAATGCTGGCTCCCGCTCTGAAGAAGGTAAAAGACTCCCGATTAGATGATACACCTGCCCCTGAACTTTAAAGGTTGGCATAAAGTTGCCTTCTTTAATCTCTTTTCCTCCAAAGGAAGTCATTTGAAAGCAGTTATTGTACTGCCTGATGTTTGAGAGAAAGTGTTCAGAAAGAGGGTGATTGTTTGTCAGAAGAGCTTGTAGGAGCTCTGGCATTGGCTGAGGAGAGGGCAGATGGACTTTTCCGTTAGCACAGCACAGACCAGGACTTTCATCTTTCCATTTTCTAGCTTTACACCACTTACATGTTGTCATGCAACCTAAGGCAACAGTCTTATCTTTGTTGTAATCAGTATCGCTATTGTATTTGAATCCCGACATTGATTTAACAGACCATGGCAACAAATTTATTTCACTTCTCTTGACACTGTATTTTTTTACCGCACTTATGTTTACCTCGGGATTTTTCTCACTATATCTTTTTACAGCCGCCTGATTTATTGTAGGATTTTTCTCATTGTATTTTTTTACAGCCGCCTGATGTATTGTAGGATTTTTCTCGCTGTATTTTTTTACAGCCGCCTGATGTATTGTAGGATTTTTCTCACTGTATTTTTTTACAGCCGCCTGATGTATTGTAGGATTTTTCTCACTGTATTTTTTTACAGCCGCCTGATGTATTGTAGGATTTTTCTCACTGTATTTTTTTACAGCCGCCTGATGTATTGTAGGATTTTTCTCACTGTATTTTTTTACAGCCGCCTGATGTATTGCAGGATTTTTCTCACTGTATTTTTTTACGGATGCGCGATTGACTTCAGGATTGTTCTCACTATATTTATTTACTGCTTGCCTGTGACGTTTTGTACGATTAATATTGGAAAATCGCTTACGCCTTTTCTTCCCCCGTCTCTTGTTTGTTTTAGAACAATTTACGGAGGGGTGATCTGAGACAGTAGTATTAGATATAGTAAGGGAATTTACTGGAGACGGGGATGAGGAGTGTGGGAGATCAGTGGGTGAGAGGTTGGCAGGGTCCTGGATTTCCCCAAGATTAGCCTCCACATTCACATTGTCAGACGTCAGAGAGGAATCAGGATCTAAGGGAATAAGGACGTCAAAGTGGCCTGCTTTCAGTGGCCCAGTAAACCTTAGTCTTTTTATTCCCTCAACCGGCTTCCCGAAACTGGTTAACAGAGTTTGGTCTGTGTAAACCTGCAGCTCATAGGGGAATATTTCAGAGGCTGCTTTTATTTCACATGTTGTCCCAAAAGTTCCCGGTTTGCTCATATCAGCCATATATTCTGCCTTTGTTCTGTAAATGCCCCCCGTCCGATTTAAGGTGAATGGTTTAAATCGGCACCAATTGTTAGTAACGTGCTGTACAACACTGGTCCGAACTTGGAAACCTTGTGAATCAGTGCCGTATACGAAGTAAGCCAAAGATGAGAATAAGCACTGACCATCAGGATTGATAGGCAATACATGGTGGGGAGTAGGCACCCCATCCACGTTGATGACTACTATAGTGAGAAAGTAGAGATATATAAATAGAAAGACAATAGAGAGAAATATAAATATTATATGTATCAAGTAAAAGGGAAAACGGAATCAGTCTTGCCTAAAATGATCAAAATATATTGACGTATAGAACAGAACTGAAGTGAACAGAAGTGTGTAGAGGTTCAGGAAAAAACAAAGCAAGTAGCAAAGTCTGTAGCTAGACTGACTGGTAGGGGGCAATGTAGACCCCTTATCAGCTGATACCTGCAGCCTACTGATAAGGCCACTTGCAAACTGTGGCGTGCTGTCCTAGGCCTTGTCATGAGTGTTCACAATGATCAAAAACCGCTGTAGTTGTTCATCTAAATAACAGCCACCGAAAAAATGTATTAATAACAAATATATGCGTTTGACTGAAAATATTGTAATAGGGGTGTTAGCTACCCTTCGAGTAAAAGGTTTTCAAACCCTTTCTTAATACGCCTCTAAGAACTTACCCGAAACCATGTACCGAATTTCAGAACTCTAGGTTTCGTGTTTAAATACAGTGAGAATAATACATGTTTGCCGAATTTCACGTTTGTACGCTTCATAGTTTACAAAAAATAATGTATTTTACTTTTCGCGGTTTTTTCGCGATTTCCGCGGTTAGACCTGGATTTTTTTTAAAAACATTTCTTAGCGAGGACCTAGACGCCAGGAGGAACATGTTTGCCTAATTTCACGTTTGTACGCTTCATGGTTTACAACAAATTATGTATTTTACTTTTCGCGGTTTTTCGCGATTTACGCGGTTAGACGCGGTTAGACCTGGATTTTTTTTAAAAACGTTTCTTAGCGAGGACCTAGACGCCAGGAGGAACATGTTTGCCTAATTTCACGTTTGTACGCTTCATGGTTTACAACAAATTATGTATTTTACTTTTCGCGGTTTTTCGCGATTTACGCGGTTAGACATGGATTTTTTTTTTAAAACGTTTCTTAGCGAGCACCTAGACACCAGGATGAACATGTTTGCCGAATTTCACGTTTGTACGCTTCATAGTTTACAAAAAATAATGTATTTTACTTTTCGCGGTTTTTTCGCGATTTCCGCGGTTATACATTGAATTTTTCAAAACCGGTTCTTAGTGCGCGTCTAGGACCTATGAGGAAGCTGTGTACCAAGTTTCATTGTAATCCGTTCAGTGGTTCCTGAGATTTCGTGATCAGTGAGTCAGTCAGTCAGTCAGTCAGTCAGTCAGTGAGTGGGTTTTGGCTTTTATTATTATAGATTACTTTCTTTTTCAACTTTAAAACGTTGTTTTGTTGTTTATTTATGTTATTGTACATGTAAGAATTAATCTAACCTACATACGGGACATTTCCTGTATATTATAAATCAATTCAAATAAACTTAACGTAAATTTCGTTTTGTTCGGTTGCCATTCGGAGTGAGCAAAGTAGTGGGCAAAGTGAAACTGTTGAGAAATCAGCTGTTTTGCAAACTAATTTAAATGAACAAAATGCCACTTTGTCAACAACTGTAGACAAAATGTATTTTATTTATGTATTTTTCCTATTTTAGCAAACCGACCACAATTTTTGAAAGAGGGAGCCCAATGGGACAATTTTTTCCCCTATCATGTGACATCATTTTAAAGGGAATTGTCAGAGGAATGAGATGACGTATAAGAATAAGCCTATACAATTTCTTAAATGAAATAATTTTAATCTAAGTATTACTTGTGCCTTCTTTCTTGTTGGGTCAGTTCATTATTTCAACCAAAGAAGTTATGAGGATGTCACATAATGGTAAAAACAATTACCCCATTGGTAAAACCGCTGTTAAAAAAAAATCGGTGTTTAAAAAAAATAATATTCGCGACAAATAGAAAACTTTTTAACTATTCTTCGCTTTACTGGAATGCTTTCAATTTTAATAAATCTTCAATTTGAACTTACGTCTGCTTCTCCTGTTTTTCTTTTCCCACTACGGGTTTTTCGGCTTTTATTCGGCCATGGCCACGTGCGTCATTTCAGTAGGAATTTTCTTTCCTTACTTCGTCAACGATTTAAAAAAAAACACATTTTATACATTTACAAATTTGACAAACATTTTACCCTTGAGGCACAAACACTTTATGTACACATATACATTTAAAACACATTGAATAATATTGTAACCTTTTTCCAGGCGTGAGTAAATAGTGACAGTTAATAGTACACTCTAGAGTCAAGAACACGCTCCCGCTTAAAAAATTGGGACCTGTTTGATAAAACAGGAGAAATACATATAAGTGTGTCAATTTAGTTAAATAAGTTAGGTGTTAAAAATTTCAATCGGTATTATTTTATATTTTATTAATATCCATGAAGAATAGAACTCTCTCAAAATTTGACTTCTAGTTCCCATAATTCCGGTTGGAAATATCGTAGAGACTTTTTCAAGGTACTAAAAATTTCCTTTTTGTATGCCCTTCAAAATGATATGTCACATGATGGGTGTTGCTATTTGAAAATATTAAAGTCACCCATTTTAACATTCCTTAAAAAAGGTCAAAAACTTGATTTCCCCGTAAAAAGTGAAAGTTAGATGTTTTCATCTCTGCTCGTTCAGAAATTACTTAGGGGTTGCAAGACGTTTTCCCCACTCTTTTTATAAGCAATAAAGTTAAATTTTGGGTTTTTAGAAAACACATTTTAGTACATTTATTAAAGTATTTTTTAGAAAATATTAATTTTATTTTTTGGACAACTACAGAAACTCAAGATATGGTTAAAATATGCCCACACCTAATTTGATCATAATGTCCTATTTCTGGGGCTGTAAAATCACTTTATTGCACTCAGGGGACTTCTAAACGGATCCGCAAAAAACTCAACATTGATTTTTAGACCATCACCTAACTCTCTCTATTCTGTGAGAACTAATAAAGTGGATTTGGGGATAGATGGTATCTCACAATATAATGGTCGCCCAAACGATCATAGATTTAATCAAATTTGGTATAACTTTAATGTAATAGCAGATATTTCTTGTTGAAACTTGGTATGTTTGGGTAAATCATTTCATTTTGTATGATTACTCAAAATTTGGAAGTAAACCTACATTACAAAAGATAAACAGAAATTTAATATTTTAAACAACCCAAACATTGCAAAAAGCGTTTAAACCAGTAAAGTTAATAGAGTGATTACCAACGCAAATAGACTTTTATTTTACCTTAAAAAATTTAGGTTCTGAATTATAAGTCTACTGTGTTTATATATCAGACAGAATTGGTTCATTAATAATTTAAAGCCCAACACTCATTACATATTTTATAAGTTTATATTTTTATGAAAAGAAACGCTTGTTTTATAAGAATATTTATAACGTATAGTCTATAATATAAGCTAAAGTTATTTACCCAGTATACAAAGTATAGGGTACGTTCGGTAATCGCGGAGTGACGTCATAACTGCTACTGCTGATAAAGACATTGAATCAGCTCCATTCTGGTGATAACGTCTGTTTGTACTCTTTGTTTTGTTTACAAACAATTGGACAAACTTTGTAACCAGAAAATTGTTATGTATTTTTTAAATTGCTGCTATTTTTAAAAATGAATAGTTATTTTAATTTGGTTTAGATCTGATATTTAGGCTCAGATTTATAAAAAATTAGACAGACTTACTAATCACAAAAATCAATAAATTTCAAAATGGTCACAAATTTCCAAAAAAGTTTAGTTTTTATTAAATTTAGTATTTGAGCTCATATTCGTTAAATTAATAGCTTCTCCGTTTTCGGCTTCTTGTTTCATAAAACGATACACATTTGGTGTGATCTCGCGAGCATGACTTTGGAGGTCTTTACTCCCACCAACTTTTTCCCTGACGTTTTCACCTTCCATCACAACACAACAAACAAATGTTTTTGAAATGGACGTATAATTACAAAACCCACAGTAAAAAATTCACTGTAAGACTGAGCTCAGTGTTTCCCCCACTACAGTAACCGGCCCAGAGACGACTGCGCATCTCAATGACAGAGGTCAGGCTAAATACTACGAACTGTACAACATCGGTCACAAAAATTAGATAAGAATATGAAATTTGGTATGTGTGCTCATGTAGTGCAATTCAGATAAATCGAAATGAAAATGTCTTAATGGCGGCCATTTTCAATAGTGTTTGTTCATATCTGGTGTTATTCAACATACAATAAATTAGATAAACATGTGCAGATATCAATTCTGTATCTAACGGTACCAACCCATCGAAGTTATTGTCAAACATGTAATTTCTAACCCTAACCTCCATGAAAACGTCAGGACAGAGTTATCGAAACACGAGTCTACTGAGTGGAGGTTTCTTCACATATGTATCCCTAAACCTCCATGAACACGCTACATGTACGAGATCAGGAAGGACAGAGACATCGACACACGAGTCTACTGAGTGTAGGTTTCTTCACATATGTATCCCTAAACCTCCATGAACACGCTACATGTACGAGATCAGGAAGGACAGAGACATCGACACACGAGTCTACTGAGTGTAGGTTTCTTCACATATGTATCCCTAAACCTCCATGAACACGCTACATGTACGAGATCAGGAAGGACAGAGACATCGACACACGAGTCTACTGAGTGTAGGTTTCTTCACATATGTATCCCTAAACCTCCATGAACACGCTACATGTACGAGATCAGGAAGGACAGAGACATCGACACACGAGTCTACTGAGTGGAGGTTTCTTCACATATGTATCCCTAAACCTCCATGAAAACGTTACATGTACGAGATCAGGAAGGACAGAGACATCGACACACGAGTCTACTGAGTGAAGGTTTCTTCACATATTGTAGCCCTAAACCTCCATGAACACGTTACATGTACGAGATCAGGAAGGACAGAGTCATCGACACACGAGTCTACTGAGTGTAGGTTTCTTCACATATGTATCCCTAAACCTCCATGAACACGCTACATGTACGAGATCAGGAAGGACAGAGACATCGACACACGAGTCTACTGAGTGTAGGTTTCTTCACATATGTATCCCTAAACCTCCATGAACACGCTACATGTACGAGATCAGGAAGGACAGAGACATCGACACATGAGTCTACTGAGTGTAGGTTTCTTCACATATGTATCCCTAAACCTCCATGAACACGCTACATGTACGAGATCAGGAAGGACAGAGACATCGACACACGAGTCTACTGAGTGTAGGTTTCTTCACATATGTATCCCTAAACCTCCATGAACACGCTACATGTACGAGATCAGGAAGGACAGAGACATCGACACATGAGTCTACTGAGTGTAGGTTTCTTCACATATGTATCCCTAAACCTCCATGAACACGCTACATGTACGAGATCAGGAAGGACAGAGACATCGACACATGAGTCTACTGAGTGTAGGTTTCTTCACATATGTATCCCTAAACCTCCATGAACACGCTACATGTACGAGATCAGGAAGGACAGAGACATCGACACATGAGTCTACTGAGTGTAGGTTTCTTCACATATGTATCCCTAAACCTCCATGAACACGCTACATGTACGAGATCAGGAAGGACAGAGACATCGACACACGAGTCTACTGAGTGTAGGTTTCTTCACATATGTATCCCTAAACCTCCATGAACACGCTACATGTACGAGATCAGGAAGGACAGAGTCATCGACACACGAGTCTACTGAGTGTAGGTTTCTTCACATATGTATCCCTAAACCTCCATGAACACGCTACATGTACGAGATCAGGAAGGACAGAGACATCGACACACGAGTCTACTGAGTGTAGGTTTCTTCACATATGTATCCCTAAACCTCCATGAACACGCTACATGTACGAGATCAGGAAGGACAGAGACATCGACACACGAGTCTACTGAGTGGAGGTTTCTTCACATATGTATCCCTAAACCTCCATGAACACGCTACATGTACGAGATCAGGAAGGACAGAGACATCGACACACGAGTCTACTGAGTGGAGGTTTCTTCACATATGTATCCCTAAACCTCCATGAAAACGTTACATGTACGAGATCAGGAAGGACAGAGACATCGACACACGAGTCTACTGAGTGGAGGTTTCTTCACATATGTATCCCTAAACCTCCATGAAAACGTTACATGTACGAGATCAGGAAGGACAGAGTCATCGACACACGAGTCTACTGAGTGGAGGTTTCTTCACATATGTATCCCTAAACCTCCATGAAAACGTTACATGTACGAGATCAGGAAGGACAGAGACATCGACACACAAGTCTACTGAGTGGAGGTTTCTTCACATATGTATCCCTAAACCTCCATGAAAACGTTACATGTACGAGATCAGGAAGGACAGAGACATCGACACACGAGTCTACTGAGTGAAGGTTTCTTCACATATTGTAGCCCTAAACCTCCATGAACACGTTACATGTACGAGATCAGGAAGGACAGAGACATCGACACACGAGTCTACTGAGTGGAGGTTTCTTCACATATGTATCCCTAAACCTCCATGAATACGTTACATGTACGAGATCAGGAAGGACAGAGACATCGACACACGAGTCTACTGAGTGGAGGTTTCTTCACATATGTATCCCTAAACCTTCGAGGTTCGTCAGGCCGAGACACTGATAGAAGAGAAGCGAGTGGAGGCTGTACAAAGTTCAGAAAATCTGTGTTATAAACAAGCTTAACCTATTGGAGAAAACCCCTATTTATAATCGGGCTGGGTAAGTAACATGAGGGGGGATATCGACTTGTTTTTATATGAAACTAGTCCTGGTTTAATATGTTTGATGAAAGTATAATATGGTCGGATAAAAATTGATTATATTTGAAATATTGACGTGGGAAAATTTAGGCTTAAACCAACCACGATAAACATTTCTACCGAGTTTTTCAAAAGTAAGTTAAAACTTTGACTATAGTTTGTTTTTTAAAACAAAATAGAGTACATAAATTCCTTTAGAATTAAACGGGATTTAATAAAAAATGTTTTATTTAAGCAAAATTCTTACTTGTTAGGGTTATTAAGACAGGTGTTCGAAGTGGCCACCATTATCTTCTTGGAGCAGCTATCTTCAAATTTTGAGTTGGAAACAAAATTAAAAAAAAACTCGAGATATGGTCAAATTATGTCCACATACCAAATTTATTTCAAACTGGTTTAGCTGTTTGGACAGTAGAGCGCAGCACATACTACGACAGACCTCATTCTTGGTCTCAGGGGGGGCTTCAAATGTTTTGACATACATTTATTAACCTCTTGGGATTATGATAAAACTTATAATTATTGTGTTTTTAAGGAACTGAGTTCAAATTAAGCGTTCAGTTTTTACGTGTAATTGGTAATATTGTCATGATCTTTAGTATGTTGAACTATCTTTGATAAAATATCAGTTGTGAGGGGTCAAAAATCGATGAGTTTTTGCGGTACCCGTTTTGAAAACCCTGAATCTAAAAACAAGTCTTTGGAATTATGTCTAACGCGTGGCCATTTTCAATCAAATTTGGTATTAGTCCAGTCAATGAAGGCAAAAACGGTAAAACTGGGTAATTTACCCAAGCAGCACAGATTTTTCTAAAAATTTGGATTTGAGTACTACTTACCCTCTATTCAAAGTTGACCCTGTGCCGGGAGTTGCTTTTTATTTTTTAGGCGTTAAAACTACCCCTATTTGAAAATAATTTTATAATTGCAGGTTCGGGCTTGTAATCAAAAGAAGTAACATTGTAATCAAGTTGACATTGTGAGGATTCAATTATTATAAATTGACAATTTTCACCCCTTAAAAACCACCCCCTGTGACGGTACTCGACTCTTATAATAACTACCCCTTGCAATTTTTTTTTCAGTTTCGGGCTTGTAGTCGGAAGAAGTAACATCAGTTGACATTGTGAGGGTTCAATTATTATGCATTGACAATTTTCAACCCCTAAAACCACCCCTGTGACTGTAATCAACCCTTATAAAACTACCCCTTGCAAAATTTAAAAAAATTGTTTTACGTTGTAAAATCTTGTCGATATTTAAAAAAGTATTAATTGTATCAAGCCTTAAAAAACCAATTTAGTTTTAATATAATTTTTTTAATTTTTGGAAAAATAAATAATTTCAATCACAAATCAAAGACAGGGAAAATAAAATATTCATTTATTTTATTTATGTACATGAATGAATTTCAATTTATTTCTTAATTCATAAGTAATTGAAAAAAATCTACAATAATTAAAAATCTCCACTTTCATCTTTCTCTTCCTCTTCAACTTTATTCATTTCCACTTCTCCTTCATTCTCGTTTGCGTTTTCGCTTTCTTCCTCATCCTCGTCTTCCTCCTCTTGGTCTATAATAGGAACACAATTTTGACAATTGTCTCCGCTGCATGTTGTACATGCAGAGTTGCAAAACAGTCCTATTCTTAGACAACCGCACGCTGAATTAAGAGGTTTAATATTTTTTATTTCCAAGCCATAACTGAGTTTGCAAATACACTCTTTTTATGTGTTCATATAGTGTACTTTTGCAAGTGTTATTTTACGTGTCCTTTGCAAGTTCATACCACATCACAGTGCAGTACTACTGACCAGCCAGTAAAATCTCCTCAATCGTTGCACAGGGATTGTAAAAAGCTTCAGCTTTTTCTCTTACATCCTGGCGGCTTTCTAACATGTCAATGAATGTTACATTGAATTACATACTGTTCGTCAGCAGATGTATGATGTTCAACTTTCTCTTTTTGAACGTCCCATGCCGAAATGCCTCACTATCTCTCTCTCCCCCCCTCTCTCTCTCTCTCTCTCTCTCTCTCTCTCTCTCTCTCTCTCTCTCTCTCTCTCTCTCTCTCTCTCTCTCTCTCTCTCTCTCTCTCTCTCTCTCTCTCTCTCTCTCCCCTCTCTCTTTCTCGTTATATATTACATTCACCTAGGAATATATATATATATATATATATATATATGTGTGTGTGTGTGTACACATTTTAATAGGTGTAAGTCTGTTCATAAAAAATAGTGAATTTATCAATGAAAAGATTTGATTGTTGTTTATAACTGGCTTATTTTTTAAGCTACGAAAATTAAAAAAAAAAAAACAATTTGTAGGTTTTTTACGAGCTATAAGCTCATGTAAATTGAAAATTTATTTAACTCTTATTTTTGAAAGGGCTTGAGTTGAAAGGGCGGCGTAATGGTACTATTTACGATAATGTACAAACTTTAAACAGTCATATCTTACTCAATTTTTATCCTACAAAAAAATTAATAAATAAAAATAATAAAAACCAACAAAACCTACAATTTTGTACTCTACAAAATTTTGCTTATCTCTCATAGTTTTTGAGTTATTTTGAAAAAATACAATTTTTTGCAAAATTACAAAAATACACTCTGGAAGCTCGACTTTTTTCAAAACTACGTACTTTGAACTGGCCAAACTTTCTGAGCCCATTTGAAATAAGTAAGTAAAGTGATTTGTGAAGTGGTAGCAATTAATTTCAACTGGGGTGGTATTTAGGGGGTGATTTGTACTTTTTTTTTGTCGAAAACAATAGAAACCAACCTTATTTATGTCATAACTCGCTTAATTTTGATGCTAGAGACTTTTATAAAAGAAACAAATTAAAGGATTTTGTAACCACTTTAAAAAACTTTTTATAAATTTTTCCCGAAAATTGCATTGTTTTTTTAGTTATTTCACGAACGAAAAACCTTTCAATTTTTGATTTGACAAATAAAAACAAAATTTCAACAAGCTATAAACTCTGTTTGTATTTGTTCTACAGAAACCATAAACCCACCATTGTTTTGGTTTTTTTATAAGCTACATTTTTGACTCTAATGATTTTTTTCTGAAAGTGCATATGTTTTAAGTTATTCACGAAAAACCTTATGAAAACATGGTTTTTTTGGTTGAAAAATCGATACTTTCACTTGCAAATAATTCGAAAAGAATTGACTTTTAGAAAAAACTTTATAGAACAAAAATTGCTTAAAATTAGTTAATTTATCCATTCCCGGACTTTTTTTTAATGCAATATTTTTCACCCCCGAGAAGGGGTGGCATCCTCCCCCGGGGAAAAAGCAACTTTGAAGTAGAGGGTAAGTAGTACTCAAATCCAAATTTTTAGGAAAATCTGTGCTGCTTGGACAAATTACACGGGAAAATGGTCATTGACTGGACTACATGTGCATATTTTGGCGTTTGTGCTGTAAAGAAGCGCATAGGATAGAAGACATAATTATTAAAAAAAAAAATTTTTTTTTGTAGTCAGGAGACTTCAAAACGGGGTCCACAAAATATTTCATAGTCAATGACGAACAATCTCGTAATTGTCGATTGGTCGCTATCTTGGGTAAGATGAACTTAGAGACCTCTGGTTTGCGCCATTATTCTTATTTCAAAATACCTTTAAAATGAGGTATCACTCAATAGGGGTTGCTATTTAAAATTCTTGACTTAACTCCAAACTACCTCATTTTGGGGGTAAGGGTTATAACAATTCAAAATATATATAGTTTAAATTTCTTAAGTTTATTATAAAAAATATAAAAAAAAAATTAGATATAAGTTATATGGAGTTTTATTCAAAGATTTTATTTATTCAAAATTTATTTCATTATTTAAATATAGAAATGATATATCTAAATTAATTCATTAATATAAATATATATATAAACATTACACACACACAAGTACAAAAAATCTAGTAGGCAAGTGAATAAAAAAACATATGAGTGGAACAACAGTGAATCAGCTGATGGAAAAACAACAGTTAAAAAGAAAAAAGAAAATGCAGTTAGTCTGGAGAATTTAAGAAGTACAGTTGAGATATAGATATAATGTGTTAAATGAGATTGAGAAGGTAGAAATAATAGTCAAAGTGAAATATTGAAAATAATTATTTGAACATGAAGAAAAGGTTAAATATATTGAATTAAACAATTACCAGAAAACAATATTAAGAAAGGAAAAAACAGTGAAAGAATGGTGAGATTTGTAATTATTGTTGGAATATATTTTTTGTTTAAGTGATTGGTGAGGGAACTTGAACTATTGAAAAAAATTGTTTATATATATTAAATATATATACATTTTTTTTTATTTCATTAATACATTCAACATTTTTATTGATTGATTATTTTTTTTGTATTATATTTGATTTATCATTATTTTTTTTATTCATATTAATAACATTTGGAAGAAGCCGGCACTGACCTAAAACCCCGAGAAAGACAATAACAATTTAAAAGAAAAATATATATATAATTATAAAAACATTACAAATTATTTGAAGTAACATAAAATAAAATAAAAAAGTTGTATTACATTTTGGCGCCGCAACGTTTTGGCTTTTTCAAGTTGTACACTACTACAAATAACTTCTATAACTAATTATAATAATTGTACTAACTATAAAAGATAGTTTGTAAGAAAGATAAGTTAATCTAGAATTATGGACAATAACCAGAGATATAACTTCAGGATAGATTTTACTATGGAATCAGCAACTGTAAAAACGTTAGGCCTACAATTAGAAACTCAAAACCCATGGTTGGAGATAATATTACAACGTTTTGATGAAAACAAAGAAAATCAAGATAAAATTAACCAACAATTAAAAAAAATTCAAGATGAAAACAAACAAAATCAAAAAATTATCGTGGCAGATGTGAAAAAACACTTAAACTCGGTCCAGGATGAATTGAAGACTAGAATGAACAAATTGGAGGAAAATTTACAGAAGAAATTGGATATGCAAAGGGAAACTAGTCGCAAGGAGTGGAGAAGCGAATTTCAGACTCAGAAAGAGGAGATCCAAATGGATCTGACTTGCCAAGAAGAGATAGTGAAAACGGAAAATGAACAGATGACCAATCAGAGGTGTCAGGAATTAGAGGGAAGACTAGAGAATAAAATTGAGAAAGAAAAGAATGTCATGGCAGAGCAAAAGAAACAATTGGAGTCATTAGAACTGAACGTCCAAGGTCACAACAACAAAATTAAAGCTATTGAAAAAGATTTACTGGAAAAACAACATAGGCCTAATTACCAGCACCAAATATTTGTTAGCTGTAGTGATCCGACTACTGGAATAGGAGAAAACCAAATATCTAAATTCTATGACAGGGAATATAACCCAATGAAATACTTTAAGAAAATTTACAAATTTTATATAAGAAAAGTTCATAAATCTGTGATAACAGAAAAATGGGAACGTACCCTAATTAAATTTTATCATTCTTATTTAAGTGAAAATGGTTGGAAGTTGGAAAGGACAGGTTATAAAAAATCTAAAATGGCTGTTAAACTGTGTCTCTTAAAAATGCTATTGGAGTCTCAGTTTGATCTCAATAGCAAATTAAAGTCTGATATCAACAAGTTGACAGAGGAAGAACTTCGTTTGGAACCTCTAGGTAAAGATAAAGAAGAACAACTGTATTGGTGTCAGTTTGATCTTGCTATTAATATTTGTGTTTATAAGGAGAATACGGAGGAAGAGTTATGGAATCTTATTGTTAAAGTCCGTGAAGGATTAATTTCATTAATATCACAACTGTCATCAGATGAAGAATTAATTGATGTAATTTCTACAAATAAGGACAGTAGTAGTCAAAAAATTGAAACACCAATCACTGATACAGGGCAACAAATAGTAATGGTGTATCTGATAATGATATTAATACCGATATTTCAAGTTAAATAAATCAGCCAATAAAAAAAAAAAAAAATGATTGCTAATTTTTTTTTATTAAATAAATTATATATTTTCATTGTTAATTTTGTTTTGTTCCATAAAAATATTTAAATAAACATTTTTAAGGAAAGTTACCAGGAGATATTATAACAATTCAAAATATATATAGTTTAAATTTCTTAAGTTTATTATAAAAAATATAAAAAAAAAATTAGATATAAGTTATATGGAGTTTTATTCAAAGATTTTATTTATTCAAAATTTATTTCATTATTTAAATATAGAAATGATATATCTAAATTAATTCATTAATATAAATATATATATAAACATTACACACACACAAGTACAAAAAATCTAGTAGGCAAGTGAATAAAAAAACATATGAGTGGAACAACAGTGAATCAGCTGATGGAAAAACAACAGTTAAAAAGAAAAAAGAAAATGCAGTTAGTCTGGAGAATTTAAGAAGTACAGTTGAGATATAGATATAATGTGTTAAATGAGATTGAGAAGGTAGAAATAATAGTCAAAGTGAAATATTGAAAATAATTATTTGAACATGAAGAAAAGGTTAAATATATTGAATTAAACAATTACCAGAAAACAATATTAAGAAAGGAAAAAACAGTGAAAGAATGGTGAGATTTGTAATTATTGTTGGAATATATTTTTTGTTTAAGTGATTGGTGAGGGAACTTGAACTATTGAAAAAAATTGTTTATATATATTAAATATATATACATTTTTTTTTATTTCATTAATACATTCAACATTTTTATTGATTGATTATTTTTTTTGTATTATATTTGATTTATCATTATTTTTTTTATTCATATTAATAACATTTGGAAGAAGCCGGCACTGACCTAAAACCCCGAGAAAGACAATAACAATTTAAAAGAAAAATATATATATAATTATAAAAACATTACAAATTATTTGAAGTAACATAATTAAAATAAAAAAAGTTGTATTACAGGGTTGAACATTTTGATACCTCTAAGAACTCCTGCTTTGGTTATCTAAACTTTCCCCAAAGCAAATCTGTCTATTTCCATTAATTAAAAAAATAAGAGGGGGGTGGGAATTTTTGGACACATGGTATAGTATATCTATTAAAAGTGGCATTTCTTAAACAGTTGTGGTTAGTTTCTTCGATAGTATGTAATTATCACTTATTCCAAATCAAAAGTTGTTATTACTAAATGGTGAAAAAATACAATTTCAGCTTTTGTGATCTCCAACGTAGAAATTCCGGTATTTCAAGATTAAAATGCCTCATAGTTATGTTACTTTTTCAACAGGCGAGTACACAAAGTTGCCTATCAAGTAAGGCGTAGCTTTCACAGAACCGTGATTTCGCAATTTAGAGAGGCCAAGTTATTTTCCTCTTGCCCAATATACGAAGCATAGGGTAAGTTTGTTAATCCATTAAAATGTAAACCTTCATTTATTTGACTGATAGCCACGTGTCATGGCCTTACTTAACCAAAAAAGTTTACATGCGGTCCGTCCGCTGTCGTCTGTACGTAAGTACGATAGCGGCCATAAAAATTAAGATAGGAACATGAAAATTGTTATAGGGGACTCTAGTGTGCTCATATAGAACTCTATTGGAATTCAGAAAAACCGAATTGAAAATATCAAAATGACGTCCATTTTAAACAGTTTTTTCTTCATTTCTCGTATGTTTTGAGATTATAACATACTAAATTAGATAAAAATTTACAGTGTTTAATTCTGCATGTAATGGTACCAACTTCTACGACGACAAATAGCGAAGTTATTGTCAAAAACGTAATTTCAACCCCTCGCCTCCTAAGTATATGTGATATTCGTATAGTTACGAGATCCAACTGGGGAGGCTCCTTCGTGCAACTAGCGGCCGCTAGGGCCGACACACTGACACGAGTAAAGGGTGTGGAGATATTCACATCTAGTCGATATCAAGAGAGTAGTACTAACACAATGACAAGGTTCGGACTGTTTTAAACAAACTTGCAACCTTCATCTACCTGTACAATTTAACATTTCCAACTTTGGGGTATTGCATTTACATGATCGGTTTGTATTACTATGTATCATTGGGCTGGGTTAGTACTATGATGGCGCCCATCAACATATACGCTTTTCCATCATAGATTAAAATTCCTCGATTGTTATGTTACCTTATCAACACTTGAGTGAACAAAGTTGCCTACCTGTTAAAGCGTAATTTCTACACCATGATGTGGCAATTTGGTGAGGCCAAGTTGTTTTGTTTTTTCACTCCTTTCAGGATGTTTCAAATTTAACGATATATAAATGAAGCCAGACAATTTATTCACAAAAAGCTTTTAATAAGGTTATTCGTATAACTGGAATATACTTGATCACGGGTAATAATCTATTGTTTGAAATGGTTGTGGATTTCAATTGAATAATTAACACAAATTCTTATATGTTATTATACAAAAAAGTTAACAAAGTGATTTAGAAACTACAGTTTTGGTTGTGGATTCAATTGAATAACTAATACAAATTCTTAAATGTTATTGTACAAAAAGTTAACAAAGTGATTTACAAACTACAGTTTTGGTTGTGGATTCAATTGAATAACTAACACAAATTCTTAAATGTTATTGTACAAAAAGGTTAACAAAGTGATTTACAAACTACAGTTTTGGTTGTGGATTCAATTGAATAACTAACACAAATTCTTAAATGTTATTGTACAAAAAGTTAACAAAGTGATTTACAAACTACAGTTTTGGTTGTGGATTCAATTGAATAACTAACACAAATTCTTAAATGTTATTGTACAAAAAGTTAACAAAGTGATTTACAAACTACAGTTTTGGTTGTGGATTCAATTGAATACCTAACACAAATTCTTAAATGTTATTGTACAAAAAGTTAACAAAGTGATTTACAAACTACAGTTTTGGTTGTGGATTCAATTGAATAACTAACACAAATTCTTAAATGTTATTGTACAAAAAGTTAACAAAGTGATTTACAAACTACAGTTTTGGTTGTGGATTCAATTGAATAACTAACACAAATTGTTAAATGTTATTATACAAAAAGGTTAACAAAGTGATTTACAAACTACAGTTTTGGTTGTGGATTCAATTGAATAACTAACACAAATTCTTAAATGTTATTGTACAAAAAGGTTAACAAAGTGATTTACAAACTACAGTTTTGGTTGTGGATTCAATTGAATAACTAACACAAATTCTTAAATGTTATTGTACAAAAAGTTAACAAAGTGATTTACAAACTACAGTTTTGGTTGTGGATTTAATTGAATAACTAACACAAATTGTTAAATGTTATTATACAAAAAGGTTAACAAATTGATTTACAAACTACAGTTTTGGTTGTGGATTCAATTGAATAACTAACAC
Organism: Aphrophora alni; assembly: GCA_963513935.1. NCBI lineage: Eukaryota > Metazoa > Arthropoda > Insecta > Hemiptera > Aphrophoridae > Aphrophora > Aphrophora alni. The sequence continues at coordinate 73,260,483 of OY740774.1, forward strand.
AAATTCTTAAATGTTATTGTACAAAAAGGTTAACAAAGTGATTTACAAACTACAGTTTTGGTTGTGGATTCAATTGAATAACTAACACAAATTCTTAAATGTTATTGTACAAAAAGGTTAACAAAGTGATTTACAAACTATAGTTTTGGTTGTGGATTCAATTGAATAACTAACACAAATTCTTAAATGTTATTGTACAAAAAGTTAACAAAGTGATTTACAAACTACAGTTTTGGTTGTGGATTCAATTGAATAACAAACACAAATTGTTAAATGTTATTATACAAAAAGGTTAACAAAGTGATTTACAAACTACAGTTTTGGTTGTGGATTCAATTGAATAACTAACACAAATTCTTAAATGTTATTGTACAAAAAGGTTAACAAAGTGATTTACAAACTACAGTTTTGGTTGTGGATTCAATTGAATAACTAACACAAATTCTTAAATGTTATTGTACAAAAAGTTAACAAAGTGATTTACAAACTACAGTTTTGGTTGTGGATTCAATTGAATAACTAACACAAATTCTTAAATGTTATTGTACAAAAAGGTTAACAAAGTGATTTACAAACTACAGTTTTGGTTGTGGATTCAATTGAATAACTAACACAAATTCTTAAATGTTATTGTACAAAAAGTTAACAAAGTGATTTACAAACTACAGTTTTGGTTGTGGATTCAATTGAATAACTAACACAAATTGTTAAATGTTATTATACAAAAAGGTTAACAAAGTGATTTACAAACTACAGTTTTGGTTGTGGATTCAATTGAATAACTAACACAAATTCTTAAATGTTATTGTACAAAAAGGTTAACAAAGTGATTTACAAACTACAGTTTTGGTTGTGGATTCAATTGAATAACTAACACAAATTGTTAAATGTTATTATACAAAAAGGTTAACAAAGTGATTTACAAACTACAGTTTTGGTTGTGGATTCAATTGAATAACTAACACAAATTGTTAAATGTTATTATACAAAACGGCTATCAAAGTGATTTAGAAACTACAGTTTTGGTTGTGGATTCAATTGAATAACTAACACAAATTCATAAATGTTATTATACCAAAAAGTTAATAAAGTGATTTAGAAACTACAGTTTTGGTTGTGGATTCAATTGAATAACTAACACAAATTTTTAAATGTTATTATACAAAAAAGTTAACAAAGTGATTTAGAAACTACAGTTTTGGTTGCGGATTCAATTGAATAACTAACACAAATTCTTAAATGTAATTATACAAAAAAGTTAACAAAGTGATTTAGAAACTACAGTTTTGGTTGTGGATTCAATTGAATAACTAACACAAATTGTTAAATGTTATTATACAAAAAGGTTAACAAAGTGATTTAGAAACTACAGTTTTGGTTGTGGAATTCAATTGAATAACTAACACAAATTCTTAAATGTTATTGTACAAAAAAGTTAACAAAGTGATTTACAAGCTACAGTTTTGGTTGTGGATTCAATTGAATAACTAACACAAATTCTTAAATGTTATTATACAAAAAGGTTAACAAAGTGATTTACAAACTACAGTTTTGGTTGTGGATTTCAATTGAATAATTAACACAAATTCTTAAATGTTATTATACAAAAAAGTTAACAAAGTGATTTACAAACTACAGTTTTGGTTGTGGATTTCAATTGAATAATTAACACAAATTCTTAAATGTTATTATACAAAAAAGTTAACAAAGTGATTTAGAAACTACAGTTTTGGTTGTGAATTTGAATTGAATAACTAACACAAATTCTTATATGTTATTGTACAAAAAGTTAACAAAGTGATTTAGAAACTACAGTTTTGGTTGTGAATTTCAATTGAATAACTAACACAAATTCTTATATGTTATTGTACAAAAAGTTAACAAAGTGATTTAGAAACTACAGTTTTGGTTGTGAATTTCAATTGAATAACTAACACAAATTCTTATATGTTATTATACAAAAAGTTAACAAAGTGATTTAGAAACTACAGTTTTGGTTGTGAATTTCAATTGAATAACTAACACAAATTCTTATATGTTATTATACAAAAAGTTAACAAAGTGATTTAGAAACTACAGTTTTGGTTGTGAATTTCAATTGAATAACTAACACAAATTCTTATATGTTATTATACAAAAAGTTAACAAAGTGATTTAGAAACTACAGTTTTGGTTGTGGATTCAATTGAATAATTAACACAAATTCTTATATGTTATTGTACAAAAAGTTAACAAAGTGATTTAGAAACTACAGTTTTGGTTGTGGATTTTAATTGAATAACTAACACATTCTTAAATGTTATTGTACAAAAAGGTTAATAAAGTGATTTAGAAACTACAGTTTTGATTTTGGATTCAATTGAATAACTAACACATTATTAAATGTTATTGTACAAAAAGGTTAACAAAGTGATTTAGAAACTACAGTTTTGGTTGTGAATTCAATTGAAAAACTAACACAAATTCTTTAATGTTATTATACAAAAAGGTTAACAAAGTGATTTACAACAGATATTCTAAAACTAGATGGGTGATTAAGGGGTGAAAGAATGTGGTGATTAGTGATTGATTTTACACTGTTGATACGTATTTTGGAAGGATATAAGTATATTTTAGTCTTTATAAAATCGTGGCTGGTTCTTAACAATTTCACTCACCAAATTTCTGAAAATTATATTATAGTTACCAATTATTTCATGTGTGTATTTCTGTAGATGAAGCTATCCAATAACTTTCGACGTGATTTTAGTGTCCAATTTGATTTATATATCACTGTTATAAGAAAACTTTTTAAACTCCTTCCAAATACAACCTTGTTGCTTTTCATCCTGGTACACCAGTCCCTCTCCAATCTGCAATAGTCTTCTTCTTTGTCCTCTAGTTTTGTTTGGTTTCTTCTTTTAACGTTTTTAGTTAAGAACGTAGTGATATATATACAAACGAGGTTCAGAAAACAACTCTTACCAGATAATCTAGATCTACAATCTTTCCTAAAAGAAACCAAATTTAGGGAATTATATTTAGATGTATTACATTGTATGATGGGGCTGGGTAAGTAACATGATAGTCCCATCGAGTTGTTTTAATTGAATACAACACCCACAAGTTACCAGTCTATTTAAATTTAATTAATTTAAATAGAATATTATATTCAGCCTGACTAAATAAGTGCTCAGTTTTAGCATCTAAATGGAATATTTCTAACTGTAAACTGGAGCAGATTCTATTTTCAGCTTTGATCTAAACAATTAGCCAACCACAGAGAAAGACAGGCTTAGCTTCATAGTGTAACTAATCACCAGCTGAGATTAAGGATATTTTCATTTTATTTCCAAGCTCAAGAAGATTGTTTTGTCTATCTGTGTTTTTACTTTTTTGTTGTATAGAGAAAGTTATGTCGTGGGTCAAAATATCGATGTTAAAATTTTTTTGGATGAATTAAGGTCTGAGCAAAAAAGTAGTTTTTGGAATGTTGTTTGTTTGTAATTTGTGTACTTCTTTGGAGCCAAAACAAGTATTAGATGTGAGCGTATTTTAGTCATGTCAGGGGGTTGGGTCTTTTTTGAAATTTCAATCCAACAGTTTTTCTCTTTTTTTAAATCGAACATTTTCGTTCGTCATAAAACAATGTTCTTAATACTAGGTTTGGCAAGAATCATCACAAATAGGTTAGGTTAGGTGGTTATATACAGGATATAGGTTAGATTATAGTTTAGGTTAGGTTAGGTTAGGTGGTTATATACATATGTTCCGTAAGTAAGCTGCTAAACTTCAGTAAATGATTCTATGGGTCAGAATAAAGAAAAAACTAAGAATCACAGCATTTTCTGAAAACGCTTTGTTTTCCAGATACCCACCATTTTGTTTTTTTACAAAAAAACTTAACCTTGGAAATAGAAAGCATGTTGAGTTCAGATTTATTATACACAGTTTGTATGTAACGTTTTGTAAGTGAACAGAAAATGAAGACTTTCTTTTGTATATTTTCAAAATGGAGGCCGTTGAGAAATATTCGATATCATGAACCATCAATTTTACAAAAAGTTCACTTTTTAATGACAAACAAAGCGGTTTTTGAATTTTTTTCTGTAGGTGGAAGGATAACTGAGTTATTGACAAAAAACAGGAAACATAATATGTTGGTAGTTGTCTACAACACAAAAAAAGGATGACTTAAAACGAAAATATTTTCGAAATAATAAAATCCATTGCTCTGAATTGCGTAAAAAATTAAAATGTGAACCTTAACTATTTCAAAATGGCGCCTATTAAATTTTTGAAATAGTACATTTTTGAAAATGTATTTATTAAACAAATTAATCATTTGTATACGTAAAAATTAATTCACGACTTTTCTAGAGTGACAAAACTAGAAAATAATACTACTTACATGTGGGAAAGTAAAAACAAGAACTATAAAAAAATAAAATAAAACCGTAACCTATTAAATTAGTCTTTTAGTATTGCATTATTGGGTAGGCTGTTTCCATCTTTAAAATACTTCAACAGGAAATCCAATTAAATGTCACAATAACTTTACTCCTTGCAGAGGTCTTCAAGTTTATTTAAAACTACACTAAAAAAATACGGACACACTAAACAAGAAGTTGTAATAAAGAGTCTAGAATAGTTGTCACTAGTGACAGTTTTTTCATTAATTTATGTCTGTTTACCACTTCGTGTTTAGTGTTTTTATGGCGGACTTATATAAAGCTTTGTTTTTGTTTGTGTATTTCTGACAATTACTTTTACCAGACGTATTTGTGAAACTGTAACTTCTGGTACGAATTACCAACGTTAACGTTACATTTTAACCCTAACCTAGGATCTTTATTTTGGAAAACGATACTGCTTTTGGCCCACGCCCATTTCGCTTACCCCATGTCCGTCCATGCACAATAAGGTACCCAGCTTTGAAGATATTTTTCAAATTAAATTACCGAAATTACTAATATTTACTCACACAACACTATTACTAATTATGACAAGAGCTGAAGTTAGCTATTCCGATTGTCAACGCCTCTCTTTAAAATTAACGTCCGATTTTGGGATCGGGCCTCCGGTAGAACCCCGAACGCTATGCCCCCGGTTAACTAAACAATTATCGTTAAATTTAGAATTTAAACCCAAATAAATACGATACAACTGCTTGCATGTGGCTGTCAGATCACTTTTCCATTGCTAGTATGTCTACAAACCCAGTTTCGGTTACCTGTTTCCAAAGACAAAATGGACTACATTCAAGTAGGTCCCGCTTAACTTCCGGACCCGAGTGAAGTGACACGTCACAAAACGCTCACTAAATTCCTCCCAAAGTCTTCGTGATCGCATAAAATGTTTCATATTATGGCGTTAACTTAGACACTAATTAATTTTCTAATTACAAGGCCGCCGCCAAAACAGATATGTCGCCGTCGTTGACGCGCGTGGTAACTGCGGCGGAGGCTTTCTTTCATTCCCGATATCACTTCACTTTCTCATAAGTATGGGCATCACTGGATTACTGTTTGAATTGCTCTTTCTAACCTTTTTCGATCTGTATTTCGAGTTCTCCACGAGTATAAGGCGAAATTTGTTTATTTTCAACATCAACACAATTCAACTTTATTAGAGCTATATATTACAATCAGAACTGCCGAGCCTCGTAGCTTGACTGAGTCAGACATTATACTGCCAAAAGCGGGGAAACGATGATCAGTTCTTTCCCGCGCGTGTCATCACAATCCCCACTAGGTTTTTTTTTTTTTTAATTAAAAATATTATTATTACAACTGAGGTGTGCCCCATCTAACAATCCTTCTTTCATGTGTGTGGTCGCTGTTTGCTGGGGTGTAGCCCGACGGCTGTTCCCAATGTGATTTACTGGCCGGAGAGGTTTACTGGCTGGAGAGGTTCACTAGCCGGAGAAGTCTACTGGCTGGAGAGGTTCACTGGCTGGAGAGGTCTACTGGCTGGAGAGGTTCACTAGCCGGAGAAGTCTACTGGCTGGAGAGGTTCACTGGCTGGAGAGGTCTACTGGCCGGAGAGGTCTACTGGCTGGAGAGGTTCACTAGCCGGAGAGGTCTACTGGCTGGAGAGGTTTACTGGCTGGAGAGGTCCACTGGCTTCGTCCTTTTTCAGCCTTCTTGTTGTGTGGTTGTCACTGCGGTACAGCTTTTGTACAATCTCCGTGTTCCTGTGCTGCTCCACCCGGCGACAATGCTTGGCAGAAAGCTTCTTGATGATGTCAGCAACAGGCTCTATGCCCAGGTCTTTATGTAGGTTATCATTCCTGACATACCAGGGAGCGTCGACAATCGTTCTCATCACTTTCTTTTGTTTTGTTAATTTTGTACAGCCCTAGAGTGGTGCGTCGTAAGTCCATATTAGTTGGAAAACTTGCTTGTACAACAGTAGTTTGTTGCTTTAAATTGTGACAATTTGGAATTCCTTCCAATAAGCCAATACTTTTTATTGAATTTGAGATTCAGCTCCTCTTTTTTTTTTCTTAACATGCTCTTCCCAACGGAGTTTTGCATTAAGAGATACTTAGCAGTGTTTGCATATTTTATTTGTCTTACATTTAATATTATTGGTGCTGGTTCATACCTTCTATTTGTAACATTAATGTGTGCAGATTTTGCTTCATTGAGCTTTATTCTCCATTTCTTCGTCCACCGAATTATTGCGTTTGCAGCATTCTGTAGTTTCTGGCCTCCAAAATGTCACCCACTGTTATTATCGCTGTCTCGCCCGCAAAGGTCGCCACTGTGGTATTTTTGTTAACTGGAATGTCTCTAGTGTACAGGAGGTACAATACAGTCCCAATGACACATCCCCGCGGTACTCCTGCATTGATTGTTTTAATTTGTGAGTAGCCGTATTCGTATTTATCCCGAAAATGTCTCTCACGAAGGTATCATTTCATAATCCTGTAGAATTGCTCCGTCAGGTCCCGTTTTAGTTTATGTTCCAGCCCACCGGTGCCTGACTCCATCAAATGCTTGCTCCGCGTCAAGAAAAACGTTTAAGTAATTTTTTCTCCTCCAAGGAATCCCCACTATGTGAAATAAATTATTTGATTGTTTAACTATTATGTGGTATAGTATGATTTTCGATGTAAACTATACTCTTTGATGGGGAACGAGAAACTGTATCCCCTCATTACGTTATCATCGATTTTTTTTTGTAATGCTCAGCAAATGGCATCTAATAAATTTCCAAAAAATAATATCTTGTTCAGCATTAAAAGGGCTCAGTATTTTGAAAAATGTTTTGTAAATTAACGGTTTTCGTGATGTATGTCATCAAAGATTTCTAACCAACGCCATTTTGAAATGATTAAATGAAAGTTTATGAGATTTTAAGGTACACAGTAAACTAAAGGTATACAACATACAACAAAATTTAGTATGGATACCTCAAAGCATTCTGTAATTATATTTTGTTTAAAAAAAAAAAAGACTTGTAGACAGATGGACGGGAAACTATGCATTTCGGACTCTTATTTTATAAGAATGTTTGACGTTATTATGATAATCAGAATCACCTTCCAAAGTTTGGCACCCTACTTACTGAACACTTTATATACTATTGATGAGAGTTGATAAATACTCTCGAAACTTGGTGTATTTATTGAAAATATCCTAATAAATTATATCAATAATATGAAAAATCCAGCGTTATCCAATATTTCTTTTAGTTTCACATACTCTCTGTCTATGGTGCACAGTTTCTAGCCCACCCTGTACAATGATCACGTGGGAATGTATGCTAGAATATTAGTGACCTTTTTATTTTAAAATCTGGACGATGTTCTCAAATAAACCAAAGCAATGAAATCTATTTTAAAACTAACCAATGCTAACTGGGATCTAGATCAGGTTCAACGCGTTACAGAACAGATACTGTAACTTGTTCAACTATTGAAACTCTCATGGCTCATTAAAGTTTAGTTATAAAATAATTAAAAAGCAAGGTATCTAACAGGATAAGACTTTGAGCGAGGGTTTGGGTGTACAGCCAAGTGCACAAATGTGCCAAGATGTTGAAGGTCAACTGACGTCTTGTTTATACTGTAAAGGTGCAGCTTCGTTTGGGTTTCCGCACAAGAGTACAGTCAAAATAGATTTGAAGGGAATGTTTTTTTTGGCGGATTTTATGGGCTGCTTCTAACCCCCAGGTACATATGTAATACAACAAGAATGGGTTTTTCGGTTAATTTGATTTTTGGGGAAATTTTATGTATATACAGGATGATTCAAAATTATGTAACCCAATGATTGCGCATGCAAAAATAAAGAAGTTTCTGTGTAAATATGTCCGAAAACGCCAAAAATTTTAGATTGAATATGAACTAATTTTTTCATCAATTATTCAAGTTAGAAAAGTTAAAAAAAACACGACAGATGGAAAAATACCAACAGAACGACAGATGAAAAAAAAAAAACGCTAACATAATGACAGATGAATAAAACACCAGCGGAACGACAGATGGGAAAGAGAAAAAAAACATTGACATAATGACAGATGAATAAAACACCAGCGGAACGACAGATGGAAAAAACAAAAAAACCACTGACATATTGACAGATGAATAAAACACCAGCGGAACGACAGATGGGAAAGAGAAAAAACACCGACATAATGACAGATGAATAAAACACCAGCGGAACGACAGATGTATAAAACACCAGCGGAACGACAGATGAACAACTAACATAATGACAGATGGATAATACACTAGCGGAACGACAGATGGGGGGGCACCAACAGAACGACAGATGAATTAAACACCAGCGGAACGACAGATGAAGGAAAAGCTAACATAACGACAGATGGATAAAACACCAGCGGAACGACAGATGGGGGGGGGGCACACTAGAAAAATGACAGATGAATTAAACACCAGCGCAACAACACATGTAAAAAACTAACACAATGACAGATGGATAAAACACCAGCGGAACGACAGGTGTGGGGGTGACACACTAAAAGAATGACAGATGAATTAAACACCAGCGGAACGACAGACTGAAAAAAAACTAACATAACGACAGATGGATAAAACACCAGCGGAACGACAGATGGGGAGGTGGGAAACTAACAGAATGACAGATGAATTAAACACCAGCGGAACGATAGATGAATAAAACACTAACGGAACGACAAATCCATAAATCCTAACGGAATGGCAGATAAATAAAACACTAACTAGATGGAAAAAAAAACTAACAGAATGACAGATGAAAAAACACTAATGGAATGACAGATGAATAAAAACACAATGAACATGTAAAAAAAAACCTAAAGAACGACAGAGGAAAGAAATATGATATTCTGGACATATTTTAATAGAATCTATTTTTTATTTATAAATAGATCTTTATAAATAAATACTTGTGAGACTTGTGAGATAATATTAAATACAAAAAGAAAACTCGAACCCATGATCTCACAAAAATTACGTGATGAGTTTTGTTATTGTAGCTCATGTATCACTGAAGATGGCGACTTTGTCGATGAAACGCGTTTGATTAAGTAAACATAATATTTGTGATATCTTGTGTTCGAGTTTTTTTTTCTATCTAATAGATCTTTATTTTTGGTTATACAAATATTACGTGATGTTTGGGAGATAATTTTGTACCATTTTATTTTAATTTTACGTGTAATAATTGGTGTTTTTAAAATGTTATAACTCAAAAATCTTTCAATATAACAAATATATTTTTTTCATGAAATTAAAAAAAAAGTAAATATACTAAAAACTGAGCTTATGGACGCCATCATGGTACTTACGCAGCCCCATTTTACAGTGTAATACAAGCAGATCCTCTAAATGTAACGCGCAAAAGTTGATCACTTCGGCCTTGTAGTAAATGTTAAATTGTATTGGTAGATCAAGAGGTCGTATTCAGTAGTATAAGTTTGAATAAACAGTTACACAGGTTTTCTGAACCTCGTATGTCACACTGCTTTCTTAACGTAGGCTAAGCCCTAATGGCCTCGTAGATGTGCATATATTAAAAAGTCTCCCAAAATATTGGAAGGGAATTTAAAGATTTTTTCTTTTTGTAGTTTTAGAGATCCCGAAGTTAACAATCTTGAGTTTTTTGTTTTCTGTTCAACTGAATTCTAAGCAACGCCGTCAGCTAACTACCGTTTTTTTTTGTTTTTTTTTATAGTGGGCCTTACCTCCAGCTTAACTCAGACGGAAAGAACTAAATTAGAGGATGGAAGGTTAACAAATATTTCAATCTCCTTCTCTCCTGAAATTATTGTATACATAAATACTCTATACAGTGTGTTCATAAAGTCTCCCTCCCCCTAACTTATATATGAACCTAAATAGAGCCAAACCTTATTTGTACTGTTAATTAGATCACCTGAAGTTTCTTTTATGATTTTAAAATTTTGCCCTTTTCCTAAAATGGGGATTTTTGGAAGGACACAAAATTTTCAAATAGAACCCTCATCTTGTGACATGTCAAATTACAGGGCATAAAAAGACAAAACTAATGGCGCTCACGTTATATCTCTTTGGATGACACTAATCAAAATGGCGTCTGCAAAATGTCAAAGAAATCTGTTGGAAAATAACATAGGTATTGATAATCAAAAGCGTAGGCCTATACCTCTTCATGGGACACACTGTATAAGAGAAGCACAGAAGCACTATAAAACGTGTGTATAATCATTGGAAAAATATAATTAAACGTTACATTTAAACCAATTTGAAAAGTTTCACTATATTAGGTTATGTTGTAGTGTTAATTTTAAAATTCAATTGACACAATTAACAATCAGTTCCACTGCCACTAATACCATTAATTTCAGATTGATGCACCACTTGTGCCAAGCTATTCATGGTACGGAAGTGGTTTGATCTTGTTCTCTAAAGTTGTGCCAAATCTTATCGTCTCGCCTACTTTACATTACGCTTATGTTTTTAGTTAGATTTCTTTTGTAAACACTACAAGCTGAAGAAAGTAATGATTTATTACATAAATATAAGAAATTTCTATTAAGTCATGAAAATAGTTCCGTGAAGACTAATCAGAATATTGTTTAGATCCTCGCCGTTTGTGGAGGTTAATTTTAAAATTTTCTAATTTTTTTGATAGTTACTATTTATTAAAAACCTCTAGAAATAAAATATATGAGAAAGTTTGTGCCAGATTTCTGGCACCGATTACTTATTTGTGTTTTAAATTTAATTGCAGTGTAGAATCGTATATTGTAGTTTATTGTATGTCGAATAAAGTCTAATTTATCAACACAATGAGTTTAAGTTTCAAAACAGTTTTTTTAAAAATTCGTGACTAAATTAAAACAGTGTTGGTTTTCTTTTATTCAAGATGTAATGCCAGGATATTAAAATATAGACGTAGATATGATCTATACTTTGGTTTCAAATTAAGGGTAAACTATTTTACAAATATATATTTTGTAGGTTTGAAAACATAAATAATTTATTAGGTTAGGATAGAGTTAACAACTGCTATTAAGAAAATTTTAGCCTTATGTAAAGTAGAGGAAAATAAAATTTGTTTAGCATAAATCTCCACTAGGAGTGATGAACTAAAACACTGACTATACTTTTGAAAGAGGAGATAAACCATTAGGTCACTTCTCCGTTTACACGCAACTGCTATCAGTTTGTTGTTTGCCGTTCCGTGTGAATTATATAGTTTTGTGACTGGTGTATTTTTCAAGTCTTAGTTATTTTTACAGCTTAATTTGAGAACTAACTCTGCAATCCCGAAGGACCTTGCTGGGTATACACATTTTTCGTGTAGTCTTATGATAGATCCTTCTTTTTCATCTTTTCTATCTGGTCTCGCTTGACCAAACTCTTGTTCTTTTCCGACCCTAACGCTATTAGAGTATACGAGGGCTTTTTTTCTTTTTTATAAGGCCATGATGACCAAGATATTTTTCTCCTTTAAACAACAACAACAAATTGTCAGCTTAAAGCTAGCTTTAGGTCTAGGTACCTTTTTTAGGTTGCTAGTTTTAGTTTTAATTTCCAACAAGGCCTTGGGCTACTAGACTACGTTGGCTTTTTTACATTTTAGGTTTATCACTTGATAACGGGACGTTGATTTATACTATCGAAACGTCGTGTTTTAGTTTTTATAATGGTAAATTTCCGATTAAACCAATATCAATGATATGAATAATCAAACGAGATTGCTAGTAATTGCTAGTATAACATAACCTTTAAATTCACTGTGATTAAAATAAATCACACATGAGTGAATCACCAATCACAAGTTTGAGGTAAAAAAAACTAGTGAATTAATCAATTCGATTTAACGGGACCAGATTTCTTAAAGTCTTAAAATGAGGAATGAGAAATCATGACCTTGTGTTTACATTGCCAGTGTGGGTTGAAGCAATGTTTATGCTCCATTAGTTTTATTGTTTTGTTTATTTTTTGCCAGCTATGCCAATGAAGACAATTACAGACACGCTCAAGTTCAATACGTTTATTCTGCCAATTACATAACGATCTACGTTTTTTAATCATGTGATCGAATTTTGTTTGTTTTTAAAATTATAAGATTTTTGAATGAGATTAGTGAGGTATTGGTTTTAACTTGATCATTTGGCACTGACTTGGTCTGTAAGTTTATCATTGCAGTTAACTGCCGTACAATTGTTAGACGATTTGCGAATAAGGTATTTTTTTTGTTTTTAAATGGTTGCTACTCTAAACATTTACTAGAAATGAACACACGCTCTGCGGTATTAAATGAAATGTTGTGAACGAGACATAACGAACAGATAAAAAAAAACTTAAAATTAAAAAGGAAATTGAACTATTTTCGACAACGTACCGGCAGGACTTTTTACTTAACTAATAAATAAAAACTTCCATACCTACTACTTCTTTAATGTTTTCATTTATATGAATTATATAAAATCTTCCAGTTTTATAAGATTACAAAATATAAATTAATATTTACATAAGTTAGTGTTTTATTCTCTGAAATCCTCAAAACTTTCATGTATAGTACTTGTAATTAATTAATTGTATTAAATATTAACAGTAAGTAGTCAGGTTACGCTTCCAACGAATCGGGTCACCAGTGGTTAATTTTTCAGTCAGCATACCAAAGTTTATACTCGTACATCATTGGTTGTATCATAATACTTATTAACACTGTAATTCCAATGAACGGTATATCACAATCTACCATAAATTATTTAACTTAATTATGTCTCATTATGATTTAGTATTTTGTTCAAATGTACAGTACATTTCGGTCTATGAATGTCGGGTGCCGTAAAAAAAGCGACCAGTAAAATAAGCGGCCACATAGGGTTAAAAACATAAAATACTTCCCTCAGTGAGTCGTGGGGTTTACTCTAACTTATGAAGGTAGGTTAGGTTAGGTTACGTTACGTTATGTGAGGTTAGGTTATGTTAGGTTAGGTTAGATTAGATACACTTTACTTCTTCCAATATGGCATCCAATTTAAAAAAAGATAGACTACGGATTAAATTTTATCACCAATCTAAATTACCTTTACCCATAATGTTCTTGTTTTTTCGGTTATACAGAGGGTAGTTTGGTAGCTTATTTCGCATATTCGGATATTGTGTCACATCCCATGTCAGACAGCAACCACATTGTGTTTACAAAAACGATTTATCGAATGTATTAAAACACCCCAGGGAGTGAGGAATGAGGTCTACCGTTAACTCTAGTTTTAGTCACAATTCTGTTAAATCCGAACTGCGTAAACTCTTTGCAACACTAAATATAATTGAAATATTAAATGGCTTAAATTTCGTAATTAAATTTTCAACTTATACAACTAGATATTTTGTGTTTTGGAAATTGTAAAATTTCAATCAGAATTATATTTTTTTCTCTGTAACAGAAAGTATTATAGTTTAGGATAAAAGAGGTTAACCCTGATAATATAGTTCTATTCTGAAACGGTTAATCTTAAAAATAGAAGGCATTGGACGTTGATCTTGAGGTTGGATTTTGGCATCTTTCTGTTCTTACTTTGTGGGCCAGTATTTTAAATTAGTTTCATATCTGTTTATCCAACGAACTAATTTTTAATTTTTTTAAATTTGCTTGAAATAGTAGGTCTAATAGTTGAAATTTTCATTGGAGTTTTAAATTGCCTATTTGACAACCAGATTCATGATTATAGGTTCTATTATTGTAGGTCCCTAAACGCTTGGTCTTCCCACAATTGAATCTAACCTCAAATGCTAAAAAATTCGCGGTGTCGCCATTAAATGTTCACGCACAAGCGCGACTCCTTCGTCGCCCCCTCCCCCACTTATAAGGATACCGCTTAGACAAGGACAAGAACCTCGCGCAGGTAGAACTGTGGTTGGAGAGGGAGAGCCCGAGTCAGGCCAGACATACCTGCCCACTGCTTCATTGCGTAGGGCTTAATATTTTCTTTTTCAAACCTACAACACCGCTTAAAAACTGTGACTGTGTATCGTTTATGTTCCTGACAACTACAATTAGAAGATTTAAATATTTTACAAAGTAAAAGATGTAAAATGACATTAAATTATAGGTTTTAAATTCCTTTATGTTATGGCAAAAATGTAACAATTTATCCCCATCACCCCTCCAATCCCCTCCCCACCATAGCCTCTACGTGCGTGCGCGAGCCACTCTCGAGATGACGGTTCTGCGCAGGTTTCTTTCTGTCTGGTAGGCCTATACCACCATTTACTTACAGACTACTCTCTATCCATTTGAATCTTGATTCCAGCAACAATTGTAACCATTCGATTTTCATTTAAGTTATAAGTTTAAAAAAAATAAGGTCGACAAATCTCCCAATTACGAGTCGCTAGTTTTCGTAGAGATCCTCTACGACGTAAACACGTGTATTACTTGACACTCTTATACACTTGAATTTTGTTTCCATAACTTGTTGGACGTCTTGCCGAGGTATTTCAAAACATTCTCCACATCGAATCTTGCCAACTGAATTAGTCCTAAAGTTGAAGAAATGGCGCAAGATTTAAATTCGACGCAATTTATTAGTCAAACAGCTAAAACAAAGCGTACGGCATCTTCATCAAAATAAATACAACTCGGAGGTAGAATAATAGGTCACGTGTGTATTTATAGAGGGTGCAAAATTAATAATTTAAACCGGTTTCATGTTGTGCGTTTGTGATTTGTTTCTCAGAAAACCTCTTGGCCCTATCCCAATGTTTTCTATGTGTGGCAAAATTAACAGCATTTGGAGGGAATTCAAAATTTCACATGCTTAAATAATATACTATTATTACTTGCGAAATCTTTGCTTTATCGTTCGCACTGTCCTAGTGTGGGTGGTGATGTTTATTTCATTGTGGTGTTCTAAAATCTAGCGCTAGAAACGTCTTAAATCCATTAAGCCTTTCAACTAAGTTGGACACACGGTGTGTGTTTAATTTCTCTTTTTTTAGCGATGTTTTTACTTTCAGTAAAAGACGATTCCGAGCTTGTATAACCTAACTTAACCTTACCCAACCCAACCTAACCTAACCATTCCTTCTATGACAAAACAATTCATTTACAATAAAACGCATAGTTCATAACGAAACCTAACCTAACCAAACAAAATGTTTTCTTCTAAAATAACTTTATTTGACCTAACCTATCCAATCCAAACAATAGAAAATCAATCTCAGAGTTTGTAACCTAACTTTACCCTAACCTAATATATCCAAGGATAAAATAATTCAGTAACAATAGAATATCAAGATGTTATAACTTAGCCTAACCTTACCTAACCTAACCTGTTCAGTACTCCTAAAATAAAACAATTCAATAACAACAGTATTATTGTTAGAGTTTTTAAACTAATTTAACCTAATCTTTCTAGTGGATAGAACAAACAACGTTTCTTTGATAAGATGGTTCAACATTATTCTGAGGGTTTATGACCTATCTTAACTGACTTAACCTATCCAATCCTTCTTGGTGGGTCAACAAAACAACATCAATAAAGTATTATTTTAAACGTGTATGACCTAACCTAATCTAACCCCAATAAGATAGCTTAACCAACCCCATTTGGACACAGTTCAGTAACAATGCAATGTTATTATGAGAGTGTATAACTATACCTAACCTAACATATTCAACTATCCTTGGGTGAAATAATTTAGTTATAATAAAATATTATTCTGAGAATGTATATCCTAACTTTATGTAATATGTTCAACAATTGTATCAACTAACTTTGGATGAAACAAGTCAGTAACAATTAAATAATATTAACCTAACCTAACCTACACCACTCAAATTAAATCTTTCAATATAGTCATTGAACCACTAAACGGTTCCATATTTCCTCCTTCCATCTTCTTGCTGTTGTAGTAATCCTCTGAGGCATGGATTCCCCCAACAATTCGTTTGTCTTTGAGATCCGACTAAGAAGTCTCTTCCACTTTCATTTCTCGAATTATGTCTTATCTTCTCACATATCTTCTTTTTATACATCTTCTGCGTAGTGATACATGGTTCCTCCGGTATTCCCTCTACACTTGAGCAGAAGATTCTACTTTTAATCTCTTTTGTTGGTATTATAATAAATTGCATTATCATTATAATGATATTCATTTTTTGTTTTCAGGAGCCTCGGTTCAGATATCATCCAGGATGATAAAGGTGGATGAAAATGATCCTATCGGAGGTGAGGAAAAACTATTTATACATTCATTAGTTAATATATAGAATTTAAAGTGTGATAAATATCGTAATTTGTTGAAGATTATATAATTTATTATTAAATTAATTTCTTACGAATTCTATTTCCTTTACAAGTACGTGGTGTGACAGTTTGAACATATCGATATCGCCGAGTTAGATTGACTAAAAATCTTGAATTTTCGTATAAATTTGATGATATTTTGAAACAAATCACTCGAGATTTGGAAATTAAAATAGACATTATCAGACATTATTTCAAAAAGAAGTGGTTCAAATTATTCAAATTTTTGTTATAGAGTATACTAGGTTAGGTTATTAAGAATCATTCAATTTGAGACTATCATTTTTGAAGTTGTGTGTTGAAATAAGCGGTGGACATGAAATAAAAATAAAACTTGAACACAATTTCTCACGAATAGCCTACTTTTATTAAATCAACGACAATGTCACCATCTTCATGAACTGCAACAATCAAACTCTAACTGGAGTCAGTCTTTTATCCATTTCGCCTTTGTATCTTGGCAAAGACTTGGATCTTCATATCTCCGTTCTTTTTTCGACACAGCGTTCCATTCTCACATCCTCAGTATTTTTCTCTCAAATCTGTCCAATAGATTTGTTGTCATTTTACTAAGGGTCCAAGTTTCGCTCCCGTGTGTCACCGCTAGTCTAATAATTTTTATTATTTTAAGTTTAGTTGTAGGCCTACGGATAATTAATCTGTTTTTTATTACTTTGAGCAAGGCAAAATATGCTGTTTCTGGCCGATATTCTTCTCCTTACTTCCGATATTTCATTCAGGTCTTCATTAATTATTATGCCTAGATAACAAAAAGCTAGTGACAAAAATAATCTCCGAAAAAATAATGCTGATGGCGATGTGCTTGATATTTCCCATTAAGTATTTCGCATTTATTATTTCTCCGTGTGGATGGTGTTTTTTCCAAGTGTACAGTAGATTTATTTGTATAATATATGAATTTTGTTGTATGACATCGTACGTAAACATTAGATTTACAAGAAGTATTTACAGGGTGTATTGTAAAATATTGAAGAGTTATTCACGCTGCTAAGAAAATATGGAATGACAGGTAGGCGTTTTGGTAAATCAAAAAATAAATAAATGGCAGTTTAGGAAGTTACGCGAAGAGAGACTGGAGAGCTGTGAGCGTGACGAGGATTAACATTGGAGGATCCATTATCGAGAACCCGTCTGATATTGGCAGCATTGTCAGGAAATTTTTTATACACATTACGGATAATTTAGGCCTAAAAACTAACAATGATTGTTAAAAAAACAAAAAACATACATTTTCAAATTCAATTTTTCTATATACGATAATTGCGAAAGAAGATTATAAAATAATTTTTGGATTGAAAAATACAAACAGCGCGGTTTGAGATGGTATTCCCCCCAAGGTTTAAAAGCGTCTTCTCATTTTATTTCAAAACCGTTGTCTTTTTTTTTATTAATTAGTCTTTTGAATATGTTAATTTTCCAAAAAATGTTTAAATATTCCTTTATATAAATCCATTTTTTAAAAAAGGAGATGAAGCAGATATTACGAATTATCATCCTATGTACTA
The DNA here is from genome assembly GCA_963513935.1 of Aphrophora alni. Taxonomy (NCBI): domain Eukaryota; kingdom Metazoa; phylum Arthropoda; class Insecta; order Hemiptera; family Aphrophoridae; genus Aphrophora; species Aphrophora alni. The sequence goes on from OY740774.1 coordinate 73,278,749, forward strand.
GTACAGGTTTTGTCTAAAAAGAATGGGTAACTAATTCATCTAGGGAAATCAAATCTCGAGGAGTCCCGCAGGGATCAATATTGGGTCCTTTACTGTTTTTGGAGTAAATAACCTACCTTACAGTTTGGGAAAGCAAACATTGTCTTGTTTACTGATGACACAACTTTAACAGTTTTTAGGAAGAATATTGTTGACCTCGAAGAGTCTGTTACTTTATTATTATGGCAGAAAATTGGTTCTTAGGAATTTGTCTAAAATTGTGTGAAATTAAAACTCAATTAATTCAATTCCATTGCAAACAGTTAAAAAAACAAAAAATCAGCTAGTTTTTCACTCCATGCTGTTTCACGAACTTCCAGTCCCGCTACAATTAAAACCGTGTATTTTGTGGTGTTGCTCTTTGGGGGAAATTCAGTAAAATCTGGAAAAAATTTGTATTCAAAAGAAATTGTAAGAATAATTTGTAATTAAAAGATGTCGCAATCTTGTAAAAATTAATTTAAATAATTTTAATTGTTAACTCTTTCCTATATATACACATTTTGAATGTCTTACTATTATTTAAAATTAATTATATTGGTGTCAATCAGTATAAGCATGGATATTCTAAATGCTTCAATACCCAGTCCACAGACTAAAGATGTTCTGTATGGGGGTGCGCTATTGCATAATATGTAACTTACATATTGACCAATTTAAAAACAAAATAAAATTTTACCTTGCTTAGCAGGTATTTTATTAGTTTGAGGAGTACCTTTAATTGTAAATAGTTTATACTGGCTTTGTATGTTATTTGTATTGTTATATATTTTGTTTTCATTAGCACTATATGTGTCTATTGTATGTGTGACAACACAAATGTTTACTACAGCATTGCTGCTTATTTGTATACCAATGAGGATAATTATATTATTATTAATGTATTTAAACATCCAAGGACCGCGAAACATTGTATTTTATTTTAAATGAATCAATAGTTCATATACTCTAAGAGCATTTAAAAACTATAAACTAAATAAAATACAATATATTGTATTATAAATGTAGAATATAAAACGCGGATTATTGAGATGAGTCTGTCCGTCCGTCCGTCTTAAAAGCAAATACCAGAGTGTCTGGGTAATAATAGACTAGAACAGCAACAAGGCATACCCCACGCTGTGCTTTGCTGGCAGACTGTCCATGGCGCCTTCCTCTGAGCTATGCATTCTTTTAAAAGTAACTTAATAATATTATTGTGATAACAAGACGATAACGATGGAAGAATACGTTAATTTAGGAACGCGGTAGTGTTCCGCCGTAACAAGTTAACAGTCAATCGCTGATAGGCTTTATATAATGCTTACGTATAGGTTTTTACGCTTTCGGAGGACATTTTGTGTAAAAAAAAGTGTTAGATTTTTTAACAAATGTGAACCTAACCTAACCTCACTCTTTGAATGTTTTAATATATTCAATTAATCGTTTTTCTAAATCCGATGTAGTTACTGTCTACATCAATATTCATAGACCAAGAAGTAACAATACATACAAATACTGTACACTTGAACAAAACACCTTACTGGGAGAAATAGTACAAATTAAACGTTTTTATATCTGCCTTGCTGCTTGTATTGTGGTAGCAAATTATAGTAAGACCTATAGATGTATGTAAACTCTGGAGTTGACTGCTCTAACTGAAAAAAAAGTCATTACCCTCCACTACTGGTGGGTCTCGCTGGCTGGTGAGCCAAATTTTTAAAGCAAAACAATCTAATTACTGTTTCTATTCAAGTTGCATGAACGTTACACCAAGTCATAGGGTACAGTCTAACTGGTACGTAAAAAAAAAAAAAAAAAAAAAATTATAACATCATATTTATCATTCATTATAGTCACAGTGATAGTAAATATTATTCTGAATCTATTGATGTATATAAACCCTGAAATAATGACTACCCCCCCCCCCCACCGTTAGTAGGTATCAGTGTCTAGTGGTTCAATTCGTTGGAAAAGTAAAGAGTCTGACTATTGTTTGTATTTTATTTTAAATTGAATCGTACGAATTATGTTAAATTTTAGAGAAAATCTCAAGTAAAAATGTAACTGTTGCGTAATTATTTACTTTGCCTATATTTGTAACATTATAATGTTCTAAAAAATTTTTAATTCACACAAATAAAAACGTCAAGAAAGTAGGAACTGTTTCATTTTTTTTGATAATGTAAAAACTTTACGTGTTTTTTGTACAACTGCTATTTATAAGGGTCGCCACAGATCTTGACCGATGAATCGGCGCTACTAGCCGTTCTGAAAAAGCGAACCAGCGTCAGCGGTCCGCGCATCAGGCTATAATACGGCAAAACGGAGTAATCCAGAGCGGTGAGCGCGTTGTCGTTTACACGTTCCTAGACATCTTGAGAATAATAAAACTACAACGAAACTTATATATGCCTTTTCTGCATGAATTTCCGCATACAACGGTATAAATATATTTTAGTTTTAAAATTATGTGTAATATTTAATAATGAAAAATATTAGAAAGTTGAAACAAAATGACATGAAACAGTCTGTAAGCGAGAACTTTTTTTAATTTTTGTGGTAGAAACAAACTTCCAGCGAGAAAGTTGGAGCAAATTAGTTGATCTTAAAAATGTATTCGAAAATATTTTTGATAGGTCTTCTAGTTTGTTCAATACTTCGATGTAAATAACCGCTATGTTCAGTTCTACGCGCAGTATAAAAATTATGAAACCTGATAAAAATGTTTGTAAATCACCCTCATATACGCCATTGAAATTTGAAGCTGATACGTTTAATAGGTATTTATTAATAATCGTCTGAAGTTGAGAATAACTCAAAAATTGTGACATTGGAAAACCAATGTTTTTAGGAAAGTACCCGCACTCCTCCCCTCGCCTAACCCAGCACTTACCAAACCATCAGTCAAGATCCGTGGCGACCCTTATAATAGATCGACGAGGGTCAGTTGAATGGCCACCATTATCTCCAGATCCTATTCAAATGGACTCTTATAGATTGTTATCAATGATAAGGTTTAAAAAAAAAAAAAAAAATCACGATCTGTTGTTGATATAATCATAAGACAATCATGTCATGATAATAATATTTATTTTTTGTATTATAGTTTAAAAGCGAAATACTTGGTGGTCATTAAAAACACCATAAAGTAAAAACACTACTTCCTGAACTACTTCCGCCAGAATCTGAAGAGAATAAGTGTTGGTCAAAAGGGAATTGATAGAGAAATTGAAAGAGAAGGATCTAATCCAAAACTAAATGATGCAAGGTGTAGATCCAGTTGGATACCTCAGGATTGTCACACATACTCACTATAAGTGAGACTGAGAGGTCGATGATAATAAAGCATTTTGTATGCATGGTTATAAAAGTTAGACTACAGGAGTGAATGCTGAAAACAAACAATTTGAATACTCAAAAGCATTGGAACAGCCAGAACCTTTGTCTTGGGGGAGGGGTAGGGGTATTATAAAAAATTATGAAACACGTCAAGGTGATGGATGGGGGTAGGGTGATAAGTTTAAATCCAGAATGTAACAACATTTTATTTTTTATTTTTTTTTTTTAGTTCAGCTTTACCGATTTTAAATTCACTGTGCTAAATTGCTACTAAAAAAAATCACGGTTTATGAACAATTGATAAAAAATGAAAATAACAACGACTATTGTCATTAAAAACTCGATTTAAAAACTTTAAAATAGCAAGTTACTAAATGTGGGAAGGAGGGACCTTGTATAGGTTGTTTCAATATAGACGCAACCCTCCATATAAGTTCATACAGAGGTATATTATATGCCATAATTTTAATGTGATGGGTATACTGTACTTAAAGTTATTTAACTGTTGAAATTACCTTGTCATACACTAGTTTCACGTACAGTATCCTCAAGCTAGGAATGTGTCTGGGATGGAGAGGAACACACTTTGTTTCTTGCGTTTACATTCAGAGGCACAACCCCAATAAAAAAATATATAGACCTCAAATGCTTCTGTGTAAACGCCTACCCTACTTTCGTTTCTTTCATCGGTGTAAATAAAAATAAAACATTTACAAAAGTCTGTCACGAAGTTGTAACTTTAGGAATTAAATGTAGCTAAGCAGTAATTTGTGTAATTAGTTTTCTTGGAATTGGTTGTACTGTCAAGTCGGGCTAGGGAAGCGAGGAGAAAGGAGGACACGCCCCTTACACCAGACACAATCCTAGTCTGAGGCTACTGTAAGCGTTTGTTCCTTATACTATGCGCCACGAATCAAGTCAGTTGGGTGATAGCCTATAGGAAAGGAAGAGTAGCGCGCAGTTGTCAATTTAAACAGTACCCTGTACGAGGCTAACCCCCGAGTGAGGGTACCGACGTCAAGCAATGCTAAAAGGACTGTTTAAATAGTAATTTTATTATGTTTGTGTAGTTTTTTTTATAAGTTAAACTGCAATTTTTTGTTTTAATAATTTAAACATGTTAATAATTAACATTATGTCAGCAGTATTGACATACAGGATTTATTTTAAAACGTATTTTGCAACGGTAATGATTATCCCCACTGTAATAGTATAATAACACAGTACAAAAATAAATATTAGTTTTTAATGGAAGTTTTTTTGCAATTCAAGAGGAAATATTTCTATTATATTTTTATTTAGTCACAAAAATATTGTTTTCGTTGAGAAATTTCTGATGATTTGTTTACAAGCAAGGAAAGAAAGGGAGTATTTAAAAAAAGAAAAAAAAGCTCCTTAAATTATGCTGCTTGCAACTGTGATCTAAAATGAAATTCAGTAACTGTGATTTTTCCGAGCGACTTAAATGAACGTAACTGCTGAAGAATCGCGGTGCCAAGCACTGTCACAGCAGGGAAACAAGTAGGGGAACCAGCACGGTACCTATTGGTTTCTTCAAGGTCAGGCTGTCTACTGGTTCCTCCCTTAACGGATTTGACTCGTGGTGGTTTGTATAGTATTGTGTCAATAGTCGCTTTCCAAAGATAAACTATCTATCATCGAGTGTTATATTTCAGTACAAGTCTTACAAACGTGTGAATAATGAGTTGCATTTCAAATTCCTCAATATGTTGTTCCTAACATTTCGTTCACTTCATATATTTCGTGACACAGGTTCCATACACGTTCTCTAGAGCTAAAACCGTCCATCAATGGTAACTATTCTTGATAGCGTTTACTCTTTCACTAAGAAAATCGCCGAGTTATCTTCATGCCAACGAATACTGTTTTCAGAGTTATAAGAAAGTTAAAACTGCACGCCTATCACATCGGTATCGTTCAACGATTGTTCACGGTTGGTTTCATGGATTTGTTTCAGCTAACGAAAAGAGATATTGGGTCGTGTTTATTTTAGTGGCGAGGGCTTGGTTTCACTTGGATGGTTACGTAAATAGCTAAAACAGTCGAATATGGAGCATTGAAAATCTTCGCGTTTTTGGAGAACGAATATACAAAATTAGTCTATGGTGTACAATATCCCGTAGTAAAGGCCTTTATTTTTTGATATAACTGTCAACGTGATTTAATCCAACAGATTATTTATTTGATGGATGTAAATGAGACCTTTTTTTTTTTTTTTGATATAACTGTCAACGTGATTTAATCCAACAGATTATTTCTTTGATGGATGTAAATGAAAGACCTTTTTTTAAAATTTTTTTGATATAACTGTCAACGTGTTTTAATCCAACTGATTATTTCTTTGATGGATTGTAAATGAAAGACCTTTATTTTTTGTTATAACTGTCAACGGGATTTAATCCAACATATTATTCCTTGATGGATTGTAAATGAAAGACCTTTATTTTTTGTTATAACTGTCAACGGGATTTAATCCAACAGATTATTCTTTGATGGATGTAAATGAAAGACTTTTTTTTTGATATAACTGTCAACGTGATTTAATCCAACAGATTATTTCCTGGATGTAAATGAATGACCTTTATTTTTTGATATAACTGTCAACGTGATTTAATCCAACAGATTATTCTTTGATGGATGTAAATGAAAGACCTTTATTTTTTGTTATAACTGTCAACGGGATTTAATCCAACAGATTATTCTTTGATGGATGTAAATGAAAGACATTTTTTTTGATATAACTGTCAACGTGATTTAATCCAACAGATTATTTCCTGGATGTAAATGAAAGACCTTTATTTTTTGATATAACTGTCAACGTGATTTAATCCAACAGATTATTCTTTGATGGATGTAAATGAAAGACTTTTATTTTTTGATATAACTGTCAACGTGATTTAATCCAACAGATTAATTCTTTGATGGGTGTAAATGAAAGACCTTTATTTTTTGATATAACTGTCAACGGGATTTAATCCAACAGATTATTTCTTTGATGGGTGTAAATGAAAGACCTTTATTTTTTGTTATAACTGTCAACGGGATTTAATCTAACAGATTATTTCTTTGATGGGTGTAAATGAAAGGCCTTTATTTTTCGTCAACGTGATTTAATCCAACAGATTATTTCTTTGATGGGTGTAAATGAAAGACCTTTTTTAAATTTTTTTTTGATATAACTGTCAACGTGTTTTAATCCAACTGATTATTTCTTTGATGGGTGTAAATGAAAGACCTTTATTTTTTGTTATAACTGTCAACGGGATTTAATCTAACAGATTATTTCTTTGATGGGTGTAAATGAAAGACCTTTATTTTTTGTTATAACTGTCAACGGGATTTAATCTAACAGATTATTTCTTTGATGGGTGTAAATGAAAGGCCTTTATTTTTTGATATAACTGTCAACGTGATTTAATCCAACAGATTATTTCTTTGATGGGTGTAAATGAAAGACCTTTATTTTTTGATATAACTGTCAACGTGATTTAATCCAACAGATTATTTCTTTTATGGGTGTAAATGAAAGACCTTTATTTTTTGATATAACTGTCAACGGGATTTAATCCAACAGATTATTTCTTTGGTGGGTGTAAATGAATGACCTTTATTTTTTGTTATAACTGTCAACGGGATTTAATCTAACAGATTATTTCTTTGATGGGTGTAAATGAAAGGCCTTTATTTTTTGATATAACTGTCAACGTGATTTAATCCAACAGATTATTTCTTTGATGGGTGTAAATGAAAGACCTTTTTTTAAATTTTTTTTTTGATATAACTGTCAACGTGTTTTAATCCAACTGATTATTTCTTTGATGGATTGTAAATGAAAGACCTTTATTTTTTGTTATAACTGTCAACGGGATTTAATCCAACATATTATTCTTTGATGGATTGTAAATGAAAGACCTTAATTTTTTGTTATAACTGTCAACGTGATTTAATCCAACAGATTATTTCTTTGATGGATGTAAATGAAAGACCTTTATTTTTCGTTATAACTGTCAACGGGATTTAATCCAACAGATTATTCTTTGATGGATGTAAATGAAAGACTTTTTTTTTATATAACTGTCAACGTGATTTAATCCAACAGATTATTTCCTGGATGTAAATGAAAGACCTTTATTTTTTGATATAACTGTCAACGTGATTTAATCCAACAGATTATTTCTTTGATGGGTGTAAATGAAAGACCTTTATATTTTGTTATAACTGTCAACGGGATTTAAACTAAAAGATTATTTCTTTGATGGGTGTAAATGAAAGGCCTTTATGTTTTGATATAACTGTCAACGTGATTTAATCCAACAGATTATTTCTTTGATGGGTGTAAATGAAAGGCCTTTATTTTTTGATATAACTGTCAACGTGATTTAATCCAACAGATTATTTATTTGATGGGTGTAAATGAAAGACCTTTATTTTTTGATATAACTGTCAACGTGATTTAATCCAACAGATTATTTCTTTGATGGGTGTAAATGAAAGGCCTTTATTTTTTGATATAACTTTCAACGTGATTTAATCCAACAGATTATTTATTTGATGGGTGTAAATGAAAGACCTTTATTTTTTGATATAACTGTCAACGTGATTTAATCCAACAGATTATTTCTTTGATGGATGTAAATGAAAGACCTTTATTTTTTGATATAACTGTCAACGTGATTTAATCCAACAGATTATTTCTTTGATGGGTGTAAATGAAAGACCTTTATTTTTGTTATAACTGTCAACGGGATTTAATCCAACAGATTATTCTTTGATGGATGTAAATGAAAGACCTTTATTTTTGTTATAACTGTCAACGGGATTTAATCCAACAGATTATTCTTTGATGGATGTAAATGAAAGGCCTTTATTTTTTTATATAACTGTCAACGTGATTTAATCCAACAGATTATTTCTTTGATGGATGTAAATGAAAGACCTTTATTTTTTTATATAACTGTCAACGTGATTTAATCCAACAGATTATTTCTTTGATGGTGTAAATGAAAGACCTCTATTTTTTGATATAACTGTCAACGTGATTTAATCCAACAGATTATTTCTTTGGTGGGTGTAAATGAAAGACCTTTATTTTTTTACATAACTGTTAACGTGATTTAATCCAACAGTTTATTTCTTCGATGGATGTAAATGAAAGACCTTTATTTTTTGATATAACTGTCAACGTGATTTAATCCAACATTTTGTTTCTTTGATGGATGTAAATGAAAGACCTTTTTTTTTTGATATAACTGTCAACGTGATTTAATCCAACAGATTATTTCTTTGATGGATGTAAATGAAAGACCTTTTTTTTTATTTATATAACTGTCAACGTGATTTAATCCAACCGATTATTTCTTTGATGGATTGTAAATGAAGGACCTTTATTTTTTGATATAACTGTCAACGTGATTTAAACCAACAGTTTATTTCTTTGATGGGTGTAAATGAAAGACCTTTTTTTTTTGTTATAACTGTCAACGGGATTTAGGCTAATCCAACAGATTATTCTTTGATGGGTGTAAATGAAAGACCTTTATTTTTTTATATAACTGTCAACGTGATTTATTCCAACAGATTATTTCTTTGATGGGTGTAAATGAAAGACCTTTTTTTTGTTATAACTGTCAACGGGATTTAGGCTAATCCAACAGATTATTCTTTGATGGGTGTAAATGAAAGACCTTTATTTTTTTATATAACTGTCAACGTGATTTATTCCAACAGATTATTTCTTTGATGGGTGTAAATGAAAGACCTTTTTTTTGTTATAACTGTCAACGGGATTTAGGCTAATCCAACAGATTATTCTTTGATGGGTGTAAATGAAAGACCTTTATTTTTTTATATAACTGTCAACGTGATTTATTCCAACAGATTATTTCTTTGATGGGTGTAAATGAAAGACCTTTATTTTTTTATATAACTGTCAACGTGATTTATTCCAACAGATTATTTCTTTGATGGATGTAAATGAAAGGCCTTTATTTTTTGATATAACTGTCAACGTGATTTAATCCAACAGATTATTTCTTTGATGGATGTAAATGAAAGACCTTTATTTTTTTATATAACTGTCAACGTGATTTATTCCAACAGATTATTTCTTTGATGGATGTAAATGAATAACGGTATTGGTTTCATCAGGATGATGTAAATGAAACAGTGAACATGTTGCAGAATTTTTTGATCATCATTTCATTTCCAAATATCTGCGACTACCGAGAACCCGGATCGGACTCCTCTTGATTTTTACTTTTGGGAATGTCCAAAAAGCTTGGTATTTCAAAACAAACCCCGAATACCTAAAGACGAATATTCCAAAGAGTGACTGCAAATGCCATGAAACATGTACGAGCCTTAAATCCAGGTTAATAGAAATTCAACATCTTTTGTAAAGATTGTAAACTGTTTGTATTTTTTATAAAGATTTTAGACATTAAAAATTACTAGAATAACGAAATGACCAACTGAGTTGCGTCTTTTATCAAACACCCGGGATAATAACTTATCTCCTGTAGGAAAAACATCTGAAAAATCTTTAAAAGACTTTCATATAGTCTTGGGTTAGATCCCTCTCTTTCATCTTTCCTATCAGGTCTCGCTTGACCAACTCTTGTTCTTTCCCGACTCTAACGTTATTAGAGTATACGAGAATTTGGGCTATTTTTTATTCTTTTCATCCTTTATTTCAGGCGATGATAACCGAGAAGTTTTATGCCTTTAAAGAACAAAGAAAAAACTCACGGGGAAAAAGCTCAGTAACATAGACACTTTTTTATAGATACATTTTTTGGCAGAATTTGATGAATATTATTTTTAGTTTTGTGGATGTGGTATGAGAAAGTTAGTGCAATATATTTGCACTGTTTATTTATGTATCGATCGATGAGGAATGCATTACATTTAATTTGTTCTACTTGCCACCGCCCTGAGGGAGTCTTAAACCGAAAAGCTCCCAGCCGGTATTAAAAATTCGTTAATACCGATGAATGAGAAATGACAAGACAGCATCTTAGGCTACTCACTTTGGCAACAGTCTGTCGTGGTCGAGTCCAATAGAACAGAATGTAGACTATGTTGTTCCCGATCTATAAATAGTTTAATGTTCCGCATTATAAAAACAACACAACACTCAGTCAAGACACTTCAATGTCAGTTCTCTACAGAGTGAGCAGAATTTATGAATGAGATATAGAAATGAAAAGCAAACAAACCCCTGTGCAGGGTTGAGTTCTTGGTTTGAGTAATCATGTTCAAAGACATACGGTTCAAAACGGTGCAATCAGTTGGTTCGATAACACTTTGAATATATGTCTTTAGTTTGTTTAAAGTGTGAGGATGTGTTCCTTCAAGAAGCTTTTAAGACAAATCTGGTAATCGTGTAGGGCACAGATCTGTACTGACTATTCGTTCTTGTGTAAAAGTCTCGTAAAAGCAATCCTGTGAAACGCTACTTTTTTGTAGATTGAACCTTGTGATCAATGTCGTCTGAATGAAAAACCCTTAAGATTCTGTTCGCTCTCGTATACTTTCAGCATCAGGGTCAGAAGGGAACAAGAATTGGATAAGAGAGACCTGATAGGAAAAGGGAAGAGAGAGATCTAACCTAAAACTAAATGACGAAACGATATCTTGCTGATAATAACTGTACACGCGCCCAATTGAATCAACTAAGTGTAGAATTTAACTAAATCTATGGTATACTTCTATATTGACACTTATGTCGAACAATATTGGTCTCCTGTTGCTGTTATTATAAACAGCACACCGATTTTCTCATAGTGAAGTGGTTTCTCATGCAGCAGGTGACGGTTTTCTGCAATACCTGATGTTTTGAGAATTGATATGTCGAGAAAGATGGAAACAAAATGCATCAGGTCTAAATGACCATGAGCGATTTTAGAAAAAGTCAGTTACAGTAATTAATCTAGTAAGCCCAAGGTATTTTATGTAATCCGCAAACCTAAGGTCAAAACATGTCCACATTACTTAATTACTGTACTTCAAAGGATATTTATTTGCTAAAAAACCTAGTTATACTATTAATTATTAACTTGAAGAAACATAATTTGTGTCAGCGTTAAAATTATTTTGAAGAAATTATTTAGAAATTTATTTTTGGTTTTTTAACCTAACCTAACCTAACCTAGTTGGTCTTCTAATGTACGCTAATCCGTGTCTCGATTTCACATGAAGACATCACTCTTCACTGAATGCCTTCTACGTACGTATTTTTCTCATTTAAAGCATACAATTGTGGTTTTAAATAATTTTGTTTGATTGTTGTTGTTGTTGATTTGTTTGTTTTTTTTCCTTTCTTTTTTCCCGTTTTTTTTTGGTTTCACAACACAGACTAGGAAGGTTTTCCTTTTTCAGACAAGCAAGGTTGTTTTTCTACCTCTGCCTGTTTTACTTTTTTACCTAAAATATTCTCTATCGATACTTAATATATATTTTAAAACAGCATACATTTTTGGCTTCTTTTAAGTCCAACACTAATATAATCCCAACAAAACCACCACAACAAACACTTATTTCCCGCCTATTTCAAACAGCTGAGAGTCATAGTTCTACCAACCTTGCAATATGAATTATCTACATAAATAATATAATAACTTTTTTTAAGGTTTCGTATAAAATTAATAAAGGTTTTTTGTTTAATAAGGTTTTTTTTTTAAGCAAAATGAGTTAAAAAATAATATTATTAAAATTAAAACGAAAATAACTACCTCTCACAAAAAAGGTAAAATGGAAGGCCGGCGGGAGGCGGGAAGAGGGGCTAAAAAAAAAAATGCATATCTGAAATGTATTACAGTAATAAAGATAAACTAAATAAATGGTTTTAAAAACTAATATCTTTATACAAATTTAAGCAAGTCATTAGTGACACAAAATATTTTTTACAGATTTTTTTGGTGAAAAATAATTGTGAAATACTTAATATTACGAAGTGTGAACATTTAACCCCCCCCCCCCGGTATTAAAATATTTCCGTTTGTCTGCTTACTTTAGTTATTACTCAGATATTATATATCACGTTTAAAGTATGATGTATTTACTTTCTTAATGATTTACTTAGACTTGCCGATATCGTATGTTGAAATCGTACCAGAAGGTTTATTCCTTTTTGTATTTAACACAGATCGTGTAATATGCCATATTTTGAATGCTACTCTTTACTGGAATGCTTGCATTTTGAAACAAGTTACTGTACTTACCCAACCCTACTATGTAACCCCAAGTAGTTCCTTTAAATGTATTGTCCTACAAGTTGGTTTCTTGGGCCTTGTAGGAAATGTTCAATTATTGTATCGGGTGTCTCGTCATATGTGACTTGTCTTGGGTGGAGAGGGTCGGGGTAGTCAATGTTGAATATTTTTTGCACTAACTTCGCTACTTGTCATCGTCAATGACTACATAAATACTATAAGACACGACATAGGATAGGGAAATAGTCTACGCTTTACGGGTGCTGTTCGTCACAAGTTTGACACACAGCTATCAGAAAGCGCTAGCAGCAGGTGCTTGACTGTACGCATCCCACTTGGTTGAGACTGTACAACTGTTGACCTCTCTCTCACAAACCTTCTCACTTACTTCCGTCAGCATAGTCAGTGTTGTCAGTTCGTGCGCTGAGATAAGCGATTCTCGACCTTACCTCGCATCTCTGGTCCCATATGTGGCATCAGTGCGTTTTCTCTTACCCGCCTGAAACATTGTTTGACTGTAGAGCCACCTAGCGCCAGTCACATCAACTTCAGATTCTCTAGCAGAGCGACCTAGCGGGTATTGGACAACTCAAGAATAAGCGTAGAATATTTAACATGGCCATGTCGTGTCTTATAGTATTTATGTAGTCATTGTCATCGTAGAGATGTGGTATTATACTTTGTCAAGTTCAGGTTGGCGGGTGGACCCGGGACTACCTGTGGCCACCCCTATAATTCCTCGCCGCTTCCGTCTGAGCTGTCCGCTGCCTAGACGATGAGTCACCTACTGGCTGTGTTTATACAAAGATACACTTTCGTAACAGAATAATAATTTAACATGTTTAAAAGTATATTTGAAATCTAATAAAAAAGTTATGAAAAATGATACCAAACTCGACCTAGGTATTAGAACATTTAATACGAACTTTATTAAGAATTGTTCACATTGTGACTGCCCCACTTTTTATTTAGACAATTTAGAAGGCAAGTTTTAAGCTGTAATGAATATTAAAAGCTTTACTTAGTTCAGACCGCTGTAGGTTTAATAGTTAATAAACTATTGTGTAGTATTGTATTTTTATTGTTGTGTAGGATTTGTATTGTATAGTATTATATTCCATTGTATATAGCATATTGTGTATATAACTTTTTCTCCAATTGTTATTGTAATTTGTATTAAACACATATCTCAGTAAAAGATTTACTATTATTAACAAATTCTACGGTCAATTTACTTTTACCCAAACAGTCCCTAAGTAAAGCTTTTAATATTCATTACAGCTTAAAACTTGCCTTCTAAATTGTCAAATAAAAAGTCGCAGTCACAATGTAAACAATTCTTAATAAAGTTCGTATTAAATGTTCTAATACCTAGGTCGAGTTTAGTATCATTTTTCATAACGTTTTTATTAGATTTCAAATATACTTTTAAACATGTTAAATTATTATTCTGTTAAGAAAGTGTACCTTTGTATAAACACAGCCAGTAGGTGACTCATCGCCTAGGCAGGGTACAGCCAATGACTACATAAATGGATTTGTAGTATTTATGTAGTCATTGGTACAGCTCAGGCGGACGCGGCGAGGGATTATAGGGGTGGCCTTAGGTAGTCCCGGGTCCACCCGCCAACCTGAACTTGACAAAGTATAGTACAATATGCAGAATTTAAATCAGCAGATTTTTATAATTTAATGTGTTATAAGTTGAATAACACACTAGATTAGAAAACGGACGATTAAATATAGTTCAATTTTGACATTTTCAATTCAATTTTTCTGAATCTCGGTAGGGTTCCAAATGAGCACACTATGGTCCTCTACAGCAAATTTTATGTTCCTATCTTAATTTTTGTGGCTGCTATCGTGCTTACGTACAGAAAAAAAATGGACGACGAACGGAGTGCGTGTTGAAATTCACTTTTTTGGTCTTAAGTGACTGGGGTAGAGTAAATTTGTTTAAAATTATTGTCTGACCCTCGTAATTATTTATGCCACGGATTTCTTGACGTCACCTAGATCCTAACGAGCCTCGTATATGTGTATATATTAAAAAGTCTCCACTCGCTTCGCTCATGTCGGTGACTCCGGCAGGGCCGGATTTAGAAAATACAGGCCCCTAGGCTCCACCTGTGGTGCGGGCCCTTGGCTCGTGGAGCTTCGGGGGGTTTGGGGAGTATGGAATAATTTGAAAAATTAGGTGAAAATTTTGATTTTTAAAGGAATTAGCATAAAATATTCTGCATTGTCTGGCCTGAAAATATTAATGCTTCATCAGTTATAAAATAATTTTTGTACCCATTTGGATGAGAAAATGTAAGACATTAGAAAACTTTAATATCGTTAATTTATAACTCAGGTTATTTTAGGTAAAGATAAGCCACAAAAGTAAACATAATTTTAACACTTTAATGTACGTTGGTAAGTCTACAAGAAAAGTACAAGTCAATATTAAGTACTTATGAATAAATCTTTTTTTAAATATTAAATGTACTGCGAATCATGTTCACTTCAGTCACTCTTGCTGATTAGTTTCCGTCTAAGCTTCTCTGTAATGAAGGCGTTTATGATGTTCTCATGGTTGACTTGTCTCAGAACGTCGTGTTCTATACTAAGCAAGGCCAAAAAGTTTAGCCTGTCTTCTGACATAGAGGTCCGGAGTCTGTTTTTGATCAGCTTCAGCTTAGAGAATGATCTTTCTGCAGAGCAATTAGTCACCATCAAGGAAAGGTACATTCTTAACGCCACTTCTACATTAGGAAAGCAATCTTTTACTTTGTTTTCCAACATAAGTTGATACAGCCACCTTTCTTTACTAATGTGCTTTTTACTTTTCTCATATTCATTTTTAAACTGGTTGGAAAAATTCTTGAATTGTAAAACTTCGTTGCCCAATTTTTCGTCTAGATCTTCGTTGTAGCTGTCTACTAACGTTTTGCTTGCTGTTAACACCTCTTCATTAGAGAGCATGTCCAATATGTTAAGGAACCCAAACCTCGTATCGATAAATTCGTATGCTTGAAGCCTCTTTGTCAATGCACCTTCAAGTTCATCTATGACTGTAATGAAGCTTTGGGTCCGAAATGTAACAGATGGCGTTAGGTCAACTTCCGGAGCTTGTACAGAGTCAAGAGGAGCTAAACGTACACTTGTTTTCAGTTTACGTTTTGATTCAACTTTATATTCTAGACAGACAGTTAATTTGATAGATTTCTGCTCATACTCCTCGAAACTTTCCCGTTTACCTTGGATCAGGCTTCTCAAAGATTTCAACAGTGATGCGGCTGTGTTCACGTCGATTCTAGGGTTTTGTAGAAATTCACTAGTTTTGTTTACTTGACCCAAAATATCGTCCCAAAAAACGGCATACAGCCCTGTCTCCAACTTGTTCATTTTTCGGACTAAACCTAGAGCAGCCACTCTTGATTTCCCTGAATCCTCCTTGTCTTCTGCAATTTTCACCAGTGCCTGCTTTATTTCTTGGTATCCTCGCAAAAGAGCTTTGGTATCATCAGCTCGACATGACCATCGTGTTGTTGTTGTCCTTTTTGGTACAAGAACTTTTTTTTCAGTTTCTGCTCGTTTCAAGCACTCGGTTAGGGTGTGGTATCTGTTGGTTGAGGCAGTGAAATATACAAAAATTTCTTCCAAAAAATCGAAAAAGCTTACAGCATTAAGACAACAACCGGCTGCAGCTTGTAGTACCAAATTCAATGAATGGCCAGCGCAAGGTATCCATGCTGCTAAACTGTTTTCTTCTAAAACGAGCGATTGCAACCCGTTGTATTTTCCGCTCATTGCAGAGGCGTTGTCGTAAGACTGACCACGACAGTTTTTGATGTCCAGATCATTTTCTTTCAAAAAGGTACACAGTCCATTAAACATGTCTTTTGCTTTGTGCCCTTGATTAGGCATGAATGTCAAAAATCTTTCAACAGGTGTGAAATCTTCCAAGTACCTAAAGACCAAGCTGAGTTGGTCAACATGACCTTCATCGGGTGTTGAATCTAGAGATATTGAGAAATATTTACACTTCTTGATTCGAGATATGATCTCACCAAACACTTGTTTTCCTATTGTGTTTACAACTTCCTCACATATTGTAAAAGATAAGTAGTTGGTGTGACCACTTCCGAGGTTTTCATGTGTTTCAAGGTGGCCTCTTAAAAACTCGTCATACTCTGCTAGGAGCTCTAAAATTCCCAAGTAGTTACCATTTCGCGGTGATCCAAGACTTTCGTTCACTCCA
This sequence comes from Aphrophora alni, assembly GCA_963513935.1. Lineage (NCBI taxonomy): Eukaryota > Metazoa > Arthropoda > Insecta > Hemiptera > Aphrophoridae > Aphrophora > Aphrophora alni. The sequence goes on from OY740774.1 coordinate 73,295,588, forward strand.
CGAAATGCTAAACCCCTTTCACTTATAAACACGATTACACTTATCAATCTTTTAAGGACCTCCCGCCAGTACTTAGCTACTTTTCCCGCTTGATGAGTAAGCTTTTGATCTATTTGACCAAATCTTTTGGTACGTCCTGCATAGTCAATAACAGCATTTAAATGAAGTTTAGACGTTTAATGCTCAATTAGACGTTCTGCAGCATTTTCCCAATCACAATAGCCACCATGAGTGAACTGAGAGCGTATTGGGGAGAAGAGTTTACATACATAACAGTAAACATGACCATCGCTGGGAGAAAAGCATAGAAAACTGTGTTTGATGGTTTCGCCGTTTCGGGTTTTCCGTATAAACAAATTTTTATGACATTTCCTTACAAAACGCTTCTCGCAACATTTGCCTACATCGGACTGTTTTACGGACTTACATGCCAATAGATCCTCGTCACAGTTTTGAAGCAATCTGGTGTCCATTTTAACACAACTGTCGATATCACTTGATGTAAGCACTTCCGGCCACTTTCCAATGTCATTGTTTGAGCAAGCACTTATTCTTGGAGCAGATTCAGAGTCAAATTGAGCAGAATCTACGAGGGCTCTGGGTAATAAAACATGACCCGTGAAATTATTTTGTAATTTTTTTGTGGTGAAATTATTTTGTAATTTTTTTGTGGTGCGGGCCCCTTTGTGGTGCGGGCCCCTAGGCGCGCGCCTATGTCGCCTATGCTTAAATCCGGCCCTGGACTCCGGTCTCTTAACTATACGAATATCATATTGCACCATCATCGTAGGGTTGGTACTATGATTACATTACAGAATTGAAATCCGTACGTTTTTATCTAATTTAGTGTGGTTAATTGAATAACACACGAGATATGAACATTAAGCTGTTTAAAACAACCGCCGTTGTAATGTTAACAAATTTATAACTTGTATTAAAGTTGAAATAATTGATCATTCATTCATTGGTAGGCCTACAGTTAAAATATAAAAAAGTTAAGAAATTACAAATAGCCGCGGCAATTTTTGAATAACGATAACCCAAGATATAAAATAGTTGTTATCATATACTGCACAGGATTATAGCATTTTGACATTTTCAATTTGATTTTTGTGAATTTTAATCTGTTCTATATGAGCACACGATAGTCCCCAATACCAAATATCTTGTTTCTATCTTTAATTTTGTGGCCCTTATCGTGCTTACGTACAGACGAACACGAGGACATGTTGAAAATCACTTTGTCTACAGTTGTTGACAAAGCGGCATTTTGTTCATTTAAATTAGTTTGCAAAACAGCTGATTTCTCAACAGTTTCTCTTTGCCCGCTACTTTGCTCACTCCGGATGGCAACCGAACAAAAGGAAATTTAGGTTAAGTTTATTTGAATTGATTTATAATATACAGGAATGTATGTTAAATTAATTCTTACATGTAAAATAACATAAATAAACAACAAAACAACGTTTTAAAGTTGAAAAAGGAAGTAATTATTCATAAAGATGATTGACAGTGTATGTACACGGAGAGTATTTTTCGTTTGCCGAGTTTTGAAGTTGGCAATCCCGTTTCCTCAACAATACACCTAAGTTATTTGTAATATTCATAAATAACCTCAGTTATGATGTGAGGTTTAACACTATTGTATTAAATTAATGTTTTATTAAATTGTGTTACTGCTGAAGTATGTTTTTTTATTTGTCACAAAATAACAACTGTAGACAAAGTATAATGTGCAATTCGTGAGCAAAGTGTCTTTTTTAAACTCGATAAAATTGACGCACTCGGCAAGCCTCGTGCGTCAACATTTTTCTCTCGTCTAAAAAAGTGTCACTTTGCTCACTAGTTGCACAAATAACTATTTCTCTTTCCAGAGGCCATGATCAATTAAAAAACGGAAGTCGACATTTTTGCGAATACAAAACTTGCCGTATACTGGGTAAAAAATAGTATCATCTAGATTTTCCCGTTTTCCCTTAAAGGTTCCGGAACAAACATAAGCTTTAACTATTACAATTGCACCAAATAAACTATTTTGGGATACTGTAAGTCAACTACGAAACTGAAGAGGGTGTTAAACTGTCAGCAATAGAAAGGAATTGTAAGAAATAAACCCGATAGAAGAACTATCTATAGTCGTTGTACACTACACAGTCCGTGAACGTCAGTTTGGTCAATGTTTTGGACAGTTTATATTGAATACTGATTCAAACTACGTTGATAAGTTCTACGTCATGAATTCTATTTATGACCGGAAGAAATTAAAATGTGGGCATCCGGACGTGCGAACTTTTGTTTACAATTTTTCGTCGCTCTCGAATGAAATTAAATTTATTTCCGTCAAATAAAATCCTTTCAGAATAAATATTTAAAGAATGACGTAATAGCAGTTCATTGATAGAAGGAACGCATTGATGTTCTAATTATAGAACTTCATTAGTAAACAAAATTTGCATAGAAACACTTTGCGCGAGGACGCGACTTTCTTATGATGTTGATTGATTTTGACATGTACGTACGTAGTATAGGAAAAGTTATGAAATGGATTAAAATATCTATGTTGACTTATCCAGGTCTTCTGAATACACAAAGTTGTTTCTGCAATTATGTTCGTTTTTTGGTTTTAAAGTAATAGAGAATGATGGATTGTTCATATTATTGCAAATAAAACACAATATTTCTTTTGTAAAATTCTATAATTTATTTGGTCTAGCCGACCATGGTTTCGCCAGTTATGGCATTGACGAGGCTCTTGTCAATGCCGTAACTGGCGAAACCATGGTCGGCTAGACCAAATAAATTATAGAATTTTACAAAAGAAAAATTGTGTTTTGTTTGTTAAAATGGAATTCTATCAAGTACCGTCGGTCATCAGTGTAAAAAAAAAAAATCATATTATTGCTATACTTTATTCAACCCTTTGGTTAACCCTCTATCTTTCCTTAGACAACGCTTTGTTGAAGGGAAGTAGTTTCAAAATTAATTAATGTCCATTAACAAAATTTTATTGAAAAGAAGATTGAATTTTACATTCAACATTTTGCCCACTAAAAATCGTCCCACCGCAATAAATTAAATACAGTTGTAAAGCTAATGCTCCAAATTTTCATGTTCATATAAGCAAAAGTCCAAAAACATTAATAAATAACATGTAATAAATCGCTAAAGTTAGTGTGTCTAGCCGATGGTGCATAAACGTCGTATTTATCGAAGAAAACTACAAATACATAATTTCTGTCTTTTATGATTTTCAGAAGTCAATATTTCTGATCTATCAAATTCACATGACACTGTCTTAAAGTATTTTTCTTTCTATTTCGTTCTATGCTCTCCAAATTATCGTCATTCTTATAGTTTGCCTTGCACAGACAATCTGATAGACAATTATGGCGACGAAACTCATCATTTTATCGTTAAAGATAGATCAATTACAGTAAGACTGTCCATTGAGATGCGCAGTCGTCTCTGGCCTGTTGGTGTAGTGAGGGAAACACTGAGCTCAATCTTGCAGTGAGTTTTGTACTGTGCGTTTCGTAGTTGTACGTGCATTTCAAAAACATTGGTTTGTTGTGTTGTAATGAAAACGTCAGGAAGAAAGTTTTTGGGAGTAAAGTCCTCCTTTGTCAATCTCGCGAAATCACACCAAATGTGTATCGTTTTATAAAACAAAAACCGAGAACGGAGGAGCTATTAGTTTAACGAATATGAGCTTTAATGCCAAATTTAATAAAAACTAAACTTTTTTGAAAATTTACCTTCATTTTGTAATTTATATAATGATTTTTATGATTAAATGTCTGTCTAATTGTTTGTAAATCTGAGCCTAAATACCAAATTTAAACAAAATAAAATACCTATTCTATTTTATATAACTATTTTACTGGTTAGAAAGTTAATCCAATTGTTTGTAAACAAAACAAAGACTACAAACAGACGATAAGACAAGACGGCAACCTGACAAACGTTGTCACCGGAATGGAGCTGAGTCAATGCAGTAGCAGTTATGACATCACTTCTCCTGCCTGCCACCTCCCCTAACGCACATTATGAAAGTCCAGGCTACACCTTACGAACTGTATTGATTAAACTGTATTTCGAGTTTGGTAATAGTTCTTATATGATTGGTAAAACGAAATTCAGGACTTTCTTTTGGTATAACGGAGTTTCAATGTCCTAATTTGTTTGTATGTTATACATCCAAAGTCGTAAATCCGAAATGGAAATCTCCTACTTAGCCAATGTGTGATTTTCTAATGAAAATTTTATAAACTTATATTTATACACTTTTATTCACAATTACATTAAAAAACTTTTGTATATCTTGAAAGAAATTTTTTGTTATACTGTATATGCGTTTTTGTGTCGTTTTGGCTTTAGTTAATGAACATGTTTTGATTCCTAATATACTAACTCCGAAATTTTAACATCTAACATTTTGTTTATTAAACAGATTAATTCTATGCACCTTCCTCTAAACAAATGGTAGCCTATATAACACTTTGGGTTTACTATTTTTGGTGAATTAAAAAAACAAAAAAAAAAACAAACGAATTGGCCTGTCAGTTCTAATAAATTAGTGAACCATATTTTTTTACAAATTATGTCTTTTATAACAGCTCCTGTGTCTATTTTTTATCCGTTAGCTCAAGAATCGGCCTTTTTAGTGTGAATGGGATCAACACTTTTTGTTCGGGTCTTTTGAGAGTTGTATTATAGTACAATTTGTGTTAGTATTATGGCTGTTGCCCCCAATTTCTGAGTTATCAAAAATATGACAAAAAGGTTCAAGATGTGGTCTAAATTTGCCCTCGTATCAAATTTAAACAAAATCGGTCCAATCGTTAGAGCTACACAGACGATGGACCAAAGACGATAGATGTCACACTTATGGCAACAGATGATAAATTACAGATATCAGATGATAGATGACAGGCGACAGCTCATGCATGACACACGGCTGACAACAGATGACAAATGGCAGGTATCAGATGACAGAAGACAAACGATAAGAAGACAGATGACAGGCGACATCTGATAGAGATGACACCGGCTGACATCAGATGACAAATGGCAGGTATCAGATGACAGAAGACAAACGATAAGAGGACAGATGACAGGCGACATCTGATAGAGATGACACCGGCTGACATCAGATGACAAATGGCAGGTATCAGATGACAGAAGACAAACGATAAGAAGACAGATGACAGGCGACATCTGATAGAGCTGACACCGGCTGACATCAGATGACAAATGACAGGTATCAGGTATCAGATGACAGAAGACAAATGACAAGGTGGCAGAGCATAAATGACACACGGTTGACAAACAGATGACAAATGACAGATATCAGATGACAGAAGACATATAACAAGAAGACAGATGATAGGCGACATCTGATAGATGACACCGGTTGACATCAGATGACAAATGACAGGTATCAGATGACAGAAGACAAATGACAAGGTGGCAGAGCGTAGATGACACACGGCTGACAAATGACAGGTATCAGATGACAGAAGACAAACTATAAGAAGACAGATGACAGGCGTCATCTGATAGAGAGGACACCGGCTGACATCAGATGACAAATGACAGGTATCAGATGACAGAAGACAAATGGCAAGGTGGCAGAGCGTACATGACACACGGCTGACAAACAGATGACAAATGACAGGTATCAAATGACAGAAGACAAACGATAAAAAGACAGGTGACAGGCGACATCTGAAGAGATGACACCGGCTGACATCAGATGACAAATGACAGGTATCAGTTGACAAAAGACAAATGACAAGGTGGCAGAGCGTAGATGACACACGGCTGACAAACAGATGACAAATGACAGGTATCAGATGACAGAAGACAGATGACACACGTCATCTGATAGAGATGTCACCGGCTGACATCAGATGACAAATGACAGGTATCAGGTATCAGATGACAGAAGACAAATGACAAGGTGGCAGAGCGTAGATGACACACGGCTGGCAAACAGATGACAAATGACAGGTATCAGATGACAGAAGACAAACGATAAGAAGACAGATGACAGGCGTCATCTGATAGATGACACCGGCTGACATCAGATGACAAATGACAGGTATCAGATGACAGAAGACAAACGATAAGAAGACAGATGACAGGCGTCATGTGATAGAGATGTCACCGGCTGACATCAGATGACAAATGACAGGTATCAGATGACAGAAGACAAATGACAAGGTGGCAGAGCGTAGATGACACACGGCTGGCAAACAGATGACAAATGACAGGTATCAGATGACAGAAGACAAACGATAAGAAGACAGATGACAGGCGTCATCTGATAGATGACACCGGCTGACATCAGATGACAAATGACAGGTATCAGATGACAGAAGACAAACGATAAGAAGACAGATGACAGGCGTCATGTGATAGAGATGTCACCGGCTGACATCAGATGACAAATGACAGGTATCAGATGACAGAAGACAAATGACAAGGTGGCAGAGCGTAGATGACACACGGCTGACAAACAGATGACAAATGACAGGTATCAGATGACAGAAGACAAACGATAAGATATCTTAACACTGGCTGACATCAATCAGATGACAAATGACAGGTATCAGATGACACATCAATTCCAAAATTACTTTCTTTTGCTCAGGGAACCTCAAAATGAATATAGCCTATTTGAGAACAATTCTACATTGATTTTTGATTTATCACATTTGTTTCTCTGTTTCGTACACGTGAGTAAGTGATAAATAAAAATGTAGAGATTAGTCAAGATAGTATTATTATTACAGTACACAGATGATTTTTGTTTGTATTATAGATTTTTTTGGAGTCAAATAACAGATGTAATGCCAAGAGAATCTAGAGTCTTGGATAATTATTCCGTACCGCTCCTAAATTTGAATTTAACACACCGTAATTCTTGACGGTTTATTTCTGTTGGGGTAAAAATCTCACCTACTTTTTGAGTAATTGCCACGCTTAATTAATTAACATGTTGCAAACAAATTTATCATTTTGGCTCGCATCCCATTGGTCACAAGGTTAAATATTTAAAATGGGTGTGTTGATATCCTGGTGTAGACGAGAAAATTTAATTAAAACTTTGTCTGGGGCAGTTGGTCTATATTTAGGCAATAGGGTAACCAAAAATGTCAAAAGTGATGGGTGTAAAATAATTTAGAAACGCGAGCCGTTCCGCTCCACCAAGGTTAAAGCGAATCCCTACACAATGTTTACACTTACTTCCGTTACTAGGATACATCACAGCTCAGGTTAGGTTAAACTTACAAAAGAAAAACTTTTTTTTTAAATATGAAATTAAACAAAATGCGATTGTAGGCGTACTAAATTCAGCCTGCAACTTGTAAAGACAAAGACTCTAAAGTCTTAACAGACAATGTAGTATTTAGTTGTGGAAAAAACTATTTATACGTATATATTTTTTAAATACTTGATAAATAGTTGTGAAAACAACTATTAAAATTTCATATATAAAAATTTTCAACAGGCTTACTTCAACTGCGTGCATACGAGCACTGAGTGTTGGTAAGCCTTTACTTTACTGGAAATAGGGGTACGAGTGTGGTTAGTAGCTGACTAACAAACAACTCAATGTCTTAGGTTGACACCCGAGGTTCTAGTACCCTAACAAAACATATTGGACGTTATTTCTAAAAATTCGTGAATCATCGGTAATAAGCAAAAACAAAATCAGCTATGTAGCTGTTAACAAAGACGTAATTTCTCAAAATCAACTACACTAATTTCGTTCAAATTTTAGTGAAATATGAAAATTAATAGCCGAAATAAGTGTTAAAAATCGAAAGTATAAAAATATATTTTTTAAAATTAAATACGATTTACGCTGAGTATTCATTGACACAAACGAAGCAACTTATTTAAGCTCTTATTTAAATATAACTGCGTTACAAAAAAGCATACAGAAATGCCAAATGGATGAGGTAAAACAGGACCTTGCTTGTTTAGGTCTGTGAATGATTAAAAAGAGCGACAGAGGGGAGGGAGGAATGGAGAGATTTAGAGTCAATGATAATATTTTATAAAACCAGTTGATCGCTATAATAGCTGAAGTTGTTGACAAATATAACCGTGCAACCTCATTACCTGCCGCGATAGTTTTGTTTCTGTTTTAATACATTAGTCTGAAAATAATGTAAAACTTTATTACCCGAACGTAAAATAAACTATTTAATTCATGGTCGCAATGTAACGGACAGGTTAGGTTTTGGTTATTTACAGCAACCAAGAGTCGTATATTATGAATCATGTAGGGAGTGAGATGTAATCTTGAATGAAGGTGAAATGAGTCACTTTGCTGTGATTCAGTATAGAAGTATTCTTGGATGAAAAATACAATTTGGTTTACTTGTAGGATGACTTTTTAAGGTTATTTTTAATTTCCGACGTAAATAATGTTAAACATTGGTGTAGGAGTACAAATATTGGACTTCCGACATGTCCGTAATCAAAACTTAACCTAAATAGAAAGTGTTCGTTTAATAGAAGTTTGGCCTTCTATATATAGATATGATAAATTGGCGTTGTGTAATTACAATTAACCCGATGACAATTCATTTTGGGATATCCAATTTACTCGTAATTTTCTGTTATAAGCGGAAAATTTATTTCTATCTCATAAACTTTTACAATTTACTAAAATTTTGTTTCGCCTTATACAGAGTGATTCAGGAAGGAACTGAGAAACTTTCAGGACGTGTTTCTACTAGTGAAAATAAAGAAGAAATTTCATATAAACATAGGTCCGGAAATGAGTCTTTTTCCAGTTATCCGCCATTTTGTTTTTTACCAAAATAGTTAATATCTTTGGATGTAGAAAATATATTGGTCTTAAAATTAGTATACATATTTGGTATAATATCTTTTACCCGTATACAAAAAACCAAAATGTCCATTCATCTATTTTCAAAATGGCGGCAGTTTACATTTTTAATGTCAAACATCTCAAAAACCGCTAATTTTACGAAATATTTTAAAGAAACAAAATTATAAAATCCTTTTTTAATGACAAAACAAAACGTTTTTTATTTTTTCTGTAACTTAAAAGATAACCGAGTTATTGGCTGAAAACTAAAAATTTTGTATCTTGGTAGTTGTCCATAATATCCAAAATTACTCCGGAAACAAATTATGAAAAAAATCATTCAAATGAAGTCCATAATAAGTTATTACAAATTTACAAAAAAAGAGTTTTTCGTCATACTGCTTCAAAAACAGCTGCTTTCAATACATGCGTTGAGATGCTAAATTTGTTCTTTTTAGTCCTAGGACCTAAAAACAACAGCTGAAGTCAAGGTCATCAGCTTAATCAGTCATCAGGTCAGTTTATACGAATTAATTAACGATTGTAAAGCATTTATAAAAAACAACCGATACTCTCGATTGTAAATAACCGTTGAAACAGCTGTTACCATAGATTTGTAGGTCAATAGGTTATAACATTTTAGTTTTTGGGAAATTGTTTTCTTATATTGTTTGCAGTATAACGAAAAATATAATTCATTACTTGGACCAAAAGAAGCTTTTCGATCCTCGCTCAATTTCCGGCCTCGGCTCCGCCTCGGCCGTTAAACTTGATCTTGTATCGAAAAGCTTCACTTTTGGTCCTAGTGATTAAATATACTATTATTACACCAAAACAAAATTTTTAAATCAGTACAAAAATTCCTCTAAGACAAAGAAAGTGAAAAATTTAATTTCCTAGGTTGGCAGTACTAACAGCTGATCAACAATGAAATGTTTAGCATAGCCTACATTTCAAATGATGATTAATTTGGATATTGCTTTCAGCTTAGTATCGTGAACAATATGCCATTCAAGTTTACGGACGAAGAAAGGGCCTACGCTGATATTGTTTTTTTATACGAGTTTTGTAATGGGAATGGAGAAGAGTCAAAACGCGAATACAAGGAGAATTTGTTGAAGGCTACGTTGCACGTGTTGAATTACGTTTTCCTTCTAAATTAACATGGTGACGTTGTGACTGTTCAATTGTATATTTAGAAGTTGGGAATGACCCATTTGTAAGTAAACACCAGAAAACTGAAACGAAGATTTTGTTTTTGGAATTCGTCTATTTGAAAATCTCTCCAAATATTCGCGTTTTGACTGTTCTCCATTCCCATTACAAAACTCGTATACAAAAACAATATCAGCGTAGGCCCTATTCTTCATCCTTAAACTTGAATTGCATATTCTTCACGATACTAAGCCGAAGGGAATGTCCGAACTACTCATCGTTTGAAATGTATGCTAAACATTTCATTGGTGATCAGCTGTTAGTACTGACAACCTAGGAAATTAAATTTTCCATTTTTCTTTGTCTGTAGGCGATGATGACCGAGGTGTTTTTTTGCCTATCAAGGAAATAAAGAAAGTATTTGTGTAGGCCTATAATTTACCTACATGATCTCGAGATATTCGGAATCGAATCAATTAGACGCCATTTTTAAACTGTTTATAAACATTGTATTAACTTTCTCACGCGTCCATAACCAAATAATAAGTAGGCCTATTTATCACTGAAATATTGAGACAGGATTTAGGTTTATAGGTTTAAAGTTGAAATGCTCCATTGACGTTTTAATAGATCGAATAATAATAAATCCACTATTGATATAAAGAGTAACAGGTATTGATACTTATTGTGTATTATACGCACCCCTCCACGTTTTTATAACTTTAAAATTCGAAACATCCTTTTGCGAATATTTTTAGGTTCTGTTATCTGTCTACTGTTAATATCTGTATATAATAATATATAGGCCTATAGGCTAATATTAGTTTGTATATATTAGACTATTAAACTATATATATATATATATATATATATATATATATATATATATATAAAATTGTTGTATTATTTTAATTAGTTACTGTTTGTGTACAAAAAAGGGGGGTTCATATGTTACACAAACACCATTTATTGTTTGACAAATATGATATCAGGAGACTTAGATCAGGAAACATTTAAAAACTGTCAAGGTCAAATAACATGTTCACTCTTAATTTAATATTGTGGCTTAACAGCTTTGAATAACCTAGGTTAGGTTAGGTTAAGATAGGTTAGCTTCGATGGCTTTTCCATCGGGTACTCCTCAGGGATTCACCTATGTGGGTATGATTGTGTGGCAATCCTAAGGTGTAAAGCATTTATAAAAACAACCGATACTCTTGATTGTAAATAACCGTTGAAACAGCTGTTACCATAGATTTGTAGGTCAATAGGTTATAACATTTTAGTTTTTGGGAAATTGTTTTCTTATATTGTTTGCAGTATAACGAAAAATATAATTCATTACTTGGACCAAAAGAAGCTTTTTGATCCTCGCTCAATTTCCTTTTGAGCGAAATGTCTTTCTTCATATAACCTCCCTGGTTAATGTCTTTCTTCAAAGAACCTCCCTTTCATATTTTAAAATCAGATTTCTCTTGACTAATTCTCGTCCACCCCTGACGCTATTAGAGTATTCAAGTGGCTTTTTATGCTCTTGGATTATTATTTTTCGTACAATGATGACAAAGCTCTTTTTGTCTTTAAACATAAAACAATTCAGTCGGGTAATGTGTAGAATTCTCATTGACATTGTTCTAGAATTCTCAACCAGAGTTCAAGACCAATTATAGGTTTCCAATTAATCTCAATATCTTAGGTCAACAGTGTAAAATTGTTAGCTGCCACTGGGATGGAATCCAAAGCTTTTCACTTGTGAAGACCACTATCCATCCAGTAGATCAGCTAGAACCTATGTTTACTTAGAGCAATTAAAAATTAGCATATTTCTAATTGCTTGGAAAAGTTGAGGAAAGGTAGTTTCCATAATATTTACAAATAACAAAATTAGAACTGGTGGAAAAGGTTCGATTCATGACTTATGGGTTAATGGAATGAATTTTAAAATGTAGAACTGAAATGATTAATGTGAATTTTAAATCATGGGGAAACTTAAAAATGACAAAGGTTTTTTTTTCTATTGTAAAATGTAATTGAGGATTTTTTATTTCTCTGGTTGATGCCCCGTGCTAAAGGAAATTAGATTAAAATATTTCTTCAACAACAAATTCACTTTGGTTTTTTTAAATTATATGAATGAGAAGGATTAGAATGGGCTTACAAAAATACTGGATTGGAAAAGGCTTACAAAATTTATGAGATGTGCAAGAATTTGATTTTTATGTTATGGTTTAATTAATATGAAGAAAATACAGAACTTTCAAAATAAAGTCCTTAGAGGAATAGTTCAAGCTCCATGGTACATCAGGAACAGTGATTTACACAGAGATTTGAAAGTAAATTTCGTAAAGGAAGAAGTGAGGAGGGTAGCTTTGAGGCATGAACAGCGTCTACTAGTTCACGTTCATCGGGACATGAAGGCGTTGACTGACAGCGCTGATGGGATTCGACGACTCAAGAGAACCAAACCTCATGATTTGATTAGTGAGCTGGTGATTAATGGCTAAGGGACCATATTAATGTTAGCCCTACAAATGTGATGTATTAGATATATAAGTCTTTAGTCGATCCTATTGGGATTGGTCAAGATGTTGATTTGTTCTGTTTGTTATTGTAATTGTATTATGTAATGATAGATAGAATAAATAAATATAAAAAAAAAAAAAAAATGGTTTAATGAACATGAAGGGGGAAGGTGAAAATGGAAAAATTGTGTTTTTCGTTTATGCTTTTATTTGTGAAAATACAATAAATTAAAAGTAAAAATAAATACACATAGTGCTCTTGTTTTTACCTCACTACTTTGTACCAATGGTAATAATTTAATACAGTTTTTGTGGTTCAGGGAATCCTTATTGTGAATATTGTCACAGTGCTTTTTGATTAATATAGCTGCTCAACCATACAGACAGTCAATTTTTGTTAAATGTAAATATCAACCAGAACTTCAATAACATTAAAAAACAAAATAAACTTTTTTGAATTAAATAATAACCTAATTACTCTAAATATTTCAAAAACTAAATTGAGAGTTTGGACAAAAACTGAATGGTATTACAATTTAGATAATTCATGATATGAATTCAAATTAAAAAATAACAACCAGAATATAAATATAAAAATATATTATGAAAAGTTATAAAAATAAATAATTTCCGTCATAAAATTTGTTGGTTCAAATTTAACAAATGTGACAGTTAAATTGAATTCAGAGACTTAAATATGTAGAGAGAAAAAAAAATTCTGTTGTTTTAAAAGATCAAGTATCACTCAAATTAGCAGAAGGTATTTTGATTTAACAAATGTACCAACCCACGCATAAAATAAAATAAAAACCGTTTATGAAAAATTTGGAAAATACTATAATGAGCCTGGCGATGGTCATAATTTATTTTAATATTTTCCAATCTTAATTTTCTATGTGGGAATTTGCAATAACTAGAGAATATTTTGGGGGGAAATTCGTTGATAAATAAAAGAAAAAAGTGTATTATTACAGCATATTATTGTGTTTAGATCTCTACTTGTATAAAAGATAACATTTTTTAAAAAAAGGTGAGTAAATTTCTTTAAATATGACTTTTTTCATTTCAGAATTGGAGCCGAGTTTTCCATATCGAGATGTTAATATACGCAGAAATGTAGACATGAAGGAATTTTATGATCTGGAAACTGAGATTGGCAGGTTAGTGTTTTATTTTTGAACTTTGGAAAGGAAATCTTGATTGGTTGTGTTTCAACTATTTAAATGAATGATCCAACTTGTGCTGACCGTTTAAAATAAGATATTTAAAAACTCATCCCATGGAACAAAGAGTATAAAAATAACAAATTCAGTTTAGGGGTTAGACTATACAGTTGGTATATATTAACACAAATGGGAATGATACTGAACTTTCATAAAATTTAAACAGTTTTTAAAAAACAATAATTAAAATTGCATAATAGGTGTTTATCTCTTAATTAGTTTGAGTTACTAACGATTCCAAAACTTTCACCGAAGTTCACAATAGTTTCTTTAACATAGGTAACATGAGTTCAACCATCAGTAAAACAAGCGTATTTTTGGAAGATCGATAGACAGAATGTCGGACTCACCCAGGGTATGTAAGCATATCGACCAAACCGTAAGGACTCCTCTATCCATGCTCTTCTCTTCTTAGAGGAACTGCCGGTAAAGACTTTGACTATCACGAAGTGGGATTTCTTACTTTCTAAATTCTTTCTTATGGGTTTATTGTCAATTAGAGCTAATGGTTGTTGATTCTTCCTGCCTTCTTGTGACTTTTGGAATTACTGTTACTGGTTTGGGTCTCCTTGGTTGCAATCTAGGTCTGAGAACAACCTCCATTGCCAATCGTGGTTGTAATCCACCAACTTGTAGTAAGAGCTTTAGTTGTGAATCTCCTTGCTACCGACCTGTAATGAACAATGCAAGGTATAGCTGTGCTTTTCAAGAAAAAAAAACAGAATGAAGTGCCACTGACAGCCGGAGAGTGCTTGTGTGGAGTCCTCCTAAGGTATTCAATTTATTTTATTTTGTGAAGTTTTTCAAATCATGTCAAGATAAGTTTTTGGGAAATTGCATTCCTGAGATTCTCGGGTAGGCCTAAATAATATGATTAAAATCTATATTTAAAAGGTAAGTTACATAGGAGTTGTATGCATTTATTATTATAATTAGAACATAAGTTCTCCAAATTAATGAATTATAATTAAGTGTTGGTTACCTGGAGTGGTTTAAGTGATCTATGACATCAAAGAGTAAGGGCAAACATGTTTTCCTTGATTAAGTCTATCTTAGTTAAAGCCATACTCCAGTTGGGGGTATTAAGTGGTGATATTTCCTCCAACATGTGAAATTCACCATATCCTTAAGTTACTGTACCTTGTTATTTTTCTTCTTCTTCTTCTTCAGCCTCTCTAATTAGTTTTCAATATCCGAACAATGAACTCTTCAAGTAGAGGTAATTTCCTTTGGTCTTAATAAAATGGAAGACGATATTTTCTGGAGATATTTCTACTCTCGGTCTATTATTTGTGGCTTATCTGTCAGCATTACATTAGAAAAACTTGTCCTTCACATACATTTTTATGGTATGTATTAGGTTGTAGACCATGTTTCATGTCCAGCCATTTGTTAATATCAGGATTATCTCTTCCCCTTGCCAAACATCCTTGCTGTCATTCAACGTGTCTTGTTCTCATGTTTTTATTGCCTCTTTAAAAGAACCTCTTTTTTTGCTTACTTATCAAATGTCCTTTATCTTCATGACTCCATATTTTTCTTTACCAGAAGATCATCAGTGAAACTGGTTGACAAAATCAAAGCTAGTTGAACGTAAACTGGTTTTCATCATACGATAAAGTGTGAAAACACTAAACTATGATAGCAAACTGTACAGGAGGAGTGAATTGCTGTTACAGATACAGCTTGTCTTGAATTAGATCCCTCAATTTCTTCTTTCCTATTCAATTTTTCTTGACCAACTCTGATTCTCTTTCAACCCTGATGCTATTAGAGGATCTCTATTTTTTGACACCAAGAGTATTTAAACACTTTTTGCAAGAGGATGATGACCACGAGATGTTTTGTCTTTAAACTACAACAAAAACGTTTTCTTAAATAATTTGCAAAAAAATTAAACAACCCATAAATCATGGCCAAGGTCTCAACTGGGAATAATAGTTTTTCCACAAGAGAATGAGCTAAACAGAATATTTGAAAACAGATGATTTTGGTATGAAGTCCAGTTAGATAAAAGAACAATAATGTATAAACTTTTTTTTCTGAATGCAACAACCTCTAAACAGTTCAAATGATTTTGTTTAAATTTAATTTGTAGTTAGTCATATCTCAAGTTATTTTTATATATGTGAACTTATCCAAACACTCTTTGAATGATTTAAAATTTGTATTCTGAATTAATAAATTGGTCCTAAACTTGGTGACAAAATTTCATTCAAAAAATGTGTTTCTTAATGTGCTCAATATACACTGTGAGCTAAAATTATTATAAATTACATGAAGCTTTTGTGAGCACAGACTTCTATCCAAGAGCTCTACCTGCAAGTCATTTTATATGAACTATTACCTCAACTATTTAAGTTTTGGGAACCCTCCAAACACTTTCACCTGTTTGCCGTACATTACACACAGACTGACAATTTGCTTTCTGTCGTCAACTGTGTGACTTGTGATTTGTAAATATCTTGGTAGACATTACGCTGAAGGGACCCTGTATTGTAGGCTAGCGTCACTGTATATAGACTTGTTCCATTTCCCTCTCTACTCCATAACTTTCTCCTCTAACTGGTTTATTTGCCAAACTAATTAATGTTAACAGATTGTTTTTGAAAAGTATGTAGACAATTTAGGAGTGGAATCATTGCATAAAAATAACTTAAAAAATTTACGTAAACATATATCTGAGAATGTTTATCCGTCTGTTGTGATTGGGTTTTTTGTAAATAAATTTATAACTTTGGGAATGGATAGCGTATTGGTGTCTAAATTTAGATAACACATTTTTTTAATGTAATCTTTTATTAGTATATAAAAATCAAGACTATATTTGTGCATTTTTAAAATAATTGATTTTTACATTCTTTTAATGCCAAATATAACTATAACCTTAAAAAAAATACTATAGACAAAATAATATGCTTTCCCCCCCCCTTTGTTGTTACCCTCAAGGGCTCACTCATAGTGAGTAAACCTCAGGACCCTAACTGGATATACATCTTTTTTCATGTGCCTTGGGTTAGATCCCTCTCTTTCATCTTTCTATCAGTTGACCAACTTTAATTCCCTTCTGACCCTGACACTACTAAAGTATTTGAGGGCTAGAGGTCTTTATTTTATGCTATTTTTTTTCTTTTTTCTAACAAGATGATGACCGAAAAGTTTTTCACTTTTAAATAACAACAACAAAAAATTCATTTTTGGTGAAAAACCTTTTGACAATCATCGCCTTATAAAACAAATAAAGACTCCTAGCACTCGAAAACTCTAATACCATCTGGGTCGGGGAAGAGAACAAGAATTGGTCAAAAGGGACCTGATAAAAGAGAGTGATTAACTTAATGAACTTTATATAAAAAAATGAATAGATCCAGCTAGGATTCCTTGAAGTTGCCAAGCCTGTACTCACTCTAGTGACCTCCTAAGTACAATTTGATTTGTACAAGACGTACATGGTGATATATTCATTTTTATTCTACATCAAAGAATATAGCCGAGTTTTTCGATTAAAAATATTTATTTATTTTCTTGGCAATTGAATAGAACACCCAGATGTCTATACATGTTGATTTTTGTTTCTCCATATTGTAACTTGTATTCTAAATTACTGGGTGTTGTAGTCAATTACCTAGAAATATATTTTTTTTGTTTTAATCAATAACTCAGTATATCTTTGGCCTACAGTAAATTTATCTTTGTACAGTAATATTTGTTGTTAAAAGAAATATTTTTTGTAAAGATAAAAGTTTACGATATTTTCAGCATTAAACATTTTTAACGGGGAAAATTGTGAAAATGTACGGAATTAACTCTGGTTTTTAGTATACTGGTAAAAATTTACTTAAAAAAATTGTATACAGAGTGTATTAAACACTTGTGCAATATATTTGGTTCCAACTGAAACTCCACTATCGCACCAGAAGAATTTAAGGAATTTTTTTTTACTGAGTAAAAGTCAAATCTTTTTGTCCAAAACGAATTCTTTAAAAGACTTTTAAAAAGATTTATCACTTGACCTACATTTATATTTCAAATTCTTCACAAAACCACCCCTACCTCTAAAAATATGCCTTTTAGGATGCTGGGTTTTAAAATAAATATTTTCCCTAGATTCTTCTGGTGCAATATTGTGGGGTTACAATTGAAATTAAGTGTCTAAATCTAATCTTCAGGTGTTTTCTCATTTTTTTATAAAGTAAAATATATCCTCAAAATCAACTCTAATAATTATTTTAAAAAAACAGCCTCTATGGATTCAAATGGAATTGTTTACCATCTTCCCAAAATGCTGTATCTGGAGTGATCTGTTAAACAAAAACAAAAAAAATTGGCAATAGTGTTCTCATAAAATAAGTAATCCTCGAAATTTTTTCTACCGATTACTGTTCAGGAATAATTTGAAAAAAATAGAAATGAATGATGACAGTCATTATGAACCTAATTTAAATAAATACTTTTTCTACTTATGAGTTATAGCATAAATAAAGGAATCTGAAGCTTTGTTTTGATATAACCCTCAGTATTTTACTTTATCCTGAGGGAACCTAGCTGGAGCTACACCTTTTTCATGTAGTTTTGGAGTAGATACCTCTGTTTTATCTTTCCTATCAAGTCTACTTCATCAACTATTGCTATTTTCAGGGCTAACACTGTTACTGTATTCGAGAGCTAGGGGTCTTTCTTCTTTGCTTTTCAACAATACCGAAAAATAAATTAGTTGTACAGAGTGATTAAAAATTGCACGGCAATATTTCAGGAGTTGATGTAGAAAAAGTTTATATAATATAGATCCGGTAGCGCCTTGTTTTCTATTTTGTGTTTTTACAAATCTTTGGAAGTAGATATTGACCGAAGATTTATTATACAGTACACATTATTTACGTAACCTTTTAACCAGTATATCAGAAAACCAAGACATTATTTTGTACATTTTCAAAATTGTGGAAGATTAAATTGCACAACGTTGAATATCTCGAAAACTATTAATATTACAAAATATTTGCAAGAAACAAATGATTTTCTCTTTACTGGGAAAACAAATATTTTATCAATTTTTTTCTGTAGGTATAGACAAGATATAGAAAAAAACTAAAACATATTTTTTTCTTTTATAATTATCTATAACAACCAAGATTAACCTAAATCAAAATACTATTATGATAATTGTTAATGATAATATTATAATCCATTGGCTATAGAAGTACCAAAAATGAAAATGATATAATTTTTTTTATTATTATTATTTTATGTAAAAACATAAAATAACCGATACACAAAACATTTGCGAACCTATGTTTATATAAACACTTTTTCTTATTATTCACTCTAAAATAAGTTCCCAAAATATTGCCATACAATTTTGAATCACTTTGTATAAAAATCTTTCAGAATAAAACAATTTACAAAAAGTCTCTTGCACTTCCTTATCTATGTAAAATGATTAACCTCTCTCTTTTCTAGTTTAGCAGTAAAACTCATCATTTCACACCACCCCATTACAAAAGTTTACATTTATATAAATGAATTTCATTGATCTGTAAAAATATGTTCTAGTGATCAAGAACGATCCATATTTTATATTGTCATATCGTGGTCCAACCTTGGAAACATCTGCAATATCTATATTTCTAAAATGGATATTGGCTAAAAAGTGAAAATAATGACTAACTGCTTCAATACTTGATAATAGGCCAAAATCAATATTAGCCTATTTCTATGTATAAATAAAAATACTCATTGACATGAAAATAGAATTCCGTTAACACTCAATAATTAACATTTAGTTTAACTCAAAGGAACGTAAAATTCACTGCCAAGTATGTGGAATATATACTGTTGAGTTCAAACTTGAATTTATTCCAATTTTTTGTTGTAGAGCAGACAAAGTAAACAAAATTTGGCCTACTTGGCACAGTTTTTTACATTTTATAATATCTGTTAATTTTTTATGCTTGCAAAAAATACAATTTCTCTGAAAGAATAATGTTTTAGATTTGCTTTGAAATATCTACTGCTCTTCTTAACAGTTGCCATTTTGTAAGCCGTTTCTGTTAACAGAACTGGCAGGATATCAAACTTCATTGAGAATTCTAAGATACTGATTTTTTACACCAAATGAAGACAAGTTTCAATTTCTGAACACCCTTTTAGCAGAATGATGCCATCTGTGAAGGCAACCAAAGTTGCACAGATCTTTTTTTAATTGTTGTTATAGTACTAAACAACAAGGAACTGCTTCAAATGCAAGAAAAATCAAAAGGCAGCAGTACACTGTGACTAAGTATGCCTGGCCTTTTCTGTTGGATGACTCATTTCAAGATTTCACAATAAGATGTAGGATTTATTCTTATACCCCATGGTAGGAAGTCAACAAGAAAAACTCCCTCACTGTTCCAAAAAACAGATGATTTTCTGAGTAGAACTTGTTTGCTTGAATTTTTACTTTTTCAGAAACTTAGTGTGCCTCTACTCTATAAATTGTTGTTTTGATATTGACGTAATTAGATACACCCATGTCTCATCAGCTGAGATAATGATAATCTTCATCTCTGTGTCACATGAGAAAAGCAAGAGTTCTGGCAAGGTGTTTGATTTTGTTCTCTGTGGTAACAATTTTTGGCAGGCAGAGTAAACATAACTTTTATTAATTTAATTGTTGTGATAAAATTTCATACAGAAAAGAGTTAAGATTTCAGGTTAATGTCCTGTGATCTACCACATATGAGCAAGGGTGAGATTGATAGATGATGCATCTACAAAAACTACTTTAGTAAGAAAATGGCTGAACACTGGGTTTTTGATTGACTGTTAAACCCTGGTGGAACATTCATTTTCTACAGAAACAACACCAGATTGATCATAACCTTCATGAGGAGTTTGGGTTTGACTTAGATATCATTTTTTTCTTGTCGTTTAAATGCAAAAAGTTCTCTGTCATCATCGTCTTAAAAAAGAACATAAAATAAAGACCCCTAGCCCTTGAATACTGTTATAGTAGGAGTTGGTCAAAAGAGACCTGATAGGAATGATGAAAGAAAGGGATCAGGTAAGATTTCTCAGGATTGCCAAAAATCCCTGAGGACGATCTAATATTAGTAGGTTAGTTACAAAAGATCCTGTTTGAAAAGGTGGCTAGCTTTGTATATATTAAGGTGTTGGTGAGTAGCAAAAACTGAATTAGTGAGAATAATGATGGAGAGTAGAATATATTTGCAAACTTAGTAAAAGTCTCAGTTGTTAATAAGCACAACAAAAATGAAAATTCACAAAACCGGTCACAACATATGGATCAGAGATGTAGAACTTGTCAATAAACTGGTATGAGGAAACTAAGAATTTTTGAGAGAAAAATTATAAAGAAGTATCTACAGTCCTGTTTTCAGGAAAAGGTTTGGTTATAGTAACATTGAAATTGGAATATATACTGAATCGGGAAGACATTGTCAGTTTTAATAAAGCTCAAAGACTGCATTGGATTGAACAGGTCGAGAGAATGTATGCTAAAGGCACATTATAAGACCAGAATGGAAGGAAGATGGAGACAGGGAAATATATGGACAGAGGTAGAGATGGATTCCGTAGAATGAGAAGGAGTACCTGGAGATATGCTGTTAGAGATCAAAATTGATGGAAAGTTATTGTTGCATAGGCCAAGGCTCATCCTGAGCTGTAGTGTCGAATAAGTAAGTAACATAATATCCACCTGGGTTGCTGTGACATGAAGCAGACCTCCCATAACATAGAAGACATAATAAAGAATATTTGCTCCACCCATAATACATTCCCCAGTACTTTGGAGGTAAAGTGGAAAAGAGGACCAAGTGATTTTAACTTCCCATCCATAGTAAAGTTGATTTATTATGTATTGTATTCAACCTTGGTATAAACTTTATGATCAGATTTAGATTTTCATTCATGGCTGTAGGAAGTGTTTACTACATGTCACTTGTGTTTATTGCATTCTACCTTAAAATAGTTTCATTTATTTGCCAGCTTTACTTTCCTGATATTGAGCAGCTTTGATTCTCAGTTCATTAGAGAACGTTAACTTTTAAACAATCTTTTATCTTATATACAAATTATATAGATAGATAATGTCATTAGAATTTTTTTACCAGTTTAAGCAAAGCATATTTATTTAGTATTCATTAAGTTGGTTTCTTGGGCCTTTTAGGAAATGTTAAATCATATGGTAGATCAATAGGTCTTATCCAATAGGGTAACTTTGTTTAAAACATTTATTACACACGTTTTCGTAACCTCATAATTGAGGAGGTGCCAATCAAATGCACACATGTCCAAAAAAATAAAAATTTCAGCTAGCAGCTGTTTCATATTGTACATGATGGTTTCTATTGTATTGTTGAGTCAGTTTCGTTCTAAAAAAATCATGTCCCTTTCAAATTAAGTGTTGAAAATCAGAGTCCCAAATCAAAAAAGAACTTGTCCACAGGTGAGTTCTATCAGAAAACAACATGTCCGCTCAGCCAATAGCAGCGCTTTATTTGAGTCACGTGACTGTGTCTGCACTGATTGCTTGTAACGTTTCGAGGTTATGTTTGGCGAGTAAACATTGTTTGTATTGTGTGTGAAAGTTCAGTTTTGACAATGTTTAATGTTAAAGTTGATAATTAAATTTGTGTACAATGGATGAAGAAGGATTAGTAAGTGTAGGTGAAGCCAATCAAGGTTCACGCAAGAAGGAAAAGACTGTAAGTGCTAAACATTATTTAGCTAAGATCAAAAGATACAGTGCTCCAACTGGTTCGAGAGTTTTTCACCCTTGTAATCACATGAATAAGACTATGAAATGTAAAAAAGTACGACCTAGAGATGCTTTACATGTTCGAAATATTCTTTATAAGATTCCTGACAAAAATATTCAAGATACCACTATAGCTAGCTGGATTAGCCTAAGGAATGTGCAAAGACGGAGGCCTAGGCCTAGGCCTACATCAAAGCCTAAAAACTTTGGTGTACAATATTCTATAGTTTCAACTACTGGCAAAGTAATTTCTATTTGTAAGAAATTGTTTATGCATATTACCATGGTAAAAGGAACCAGGTTGAACAATATTGCCAAAAGAATTAAAGAGGGTGGTATTAGAAAGGATAATAGGGGTGGTGATAGGAAGAGCAAAAAGTCTGCAGCCAAGAAGGAATCAGTTCGGGAACAACCGAAAAAAATCGAAGAGGATTTATCTCCACCATGACTTGAATATAAAAAACTATGGGAAACATACAATGGTTCAGTAGGTGAAGATCTTAAAGTAAAAAAGACAATGTTTAGGAGAGTTTTTAATACTTTTAACATAGGTTTTAAGTCACCGGCCTCTGATGTATGTAGCACATGCAGTAAAATAGATACCCAGTTAAAAGTGGAGAAGGCCAAACATGATAAGGATGTTCAAGTAATCAGCCAACTTGTCATGGAAAAGAGAATACATAAACTGCGGGCTAAAGCCTTTTATGACCTTTTAAGGGAAAAAAAGGAAAATGAGATCACTTTATGCTTTGATCTGCAACAAGTTCAACCTTTACCCAAAACACAAATCCAAGAGGCATTTTACAGACGACAAATTAGTTTGTACTCTTTTTGTATTGTTGATTCCAGTGCTAAGAATCCGGTTTTTTACTCATGGACTGAAGAGCTGGCAGGAAGAGGATCAACTGAAATATCTTCTGCAATTCTACATTTCTTAACCACTTTTGATTTTGGCAACACAACACGGCTGAATTTGTTCTGTGATGGGTGCGGCGGCCAGAATAAGAACAATATTCTTATTCACACCTTAATGTACTATTTAGGAACTGCACAAAACAAAATTGAAGAGATTGTGATTACCTTTCCGGTCCGAGGACATAGCTTCCTACCAGCAGACAGGGTGTTTGGAAGGGTTGAAAAATTGTTGAGAAAGCACCCTACCTTAGTAACAAAAGAAGAATACCATAGCGTGTACTGTTGGTGAAGTGCGTATGCTCGGCACAGACTGGACTTTGTCTAATGCGAAAAGTTTGTCTGAACGTTTTAAAAATATTGACATGTTTTTTAGACAAAAAAAGGATATTCATCAAGAAAACTTACACCATGAATCAAAGAATGCGTGAAGTGCCAGTTGTTACAGTTAAAGCAGCTCAGAACTTTAGATTTGAAAGTGACTGTGAGACATACAAGAATCCACAGAAGAAAAAGTGGTCAAGTAGAAGAGCTTTTACAACAGACTTAGAGGTGCTTCCGCTAAGCAGACCGATCAAACCTGCAAAAAAGAAGGATGTCGAGGCGTTGCTGGTTATCATGTATGGCGAGAACTGGCAAGACAATGAGTTGTTATCATGGTACAATACCATCATCAATAATCAAGATTTACCAGTTGAAAGTAATGATGAACATGACTGTGACTGTTTAGAACCTGATGTTGGACTCCACATTTAAATAAAATGTCCCAAAGACACTGGCATTACCTTTTTTTTGATCAATTTCATCAACATGCTTATTTTGCTGTTGCTTTTAGTAGGCTAATAAAATATTATAACATTGAACTTTTTGTAATTATTTTAAACACACTAGGCCTATCTGAAGCTTGTTTGTTTTCAATTCAATCAAAAACAAACATGTCCATTTGTAGTTCAATCAAAAAACAACATGTCCATTAAATCCAATCAAATAAGAACATGTCCAAATTTTAAAACGTAATTACGGGTCTATTAGCCAAAATTTATCAAAAAATCTGTATGTAGTTATATATTTAGAGTTATTCAAACCTGTATTAACAAATAAAAACTTATTTAAACCAAAAGTTATTTTACAAACAGTTTTTGGCGATTTCCCAACATTTGCTCAAAGTGGACATGAGTGAATTTGATTGGCACCTCCTCAATTGTGTATACCACTACTTTTTTAATGTCGGCTAGGCCCTATTGGGCTTTGTAGATGTGTATATTAATTTAAAAGTCTCCAATTGAGTCAGAGTCTAGGTCCTAGTGGCAGTCAAAGGTGTATGCTTGTGTTGGTGACTCGGCACTGCCAGAGCTTATATCTGTACGAATATCATATTTTATTTTTAGGTGAGAGTTCAAAATTTCATTTTTAACAATAACTTTGCTATTTGTAATCATAGAGTGTTGGTATTATTACATGCAGCATTGAAATCTGCAAATTTTTATCTAATTTAGTATATTTGTTTTCTTGTTTTTAAAGATGATAAAGCTCTTGGTCATCATATAGAAGAAAGAAAACAACGTAAATTAAAGACACAGATTTTTCATAATTAAAATGGGGTTTTATATAGTTCCCTGTATGAAATTTCACGTTCCTATCTTAAATTTGTGGTCGCTATTGTGCTAAAGTACAGATAATAATGCCAATGAACGAAAGGAATGTCATAAATTACTTTTCGGTTTCCTAAGACTATGAAACATGAAATTTAGTAAAAAAAAGGGAGCTAAAAAATTCTTTATGGTTACCTAACTTTACCCTATAGTTTGTATACAATGAAAATCAACAAACTTATTTTATATAAACATATGTAGAAAATATAAGTTAGTTACAGAACAAGTATTATTTTGTACATATAATAAAATTTACGTAGAAAAAACTAAACAGAAGAATTTTTGGAACAGAGCGAATGAAGTAAACAAAGATTCCCTGGCATAGAGTTGAAATAGAAATGTAGCAAATGCTGTTGTCAAAAACTATTTCACCAATTATAATGATTTTTTGTACACAATAAAAAACTTAATGTGTGGTTGTGACAAAGGCTGATTTTAAACTTTAAACTGGAGAAAAAAGTTGTGATCATCCAGTGTCTGAGACCACGGTGCAACTAAAGGTAACTGAAACCATCGGTCTGTGAAAATAGTATGATTTTATAGATTAATTAACTGATGTCGAACATTTCAGGGAATGTACCAGGGAGAAAAGCAACTTAGACCCGTAACTCTAATACATAAAGTTTATCTTCAGATACGAGTAGTTTGGCTAGTGTTTTACAATGTAAATTCAAGATATTGTAAACTCTCTCTCTCAATACGTCTTTATGAATCGGTTGACAAGTTTGTTAAATAAAAAATCTGTCACTGTATTAAAACATTTAAATATATTTTTAAGTTTTGTTGAAACCATAAAGTTATCACAACAGTGGCCATTTGTCAGTTGCCATCAAACTGTCCAACCATTGAAATTTGGCATGCTTGTCCAACAAATTGGTCCACTCACAGTAAATGTAAACAGTGCAAAACAAAACATTCTCACACCAAATTGTAAACCTAATACAAAGTAATAAATATTGGTTGATCTCTCTAAACATTTCATGTCCCCTCAGGAGCTCACTTCTAGTAATTATAGGCATAGCAATCCCGAGGGTACTAGCTGGATCTACACCTTATTCCACGTAATCTTGGGTTAGATCCCTCTCTTTAATCTTTCCTATCAGGTCTCACTTGACCAACTATTGTTCTTTTCTGACCTTCATACAAATATATTGAAGTATTCAACGACTAGGGATCTTTATTTTATGCACTTTTCTTCCTTTTTTAAGGTGATGATGACAAGAAGTTTTTTGCCTTTAAATAAAAATTAAATAAATAATTTTTTAAAAAAATGTTCCTGAGTTATCTATTGAACACCACGTTAACAATAACGGTGTTTGTGTTTCATTTAAGTTACCTCCCTACATTAGTTATATTTTTCGTATCGCCTTTGTTAAGTACTAACGAGATACACTACAGTTATTGAGTTGAATGGTGAGTACTGGATCAAGAAGAGCTCTTGTGTGTTATAGTAAATTATCTAGAATTAGATTTTTAGTTATATTTTGGCTGTTTATCAACATAACAATAAAAATAGAGATTCTTCTTGTTCAGCATTAAAAGTGTTAATCATTTATGTCTTGTCATATTTTGTTTGAGATATTTGGCATACAAGATGTTTAATGAACACCATTTTGAACTGGTTTTAGTGAAACATGGTAAGTATTTTGTAGTACAATTCAAACAATTAACTTAATTAATTTTTAAAATAGTTTAAATATCCCAATTCATTCTGAAGATATATCTTGTTTTTGAAAAAAGACAGATAAGTGGAAAACAAAGCATTTTTGGATACATGTTTTTAGAAACTTTTCATTTTGTTGTCCAGAATCGCTTCCTAAAGTTTTGATTGTGAGCCTGTAAGTGTTAAACTAAAAAATGAGTTTATTTTTTGTTTAACTATTAGCACTTAAGTGACTCAATATATTTAAAGATTGTTTCTTGTTGGATGTAAATATCGAAGCAATATATCTATTTTATTAGGAACTAAATTATTCAAGATTATTCTATAATAATCCTGAAGTAACAACATGTTTTGTTTTCATTAATAAGGACTAGAAGCTAAGTTAAGCTTTACTGCAACATCTTCGTCGTCGAGTATTTACAATGTATAATGGCATGTGTGACTTCATGCCAAGTGTAAACAGGAAGTCGTACATTAGTCTATCTTTTACTTGGACTGCTAGGAAAGTTTGTGCAACTTAATAACGTTCACAATTAATTGCAATCTGTGTAATAAAATATTTAGTTGTTTAATTACCATACAATCCAATATTATAATTTAATCTGTAGCTTAAACTGTATGGAAAAACATTACAGTTAAAGTTAGTATTTCATTTTTGTACTTACTGCTCACAGTCCGTTTTTCTTTCTTTTATTTTTTATTGGTTACGTTGTTTCGCCTATTATTGTTCAGGCATTATCAAACCTAGATTTTTACTGGAATTTTTGCATTCGTTGATGTGCAATACAACCAGTCTAGTGAGGCAATCAATAATCATTAGTATTTCAATTTCAGTAAAGCAGCCTGTTTTTAAGGTGGCCTACAAAACAATAGTTACAATATGGGACTCAAGCTCAGGTTAGAGTTAAACAGTTTTCACCCTTTTTTCCTTAAGCAAAATGTTTTCATTTCCCAGTAATGAAAAGACAACAAAGTACAATTTATATATTTTTTGAAGTGTTTAAAGAAGAGCAGTGGTTAGAAAAAAAAAGATTTATTAATGGGATAAGATCAGGAACACAAGTTTTGATCATGTAAATAGATCTAGATTTCTTAATATTTACAGTAAATTAAATTTTTCCTTATGACAGGCGGCTTACGTATACAACAAATATAAAAGGAGTGTGATTAGCACAATATTTTAATCAAGATATGTTATGTTACTACTTAAAGGAAAAAAATTAAAATATAATATTCTTTGTGTAATTAATTCTCTGGATGAGGTCAACATTGTACGCTTTTTGGATAAATTAGGTGAAATTAGAAAAGCACATTTTTGAGGAAAAACAAATAACAATTACTGCATTAAACGGGTAAAATATGGTAAAATATGTGCAGTGAGCTTTGAAAGTCTTCAGCAAGTTCAGACAAATTTTTTTCATGATATTCGAAATTGTTGGATACTTTCTAGACAACCTCATATATGTAAGCAAGGAAAGTCGATCCTTCTTCCATTACTGTTTATTTGAACAAACATATTTTTATCCTTAGAAATCTAAAAAACCTTCATACAAGTTCCTCCTTTCAATTCATTTAAAATAGTCAAATTTATTAAATTCAACATATGCTTAAATGTTTTCTTCCCAAAAATATGCTTTGCCAATTTTACAATATCTCCTTGATCATGGCCTTCAAAATAACTCATCGATAGTTATTACAGTTTTATGTTCTGCAATTAATTAGCAAAAGTGGATGAGTGAATAACTTTATTATTTAGATATTTCAGTTATGTAAAACTTCTAAACAAGACATGAATGGCTGATGCAATATGAGTAGGCGTCTATTTGTAACCAAGAAGAGATGCGGAGTCAAGGCTTCACGTGATTTGGCAACGATTCTATTGGCTGTTTTGTGTATAGTCCACATTCCATTGTTCTTTATGCAATTTATTACAATATTACAATATCAAATAATTTATTTTGACCTAAATTTAGAGAGCGTTTAATGAGTTAAAACTTTTAAACTCTATGATCAGTTTTTGAGTAACAATCCAGTAGCCTAAGATGTATACTGAGTGTTGAAAAAGTATATAAACGGCTTATTTCCAGTTTCAGTAAATATAGAAACATGAAACGAATGGGACTTTGTAGAAATTGATATCCTGTATAGAGTGAGTCAAAAATCAGGTGCCACATACAGAATGGTTCGAAATTCATAAAATGTGATTTTTTTCTTATGGAACTATACTCATATTTTTATGTTTTCTTAAAATAGAGCAAAAATAAATTAAATATTGTTTTTTAAAGTTTTAATGAGAAATGGTTTGGGTCTGATTACAAGGAAAAGATCAAAATTGTAAAAAGGTTCAAATTCAGCATATTTGAACCCCAAAAATTGGAAAATGTACTAATTTTGATTGAAACAGAGTTTTCAGAGGGGAATGTTTTAATTTTAGCTCATTTGTTATGTAGTGGCACTTGGAGGGAGGGGGTCTGGCTTGGAGTGGGGAGGTTGTTTGTAATACACTGTCTAGAAACGCACTGACGAAAGGACAGCTGATCACTAAAACTCACTGGCTTCCCCCACCACTAAAAAGTGATGGGAACCTGTTTGCTCGATGAAGGTCAAGCGCCACTACATACCAAATGACCTCTACTTATTAATTATGAATGTTTACATTGTCACAGGTAGAGTGAGCTAGGTTCTTCAGACTGTTATCAGTAGAGGTATAGTGGTTATCAAAAAGCATTAGTTCATATTGAGTTTTTTTCCTAAAATAGGCTGAATTTGAATCTTTTTAATTTTTTTTGGGTGTTCAATATTGTCCCTGTAATCACACCCAATCATAATGGTGTTTTCTCATTAAAATTTTAAACATTAAAACTCATGTCATAATGATCCCTAGTCCTCCAATAGTGTCAGGATCGGAAAGGAACAAGAGTTTGTCATGAAAAACCTGATAGAACAAATGAAAGAGAGTGATCTAACCTAAGACTACATGAAAAAAGGTGTAGATTCAGCTAGGATCCCTTCGACATTCCACACCTGTACTCACTAAGTGAGTCCCTAAGGGTTCCTATGCTTTCGTGATATTATCCAGTGAACTACCATCCTCAATACCTAAACATAATTCTTAGTAAGACCAATTTGTATCAATTCTGCATAGATTTCTCTAGCAAAGAATTGGCTGAATCCTGGTTAAATGACTCCAAATTCTTAGCGAAAATCTTGGTGATGGATTTCCCCCAGCCGTAGATGTTAAGAAAACTGTACCCAGAACGATTACAAACTTTCTAAGAAGCTTTAGTCTAGGCTGGGTATTAGTAAGATAGTCGCAGAAGATAGGAATGCCTCAATGTCTTGTATAACTTAACTAGTGTCTGTTCATCTATTTATTTGTCTTTTCGGTGGAAACTGCAGACAAACTGTTCAGGGTATAAACTTGAAATTTGGCATTCATGTACAACGTTTTGGCTCAGAAGAAGAGCAGTAAGTAATTTTAATGTTTGCACATTCCAGCTATAAATGGCAGTACTTATAATACTTGCAGGAGTTTTTTCTACTAATGGGAAATAAGCTTGGTTATGTATTAAGTGCAAAATATATTTGTATCTACATAAATGACGTAAAAGAATCCATAAATGAAGATGTACTTATTGGAGAAGGTGTTGGAGTTTAAATTTTAGCTTATGCTGATGATATAGTACTTTTGGCATTGGAACCAGACATCCTTCGACAAATGATTAATGATTTTAGGAGATATTGTGATGTTTGGAATTTAGAAACTATGTGAGACATCTAGAGTTTAAAAATGGAGGTATATCATTTAAAATAGAAAATTGGGAATGAGAAGATAGAAATATTCATGTTTTTAGTGAATACAAATATTTAGGAATAATGTGGACATAGTGGCACAACTATGAAAAACATGTATAATGTATATAACACAAAGCTAAACAAGCCTTAAATATTAGTACTTGACAAAATTATTTGTCAAATGATAATGTAACATTTTTATCAAAGCAAAGTGTCAGAAGTTTGTTCAAAAAGTAAGCTACTTGAATTTTTCTTGCTGAAACAATCATGGGAGATGTTCTTGCTGAAGAGATGGAGAGTACCTGCAAGTACATGTGTGAGAGTATCAGTCGCATTCAGTCCTCAGTGCCTTTTGGATTTTATTTTTCTCAAAATGACAGAATCATGTCTAGTAACATTATTTCACTGTTGTGGAAACTATTTGGAAGATTCTGCAGATTTTCAGCAATGATATGTTGGCAACACACAAATTTAAAAGCGATACAGCTGTTTTAAAGACGGCTGCATATCGTGTGAGAGTGACTTATGTTTTGGTAGACCCTTAACAAGCCGAAATTATGTCATTGACTTTTTGGTCAAGGTGGAGCATTGTATCACCGTTCGAGAATACATGAACATGGAAGATAGCACTTCTTTTTTAATTGTTTGGGACTGTCCCTTTAGCACTTCAGCCTCAAGGGTTTATTCCATTCCTAAATGAGTAATAGATGGTTTGATATTCTTAAATATCCTCAGAAATATTTTAATAAACTAGAGGATAAGCAATGGTTAGCTTCATTCCATTTTAAATGAGGATTTAACCTTGTAGAGTGTACGTGAAAATGCATGCCAAAGCTGCACAATAGAGCAGAGGCAACTACAGCTGGAAGTGTTGTAGGATATGCTGAACTCACAGTGAAGACAGTCGATGTCTCTTGAGGCCTAAAAAAGCATGGCGGAGGAGGATCCCAAAGTGATGTTGACCGTTATCTTTAACTCCCATGGGGTAGTACTTTATGAATATCCACCTTAACACAATAATAATACCAGTGAGTGGCTTAATAATACCTGTAGGGTCTCTGTAATACCATGTGGTACAAGAGACCTACGTGATATGTGCACACGTGAACTTGTAGTTGCCTTATAACAATGTGCCTTCTCATTCTGAGCATCTGATTTAGAGTTTCTGAACCAAACACGGTATGGCTGTGATTTGTGAGGCTCTGTATTTTACTGCCATAGATACATGTGAGTTTTTTCTGTCCTACGAACTGAAAATATTGAAAATGCCTCCTAATTTCATAGAAAAAGAAAATTTTATCAGCAGGAAAAAATTATCACATACACAGAACCCTCCACAACCACTGATCGAAAAGCATTTTGCAACTTATTGTTAAAAGTAGATTCTTCCCAACATTTTGTATTTATATTTTGCAACAATACCTACTCCTCTTTGTAACTTTTTTTACTTTGGTTGATTGTTAAACATGTCTTGGTAAACAGTAATAGGAACCACTTTTGGCCTGAATTTGTGTAATCATACTATCAACTTTATTGTTGGTTTTTGCTATTTAATAGCTGAGATGGAGAACATGGTAAGCCAGCTACTCGTTAACTCCTGCAATTAATTAAAAACATATCTAGATTTCGATGATTTTCTTTGAGTTTTGTGACGTTATTTTGATTATAATGACTAATTTTTCAGTTAAGTGATTTCCTTTTAGATTATTTGAGGTCTGTATTTTAAAATTCCAATCCATTGTGAAACTTTTCAATTCCATACTGTTGAAAGGCATGTTGCCAACAACCGTAACGACAGGAATTCTACTTCTACTAAAACATTCTTTAATAGTTATTAATTTTAGTTTTTAAATTCCATTGTTTGCTTTACATCATAGTTTGTTAATAATAATAATAATAATAATAAAATCTGATTTTGTCGTGTTTAGTAGTATAAAACAAGTAATAATTAATTGTACTACAAACTTTACTATGTGAATTAACAGCTTTAATTGGTAGAATGCAATAACAATATAATCAATAAAGACTAATATCATAATATAATTTTAGATAACAAATTTATAAACATATTATTCTTGTAACAATTCATTTTTGTTCTGAAGAAGAGGTCATGGAACTGGTGTACAATTGGGGATGCACCAGACCCAAAGTTTCTTTCAGGAAGATTTCAAAAGCATGTTAAAAACATACTAAGTATATATAAGTAGGAGGGGATTACATTAAAAAATAAGCATATTTAATAATTCATGTAAGTGCAAGTAATATGTGGTGGTAAATTCCAAACTAATAGCATAAAACATTCTGCAAAATTAGGTATTGATATCTCAATCGGTTTTGGAGTTGTAAATTGACATATAAGAAAGACAAACAGACAGAAAATTAACCATATCTTTACAGCGAATTATTTCTTTACTTTGATACCCACAATCACTTCTCAAAGTTATGCACCCTACTTACTGAACACACTGTATACAATGGGCCAGAAATGGTGCCAAATTCCTCCTATGGATAGGATTAATGGACTAATGGTCTTGATTGTTAATGCGCCCATCAGGAAGATCGCAATAGAGTTTCCTAAATGTTTTTCACTGATACCAAAATGTTCCACTATTTTTCCAAAACGAATGTATACGAACTTCACGTGTCAAAAATATCGTTTTGCATGAATTAATATTGAATGTGACTGTGGTAGAATGTGTGGGATTTCAATGAAAGCGTCAAACAGTATGCCAAAGTTTGAAAATAGCCATGCCTCAAACATTGGCCAGTTGTCTATCCTTTTGGCAAAGTATCAAAGTTTTATCTGTTTTCATTTCTTTATACCTAGGCTAACTAAAATATTATGTTAACACTTGGCATTGAAAATATTTTATATAACAAAATAATCAAGGAATAACCCTTGTGTTAGAGATTTGACCTTAAAGAGTTACATAAATCATAATTATCACCATACACCGTACCTTATCTTATTTAAATAGGCTAGGATATAGTTTTAAACCATACTTTTAACTTTAGATATCTGTTTACATATTAAAAAAACATTGTAGTAAAAATCCAAGTTTGTTTTTTCTTGGTGTTTAAAGGTGAAAACCTCTCATTCATCTATCACCTTTTTAAAAATGAAAAAAAAAAAAAAGAAAAGAAAGAAAAAAAAATCATTATATAAAGACTTCTGGCCCTGTAATAGCACCAGGGTTAGAAGAAAACAAGAGAGACCTGATAAAGATGAAAGAGAGGGATCTAATCCATGACTACATGTAGATTCAGCTAGGTTTTATTTGGGTTTGCGACACCCATATTCACTATAAGTGAGCCCCTAAGGGTCAAATCCTAAATTAAACTGGTGTTTTTAATTATAAAGAAATCATTTAATATGAGTTAGTTACACTCCTAAACCAAGACATTTTTGTCATAGATTGTGTAAGAGTTGCATAGTTGCTGCATATATCAAAATTAGCTCTGGAATATTTAAGGTACAAACCTTAAACGTTACCGGACCTGTACTAGACGAATACTTCTCAAGTTGTATTATGGGTTTATTTAGTATCGATCCAAATCTAAAATACAGAGTGATCATATGTGTGTGGTTACTCTTCAAATCAAGAAATGCAAAGTATTTAGACTTACAAAAAAAAAAAAAAAAAAAGTTAGGATTATTGCGAGTTTAGAAAGAATAGAATGATGGAGGAAAGTATTCAAAGATTTAGAAATATTAATTTTCCGAAGTCTGTATATTTTGAAGACAGTTATATATAATTAGATATAATGTAAACCAATTTATAACAAAGATTGTCTTGATTTTAACACCAGAAGAGTAAACTTTTTATGGTATCAGATTCGTAGGCTAAATGTTGACAGAGAGCTTCCATTAAAGGTGTAAATATAATATAAAAAAATAAAAGGGGTTAAAAAATAATATTGATCTGATTAATCTTAAAATTGACACTTTTTTGCATTAAATATTTATTTAAAAAAATTGCTCAGCTTATGGGAGCCAGATGGAATTAGCTCATCAATTTTGAAAAATACAAACTTACTTTAAATTGAAATAATCTCAGGGTCGTGATTTCTTTTAAAAGTGTACTAACAGTGGTGGTCTGGTAAATAAAAATCCTTGTTTTTTCTGCTGAAACTAAACATGGTAATTTATTAACATTATTCACACACATATAATTCATGGTACAATCTTTAGTATATTATTTGAAATTATTTATATCATAAAGTTAAAATTGTCCTGTCTTGAAGAGACCAAAATTCTTTTTAACGACTCTACTTTAATCAGTTGCAACTTTTAATAATTATATTAGTTATGAGCTTCTTTATTCTCATATATTAAATTTTTTATTATTTTTCATTTATACGTTAGATTAAATTCCTTTTTAAAATTACTGCTTACTTTACAACTATTTATTTAAACAAATTTTAACATATTTTTTATTATTGGTCCTTTTGTATACAAAATTTAAATAAATTGTCTATCATTTTTTGTTACCACATATAGCCATTTCCTTGGTGAGCGTCCTTTGTGGTGAGCAGCCCTCGTTCCTGAAGTGCAGGTTCATTTGCAGACATAATTAGCCCGCTGACGATCTGAAATTGTCTTTTCAAATTCACAGTACTATCCAAAATGTTCATCACGTTCTTACACACTCCACAGTCAATCAATTTCAAACTGTCCCTTCTATTTACTTTATTACCAACTTAAACATTTCCCTAAGACTTTTAAAACACATGTTACCAACTCAGATGTCTCTAACTAACTTTTACTAAAATATTTGAAATGTTTTCTACATGAAATTACGTCTGATCAAGTCAGACGCCGCCTTAAGACTGTCCGCTTCACTAGATACCACAATTAAGCGTCCTTTTCAGATGTACAAAATCAGCAAAATCCCCAAATGTTCACATAAGTTGCACCACAGACACTACTCAAATCATTTATATGACAACAGGTTCTGTCCGTTATCACAACACAATATATCACTTAAAAATGTATTACAACCTACAACTAACATTTTATACCTCAAATTAATAATTTGGAAATCTATATTAAAATTTTTTATCACCCTTGTTTTAATATTTATTTTCAGTCATTCTTTTGACTCACGTGGTCTTCCCTATAGACCAGTTATTAATCTCCCGGTTTATTATCATTTAAAAAATCTTAAACAACCATTTCTTTAGTATCCAAATTAAGGTTAAAATTTAAGGATTACAAAGGGTGGTGTAGTATTTATTAACAAACTCCCAGGCTGCACAAGACTTTGAAGTACATTTTAAAAAATTTAAAAACCGGCTAAGACAACTTTTATTGTTGAAGTCCTACTCGACGAGTGAGTTCAGTAGCAAAAATTAAAAAATGTTCTTTCACTCACCCAGTGCAGTTTATTTTTTAAATAGACAAACATTTAAAAACTGGTTTTAATGCTGTATTTGGTATTACAGTTGTTTAGATTCATTTTTTATTAAAATTAATTTATTATTATTTGTTATTTTTACTGTATGTTTTGTAATGCGTTTAATTTCTGAGGACTATCTTATTGTATTATTATTCATGTATATTTGATCAAGATTAAAATGTGACTATGGCCTTAAATTTGTTGTTTATGTAAGGCTGAAATAAATTAATTGAAAAGTAGGTATTTTTCTTCAGTAGCTCACTCATAATAAGTATCAAACTGACAAACCTGAGAGATCAAGCTGTATCTACAACTTTCTTCATGTAGTATTGTGTTAAATCCCTCTCTTTCCACTTTCAGGTCTGTTCTCTTCTGATACTGATGCTATTTGAGTATTTGAGGGCTAGGGAGGGGGTCTTTATACTCTTTTTTTATAAAGTAATGACCAAGGTTTCCCCCCCCCCCTTTAAATAAAAAGAAAGATTTAAATAACACTTTTTATAAAATTGATTTTTTTAAATTTTTCTTCATTAATTTAAAATTTGAGATTAGCTGCCATAAAGCCAAAATTCCGATTTTTTTTTCTAAACTAGCTTAAACAATTTTCATCAATTTTTTTAAAAAGAAGAAAAAAAATTTGTTCTCTTATTTGATTTTGTTCTCTTTCTATTCAGACAAAATCTATTAGTTGCCATCTTACCAAAAATGCTGTTTTATAAATTAAAAATACATTCATGTAGCTATTAGAGAAAAGACAATTCTCAAATCAGTCCCATTTTTAAATTTAAAAAAAAAAAAAAAAAAAAAAAAAAAAATGAGAGTGTACTAAATCGCAAGAAAATTATGGTTTAGAAATAATTAACAAAAAATAAAATAACCGTCATTAATCATATTCTTTTGAATCATTTACAATTTACATTTTGGTTGAGTTTATGGCATGAACAAAGCACGCTAATTAATACCTTATCATTCAAAAAATTTAATATTAAAAAAATTGATTAGTGTGGACCCTAAAAAATAGAGTTTTATGTGTCATTTAGAAGCCGAAGAGATATAAAACTTAAAACACAAAAAAATCCTGAAATTTTCAGTATTTTTAATTTAATGTGTAAATTGACCATCATATTTAAAATTTCTACAATATAATCTACAATATATACACTATTTCTATCCTTCCAATACCATAACTCGATTAAAATAATTTGTTATTTTTAGTTTTTAAATGTTTTATGTTTTTCATTCAAGAAATTTATAAAGTTTGTCTTTAGTCCCTCTGTTACAGCGGTTAAGAAAAACCTTGTTAGCAAAATAAGGCCTATATTATAAATAAAAGACATTCATATTAACCCTTTCTAAGCTAGAGGTACGAATTTGTACCAGTTTATATTTTCTCTATTACATTATAACCAGACACTCTAAATGGTTCTAATAAGCTGCTGGTACAAATTAGTACTATGAATAATGGATACAAGTTGGTAGAAAGAGTAGTTTCATGTTTTTGGTGTAGATTGCAGCACTTCTTCAATGTGTTGTCAGGAATTTCCATTACAAAGTGTATGACATTATATATATTCAAATAAAACCCATCTGGAAGGTAATAATAATACTATATTTTGTTTTTAGTTAGATTATACATTCAATAACATATTAAAATTGTTTTTTTATTGTTACCATTGATTAGTTATTTATTACAACTCATTAATCATCTGGTACAAATTTGTGCCATCAGCTGTGTAGGCATACCAAACAATTTGTGAAACATATGATCAGTATAACCTACAATTTTCAGTTGATTTCCAATCCATGTGCTTCTAAGTTGTGATGATTGTGTTATGTACTGTTTTATGAATTCAATAATTATTATTTGTAAATAGTAGTGAAAAACATGAGTAATAACGTGAAATTATTAGATGAAAAAAATATTATAGACATTTTGTTTGAAGATATACCTGATCTTGATCAGTGCTCTGAATTAGATGAGAGTGATTGTGAAAATGAAACTAGTGGTACTTCAAATAATTTTGATTCAGTTTTCCAAAGTATTTTAAAAAGAAACCTTGATGTATCCAATGCTGATGTTGATATAACTGAAGAAAAACAGGAATTACTAATAATAGAAGAAGAATCATTTGGCCTACCGGGAACTTCAAAAGATGTTCACAAACCTTCTAAAAAAAAGGTTAAATGTAGTCATACTAAAATTAAAAACAAAGTTAAGAGATCTTCAATTTTAGAAACTAGGCCTACTACTTCAAAAGTCAGTACAATCGACAGAAAGTGGAAGAAACGTGAACAAGAAATTAACAATTCTGAATATGAAATAAATGAAGGTAGGCTATGACTTATAATTTATTTTTCACTATTATTTGCAATAACCAAAATAATTTTAAATTGATGAGTTACCAATTATTTACTAATAGGCCACCTAAAGTTACACTTATACTTATAAATATAATATACATAGCGAGTAGTAGGCTTCTTTGAAATAAGCGACAAGACAGGCTTTGTTATTTGATGTGTACTAAAATTATTGTAATATTTCAATTACGACCCATCACTGATAGTTTTCGTTATTTTTTCTAGGTGTTATTCCTGGCATATTTGATTCTTGTGACACTGCATTAGATGTATTTAATATTTTTATGGAATTAGTCTGGGACCAAATAATTTATCAGACCAATTTGTATGCAGTACAAACTGAAAAAAGAAATTGGACTCCATTGAAAAAAGAAGAATTACAGGCTTTTCTAGGAATTAATTTTTTCATGGGATACCACCGTTTGCCTTCAATTGATAATTATTGGGAAGGTGCAAGGGATTTTGACACTTCTGTTGTTTCAAATTGCATGTCGAGAACTAGATTTAAATCTATTCTTTCATCATTACATATCAATGACAATTTAGCTATACCAAATAATTGTAATGATAAACTTTATAAACTGCGGCCGGTAATTGAACACATTAATAAACAATTTGCATGTCTATATAAAGGTACACGAGAGGTTAGTGTCGATGAATCTGTTATAAAATTCAAGGGACGTAGTACCCTTAAACAATATAATCCATTAAAACCAATAAAACGTGGGTATAAACTTTGGTGTGTTTGCGACCAACGTGGTTATACTATGCAGTTCGATGTCTACCAAGGTAAAAATGAAGAACTTGAAAAACAATATGCAGATTTTGGTCTTGGAGAGCGTGTTGTTCTAAAATTAACTCAACCTTTTTGGGGTACAAACCGGAAAGTTTTTTTTGACAACTTCTTTACTTCGTTACCATTATTAGAAAAGTTACAAGCAAATCAAACCTTGGCCTGTGGAACTATTCGGATGAATCGGAAAGGACTGCCTTCTAATATGAAGTCTGATAAGGAACTCAAAAGGGGTGATTTTGATTATAGGTTCTCTGTACTTAACATTGGATACTGGAAGTGGTTTGACAATAAAGTTGTTCACTTTGCATCAAACTTTCATGGATCAGAAAAAGTGTCTGTGAAGAGAACAAATAAAGATGGAACTAGGTCTGATGTGCCTTGCCCAATTGTTGTAAAGGATTACAACAAATATATGGGGGGTGTAGACCATGCAGATAGGCTCCGTGCTTTATACTGTGTGAACAGAAAGTCCAGAAAATGGTGGCACCGATTATTCTTTGGTATTATGGACATTACGTCTGTTAATGCTTATGTCGTGTATAACACGTTAGGTTTAGATGATTCAGAAAAAGGAGTTAGTTTACTAGATTTTCGTCGATCTTTAGCCATGGGATTAATGACTTGTGTTGCGCCACAAACAAAAAAAATACCTAGACCATTTCCTTGTGTGCGAAAAAGAGGCATATCTATTCCAAAGGACATTCGTAAAACCAACTTGGGCATTCATTGGCCAAAGTTTACCGAGCGCAGAGGCCGTTGTGAATTTTGTTCTGCTCTGTTTGGAATACAGTCCAAACCAAACATTATTTGTTCACACTGCAATGTATATTTATGTTTAAATTCAAAAAAAAATTGTTTTGTTGACTATCATGAAGTTTCTATTTAATTTTCTCAAACCAAGAAGAACTGTAATTTATTAAGATTAACAAAAAAAAAAAATTTGAAATGTTTTGTCATACCTTTGTATTTTAGCAATAAAACACTTTTCTTCTTTTTTTAATAAAATTGTGATGTTAACATGTATTTTTGATTTTGCCTTAACACACATAGGGAAAAATGAGATAGATATTTATTTTTCCATTTATGAAAATGGTGATATTACAAAATGCCTGAAACAGCTGACGGTACAAATTTGTACCACTTAAATTTATGTATGAAGTATATCAACCAAAAATTTAAAAAAATAATGCAATAATTTTAATAAAAATAATAAAATAAAAAACATTTTAAAAAATTAAAATTTTTTATTTTTTCTTAGCTTGGCTTAGAAAGGGTTAAGTTGAATATTCATTCTGTTTTAGAAAAAGATTTAACTTCTTAATTTGTTATTTCGCTAATGTAAAGCTAAGCTATGTCATTGAACAACATAAGTAATTTATTGTGATTTTTCCCTGGGTTGTGGTGGGGGGAATAAACAGGTAATTTTACAAGGGACCAGTATGGGCTAAATAAGCCCCTAAACAGGTATTGACAAAAACTTAAGATCAAAATATTTGGAGTTATATAATCTTAAAAATAAGACATCACCTGGCCCTCAAAATATACTCTTTAGATATCAAAAATTTAAAAAGTATATTTTTACAAGATTCATATTATTCAAATTCGAGGAGTTAAAATTTATTTCATATTCCTAGCTCAAGCTGTTTAGCTACAATACTGTAAAGGTGTTCTGTAACACCCTGTTTATAAATAATATAATTCTAATGGAACAAAATTTTCAATCAACTGCCAGGTAGTTGTAAGGACATTGAGGTAGAGGAATACTGTGAGATACCCCTGTTTATTCTTCTGTATAAGAATATACAGACTCAAGTGAGTTAAATCAACTGGAAGGGACATGTCGTCTCTCAAATGACTTTCACTAAACTCAGAGTTAAGACATTTTATACGCATAAAACTGCACAAAGAATGTCAGTGTCGGCCTGCGCTGCTAGACTATTTCAATATTTTCTCGTCCCAAAATAACTTAGCATAGTCTCATTAATATTTCACCAACACACTACGCATTACCTTCGAAGCTGCAGACAAATTTGTTGCAATATTTTAAATCGTTTTGTGATAGATGTGTTATCTTAATTATTTTACCTAACATTATCTGGACGTTGAACTTCACTTGGATTAAATAGCGAGTACAAATTTAACGACTCACTTGGATTAAATAGCGAGTACAAAGTTAACGACTCAAAACAAGGTGGTGTAAAATTAAACTTCACGTAATACATAAATGTAACACAAACATTATTAAACAAATACAAAGTATATTCATAAATGTTAATCTAAACCTATAACTTTTAAAGACATGACACTGGCACATTGAGGGCGAAATTGCTTGTTGCAAGAAAATATTAGTAGTGGAGAGCACCCAAGAGTAATAATAATAAATGCTTTCAATTATTACTTTAACTTTTGAGGTTATGTTTATATAACTACATAAAACAGATGCATAGGTTTTCTCTTTTATATCAGCCAGTTAGTTAAATACCTTTAGAAATAAAACTAAAAGTGAAATTAAGACATTGTTATTAAATCTATATAAGCGGTGTTTGATTAGCGGCTTTGAATGGTTTTTCTTACCAAAATGTGAATAATTTTTTCAATACTCAATTTTCAGCTCGATAGGCTTAGTCGAACAGTTTTCCAACTTCTTTAAGCTTTCCATAAAACACAATTCTTGAACTCTGCAAAATAGGTGTTTGTTTCAGCAGTAACATCTTTCTTTAATGCAAACCTTTTTCCACCAAACCATTTATTCTTCATGTTTGTAAATAAAAAGAATTCATCAGGTCACATGGGGTCAGATCTGGAGTATAGGGTGGATGAGGAAATGCGTTCTTAGTGTAATTTCAACAATTTTCATCATAACAATTTCAAACATATGAACTGCTGAATTATTGTGATGGAAGAGATTTTTTTTTTCCTTCACCAAGTAGGGTCAATTTTTCCTTAATTTACAGTGAAATTGATCCAATAAAGAGACATAATACTGATCTGTGGTTGTTTTTCTGTTTTCTAAATAGTTGATTTATGTTGTATATAAATCCCCAAAAAACTATGTTCATAACCTCTTCGACTAATGGAACATTACCCATGATCTTCTTCAGAGCATGTTTGCCAGGAAAATCCACTATTTTTACTGCTCTTTCATTTATGGATTGTGAAGGTGTTGATCCATATATTTAATCAACGGATACATAACGCCTCAAAACTCACTTGGGTTGCTTTTGAATATCTTCAAAAACTACTTTGAAATAGTCATGCAGTTCATTTTTTGTGAACTGTGAGCAAAAGCAACACCTATCTTGCCAATACCAATAGTGTTCTCATACACATATTTGTTCATCTCTGATGTTTACAAACTTAACTATGTTATACATTAGGTTTTACTATTTCTTGAATAAGATTAAATAAAAGGTCATAAGGTTTTAAAGTATTGACCTTTTGAAACACTTTTTCATTAGTCTCTTCTTGTTTAAGAACTTTATAAGCCACTAATAGGTATTTTTGTTAAGTTTGTTAATCTGTATATATTAATACCTATGAAAACTAGCAAATCCGCAATATATAAATTTGAATTTTCTGTAACAGCACATCATCAGTTGTATGTCAAGTATTTCTATGTTTAAGTATTTGTGACAATATTGTAGCAATGTTTTGTAAACGTTTAACATTATATACAAAACGTGTGGTACAAAACAAATTATTTTTATAGAATTGACAAAATTGTTTAATTTTTTGTTTCAGAGGAAAATTCGGCACAGTTTACAGGTGTCGAGAGAAGAGTACAGGCCTAGCTTTGGCTGCTAAATTTGTGGGTATTGCAAAAAGACAAGAAAGGAGGAATGTAGAAAAAGAAGTGGAGATCATGAGGGCATTGCAACATCCTCGGTTGATACAGCTCTATGATTCTTTAGAATCTGCCAATGTCATGTGTGTTGTGCTAGAGCTGTAGGTACCGGAATTGATTCTTTGTGCAACAAATACAATTATTGTAATAATATTGAGTAGTAATATTATTGTTATATTTCATTAAGAAATATGTAATTTTACCTCTAGACTTAGAAATATCCACTGGTCTTATAATTTAAAACTCTCTGTCATGGATTTCCGAATAATAATTGTCTTTTGAAGTCAGGGTTCAAAACTGTAATTTTTACAACTCATATTTTTCATCCTAAAGTTGGGGTTTGCAAGACACATCCATATATCATATAATCCATATCCATCATATCATATCCATATATAATCTGCAAGTCACTAGATTACTGAAGAAGAACACTTCGATTTAAAAAAAAATTGAATAGGTTTCCCCAAGACACATGTGTGTCCTACATATCAATGTTCAAATCTTTGCCTTAATATTTATTGGATTTATTATGCTTACTTACAAACAACAATAACACAGATAGTCAGACATGTTGAAAAACACCTTTTCAGATTTTTTAGAACATGTAAAGCTCAGTAAAAAAATCTGAGGTAGATTTTGCTTATTATCATGTGTAATAGGAGAGTTAAAACTTTACAATATTGGAATGATCGTTCTGTAGTGATTCCATTCTCTCTAAAATTCTGTTTATCTAATAGGAATGGGCATCAAGGTATTTAAAGGGGGTATTGATTTTTTGTTTTTATATTATAGTTCTATTTTCACCATAATTGTTTATGTGATTTTTATCTATAATTTCTTCTTTATAACCATGTAGTTTAGGGATTCTCTGTATAACATGTCCTGCTTTTAATATTCATCTATTATTAGAGTTTTTTTAATGCGGGTGACCACAAAATCAAAGGTACCAAATGGGGGTAGGGATGGTTAGCTCTTGACTGTATTGTAATATATGAAGGTGTGGTTTTTCATTGTTTTATTTAAATTGTGGTTATTGTTTATTAATGAAAATAGATATATCTAAGAAGTGTAGTTTGTTATCGGATTGAACTTTTCGTGTAAGTTTTTTATTTAAGAGGATTTGATTGAGATATGTTTTAAATAAAACGATTTGGCTGATAAGACCTTCATAAAGTGCAGTGCTACCATCTTAATAAGATGACTTTTAGTGATTCAAGAAAATTTCAGCCATTATACAAAACAATGGTGACTTTTATATATTTTATAAATTTTAAATATTTGGTAGGCTTTCGGACTATAAATTATCATTCGCAAAAAGAAATTTATGAAATTTTCTTTAAGGATGATTCTTTCCAAAATTTAGTATAAAAATGTTGAAGTTGTATAGCTCTGGAGACCGAGTGCCTTAAATGCCCTAGAGTTGAGAGAAGATCTTGGTAAAATATTAAGTGTTCATTTGGCTTCTTCTCTGTCACGAAAATTAATTTTTTTCTAAATTGAGAAAGAAATTAGATTTAGTTATAAGAATTTTATATATTCCAAGAAACATTATTTCTGTAGAGATGCTTAAAAAATTATATTTCTCTCTGGTGAAGAGTAGGTTGGAATATGAAATTTCTTGTTGGAAAACAACTTACAGTTCTTGTACAGTACACTACTTGGCCTTTGTTTAGAAAATTGAAGATTCTACCAGTAAGGCACATTTATGTTTAAAAGGTACTTAATATTTTCTTTAGGAAAATTGGCGACTTCAATTTTATAAATGAATTTAATTGTCTATACATTCTCAAAGGTATTTTCC
This sequence comes from Aphrophora alni, assembly GCA_963513935.1. NCBI lineage: Eukaryota > Metazoa > Arthropoda > Insecta > Hemiptera > Aphrophoridae > Aphrophora > Aphrophora alni. The sequence goes on from OY740774.1 coordinate 73,340,320, forward strand.
AGTTCAAAAAACAATGTATTTTATTAATTTATATTCATATATTGCACCAAGATTATTTAATAAGTTACCGGATATAATAAAGTCATGTGTCAAACATGATTTTTTTCAAGGGTAATTAAAAAATGACTGATAGACATTGAAGAGTTTGATGTTCGTAGTTAATAAAACCTCGGTGATGACTTCATTGTTAATTTGTCTTCCTTTTTTATTTCAAAATTATTATATCATGAATGTTTAATATTATTAATTAAGATTTAATTATATATTATCTTGTTTTTTGTTTTGGTCTTTGTGGTAACCAACACAATTAGTTGGTGTACTTAAAAAAAAAAGTTATAATAAGTTATGAAGAAAGGATGTGTTGTTTAGTTTTAGTTAAGGTGGTGTTTGGCTTTTTTTGTTTTCAAAAGATGGTGACCTCCAAACTGGCACTGTTGGCCAAAGAGGTACCAAATTTCTTTTCTTTTCCTATGTAATTTCTTTGTAAACTGTTAGGGAAAATAAAAGATTATTATTAAAGCGGAAAGAGATCTGACTGAGGACCACGGATGATATTTGTCTAGTGTTTTTTTTTTCTGTACATCTCTGTTACTACCTTTAAACAGGTTCTTATTTTTTAATGTTTAGCTCCTGTTAAATGTTTATTTTGTTGATTTGTGCCTTATGGGTATGTTTCAGGATTGAAGGAGGTGAACTGTTTGAAAGAGTAATTGATGATGATTTTATTCTGACAGAGAAATCATGTTCTGTATTTATGCGACAGATCTGTGAAGGAGTTGCTTTTATTCACTCCAAAAACATTCTACATCTTGATCTTAAGGTAAACACCAACCATTGGGATCTTTCAAATCGCAGAAATAGCTTTAGGTGAAAAATGAAATTATCCTTTTGTTTTTAATAGGCGACTATCTGGCCCAATGTGGAGATTGGCCGAAACTAAAAAATCCAAATGTTCAGGGTAAATCACTTTCTTTGCAATTAACAGCCAAATTTGTGATAACTAAACATCAGTATCGTTTCATAGCATATTTAAATTAGTGTTTATAGAATTTTATAAAAGAATTAATTTTAATTTTCCTAATTATGAAAGGAAAGTTAAAGAACTAATATTTGTTAATTGATCTTATTGTTGGTACCTCCAATTTTGAGCTATTAAATGAAAGCCAGTTTTAATCTGTGAGATCCTGTCAAAATATTCCAACATACTAAAATTAAATCAAAATTTGTTAAACCATTTAGGGCAATGCGTAGGCAACAGACAGGCGTTATTGAAAAACTTATAGAGATATTTTTATAAAGTTAACATCAAGTTTTTAGAAAAATCTTATAGTTTCTCTACGTTGTATTTGTAAAGTAAAAGTAATAAATATTTTGGGAGGTAAAACCAATTTTGTTTGCATTTATAATTATTAAAAACAAACTTCAATGTTACCGGTATTGTATTTTTTATTTAATATTTTGCCTTAACTGCTATTATGAATGATTTTTCTTCAGCTTATATGATAAACCATTACTTTTTTTAGCCAGAAAACATAATGTGCCTTACAAGGACTGGTAACAGAATAAAGATTATAGACTTTGGGTTGGCTCGGCAATTTGATCCCGAGAAGAAATTACAAGTTTTGTTTGGCACTCCTGAATTTGTCGCACCTGAAGTTGTAAACTTTGATGCAATAGGATATGGTACAGACATGTGGTCTGTTGGTGTCATCTGCTACGTGTTGTAAGTACAGAAATATTTAATATTTTAATACATTTTGTTTAGGATTTCAAATAATTTAAATAAATTCAACTTTTTTCATCTTTAAAAACAACTGATGATGAATCAAATTTGTTATTTTTAATAGCGATTCTGTGTCAGTAGATATTACCCCATGGTTGTTATAATACATTGAATAAATTAGTAAACCCAATATCTTGCGTGTATTGTGAGGTACAAAAATATCCAAAGACTAAGAAGTAACATTTGTGCGCCTCTGTGGCTGGTCATTGTAAATTGTAAATGTAAAGGATCTGACTATTGTGTATATTTTATTTTAATTGATTACTACAAATTACATTAAAAAAATATGAGGTTTTAAAATAAGATTCCAAGAACAAAACAGTATAACTTTTATGTAAAAAATAATTTATTTGATTTTTAATAACAATATGAAACTCAAAAAAGTTTTAAGTCATAAAATTTAAAACATGGAAAAGTAAAAAGCGAGGAAGTATTTTATTTTTTGGTTAGGTAAAACCTTTTGGTTCAAGAGTTTAAAAAAAATAGTAATATTTTTAGTTTTTATTTAAATTTTTTGTTTAAACAACTACTAGTTATTTCTTGTTCACATCATCTATTTTATAGGATTTATACTAATGATTCTAGGTATTTGTTTAGAACCTTATGTTAAATGAAACACAAACAAAATATTTTGTAAAATGCTACAAGTTATCCAGTTTTGTTGATTATGGTTTCACATTTATGAGGTAGCTTAACACTAAAGAAAAAATATTAAAAAGCAAGTCTTTTCCTTAATCTGTGTTAAAATGCTTCAAAATGCCGTAACTGGCAAGACTCAATAAATTGTTCAATTTTACAAAATATTGTAGATTGGTAGATGCATTGGCTATGACAATATTACTTAAATAACACAAACCTACATACAAAATACCGAATTGTGAATTTTGGCTCAATTCTGTGAATTTTTAGTTGTTGTTGCTAACCTAATTAATGTTTAATTTAAATAAAGTAATGGATTTTATTTATGAAATAATTAGTGCGAGAATCATTCATTTCTGGTTCATAACATTTGTTGTAATTGAATATGTGCCAAGTCTTATTTGGGTATTCCAAACATAAACTGTATTGTTTACTTAAACTTAGTTTTACTCATCAATTGTAGGACTGTACATCATAATAAATACTTCTACAACATTTTCCTCCTGCTCGGAATTTTCCATTCAACTTCTTATTAGTAAGTAATTGTACTTCCTCTCGTATATAGAGAAAGGTATGTCATGGGTTAAAAAATGTATGTCTAGTTTTTTCCAGATATATCCGTTTTGAGGTCCCGTTTTGTTTTTTTGGAATAATGTCTGTTGTATGTGTATTGCTCTACAGTCCAGACGTGTGGGACTATTTTAATCAAATTTAATATGTGTGCATATTTTAGCTATTTCTAGGGACTTCTCTACATTTTTTCAATAACTAAAAATTTGGTGGTAGCTTCAATAAGAAAAAAAACTCAATGTTACAATTTTCTCATAAATGGCTTCAACTATTTTGATTATAATTTGCTCATTTAAGGACCTAAACAAAAGATTTTGATCGCCATGTCTCAAAAAATGCTGGTTCGTCAGTTATCGATTAAAACCAAAAAATGACTGTTATAAAAGACATAATTTCTTAAAATTGACTCTACCAATTTTTTTCAAATTTTAATGAAATGTGAAGATTAATGAACCAAACCCATGAGCAAAATCACAAGTAAAAAACTGGAAATACAGTAACTGGCAAACGACAAAAATGAACCATGGACACCATAATTAAGAATTCAATTTTAATCTAATATGATACACTCTGAGGACATATTTATGTCTGAAGGAAAGCAAGTTTAGGCCTTATTAAAATATTTTTTTCCAAAAATGACAAGTTGCCCGATGATGCCGTAAGGCGAAACAATTGTACCTCATTTATATTATTAAAACATTTTGAAACTTTAAAAGCTCTATTTTATCCTTTTTCATATATTGTTAAAAACTTTGTTCAATATATGTGTAACATTACCCTCCCTTTATTATTATTTTTTAATAGGAATAAAAATCCAAACTTTGAGATATTTTATGATATACAATTTTGTATCTAAAGACCGACCATAATTAAAGAGTCTTAGGAGATTGGTGAAAAATGTATAAATAGTCTATTCTGTTTATTAACATCTAGTATGTAAAGGAAACTGAAAATTTGTTTGATTAAATAATCCCTACTGTCTAAGAAATTAACAATGGCAAGGCTCAGACACTAATTATCTACCTAGACCCGTTTTAATCTACAACCTTATCTTTAACATGCAAGCACTAAATAAATTTCTCTTTCCACCATAATAAAGCCATTTTCAATATTCAAATTATTTTTTCAAGAAATTTTTAATATTCCAAAATTTCTTTCAAATTACTAATATACATCACAATTACTTCAAAAGGAACATTAAATCACAATAATTTGTTTAATTAAAAGTGATTGATATTTGAAAAAAAAAAAAAGTTTGTAGAGCTCTGTTTTAATTTTTGGCAGACCGCCATTTTGGACTAGCTCAATGTGTAATAATGTGAAAAATCAAAATTTATAATAGGTTTAAAATCCGCGGGTGCATGAACTGAGACAGGATGTCTGGATCATGAATTGTATTTAGTAAATTCATTTATAGGAATAAAATGGATTTTCAAGACAACAGTATAGAGTACCATGTTTAATTTTAATATAATTTAGTTTAAATTGTTATGATATGTAAATTATTTGTGTTTTACGGGAGTGTGTCATAATGTGCGAACAGCACCGGAAGGAACGCTTAGGGAAGTGAGATTTGCCTCATGGCAACAAGTCAGTCTCAGTTCAGTGATTGAAGGGTTCAGACGTATTTCGACGTTTGTGCGTTATCAAATAGAACAATAAAAAAACCGATAGAATGTAAGATTTTATAATTTAGAAGGGACAATAGAGTTGATATTGACATAAGGTATAGACAGTGAAAAATCAGTGTACAAAGAATTGTTAGAGACTGACTTTACGAGAGATTTTGTTATATAGTAGAATGAATTACCATGTGGTTTCTCTTTGCAATGGCTTCCATGAGTCAAAGTGTTAATGCTGAGTTGATAATATTTATAGACAAGACTGTTATTTGTGAGAAATATCAAAAGAAATTTTAATTTAAATGAATATTAATTTTCATTTTAATAAACAGAAAACAAATATGAATTCCATAAAACAAAGGGAGAAACGATTCGAGGATGTCATCATAAGGGAGAGAGCATTTCCACGAGGCGGGATCATGGTGTCTTGGACAATAGGAGAAGTCAACCACGGATTCAAAGTGTTTTCAACGAAACAATAACGTGTTTGGTATCCACGTTTCAGAAACTCTTATTTTTAAACTATGTATGAATTTGATAGAATTTGTGTTGTTCAATATTAGATATAGAATATATAGATGATTAGAATTTTAATAAAAAAGGTAAATCCTTAAACTTAAAACTTTATAAAAAAAAAACAAATTATAAATTTTCTGATATTCAGTAAAACAATATAACTTGCATTAATTTAAAAGGATGCAATTCTTATTTCAATTAAATTCATTTTTTTTGTATGTTGCAACAAGTAAGATAACGTCAGTAAATAAACTTTATTCAGATCTTTTTCTTATCAATATCATTTTAATAGGAGTAATTTAATAGGATGTGCTAGTGTAAGATGTTGAATATGACTATTCAAACTTTATATCTGTCTAATAGTTTAATAAATCTTTATGTTAACATTTCAGAGACAAGTGTTTTCATTAAATACCAAATATCACTGTGAAGTACACTAATAAAAGGACTCACCCCTGAGATAATTTAATAACAATAATAACTTTTCCTTTTTCAAAATTGATGTTAACACATCTGGCGCCCTTAAGTCGAGCAAATTAATAAATTAATGAATTAATAACAATAAATAATTAACATCACCCCATTTTTAAATTATAACAATTGTCGCTCAACGTGTGGCAATTTTTAATGAAAAAAAGTAACTTTCATATTAATCTTAAATTCTGTCACCTCACATTTTTAAATTATTACAATTGGCGCCCAACGTGGGGCAATTTTTAATGAAAAAAAGTAACTTTCATATTAATCTTAAATTCTGTCACCTCACATATTTAAATTATTACAATTGGCTCCCAACAATGAGGCGTTTATGGTCGAAATAAACAGTGATTTTGGTAATGGGAACACTTAAAATCAAGGTAAGGACTCTCTCTATCATAATAAGAAAGATTCTCTAAAAATTTTGTGTTGGTTAAGTAATAGATTCTGTTGTGTTAAGTAAAATAAATTTAAATGGGTTTAGAAATAATAAATGTTAATAATAGTGAATAGGTTAGGATGATGATTTTGGTAACTAAAATTTAAATTTAAAACTAAAGGTAAACATAATAATAGTTAAAATGGAGGGTACTAATAATAATATTTTAAGAGCTGAAGAGGTTAGGGTAATTGAACAGGTTAGGATTGTTGAACAAGATAGAGGAGATAAGGGCGTAATAAATAATGATCAGGATTTAGATATCAAGAGTATGTTAAAAGTAATGATGAAAAAAATGGAACAAAATAGCTTAGAAACAAAACAAAATAATGTAGTTTTAAACAATAAAATTGATCAAGGTAGTTTAGAATTAAAAGAAATAAGTAACAAGTTTGATCAAAACAAGATAGAAATCAATGCTAAACTGGAGGTTTTTAATGTTAGACTTGAACAAATAATGTTAAACTTGATAAGATAGATAATGACCTGAAACAGAGTAAATTAGAGCTAAGACAAGATAATTTAGATTTAAAAGAAGCAATGTGTAAAAAATTTGAAGAAATGAGGGTTGAATTAAAACCAAATTATGTAAAATTAGAACAGAATCTTAAAATGGAAATTAATGTAAGGGAAATTAATAATAAAGTAGAAATTGAAGTAAGCTATTGTGAGAAAAAAGTAGAATTTGAACAGATTAATAGTGTAGAAGGTGTTTTGGTAGAAGATATTGGTAACATAGATAACAATTTAGATCAAGCAGTAGCTGAAGTAGAAATTAACAGTTTTAATGAAATAAATAACATGTTAGATGATTTGATAATAATAGAGGACAATTGTGTGAATGATTGTGTTCAAGAAATTTCTAAAATAATGAATAATGGGTTATGTAATAATGTAACTCTAGAAACAACAAATAATGTTGAAGTAAACAAGTCTGGTGGGGTGAAGCGTGGTATAATTAATTCAAAAAATAAAGTAAAAGTAAATAATCTAATAACAAAGGTATCAGCTGTTCATGTTAAAAAACAAGTGTGTCATAAGAATGTAGAGTTTAAAAATTATGTAATGATAAAATTTAAGAGTATCTTTCAAACCCAAGAACAAGAAATTAAAAGTTTTTGTGAAAAATCTAACTTTAAATATAATTTTGAAAATGAAAATGTAGAGATAGTAAAGGAAGGCTTTGTGATGATATATAAAAATGGTGGGGTTAGAATTCCTAAACTAACAGATGTTGAAATTAGGTCAGTAGATTCTAAGATGTTTGAGAGAAAGAGAGACATAGGTATGTCCGTAAGGGAGAAAGGAAAAGTTGTTTTGTCAATACTTCCAGACAATAACAAAGGGGAATCTTTTGTTGAGGAAGGGTCATTTGCAAGACCTAGCCTAGAACAGATCTCTAAGTCAGAAGTAGTATTTAACATTAAAAGTGTGTTAAAAAATTCAATCATGTACTTTAAAATCTTTCACCAATCGGGAAACCATCGTAAAAAATAGATAATTCATAATTGTTGTAATAAATTGAAATTTGGAACGACTGATATAAATGTAAAGACATTTTTATAAACAAACGGACTAGATTGTGAAAGATAATTAATAAAAAATAGTTAAGATTTTGTTAGTAAATAGTTTGAATTTGAATAAATGTATAGTTTATAATTTGAAATAACAATAATATGAGTCTTAATAAATAACTAAATAATAAGCCAAGTTAAAAGATTAAGAGTTTAGTTTTAGAACACGTTTAGGTATTTGCTAAGTGAAAGACGCTAGGTTTATATCAGTAAATAACCGAGTGTTGTTTATTCCAACATAAATATTGAGGTTACGTGACATAGATAAGATAGTTAGTTAGAAGCAAAGATTCAGAGTAGTGTTGAAGAAATAATATTCAATATTAAGTAGGTGGATTCAATGTTGAATATTTAATAATGTGACGAGAGTTGAGATTCATCTACAGACCGTATTGGAGCTAAAAAGATTTCATAGTCGATTCCTTATCAGTAGTAGACAGAAGATATTGCATCATACCTAGGGGAGCTGTTTGCTTCAAATAAGCAAGCCTAAAATTCCTTTGCATGACATTGAGACGAGATACAGCGTGTTACAAAATTACTGTTCTCGAAAATAAAAAAACTGTTGGTCTATAATTCTAAGTTAACTTGCGTTTTCAAATAAAAATTACTTAAATAAAGGATAATTGGTTTTAAATAAGGTAAATAGAGTAAAGGTAGATCACTTGAAGAACTTTAATAGTATTAAATGTAAAATTTCTAAGTAAAGAACTTAGAATAAATTTTAAAAATAAAATTTTCTTTTTGAATTTGAATAATAATATCTAGAAAGGATTACATAAACAGAAAATCGACGATGCTAGTAATAAGATTGGTAAAAAATAAACATTATTTCAACTTCGGATGATACGATTTGAATGAAATTTTTTATGAATTTTAAAATTTTCTTCGTATAAGTGCATTTAGGTAATTTAATGAAATAATGGGAGGATGGCAGGGTAACGGTAGTCGAAAACATGTTTTATTCTTAGGAATAAAGCATGTAGACAGCTTTGAAGGTGTGTTATGGTTGAAAGGTGTGATTTGGGCTTTATTCTGAACTAAGTAGGAATTTTGCATTTCAACCTTCTCACATCTGAAAATCATAATGCAGACTTCAATGTAAGTGTCTAAAGTTGTAATCAGAAGGATACAAAGTGTAATTAAGTCGACAAGAAGTGTCGTGGATATTGGAGATAATAGGAGAATATACAAGGGACTACTAAATAATTAAAATTTGGATAAAAAAGTAAATTTTGGAAAATGATGAGTTAAAATTTGTAAAAGTTTTGAAATTAAAATGTTTTAAGTAAAATTGAAAGTATTTTTTTTTTGATAAGATGATGGAGATTTTATAACAACGGTTAAGACAATAATAATTTGATATAATATTACATAGAATTTCCATGTAATGAAACTTTAGACAGATGATAGAAGAAAGATAAAGTGTAGTGTATACAGAACTGATCAATCTGTATATACAAAATAAAACCGGACGAGTCAGAATTGGAGTACTTTAGTAAGAAAGATAGTAATTTTTTAAATGTATATAATAGATTAAGAGTAATAATGCTTGGCTTATATGTAGAAAGTATTTGATATTTGTTTACAAAAGTTAAGAATAATAAAATAAGTAATTATATGCAAAATATTGTTAGATATAAATAATTTTGAGATTTGAAAAAGGTGACTTGTAAAGGAATTGAGTGGTTTTCAAGAGGCATTGCTAAGATGATAATAATATTGAAGTTTTTGTTTTTAATAATGAAATGGTAATAAAATGAATAATGGAGTTAAAAATGTTAAAGTTTTTGTTTTTTAAAGAAGGAGATATAATTAATAAATAATATAATATGAAGAGAATCTATGTGAGTTTTGCCAAGACAGATAATAATTAAGTTTTTAAGTTTTTGATGTTAAATAATGAATAAAGGAGGTTAAGTTTTGATTTTTATAGGAAAGGTGGTAAACTAATAATAATTGGAGAAATTTTAATGAAATTAATAGAATAAGATAAAGAAGTAACGTTTTTTTTAAATAAATAATAATTGAATTTGAAATAATAGATGATTGTGAGAAGTTATTTGATAAAGGTGTTTGATGATTTTGATGAAATACGGTGTTAGCTGGGAAAGCAATGTAAAATTTATTATTTTTTGAAGTTTTTCGTACTTAAGTGGTTGATGACTAAGGAGATTTTAATGAAGTAAATTAAATGAGAGAATTTTTGAGTTTTTTATAAGAAGATGATAACTTTACAGAATTGTTGAGTAAAGTGGTATTTAAAATGAAGTTGTTTTGTTAAGAAACTTTTATAAGAAGAATAGTTAAGTTGCATTGATGGTTAAATTTTAGTTTTTAAGAGGTTTTTGAGTACTGCGATGATATATAAAGAGGAATGCGGCGATTTTAATGAAACATAAGGAGATTTAAGGAATTCTACGAAATTCGGCGATTATTATGATTTTTAAAGGAAGCTACGTTGAAATAAAGAGATTATTTATATAAATGATGTAGGTAACCTGCTTGGGCTACACAAATATGAATGATAAAGAGGTTTTTTGAGGATTAATGCAACTTTAATTATTAAAACATGAAAGATTTGGGATGGAAGTAATTTTGAGATATAGTACTAAGAGGATAATACAATTGTAAAGAGGTAATTTTGAAATAAATAGATGAGTTTTGTAAGTAATTTTATTTTTTTTTTATAATAATGATGTTATATTTTTGAATTTTAGTTGAAGAAAGGAGTTGTTAGTAATTGTAAAATCAGTAGTTAACATTTTATCCCAGCGAGACAAAGAGTAATTGAGAATTGATAAAGAATAAATAATTATTGGAGTTAAACTAAAATAAATAATAATATAAGATGATAATTGAAAAGTTTTAAAGTAAATTGAAGTAATTTTGAGTAATAAGTAAATAATTTTGTAATGGTGTTAAATAATAATGAGAAGTTTAATTTTTAATTGTATTAAGTTGAAGGAATTATTCAGATGAATATTTAGAGTCAAAGGTAGATTTATAAAAGATGTAGAAATTTCGTCTTGGCAGAAAAGTAAAGTGTGGGAAAGGAAGTGCTAGATGGCAGGAAAATATACAGACGGCTGTCTGGATGATAAGATTTTGAGTGACAGGATCCGGTCAACAAAAAATGTTGATGGGAAAGTTTCAGTCAACTGCTGTTGAAAAAGAAACTGATGATGGGTTTTATTGTATAAATAGAGATAAGGTTTAGCGCTAATGGAATTATATATAGTTTTGATGAGTTATGATAACACAACTAATAATTAAGATAATAACGTAGGATCTTTAGTGAATAAATTTTTGTTTTTCTTATATATGAAAAGAGAATCTTTCTAAAATGAATACACTAGAGGTATTTATTTTTTTTTATGAAGTCCTTAGCTTCTGAAATGAAATGTCTTGAACATCCATTAAAATTTTTTTTGTCTCGAATTGAAATTTAGATAATAAAAAATTTTTGTATTGCAATACACGTATTGTAATACAAATATTTGTGGGGTTTTTGTAATAATGTGAAAAATCAAAATTTATAATAGGTTTAAAATCCGCGGGTGCATGAACTGAGACAGGATGTCTGGATCATGAATTGTATTTAGTAAATTCATTTATAGGAATAAAATGGATTTTCAAGACAACAGTATAGAGTACCATGTTTAATTTTAATATAATTTAGTTTAAATTGTTATGATATGTAAATTATTTGTGTTTTACGGGAGTGTGTCATAATGTGCGAACAGCACCGGAAGGAACGCTTAGGGAAGTGAGATTTGCCTCATGGCAACAAGTCAGTCTCAGTTCAGTGATTGAAGGGTTCAGACGTATTTCGACGTTTGTGCGTTATCAAATAGAACAATAAAAAAACCGATAGAATGTAAGATTTTATAATTTAGAAGGGACAATAGAGTTGATATTGACATAAGGTATAGACAGTGAAAAATCAGTGTACAAAGAATTGTTAGAGACTGACTTTACGAGAGACTTTGTTATATAGTAGAATGAATTACCATGCGGTTTCTCTTTGCAATGGCTTCCATGAGTCAAAGTGTTAATGCTGAGTTGATAATATTTATAGACAAGACTGTTATTTGTGAGAAATATCAAAAGAAATTTTAATTTAAATGAATATTAATTTTCATTTTAATAAACAGAAAACAAATATGAATTCCATAAAACAAAGGGAGAAACGATTCGAGGATGTCATCATAAGGGAGAGAGCATTTCCACGAGGCGGGATCATGGTGTCTTGGACAATAGGAGAAGTCAACCACGGATTCAAAGTGTTTTCAACGAAACAATAACGTGTTTGGTATCCACGTTTCAGAAACTCTTATTTTTAAACTATGTATGAATTTGATAGAATTTGTGTTGTTCAATATTAGATATAGAATATATAGATGATTAGAATTTTAATAAAAAAGGTAAATCCTTAAACTTAAAACTTTATAAAAAAAAAACAAATTATAAATTTTCTGATATTCAGTAAAACAATATAACTTGCATTAATTTAAAAGGATGCAATTCTTATTTCAATTAAATTCATTTTTTTTGTATGTTGCAACAAGTAAGATAACGTCAGTAAATAAACTTTATTCAGATCTTTTTCTTATCAATATCATTTTAATAGGAGTAATTTAATAGGATGTGCTAGTGTAAGATGTTGAATATGACTATTCAAACTTTATATCTGTCTAATGGTTTAATAAATCTTTATGTTAACATTTCAGAGACAAGTGTTTTCATTAAATACCAAATATCACTGTGAAGTACACTAATAAAAGGACTCACCCCTGAGATAATTTAATAACAATAATAACTTTTCCTTTTTCAAAATTGATGTTAACACATCTGGCGCCCTTAAGTCGAGCAAATTAATAAATTAATGAATTAATAACAATAAATAATTAACATCACCCCATTTTTAAATTATAACAATTGTCGCTCAACGTGTGGCAATTTTTAATGAAAAAAAGTAACTTTCATATTAATCTTAAATTCTGTCACCTCACATTTTTAAATTATTACAATTGGCGCCCAACGTGGGGCAATTTTTAATGAAAAAAAGTAACTTTCATATTAATCTTAAATTCTGTCACCTCACATATTTAAATTATTACAAATGGAACTAAGTTTTATATTTGCCATTTTTCTGTACCGGTACTCATCAACCTTTGAAATAATGTAACCTTTTTTTTAATTGACAATATTTAAGTTGCATTCCACAAAGCCCCTCAAGTTTGAAGGTAATAAATTTATTAAACCTAAAATAATTAAAATCAAGACCCAAAATGAGATTCCCAAAGTTTAGATTTTTATTTCAATTATTAACAAAAATAGTGCGACAGGTTTCACATTTTTATGATTAAACTGTATGTTCATATATTTGTTATTATGTTGCCTTTAAATTCTTCAAGAGGTCAAGTTCTCTGTGAAACAATTCAATAATGAAGTGTTTAGAATTTACTGATTAAGAAAGAAAGAAGCTTATACTTCATTCAATGAGTGTTGGCAGTGAAGCGCCGCCTACAGCCTAACGGGACAGAGGGTTGAGGCCAATTGCGTAAGGGAAAGTCCAACGGAACATGCCGCTCCCTGAGTCCGGTTCACACACCCTCATTTGTCGGCAGTCGCCAGCCTTTTATAATAACACACATTGTGAAACCAGCGACAAGGCTGTGCAATGAGAACGGCTTGTGAACCGGCCCGACCCTTACGTCCCTCCCGCAGTAGGCGGCGCTTCACTGCCAACACTCACTGAATGAAGTATAGTTCTGATATGTTGGGCGCCATGGTAACTCAATAATTACCAGATTAAAATATATCAAAAATTTTAATTTAAGTTTGAATTCTCTTGGGTCACAAGTTCTTTTTTACAGTGTACTTTGGTAGGATATTGTGTTAAAAATTAGAAGTCCTTTTTTGTGCTGAAATAGTACATAAAGTTTATTAACACACATTCATTATAAACAGATACAAAATTTGAATAATCCTTTTTAGCATCTTACTTTAATACATCCTATTAAATTTCTCTCATTTAAATGATATTAATAACAAATTTGAATAGCATTTAGTTACTGACTTTATTTCTTTGTTGCAACTTTAAAGAAAAATGAATTTACTTAAATAAAAATTATATTCTTTAAAATTAGAGCAAGTTACGTTACATTATTTATTATCAAAGGATTTTATAAAGATACTTTTTATAGCTTAAAATATAAGGCTTTGCCTTATTTATAAAAATTCCATTTGTCAAATCAGATCCTATACCTAACATTAAATAACACAAATCACATCAAATAGAAACATAATTTCATAATAAAGGTTTCTTAAACGTAGATACCAAACACGTTGTTCTTTAGTCGAAAACACTTTATTCCGAAGATGGTTTCCTTTGTGATCCAGGTTTCCTTGAGGTCTCATGGAAGTCCATTGTCCCTTCGTGCTGACGCCTTCGAATTATCCTTCCTTTGCTTTGCAGAGTTCATCTTCATTATCTGTCTATCAAAATGATAATCAATATTCATATTAATATAAATTGTTCTATATTTCTCACAAAATAACAGTCTTGGCAATTACATTACCATTTCATTGTCTATCACTAAAACACGTGCACTTAATTGTTCAGGTCACGCTTTACAATTTCATACATCAGATTAAGAGTTCATATGTTAAAATTAATCGCGTACAACACTTTGAATATTCATTTATTGTTCTATTGTCCAGAAAACACTCAAAACTCAGACCTTTAGCCCATATTGGCCAGTACAAAGAAGCACATGTTACTCTATTGAAATGTACACAAGAATTTCTCATTAATTCAACCTCTAACAACTGTTTATTCACCAATATCTACCATCTACGTCTTTTACCGAAGTTAAACTTTATTGTCCTTGCTAAACCACATTTCACATTTTAACGGTTTTCCATAGTTCTACTTCGGAACACTAAAAACTAAACACTTCTGATGGTTGCCTGCTATTGTTTATTAATATTACTAAAGATATTAATATAATAACTAGTTTAGGTACCTCTGTATTATACGGACCCTTTTGTTACATTAGAAAAAAGCTTTTATTGGGTCAAACGTAATTTTATACAAACACAATTTTCTTTTAAAACAAACTAAAAACTAATTATTTGTTTTAAAAACCAATGAAAATAACATTTAAAAATAATTAAACTGTAATCTACCCACAGGGACACTCTGATAGCAACGCCTAACAAATGACTCATACGTCCAAGCAAAATGTAAAGTAATTATGTGGGATCCAAAGAAGTTCCTCTACTTTTTATAAGTGATTTTGGTTTACATGGAGAATGGAGTAATGAAGCATACCAGGTCTTCTCTTCCTTTATTGATTGTACTTTTACACTTCGCTTCCTGTTTCCAACAACAAATTTTTCCACTTAATTATGATACTCCAATGTTATTTAAAAAATGGCCCACGCACAACATTTTACTTTTTCCTCAACTGTAAAAATTATTTTGCAACTATAAAAGAGAATAAAATTGTACTTAAAAGAATTAGGTTATAAGTTTCTGTTTCAATGTAATTGTTGTTTAATTTAAATCAAACAATGGTTTTTAATTTAAATCGAACAGCTATTCAACAATTAAACGTGTAAAAGTATAGAGGCATAGAAATTTTTTTTTTTCATGTTGCCGCCATCAAAAACGTGTATCTCTTCAATGGACACACTGTATATACATATAATAATACTAAAATTGGAAAATTCAATTAAGAAGTTCTTGATGTACAAAAAAAAAAAAAAAGGCTGGCGGTCCGTATAATACACAAGTACCCTAGTTCATGTTGACCTGAGCACTAAGATTTTTAACACAAATGTAGTAAATTATTTAATAAAACAATATTAACTGCATTGAATTTGTAACACTGGCATCACACTCAATATTTTTTCAAAACTTGATCTGCAATATTTACCTGTACTTCCTGTTGCAATTATCACTTCCTGTTTCCTTGTACCTCTGTGGATTTGGTGACCTCGAAGATAAGTTGACAATTTAACCTCTTTGTAACTTACAGTACATGCCTATGTTACTTAGTTTTGAATTATTTGTTCAAAAGTTATCGTCCAAATGGACACATATGAAATTGCAAATATGTATGCACACACACATTATTTATGGTCCATGTTTACTATTTTTGGTAGAAACATTTAAATCACCAATCATTTCTTATTTAGCAAATAAATAAATATAAAAAATAATAATAGTAATAAAAACTGCAGTTGATTTTTTCCCAATATGGCTGCATTGAAAAAGTGTAGTGTTGTGCCTCTAAAAAATTGAAAATACAAATGTGAAAAGCTTGAGTATTTCATGATTGAATATCAAAGGTGGTGTTTTATAATACTTTTCGTGATTGTAAATGGAGAGAGATTTACAATTGCGAATATGTGATGTTTCATTATTTAATAAGTGTCTTTCAATCTTGATGTTTTAATGTCACTTCAAAAATAATATTATCCTACAGTTAAATAAAATTATAATTAAAATATTGTGTGTTTTAAATTAAACATTTATTTAACATTGTACAATTTAAAGTTTGATATGGATTGTTGTTGTTGTTTTTTCTCAAAATGTTCTGGTGAATAATTAAATACAATAATATTAACAACTTTTTTTTTCTTTTAGATTATCTGGCCTCTCTCCTTTTATGGGTGAAACAGATGTGGAAACTATGGCTAATGTCACGATAGCGCAGTATGATTTTGACGATGTTGCTTTCGATGATATTTCTGAAGATGCTAAAGACTTCATCAAGTCACTTCTTTTAAAAGACAAAGAGTAAGTACAATTTTATATTTCCTTTATTTATAATTTAATTATAATTAAATCTAACTATTATCATAATCAAGTTTTTTGAGATTGGAAAAGATGCACTAAAGAATTTAGTTTGCCTGAATCGAACAATTAGTCCAACTGATTTTAAATATAATGTTTAGTAATGGATAATTATGAAGTGGATGGGGGAGGGGAATTAGAGTAGTTTGAAATATATTTCTCAATAAAGGACGGAGCAAATAAGTTTGAATAACAAAGGATTTATTTTTATGAGTGTTATACAGTGTTTCAAAAGGATTTTTCAACTATAAAATCATGTAAACAAACATATATTTTCATATAGTCATTCAGATAACTTACAGAATCAGTTGAGGTGTTTATTTAAAGCAAAAAATATCAAGTTTGACTAATGTAGTTCTCTAGTATCAAATATAGTCTCCAGAAGCGTCACCATCATTGCTGTTAAAAATGTCTACGTTTACTGGTGCTGGACATCGTCGCTGTGTTGTTTTGGTTTTAAGAAATAAACTATGTGACTACAGTTCAACTCAATTAATGTACCTAGTATAGTAGAAATCTTCTCAGTAGACCTACAATTTATATCAAATTTATTTTGTTGATATGGTTTGTTCTGTAGTACATGTCAGGTAGAACTTCCCTTAGCAAGAAAACTAAGGGAAGACTAAGAATCTCATGAGATTACATCAACATTTGTACTTGAAATCATACAAACTTGCCATGGTATAAAATAATAGGATTAGTCATGCAGTCCCATCTTGCTTACCAAATTTGACTCCGCTTGCTTTTTTCTTATTATGGTTTCATTAAAGATAAAGTGTATGCTCATATTGACCTTTACCTGCTGATATTTTTTTTCTGAACTGAGAGATGAAATTTATGCCACAGGTGGAGAAGTGAAGTCTCATACCACTTTGCGAGAAATTGACTTTAGGTGCAATGTCTGCCATATCACAAATGGTAGTCACATCAAACCAAAAGGACTGTTTAATGAAAATGTATGTGTTTTGCTTTAAAATGACATCTTAACTGATTATGTTAGTTATCTGAAGAAATTTTTACATCTTTTTAAAGTTGTAAAGTTCATTTTTGAAATACTCTGTAATATAAAATCTGAATCAAGACTAAATATTTTTTTATTCTCTGACATTTATGTAGTATTAAAATATCAATTTCATGATTTTGAACAATCAATTATGTGAATATAAAAAAGCATTTTTTACAAAGTTATTTGTTGTCTGTCTGTCTTTATATTTAGTTGTAGCTTAAATACTTGGATTGATTTTGTTAATTTTGGCATGTGTGCAAATTTTGGTCATATCTCTACACTATTAATTTTGTACATAATTCAAAATTTCTAGGTTACTTGTCATAAAATTTTTTAAAGATTTTTTAAAATTTACCTTTAAAAGTTTTGATCAATTTTTTAATGTCTCATCCAAATCATAATGGTCAAAATTTCCTCATAAAAATAAAGGAGTTACAATAAATCTTGACTTCTATAGATTTAAATCAGTTTCGATGTTATGTCTGAATCAAGTTCTTGTTTTGAGTGGTAAAGTAGAAACTTTATTTAAATATAAATGACTACAAGGTCTACTGACACAAGCGAAGAGATGCTCCATTAAGAATGCAACTGTATTTTGTCCTTCTAAAATACCCACAAAAGTTTCAATTTAAAAATGAATTACCCAGCAAGACTTGAGTTCCCAAAACTAGCGAAGCAAGTAATGGCTCTATTTATTTGAATAGGATTTGTTTTTAAATGTTGTTTCAGAGAGTTTGAACAATGTTTGTGCACTGATTATTTTATAATTAATGTATATCAGAATAAAATGATGGAAGGTTTGACAAAGGCCCTTGTGTTTCCTTTCTTATTTGCTTATTTTTTGTTGTTTTTTCTAGTCAGACGTGTTCTTTGTGACATAACATAAATTGTTTCTTACGTCTCCACTAACTTCAAATTTTACCTATTTTCAAAGGTGATTTGAATATGTTAAGTTAGTTTCATGTTTATTTGTTGGTAGATAACCTAGAAAAATGTTGTATTTTCACACATTTATTTAACAGTTAGGTCATAAGTTTTGTATTCAAGTATTCCAAATAAAACTACATATACGAGAATTCGATTTTATTAATGATTATGTTATGAATAGAATTTCATAAAAAGGAGTTTTATTATAGTTTTTGACCATTTTTAAATATAAGTTTTTGACCTTAGCGTAAAATACATTAATGAATTGTTTAAATGAAAAATCCAATTCTATGACTGAAGATATTGTTAAATGCTACTATAGGTATTAAACTAGAAAGAGGCTGTAAATTTTATTATAAATATTATACCTTTATTATAATTTTGGTATAAAAGTAGCAAAACCTCTGGTCATCAGGAAATGACTAACCAGAAAAAAAGTAAAATTTGATTGTAATCAATTAATTAATTTGAATAAATTCCTGGTTTTTTAATCTGTGCAATTCTAATTTTATAAAAATAAAAAATTTAAAAAACACTACAACACTGTTTTGCGGTACACAGCGGGCTTCATCAGATGTAGACTGCTCACTTAACTGTGGTGTAGTGTTTTCTACAAAATTAGAATTGCACAGACTCAAAAACAAAATATTTATAACTGATATTAAAGAACTCAATAAAGCAAGTAAATGTGTTAATTAATTTTAGACAAATAATTTATTTTAAAAATTGGGCAAACATTTTTGAGAAAACAAACAATTCGGCTAAAGCACGTTTGGAAATTTGCATGCTTTGAGTGAAATAAAACAAAAGCAATTGACCTACAGTACTATATTTTATACCTAGTGTTTTGAAGTTGGTTAGATTGAACATCTGTGGTGGACTCTGTTATTACCTGTTAAATGTTTTATAGAAGCCCTTATCAACTATTTTATTATTATGTGGTGTTTAGTAAATCATAAATAGCTTTTCTTTTTTCCTGGCCTAATTTGATAAAACTCAAGTTCTGTCTTTTACAAGGTTTGCTCAAAAAGTATCCAACTCAACATTTTTTTCGTGGTAGCATAAGAACCACGAAAGGTGAAGGGTACATTTATTCATATATAACGATACAGATATTACATTTTCATGGTTTGAGAGGAAAATAATCAGAAGAATTTATGGAGCAGTAAATGAAAATGGAAACTAAAAATAAGATATAAGAGAGAGATTGATAATATACTCAAACATGAAGATATCGTGCTCTTTGTAAAATCTCAGCGACTACAATGGATTGGACATGTGGTAAGAGTTCTGAAATAGATGGAGAAAAGATGAGGAGTAGCTGACCTGAGGAAAATGTCAATAGTTGCCTGGAGAAATGTGGTGTTGGATCGTAGGGGATGGAGCAGGATTGTGAGAGAAACAAAGGATCACCACGAGGTGTAGAGATAGATGAAGAAGTGGGAAATGATGCACTACACTAAAAAATCAATGAAAACTCTTAATATCACTATATATATGGTTGGTGTGCTCCTGTCATACTTTTTTTGATCTCAGAAGTCTTGGATGTCTCAACTTTGACAACTGCACCTTGGTTTCTGAATTATATTTATAAATTTAGAACTCATCACCAGTGTTCACAGTGTTCAGAAAATTGATTTCACTGTTTTCGGAATTCAGCATGTCCTTAATAGACTTCCAGATGGAGTTACTCTATCGTTAGCAGCTTCACCACAAATTTTGTCTCCTCAAAGCCACATTCTCACCCAAAATGGAATGTACTTAACCAGTGTTTATCTCCACCTCACCAACAAGTTGACAAAGTGGTATTTCATGAATAAAGTCTGAACTTGGTTAATGACCTTATCATTTAAATTTGTTAAGGGCCTACTGGAATGTTAGTTGCTGTCTACCAGCATACGGCCATCTTTGATACGGTTGAAACACTCCTTAATTTGAGCATAGCCCAAAGCATTATTAGTGTTAATATCAGAACCTGAGAAATGGTCTAAGGGAACAAGACCCATATTTCTAGGGGAACTAAAGTGGTTTATAGACGGTTCAAAAATTAAAGGTGGAAAGGGTGCAAGGTATCTGTGGAGGCGAATTTAGTCAGACAATTTCGCTACGAATGGGAGTTCATCCCACAGTGTTCCAGTCGGAAAGAAGAGCTCTAATGGAATGGTGTGTCCAAGAAAATCTAAGACTTCGATAGAAAGATAAATAAACTTATCTAGTGACAGCCTTAAAAGCATCTAGATTCAAAAGAATTGAGGTCAAAGCTACTCTGGGATTGCTTCAAGAACCTATCACAGCTTGGTGGCTGTAATAATAACTCTTTGTTGGGTGCTTGGCCATGCTGGATTAACGGAAATGAGAACTCTGACATACTAACACATATACAATCAGCAGAAAGTTCGTAGGACCAGAGCAGTTTTGTGAAATCTCCAAGATAAGGGCTGTGTTTGCCATCAACACTTGGGTTGAGAAAGAGTATGGACAAGGTAGAGGAACATTTCAGGTCTGAGAATGAGTAGACTCAAACTTCATGCCCCCTCTACAAAAATTAGATCAGACCTTATCAAGTTAAGCTGGTGCAATATAAGGAAAGTAGTAGGTTGGATCACAGGGTACAGACACTTCAGAAACATATGCAAAGTATGAGAATCTTTACAGCAGAACCTATTTGCAGAAGATGTGGAATGCATGATGAATAGGAAAGGATAGCCATGTGGAGAAAGGACTAACAATTCTCCAAGACAACCTCATAGAAAAAATCCTCAAGATTGCAGAGCTTGTGGATCTATAGGATGATGACTTAAGGGATCACATCATCTTCCAGGACTTCAATAAGCCTTAATGGGTGAAGTACCTTGCGTAACAGGTACCACCCGAAGTGAATTGAATTGAATGGCATTATAACCAAAAAAACTACTGTATCTTCAGAACTGTTTCCACTGAGTATTGCCAATCTTAAAACAAAAGTTTATGCAATATTGTTCCTTTAGTCTTTTCATCATTTTGCGGAAATCAGACAAATTAATGCTGAGTATACTCCATCACTAACAGGCTGACTGGCACTCTCTGTGGGAAGGAAAAAACCCCTTCATCCATCTTTCTAAATTAAAGTTGAAAATGAAAAAAGAAAGTTTATGGGGAAAATTACAATCAAGGACTTTTTGAACATACCTTGTACCAGAAAAATATCTAAATTGTAAACACTTGTTAAAATTTATTCAGAAAACATGACAGTCCAGGTCTCACCAGTACGACTTCTGCATTAGTTATATTTCTGATATGAAAATCAGATAATAATATGGTTTAGTTGGAGTGTGTTTCTATATTTTGCTCTCTCTCTCCCTTCCCTATTTTCAGTAATCTCTATCTCTTTTTTCTTGTCTATTTTAATTTGTTTGTTAAATTCTCTTTTCTTATTTTCAGAGTGATCTACCTTTAAAAAGGTTCTGATCATATTTTATATTGCTTTCTATTTATTAACCTTACATCATTTTATACACTGAATATTTCACTTCATAATGAAAGTATATTTTTTTAAAGCCTAAGATATATCAAATATGAAACAGAAAAAAAAGTAACCAGAAGTTATTAATTCTTTGTTTCATATTTATTAGTAACATACACATAATATTGATGTGAGAGTTGCATGTAAAGGGGTTATTTTTACATATCATGATGTCAGTTATTTTTAGTTGAATTTTTTTACTTTTAAAATAATTGATAATATTCTTATATGCTCTTCATTGGATAATATATTGAAACACCTGTCAATTGCACATCTGTTGTAACTTAAAAACTTATAATGCCACTATTTAGTTTACATGATAAAGAGGTAAATTTCTTTAAGCTGAAAATAACTGCATAAAAAATAGAAAATAACTTAGAAATATTATCCGTAGAAATTATAACTGAAACCGCTATTTTACAATTATATATGAACGTGCATAAATTATATTTAAATATGTCGCACAAACCAAAATAATATTTGACATCACAACTGACAAAGTAATGTCTGAAATAAATTGGATAATACAGTCAAATAACTTTATCCTTAATATAATATATAAGTAGTACAAAATATTACTGTAGTTTTCTTTACTGTACTTCATCGTATTTACTATTATAAAAAGTAGAAACATTGTTTGTTTTAGCAATATTCATGAATTGTAGTTTTCTAGAAGTGTTGAGTGTTTTAACTTTTGTTTATGCTTTTATATTATGTCTCTACAATACACTAAGTACATTTTTTTATATAATCACAAGAAACATGTATGTTGATATATGTAAATAAAATTGAAATTGAAATTCCCAGCTTGCTGTTTAGTCTCATTTTTAAGGACTTTCAGCAAATTAATTTTTGTAAACAAATTCAATTTTTTTCCCCGAGGAAGGGGAAATGTTTTTACGCACTAAAGGAAACACAATCTCCTATGTGTGGGACTCCCAGGTGTTACTTGGGTTATCCACTAAAACCCTTAAACCTCCTTTTCCTGGGCAGGATTTAGCATTGAACCACTTTCATTTTACTTCATCTAGTTCCGTCTTCCTCACTAGAAGAAGACGGCAAAAAAAGTAATTATATAGGGTTCTTTAGGACCCTGTCATAAATAATTCTGGTCAACCTAAATATCCCTCGTCTATTTTCTTCCATCATAACACTCTCTCATTGGAGCTTGCTATTTTTTCCCAGTGCTCCTTCTTTCTGTGCATTTGCTGACACATTACTTGGAATTATTTTTCCCACCACTTCCATCAATGACCTTTTCTATTTTAAACCTCATCTACCATAATTGAAGAAGGTGTGATGCTTGTCATCCTCAGAGCAGTGAGTGCAGGTGGGGTTATCGCTCTTGGCCATCCTGAACAAATATTGTTGAAATAAGCTATGTCTGGACAGAAATTGGGACACAAACTAGTTGATCTTGCTGTGCTCCCACTTTTGCCAAATATCTACGGTGAACACAAGATATTCCATCTTCCTGTTCTCTTTCC
Organism: Aphrophora alni; assembly: GCA_963513935.1. NCBI lineage: Eukaryota > Metazoa > Arthropoda > Insecta > Hemiptera > Aphrophoridae > Aphrophora > Aphrophora alni. The sequence goes on from OY740774.1 coordinate 73,363,734, forward strand.
TAGCCATTGCTCTTCTCACTCACTTCACCATCATTCTTCTGACTGTCCTCTTGGCTTTATCTTTTATCTTCAACCTTTCTAGAGCCAGAAGATCAATAGGGATGATACCTACAATAACTAGGACAGTGGCCTCCAACACAGTGTGGTAGGGCTGTTCATTGCATAGAAGCCTAGTACCCTAGTTTACTTTTCCCATCTCAGACACCTTGTTCAGGTTTCAACTCCATACAACATTATTGAATTGGTGAACAATGTCAGAAGTCTCTTCTTCAACTGCTTGGGTCCTACTATATTTGCCATCAGCCTGCTTAGCATGATGGTCTTTGTGGCAGCTTTATACAAATCCAAATTTGGTTATTGTATTTATAGCCTATTTATAACTTAAAATAAATGTGCAATCTTTCATAATTTTCCAAATTAAATATTCATTGTGTTAAAATTTATAAAAAATTGTCAAAAAAATTAATATTAAATGTATTTGGCAGTCCCTTTAATCAACTTTAAAATTATACTTCTGTTATGTGAATCTATTACTATTGTTCACTTAAATCAAATCTTCCCCTTTTGTATTCTGGGCCATTAAAAAAAAATCTCTTAATGCAAAATACTTTGGTTTGCCCATCTTATTTGTGTGATCTTCCTAACATCCTGTTAGAGCCCCCTGGCTGGTCTAGTGTTTAGGACTCTGGCATCATGAGTGAAGTTTACAGGTTCGATCCCTATAGAGGCTCAAAACGGAGTTGATTCAGCTTCGTGAGAAAAATTGAGCGGCTACAATTAGTAGTGAACTCTGGTTGAGAAGGCCACAATAAAGGTGACAGGAATTTTGATGTGCTAACCACACATTACCCAACTAAAAAGCCATCTAGCAGGTCTTGACTATTGTGCCATGGAGTTTAGTTTAGCTTAACTCCTGTTAAGCATTTGTTGATCATTTGTTATTCTTGGCTTGTGTCTGTACCATTTTAACCATCTTCATTTAAATAATTCCTTCAAATTATTTGACGCTTATTTGTTGTCTAATACCATTTTTGGATATGGCTTTTGCATTGTGAAATGTTTGTTTTTAATGTTTCCTTATATCAATTGTTTTAGATAACAATAGTTTCAAAAAATAATGTTAAGTTTCTTACTTATCTATGACAAATACATAAAACAAATAGAGTAATCTAAACTACTGAACCAATTTTTCATTCAGTTTTTGCTTCAATTGTTTTCTAGTTGCAAACTATGACATTCAATTTTCCGAGTATTGTTTTTAAACCCTGAAATATCTAAAAACCAAAAAGGATATTTAATCAGTTGAATTAAGAAAACATTTCTACACCTATTTTTCACTCATAAATTACATGAATCCAATATCGGTGTTAAAAAATTAGGTTTTTTCCAATTAAAAATTGTATACTTCCTAGACTAATGATACTGTGAACAAAAAATATTTGACACTAAACTCAGATTTTTTTCTCTTATCTACTTGAAAATATAACTGCTGAAGTAATTGTTCCGTCCTTTTTTTCTTTTTCTTTCAAATAAATAATATCAATGATAATAATTCATTTGATTTACAAGGCTTGCATTCTTAATTGACCCCTGTCCTATTTCTATAACATTACAATTTTGTTCATATTGTAATAATTGTTCTATTTGCATTATTCTCACTTTATTTTTCATAGAAATTATTTATCCAACACAAAGTTTCCTAGTTTACAAAATCACAAACCTAATTAATCACAAAATCAATTAATTAAATATACTAAATTATAAATGTTAATAAAGCTTAAATATTGAATTTATTCACTTCTAGGCAATTCAAAACAAGAATAGCTTGTAATTTTGTATGTTGTATATCTTATCGTAACCTACAGATAAATGTATCAGCCATATTACAAAGAAGTGATAATGATAATGCAAATGAATAAACAAACTTTTAAATATTATTTATAAATCACGTATCTAACTATATATACTACTTTACAAGATAACAAAGATATTAATACTCTCTTAAGAAAAATATTAGAGTATATTTTATTTATAAACCATGCACAATATGAAGAATCACTTAAATATTTTTATATCTCTTGATATAGGAACGGGATAAATAATACAATTTTATTTTATGATCATGTTTATAATCTGAATATAAACAGATAATGTTATTTCAATATAACACAATTAAAATGGGGGAAAATTCGTATTTAAAAAAATTCTACTTTATAAATATATTAAATTATAAATAAAAGAAAATAAATATTTAAATCAATAAGAAATCTTTTAAAACATCTGTGTTCTTTAACATTCTGTAAAGAGTTTTATTTTTCACTCTTCCCGTTCTGCACATTTTAGTAGTCCTACAGTACTTTGAAATAAAATTACTTGATATTTACACTAAGAAATAAATCATATTTAATTTGTTTTAATATTTTGTTTGTTTAATTTTTTTTTTTACATTCAAATTTGGAAAGAGTTACATCATTTTAAATACCAAAATGCCCATGTGAGTTGTTACCAAGTCTTAGAAATGAGTAAACCACGATAAAAATTTCTCATAACACAGGACAATTTTGATTTTGTTTTTTTTGGAAATTTTTAGTGAACCCTAAAGTTCTTTTACATGCAGTTTTGGCTACTTTTACTTTTTGACCAACAATTTTTACTTGGAATTTTTGGAGCCATAGTATAAGAATTGAATCCAAATCTCGTCCAATTTTTTACAAAACAAAATGTGTCAATAAATTGCTAAATATTATTCCACACTAAATTTTATTAAAATAGCTAGAGTTTTTAGGAAACAGACGGAGCATACAAATATAGAAGTGATTCATTTTAAATTACGAGTTGTTTACATTCATTCTTGCATGCATTTTAGCAATACATTTTGCCTATGACTTTATGTGATGCTCTTCTTACTTACATGTTTTCCTCTTGTTTTTTTGTTGCAATTTCCTTTCAACTAACCTGGGTCTTTGTCTGCCTTTGCAGGCGCCGTTTGACAGCTTCTGATTGTCTATCTCACAAGTGGTTGCGGCGCAAACCTATAGTCCGTCCTGCAGAACTAGATACGAGCAAAGATAATCTCAAGTCTGTTGTAGAACGCTGGAACGGCCAGCCTACGAGTCCTACAGTAGTCATTGTTGTACCACCAGATGAACCTGTTCTTCCTACAGTTCTACCCAGTATAATAATTGAAGACAATTTGCCATTAAAAGTTGAAGAGAATGTCCCGTCGAATGTTGACAAAAATTTACCTCCAACAAATCTAGCTGTTGAATCTGTCAACCCTGCACCCGATGCAAAAAGAATAGATGCAAAACCAGAAGAAGAAAAGTTGCCAAAGAAAAATCCTAACCTCAAAATAAAAACAGTTGATGATAAAGGAACAGTAAAACAGAAGCCTACTTCTAAAGGACAAAAGAATTCAGGAGATCTTGAATCACCCAGTCCTTCAAAACAACCCAAAGTAGAATTAAAACCTGTGAAGAGTAAAGGCTTGGTTCATAACCAAACACTACCAAACATCCCTGCATCTCCTGTTGAAGAACCAACTAAATTACTTGCAGACAGTGTTAAAATTGAAGTAAAAGATACTAAGTTTAATTCCAGTAAAACAAATACTAATGAAGAAAATAAGATATCAAAATTTACTTTAAAACCTTCATCATCTGTTCCGAACGTCATTAATTCTCGGATACAATCAGGAAAAACAGAAATAAATATTAGTAAAATACTCACACAAAGTGTTAAACCTAAAATCGCAGGGATTGTTCTTGGACAAAGTACACCCATAGCAAATGAAAAATCACCTCCAAAGAATGTGCCAGAAAAAACTAATTCTAGTTCACCAAAAGAAAACGGTCCTAAAGTAATCACTCATAAAATAATCGTAGAAGGAAGAACAGACCAACCTAAGAATACATCTAACCGTAATTTTACAACGAATAAAGGAGTACAAAAAACAGTTATTCCAGCTCCTTTTTCTGAATCAACCCTCAAACCTACAACGAAACCGATTCCAATTACTAAAAACACCCTAGGAGATTTACAAGTAGACAAAATTGAAAGGCGGGCTTCAGATTTTTCATGCTTCCTTCATGATACAGAATCTCCAAGTACTGCACATTTAGCAGATGAAATAAAAAATCTCTCAGTGAGACTAATCCAAATGTCGTCGCAACACAAATCTTTAGACGAGGATAACAATAATACAAACCATACTGAAAACTTGTACAATGATCCAATCAGACAATTTTTAGCCAATCATGGTGTAGTAACACGAAGACCAAAACATCGGATAACTAACTTAAATAGAGATGTTCCTATTGGTTCTCCACCTCCTCCGAGTAACTTCTCATACTTAGTATCACATTGCCCGCCTTCATCATCACGTCTTCCCTGGGTCAAACAATACAGTCCTGAAATTCACTCAGCACCACAATCACCAAGAGCATCGCCATCTCGATTTCCTGAAGGTGTAAATAAAGATGTCATTCTTAGATTTGATAAGTTAGAAGATACATCAACTTCAGTTTCCTCGTCAAGTTCAATAGATTCCCTTGTAAATTATTTTAAAACAGCAAATGAATCTCAGAAAAAAGCTACGCCAGCAAAATAGGGAAGATATTATTCCTCCTTCTTTCGAAGAAGGGTGTTGGTTAATTTGTGATTTTGATGCACAACTTGGCTGTGTTTCAATAACTAATATTATTTTTTAGGTTGTATATTACCACAAATAACAAGAAATAATGTAGCAGGTGGACACGACATAATTAGTTATACAAAGAAAAGAAGTAACTTGTCTACGTAAAGATACTTTACTCTAATATTTACAACCTATACACATGCATCTTGGATGTATTGTGTATTATGAACAGTAAACAATCTAACTACATGAACTTACAATTAATTATGACAAGTGGTCTAGTTGTATTGTAATGGAATGTAATCCTTCCAATATATGTTACAAAGTATTTAGGGGGAAGACCTATTGCTTGCCAAGACCCATTCTATGAACATAATTATTATAAGAAGAAAATCGTAAGAAATATGTCACCAGTATAAACGTATTACATTTATAATTTAAAAATATATATAGGTTAGGAATTTGATAGCAAAGTAAACAACTTTTGCTTTTTTTTTTTTTTTAATTTATTACTTTTGTCCAAAAAAGATAATGCAAAACATGAAGTATGTTACTATTGTTTGTTGTGTTTGAAAAGTTTAAATTATATCAAAAGATTGAAGACATATTTCTAATCAAATTTTTAGGCCTAAGATTGATATATAGCTGAAAAATGTAATATTAATTTGTAAATACGATGTAAAAAGAAACAGTTAAATGATTAGGTGAAATCTTTAAAAATAAAAATCTACACATACTAACATCATTGTTTTAACATCATTGGAGATGGGCAACAAATTCAACAAAAAATTTAGAATCAAAAGGTTTTAAGATTAAGGTAAATTTATGTATGCCTGATTTTGGAAACTCTAAATTATTAGGAATATTTGTGAAGTAAGTAAATTAAGTGAAATACAATGAATAAATTCTAAAATAAAAGTCAACAAAGTAACATTGATTGTTGTTTCTGTGCTAAGTATTTATAAAGAACCTGTAATTGAGTTATATGTTTTACATTTTTTTTTTCTATTCAAATCCTATTAACACAAATAGCAATATCAAAGTTTAAAATGTATATTTATATTTTGTCCTTCCCTCATTTACTGTATCCAAAAAAAATATGTGTTACCAATATTGAATTTAAGCTTAGATGTAATTTGATTTTATCATCTTTTGTAATAATGTAAAAATTAGGCATTAATATTTGAAGAGATAAAATTGGTGAAAAGACATCTGGCGACAATAGAAGGGAGGTTTTAGGATTTACCTACTCTCTTTGTTACACAATTTTTAAAACGAATACTCTATCCAAAACCTAATCAACATCTAAACAGGGTCCAAAATTTACGTATATATTCAATTTTGTTTAATAATCTTTGTGAAAATTAATATCCATAATAAATATAAATATTTAAAAAGAAAAGTAGAGTATAAATTTAATAAAACTGTTGTTCATAAAATGGTTTACTTATAGTATCCATGTGGCACTGACTGATGTGTCATAAATTCTTAATCTAAATGGTCACTTATTAAAGAAGTGTTTCTTCCACCTCCTTAATATAGTCTTTAATCCCAGATAATATTTTTAAATATGGATAAAAAAAAATTGAACACCCAAAATATTTTGTCATATTGATTCATCTTCTCCTAACTGTTTGAACATAGCATTAACCCCCCCCCTCCTACCAATTAAACCAAGGTATATGTTTAGATTCATCGACAAAACTTACTCAGATTAATCATTCTACCTTGATGCAAACTTATAAATTATTTTTAATGCTTAATTTTTAACAGGTTTTCTGTGTACAAAACTTTGAAATTAAAAGTATCTTTCTCTTCTAATATGGTTACGAACATACATTTTTAGTACAAAAATAACCATTTTAAGTCAAGGTAGAGTTGCCCACTTGCCTCTTGCAATTATACTGATATACAGTCACCTTAACCAATATACAAGCTTGTGGCGTCATGAGCTGATACCACCTTACTTAGTAACACAACTACAAGCTTGTGGCGTCATGAGCTGATACCAGCTTATTTAGTAACACAACTACAAGCTTGTGACATCATGAGCTGATACCACCTTACTTAGTAACACACAACTACAAGCTTGTGGCGTCATGAGCTGATACCACCTTACTTAGTAACACAACTACAAGCTTGTGGCGTCATGAGCTGATACAACCTTACTTAGTAACACAACTACTAGCTTGTGGCGTCATGAGCTGATACCACCTTACTTAGTAACACAACTACAAGCTTGTGGCGTCATGAGCTGATACCACCTTACTTAGTAACACAACTACAAGCTTGTGGCGTCATGAGCTGATACCAGCTTATTTAGTAACACAACTACAAGCTTGTGGCGTCATGAGCTGATACCACCTTACTTAGTAACACAACTACAAGCTTGTGGCGTCATGAGCTGATACCACCTTACTTAGTAACACAACCTAAAAAGTTACTCTGGTTATCTATGGGAAAAATAATGATCCTAAAATTAAATTCTATCACTTATAATCTATAATATACAGTTGTTTTATCTATTTTTCACAATAGGCCATGCATAATTAATTATTTTAAAAACGTTATGTTAACTATCAGAAAAAATAAGTTTAAAAAGTATAAATTATAGAAATTCTTCATAGTTTTGTTCTATGTGTTACAATAAGGGGTTTTATCTTTTGTAAAATATTAAGAAACAAAAACATTATATTTGAATTAGCGACATTAATCCAATTCTTGAACAAGTTCCACTATCCCTCTACAAGTTTAAATTAATTATCCCTCTACTTGAAAACAGCCTGAATATATGTATAAAATGAATGTTTACATATTAAAGTTATTTTATTTTTATGTTTGTTTAGTATACACTATTTTCTTTTGTATATACTTTTAATAAAAAACAATATTTGTTTCCTTATTTATTTAGTAGAATAAAAAAAAAAAGTAAAACTGAAGGTCTTTTCCCATCCAAGAAAATAATTATAATTTCACTACAAATCCATTTCATTTGTAATATTTCATCAACATTCATTAAAAAAAAAAGTATCATCATTTTATTTCAAGACAATACAGTATTATTTGTGTCATATTCATTTACCTTACATTTTTATAAAACACAGTGTTCAAATAGAATAAGTTCAGGAAAAATGTATTCAACTAGATTCTTTAGTTTATTTAACTAATAAAAAATTTGTATTTATAATGTCTGATTTATCTAGTGTAGTTACAGTTGTTAATTAATTGATTGTAATAAAATAAAATGTTAATTATATACAAATATTGATTTGATAATGTATAATATATTGTTTTTAAATGGTGTAAATATTTTAAATATACATTTAGAAAAAGAAATGAAGGATTCTATTCTGTAATCCCAACAGGTAAAAATCCTAGTGGGATCTTGGGCAAAGTTCTATCATAAATATTGGGATATTTAATTCCACAAAAGAGCTTTATTGCGCGATATATATATATGTTTTTTTATTGTTCTATATTTGTTTGAGCACAATAAAGCTCTTTTGTATAATAAAATAATTGTATCATTATTTCCAGTGTTTGATTTGTAAAAAAAGAGGTTCCGGTACTGTGGTCTACTGGGTGGTGGTGGGACGGGGTGGGGTGGGGGTTATGAAATATTGAAATATATATTCCTAAAAACAATATTTTTACGCTTTTTCATAGCCGTTGGCGTATATTAAATATTAATGTAGTCCAACTAGGCTATCATTCAAACAATGTACATTATTTCAATTTAATTTTTTTACGTAATTTAAAAAATTTAATACATTTGGTTTGAAAATACACACATGTTCACCAACAATCTTTTATTTCTTGTTTTATAATTTTGTCTTTATAGTTTTCTGAAATAATTATTTATTATAAAAGGTACTGTACTTAAACATGTTTTACCTTACAGTTTATAAAATTGTCCAAAGTTTAAAAAAGTTTTGTTGTATGTGCCTCCTCTTTCTCTCACCTTGCTGTTAGTACCCAGAGCGGAATGCCGTCCCCGAAGCAGCCAAGATTCCACGTACTTTGAAGGGTCAAAATGAGTGAGTGGTGGGCCATTCAGCTTCAGGAAAAGTAGTAAGGAGACAGTTTGTGTTAACAAAGATGCTCTGGAATCAGTTATGATGAGGTTCATTTGAGAAAAACCTCTCTCATATTCGCTTGAAGATACTGGAATTTTCTTGATTGCAGTTGTCAACAGAAGCAAATTCTTGAGATACTTCGTTTTATTTTACATTTCCACCTAAGTGCTCACAATTTTCAAAAACATATTCACGAAATGATTTAAGTGTCTCTTGTTTGTTCAATTGAAAACGAACGGCTAGTGACTCAATATCTTTTTCCTCAAAAGTATTCTCTTTAATGTCATTGGGCCAAGTGCTTGGGTCAAATATGCAGGCTGAATTAGCCAAAGCTGCGTCTTCACCACTCAACATTCTCCTTTTAATTACTTCTGATAGTTCCTCAAAAAATACAACAAGATCCATGGGCAGATCATTATTTTATTTTTTTTCAAAAAGTTCAATTCCCATAAATCTTTTCTTGTTGACAGACGTCACAGCTTCCTCGTAAAATGTTCCCGGGCTATCTTTCCGAGCAATAAATGTGTTTACCACAATCTATAAACTTTTGTTAGTTCGGAACAAATCTACATCTCAGTTCTGTAGTTCTTCACTAACTTTTGATAGTTCTTGAAGTGCATCACACATTAGAGCCAAATCTAGAACAAAAGCAGTGGATGTAAGTTTCCCAAGCAGACCTTCATATTTGCAGCTGTCTGAATTATCACGGGTTTGGTCTTCTTTAGCTGACATAAAATGGTTTGCTAGAATTTCGTAGATTTCCCAAATTGCTAAAACTGTTCGGAAGCTGGAGGGTACCCAACGTGTGTCCAACATTATTCAAATTTTCAACAGAACTCCAAGCTCATTTGTAACCAAATGCAACTCTCGGCTGTTCTTTGGCGAGGCGTGGTACAGAATGTACAGTTTATTAATGAACATTTTAAAGCGATTGATACTGGCCATTTTCTTCACAACATCACTCACACAAAGTTGAAGCCAGTGATTAGAGCAATGCCAAATAATGATTGAGGGGAACTTGTTTTTTAACAAGGCACACACTCCAGACTTCCTGCCCAGCATCACTGCTGCTCCATCACATGCCACAGCAATTAATCTATTTTGCAAAACATTATCATCTAATTTGTAACCTTCAAGGCATTTAATTATAGCTTGAAAAATTGCAAGAGACATCACACTGATAAGCTCAACCAGGTCCAAAAATAAATTCACAGGGGATTCCAAACTTAAATCGATCAGACAAACTTTAATGTACAAAATCAGAGTTGATGTTTTGCTCAAAGTTTTTGATTCATCGATGATGATCACAAACTTATCGGTTGATTTGATTATTTCCTGTACAATATACTTTTTCATTTCTGCACTTATTTGGTTTATGATATTCACACAAGCTTTATTTGAATGTAAGATGCGACCCATATTTAATCCATTGAGCTCTTGTACATCGATTTCTGACTCAAAGTCGTTAAAAGACTGATTCTGTTTTGCAATCTTATAGGCAGTTCAGCAAATTCTCGCTGTAACATCTTTCTCTTTTGATACTGTTTTCAAATGTACGTTTTCTATAGTTCCTTTTTGGGACACTACAACAATTTTTAAAGCTGCTAAATGTGCAACACTCTCTTTGTGATCATATATTTTCTTCCTCAAAGGTATTTGCTGCTGTACTCGAGTTTCCCCAAAACTAGTAATATTACATCCAGTCCATTGTTTAGATATTTTCATACCAGATTTTTTTCCAATACCTAGATATCCAACATTCTGGTAAACCTCATAACCCAGTTTTTTGTTGTGTACAATAAGCCAACTGTATTTTTTACAAAACTTGTTCTTTTGTTCTTAAGTCCAACAGTCTGGCCACTGTTTATCTCCTCCTTTGACGTCGTCATTAGGAGAAGATGAAGTAATGCTGGAGGATGTAGGCTGTGTTGATAACGGGTGATCAAATTCCATTGGAAGTGTCGTGCATTTTTCAGTTTCTTTGTCTAGTTATGGTTTCTTTGGTTTAATAAAATAATTAGTTATTTTATGCATTGTAAAGGCATGTACATGTACAACAACACACAATTAGCGAAATTTACACACTTTGATACCAAAACACTACACGATTAAACAGAACAAAACCGTAAAACAGTGATAGGCCGCTGCACTGACATTGACGGCTAAGTGAAAGATGAACTGTTGTGTGGCAAGGGAGAGGGAGGATGAGTCAGCTAGCACCTTGCGTACGGCTAGAATTACAGTCTAGTCAAAGATCAAGTTGACCTTGACTTACAACTAACGTTCCACAGTTCTAAAAAATATATTATATATTCGACTTTTCCCCTGATCAGAGGTTTCGGTACAGCGTACCGGTGCATACAGTCACAAATCTAGCCCTGATTATTTCCACTAATATGGAATTCCATGAAGCACCGACTGTTGTCACATTAAATTATAAATAGTGGGAGTGATTTAAGAACTGCCAACTATAAAAGGAGATTTGTGGATACTTGTTTGGAAAAGCTAATATAAGCTCTACAAATTTCTTTTTGTTATAACTTCCTATCATCTATAATTTTATGTCTGAAGTTGAGAATATTTGTGAGTTTATCATAATTGAAATGAATTAAACATTTTTAAAAACTACTATAGCCTTAACAAGCCATTGTAGATCTAGGCCTACTACACTCCATGATTTTTCATCAGATGATGTGTGCCCAACATATTGAGTTTTTGTCACCATAATTCTAGCTTTAATGATCCGAATTTGCTATTAATTGTAACACCTCACTATTCTCACAATGCTGGGTTAACACCCAAACTTTTTTAAAGCCCTTATCCTATAGGGATTGAATTCGGAAAACCCCTTCCACACAAAGCGAGAGCTCTAGCCACTAGACTCACCAGGGACTTGATAATACAATACTCTATTAAATGTTCCTCAAAGTTTAGTATGGAGCCTAATACATGCTTTTAAAAACATGGGAACAACTCTGTCTAAAAATAATTAGTTGAACAGTACAACAGTTGACATTTTAGGACACCATTTTAAATTTCAGAATTCACAAAATTAAGTGAATTTTAAAGTTTTTGTTTAATTGTAAAAATGAGTTTATACAAAAGTTGAAACTTGCATGGTAAAGTGTGTTAAACTTTAATAAAGAATTAGGTCTTAGGTTGACACTTCAGGTCTTAGGCTATAATTTTAAGTTTGAGAATTCAATAAAATTAATTGAATTTTAAGGTTTTTTTACAATTAAAATTATTATATATAAAAGTTGAAAGATGCAAGGTAAAGTGTGTTAAACTTCAGTCCAGCTGGACATTGTGTTATGTTGGATAATTTACTGTTTTTACTTTTCGGAACATTCTGCTCAGATTTCTATTTTGTTTCTATGTTTCTGTATAAGTAAAATATACTGAAAGCAACAAGTCGTCTAATAAAAACGGATAATTATGTTATTTTAAAGCATATTCCACAACATTGAAACAATACAATTGAACATTTTCAAGATCAACAACATGTTAGCCGACAAAAGGTAAGGAAGTCAACTAAGCTCTCAGGAAGATTTGTACTAATATGCTCTTGCAATATTATTTAAAGTATATAAACGTCATAAAGCCAACATGATACTTACCAAGGTGTAGGAATGTTAATTTATTTGGCCTGGGTTCTTGATTAACATATTAAAATAATCATCAGTGATTCAGTTTTCTACTTAATATTTATTATATTATTTATCTACTCCAAATATTGTATCATTAAATTGACTCTCTTATTATGCTAATAACAAATATTGACCTATCTTATCAACTTAAGGGTTTATCTTAAATACATTGAAATCAAATTACATTTTTTAAATATGAACCCAGAATGATTCCAACTGTTGTTCTTTCATGAATCTACTTTACTTTTGAGCCGACTACCAGATCACTCTATACACAAATGTATGACAGCCCCTTTTTCCTGTGAAGACTCTTGGATGTTTGGCGGGCTCTCTCTCTTTCTCTCGCTGCCCGGCGATTCTCTCTTGCTCCCTCTTTTCTCACAATACATTTCACAAAGATTGCCTGCGTCTCTACTTCATTAAGGGACAACAGCTTGCTCTCATTCTAGTTTTCAAATGTTCCTCATTATTCTAATAAAATTATTATATTTTATATTTATTATACTTTTTGTATTATTTATTTGATTACAATACATTTAATATATGCAATATATACATACATAATACTTTCCAATAAATACATACAATCATAATATTTACATACTACTGAATTTACATATATAATATATACCTAATCCTAACAAAGGCTTGTCATGCAAAACACGATATTATAAAGTTTTACATAACATGATAACGACCTACATATTGGTAACCTCTACTTGTTTTGAGAAAGGGGTGATTCAATCGTAACTGACTCTGTAGCCAGTATTAAAAAAAAATATATTTTTATAGCAGAGTATTAAAGTTATATATAATGTAGTAAGTTAAAATCTGAAAATTTTGACATTATTTTGTGCATTCTAAATTGAATTACTAAAATAATCAAATAACTATTTAAAAATTGAAAATATTTCATAGTAACTTGTTGGGTTTTAAAGTTTCTATAAGATCTCACAAAATACTGAATTGTACATCTACAAGATAATTTTTGTGGCTGCCAAAACAGATAGGTCATGTCAATTTTTTGTTTTAGTTTTAAGTTATGAAAACTGAAGGTAATTCAATAAATATATGTTGAATTTCTTTTATTAGCTGTGATCTTTCATTTTTCCTATTAGGTCTCTCTTGACCAACTCTCTTTTTAACACATTTTGGCAGGTTCACACATATTTTGTAATCAATTTTAAACTATCTTCCTGATGGTCTAGACAGTTGAAATTTTGAACATAGCTCAGAACTGGATGATGATGTAATAATATTAGGTCAGATTAAAAATTAATATAGCTATTCTTGCATGACCCACAATTTACACGCACACACACCAGCACATCAACACACACATGCATGCACACACACAGGGAGAGAGGGAGAGAGTACTTGTATAGTACTCATTTACACATAAATATTTATAATACACACACACATACATTTACAAGGTAAACAAAACATTATAATAACCTTTGTATATCAGAACTAAAGACGCCACCTTGTATATGTAGGAGAAATAAAATATTTATCTCAAAAATCTAAAAATTATTTAAAAATTTTCTCGTTTTTAAAAGGGACTAAAAAGTATAAAATAATTTTTCTTTTAAAAATTAGTATTCATAATCCCATATTATACTAATTATCCTTAAACTTGGTGTTGCTGAATTTTAAAATAAATCAAATTGGTTGTAAAACTCAAAACAAAAACGTGAGGCGCATGCAATATATATATATATATATATATATATATATATATATATATATATATATATATATATATATGGATAATTGTTGTTGCATGGATTATAGTAAGGATTATAGGTAGTAACTCTAGAAGTGAAAAATCAAATGATAGGTCAAATCAATTTTGCATTGCATGATAATTAATCGTATATATTTATTTATAAATTATCTATTGCATGCACCCCACGTTTTCTGTTTTGAATTTCACAAGCATTTTGATTTCTTTTAAAATTCACCAAGTTTAAGGTCAATTAGTATATGTATGGCATTATGAATATTAATTTTTAAAGGAAAAATTATTTTATACTTTTTAGCCACTTTAAAAACTTGTTTTAAAAAAAATATGTCAATATTTTTTCCGATGCTGATGCTTTTAGAGTATTTGAGAGTTAGGGGTCTTTATTATACATTCTTTGCTTCCCTTTTTTTATAACCATTTTCCAAGAGCCGAACACAGAGGAAAGTCCAAAACTTCCTTTTCCTGAACTTACAAATCATACAGTGCATCAATTTATAGTAGGAATCACCTATGAAAATGCTCCCCAGAGTTTCACAAACTCTTAACATGATTTTCCTTTATACTGTAATAAACATGTAACTACTGTATTTTCATTTCATCAAAATAAAAATTATAAAGTATATATTTTTAGTAATTTAGAGTTTTCTCCATAAAAGTTAACTGAAAATTATGAACATTTGAAAAACTTTGGGTATTCATGATTCCTTTTTCTACTCCCCTACCCCCAAATGAAATCTTTTAGTTTGCAACTTTGTCCAAAAAGTTCAATTTCATATAATTAAGAACCGTATAACTTATAATAACATAACTATTAAAGTCTCACAAGTTTTGTCTCGTGGATATTTACCCTAAAATTAAACTATTATATATACAGGCTTTGTAATCCCGAGAGATCCGAGCTGGATCTACACATTTTTCATGTATTCTTGGGTTAGATCCGTCTCTTCTATTAGGTCTTCCTTGACCAATTCTTGTTAATTTACGACCCTGACACTATGAGAATTTTCAAGAGCTAGAAGTTTTTATTTTGTTCTTTTCTATAACAACTTTGAGGTTACGTTTATATTATGGGGCTGTTTGAATAAAACCGAAGCAAATCCCCTTGAGTATGAACATTTACTTTTTTCTTGTGAATAACCTAAATGGAGTACCTTCTCCACTATTTCACTCTATATTTCATTCCTGATCAGGTGTTGCTATTACTTTAGGTTTTAGTTATCATGGCTCAAGTAATAAAAGCAAATTTTAAGTTATATTGAGTTTAATTTTGTTTTAATATAAGTTACATTTGTATTTATTTGTTTTTGTTCATGTTATACTATTCATTTCGTAAGTTTATATATTTAGAACTTTTTAACAATACTATTAATTTTACCATTTTTCCTAACTTACAAATTTTGCTTGAGTTGATAACCATAACAGACCAGTAAGATTTAGAGGTTAACGTTTTCCTCCTACACTTCTTATTTAATCCAAGAAAGTACAGGACACACTTTCTCTATAAAATTGATAAAAACATTTGTAGGTACTTTCTAGAACTAAAAGGTGTTTCAATGGTTCACTTTTGTATGGAGTTGGCAATCCTGAGTGGATCTACAACTTTTTACATGTAGTCTTGGGTTAAAACTCTTATTCTTTTCCAACCATTACACTATTAGAGTATTCGAGGGCTAAGAGTTTCTTAATGTTCTTTTCTTCCTTTTTTGACAAGATGATGATGACTGAGAGGTTTTATATGTGTGAGCATAAATTTGTGCTCTTTTTTTATTCATATACTTTGAGAGATTTAATACAAGCACAATATAAACACATAATATGTTCAACTTTATTTATAATATACAGGCTCTTTGTTCAAAAGAAATGTTAAAATATTCTGCACTATCATGTACAAGTTTCATATTGTAATCAACTTTTTAAAATTAAATTAATTCAGGTTTACTAGTACATAGAGTGTTTCAAAAATATGCGTCCTAATTCCGGGAAGTGGTTAAAGGCATCAAAGTAAAAAAAATAAAATTCTTATAAACATATGTTCAAAAATGCTTGGAAAACGTCTGTCGGCCATTTTGTGTCTTTCGAAAAAAATGATAAATTTAGAAATTTTTAGACTTTGAGTCATTATTCAGTATATACATGTGTTATGCTACGTTCTACGAGTATACCAAGTACCACAATTTAATCTTACACATTTTAAAAATGGCAGGTGTTTAGATTTTGTATAAAGGTAATGGTTTAAAAGATATCAATATTTAAAATTTCGGTCATCATTATGTATAAATTAAAATTTGATTCTTGATATTCTGGTAGTCTTCATATACTCTAGCTCTCCTTGAAAACTTGATTCCATAAACCAATTTTTTTCCTTTATGTTGGAAGTCCATCTATACAAAATTTGTGAAAGAGTTAAAAAGTTGTGTTTATTTTACACCATAAGTTTTCTTCCTGATTTCATGACTAATTAAATAAATATCATTAATTTTTAGTGTCTCCAATATTTTTCAGTAAACGTTTGAAATCTGGAGCAGTACTAAAACACAAATGGATCGTTTGCCCACCGACACCAACAGCCAACAACCTGCTTGATAAAACTAACCTCAAACGTTATGTTGTCAAAAAGAGATGGATCAAAGCAGTAAACACTATCGTTGCTCTACAAAGGATGGGAGCCAAGATTGACTTCTGATTGGACAGAGTACTTTAATAAAACTACATATATATTCAACATTTTCCCAAGGAAACTTCTACTAAAGACATTATTTATTGTATACTATTATTACATGTTATTATTAATTAAATTACTATATACTAATTTGTCTAAAAATTAATGTTTTCTTCCATCCCAAATTACAACATAAAATACAGTGGTGCACAAAAATTAGCTATAAACGTATAGGGGTTGTCCAGAAAGTATCCAGCCATTTTGTATATGACGAGAAAGGTTTAAGGAGTCTTGATGTAACTTGATAACCAATCAGCCTTTCTGCATGAATGGACATGTACAATTGGACTATTCAAATAGATGCTGTTATATGAATATGTGTACTGTATAATGATCAACCCCCCGAGTAGTCATTGTTGTAGTAAAGCGATCAACCCAAGAATGTTGAATGTCTGAGCCTGCAAAAATCGACAACTGAATGTGTGAGAATTAGATGATGATGTGGAAATTTAAAATATGACGGTTTCAAAGGTTTAGCAATGGATCTTAGCATGAAACATTTAAAGACAATATTCATTCCATGGCCTCTTCCAAGAGAGAAGGAATTTAATATTGTAGTTGTCGATGACCTGCTTAAACCATGAACAATGACCCATATTTCTTCAAACAGGTTGTGGAAGATACAATAAGAAGAAAATAACGGCAGCTGTGGGCAAATGGGGACTGGCAGCTTAATTACATCACATCCACCAATTCATCACATCTCAATCAGAGTTTATGGCAAAACAAGAAATCACTCAGGTGCCTCAGCCACCTATATACAGTAGAACTCCAATTATCCGAACTCCGACTATTCGAATCGCCGATTATCCGAATCACTTTCAGAAAAAAATTTGTCCAAAAAAAGTCTAAGTGCGCTATTATTCTTCCCCCCGCGAAGCCAGTGTTTGCGCGTTCGCTCACTATTGTCCTTCCCTCCGCGAAGTCAGTGTAGGCACAACACGTGGTATGAGTCCCCACTCCAGTTCCGGCGCATTGCAGTCACGGCGCACCTGTCATTGTTTGTTTTGATTGTAGTCAGTGTGCTATTGACCTTGCGCGAGGACGCTACTCTTTCGCTACGGCTTACTTTTGTTTGTGCGTGTACAATACTGTATTGTTTTTTACCATGGCTTCGAAAAGAAAACGTGTTGTGCTATCGTTAGCGGACAAACTGAAAATTATAGAGCAACTCGATAAAGGTGTACCGGGTAAGAAGTTGTCTGAGATTTATGGTGTTGGACAAGCAACAATTTGTGACATTAAAAACAGTAAGTCAACACTTTTAAACTTTGTTTCGGTGCTTGAAAATGAAGATGGAAGTTCCTCCAGGAAAACAATGAAGACAGCAACCAACAAAAATTTGGAAGATGCCGTGTTTAAATGGTTTTTGCAGCAACGTTCTATGGGAAATCCGATTTCAGGTCCAATCCTTTGTGAAAAAGCCAAAATCTTAGCAGAAAAGCTTGGTTATTCATCTTTTAAGGCTAGTAACGGCTGGCTAAGGAACTTTAAATTCAGGCATGGTGTACGCGAGTTAGATTTGGCTGGTGAGAAGCTTTCAGCAGACTCTGCAGCTGCTGAAAATTTTATTGAAAAATTTAAAACTGCAGCAGAATCCTATGATCCGGAGTTTGTTTATAATGCCGATGAAACTGGCCTTGTTTGGAAAGCATTACCAAAAACCACTTTGGCTTCTAAAAGGGAATCTAGTGCCCCTGGACATAAGGTCAGTAAAGAACGTGTTACAGTGCTTAACTGTGCCAACTCCACTGGAAATCATAAACTACCACTTCTTTTGATAGGAAAATCAAAAAATCCAAGAGCATTTAAAAACGTAAAAAAACTTCCACTCTTCTACAAAAGTCAACCCAAGGCCTGGATGACTGCAGCTTTGTTTACCGAATGGTATGATGAAGTGTTTATTCCTGAAGTGAAAAAGCACCAAAAATCGGTGGGAAAAGAAGGCAGTAAGGTGCTTTTAATTGTTGATAACGCACCCACTCATCCTACAGCAGAACTGTTGGAAAGAGAGAATGGGCAGTTTAAAACGACGTTTTTGCCTCCCAATGTTACAAGTTTGCTGCAACCCATGGACCAGTCTGTTATTGAAACAATGAAGCGCCATTACAGAAGACAACTGCTGAGAAAACTGCTGATCGAAGGTGCTGAAGATGAAGAATTGGTTTTGGCAAATCATAGCAAAATAAATTTAAAGGACTGCTGTTACATGGTAGCGGAAGCTTGGAGTTTGGTTACGGCAGTGACGCTAAGACGTGCGTGGAATAAACTGAAAGGCCTACCGTCTGAGAAGAACAAAAAAAAAAAGAATCTGAAGAAAATGAGAAACAAGAAAATGGAGAGGATGAAGATGATGAAGATGCGTTGCCACTAGAGGAAATAAGAAAAATGATAGTAAAAATTCCTGGTTGTACAGAAGTAAGTGCTGAAGATGTAGGAGAGTGGATGGCTTGTGACACGTCTGACCCTGGTTTTCAAATTCTCAATGACGATGAAATTGTTGAAAGTGTGAGAGAAGATGTTGAAGTGGAAGTGGAAGAAGAACTTTCTGCTGATGTTGAAGTAGACGCTGGACCATCAGCTAGTGAAGCATTTGCCGGCCTCGAGACTGCTTTGAAGTGGATGGAGCGTCAGCCCGAGTGTGACCACTTGCAACTGCTCACCGTCAAGCGAATGCGTGACCTGGCTGCCCGAAAACGGATGAAGAACGCAAAACAGCTTACATTGACGGAGATGTTTGAAAAACAATGATTTTTATTTCTAAACTTGTACATAAGTACATTTTATTTATATTTAAAACATGTGAAAATATCATGTTTCTTTCATTTAATTCAATAAAAAAATAGTGCAAAATCAAAACGTAGCTTTTTTTCTCTCTAATGGCAATTTTTTAAAAAAAAACTCTGATTATCCGAATATTTGATTATCCGAATGGGTCCCGGTCCCCATTAATTCGGATAATTGGAGTTCTACTGTAGATCAGTTTGTCTCCCTGTGATTTCTATCTTTTCCTAATTTATTTATTTTTACAATCAATGTAATTAAGACGATGGTTAGGCAGCTGGTGGGGATTCCAAAAGAGGAGTTTGTAAAATGTTTTAAGTGGATATAACGTGGAAATATATGTAGGCCATTGACCTAAACACAGTATGTATTTGTTAATATTAAATGGCCATATACTATCTGATCAAAACTTGTACATGCACTCTGTTCTCCAAAATTGTACCTCAACACCTCTACAATTTCTAATATCACATTAAACTGTCATATACTACAGAGTGAACTTCTTGAACTAAAAATGCTATCTTGTATGTTTTTTTGGGGGGAAGAGGGAGTCTCATTCCACTTGGTGGAAGTTCAAAATTTTGAGTTATTCAAAACAGTTGTTCTTGATATAATGACAAACACTTTTTAACATATACATTTTTTAAATTGCCAACCAATCAGACCATCTGTTCTTGAAATGTGTGATAAAAATTACAGATTATTATATGATATCATTTCAACCACCTGAAATGTAAATGTATTTACCTTTATTTGAACCTTATTCTTAAAACTTCTTTAAATCTTTTTCAAAACTTTTTAATTATATTATTAACAATATAATTTTTCAGTTATGCCAAATCCAAATTAATATTGATGGCTGCTGGTTTTCAACACCTCTCTACCTTCCTCCTCAGACTCCTTTCCTTCATTACTTCCTTCACAATTTATCAAATCAAACATCCAATGAAGACTACAAGACTGAGGTAAGTTTATTGTAAATCCTTGGTGGCAGAAAATAGCATGTAGTTAAAAGTGTGTATGTACATTTAATTATAATAATATTTTTACCAACTTGATTAATGCCAATCATAGTACTTATTACATGATAAAGGAGAATGTTTTTAATTTTGATCAGAATAATAAATAATAATTGCATATGTTTACTATAAATATAATAGGGTTTTGGGGAATGAAAATATTTATTTATTCAGCAGCCAGGAGACAATGTGCATTGTATAAGCCTTGTATAATATAAAAGTACATATATTAAACAAAAACATTAATAAAAGAAAAAGGAACAATATATTGTTATTCTATTGATGTCTGTCCAATGAATCCTGTATGCAATAAAAATTATTTTCGTTTAAATATTTCTTTTTTAAAAGATCTTCCATTCCTTAGTTTATAATTTTCTGTAGAAGATAGTTGGGAGGATGGTACCAGAAATTGTTGGTGATTCACTAGTTAGACCAAGATTATGTTTTGGAATGTTTAGGATGTGTGTTTTTCTGTATTATATCTATGTATCTGACGGGTCTCTTTCTGTGTGAAACTTGGAATCCATTATAACACTAAAAATATAAATGGAAGGAAAAGTTAAATGTTCTGTTTGTGGAAGGGAGAAGGGCACAAGTCTGTAATATGTTGTGCTAACAAATATTGGCCTCTTGAAAAAAAATCTTAAAAACTATACCGGTAAATGAGCATACAATTTGAGATTTTTAACATTGTAGATGGAACCTAGAAAACATAAGTTCAATAAGACATTCCACTTGTGTCTTGCAAAACTGTTACTGTAAACAAAAAAAAAAAATTTTTTAAATAATATGTTTACTTAAATAAACTACCCAACTTCAATATGTTAATCAAATAACTGTACACTTTAATAAGAACTTTTACAGGAAAGAAATGAAATTTCTGTATAAACCAAAAAAAGTTGGAAATATGTAAATAGAAAAAAATTTAAATAAATCTGAAATAAGCATGTATTTCGGTACAACAAAAATATATCTACATTAGTTAAACTGGAACTGTATATGATAGAGTGTAAATAAAAATTCATAAACTGTAAAAGTGGAATGGGCCTAAAATTGTAATTTATATTTTTATTACAGAACTTCATGGATTACCTGTAAAGAATATGTCTCCAGTTTTAAACCAGTTTACAATTGAGTAAAACACTGTTATGAATAATCAATCAAATTTTTATTTACAGTACACTTCATCAAAACACATATCTACATACAGTTGGTAATTTTACTGATCTTTACTATTAATGTATATGTCTAAATAAACCATTAGGATTTAAAACAGTTGAAAGCAGTGTATTGTATAACTACCTACAAAGTTTATGTTTGTCCAAAAACTCAAGTTAATGGCATGAAATTATCTGTCAATTAAACTATATATGAAATCTTTATATCTGGTGATTAAATCTCATGGTTAAAACTGAGGGCTGATTACGGATTTAACAAAGAAACTATCAATCTAGTTCTCTCTGTCTGTCTTAAAGTAATTAGTAATTATAATATGTTTATTAAAGTATATAAAAGTAGACGGAATACAAACTAAGACAGACTGAACAGAAGTAGAATAAAAATGATACAGTTGGGGAGGGGAGATGGAAAGATTTTAAATAACCAAGGAGCACGAAGAAAAGGGTTTTTACTAGGGGATCAGTCTTTTTTCATAGAGAGATCAAAGTAGTTTTTGGTACAGCAATAAAAGGGCTTGTTTCTGGGAAGGATCCAAGTGGCGGAAGGTCCCGGTACAGGATAGATTGCTGGTTAATTGAGAACAGATTTGAGAGGCCAGGCAGTCTAGAGTCAACCAACTCCAGAGTAAGGAGATAATTTCTCTCTTTGTCAATCAATTTGTGAGTGGATTGAACTAGTACCAGAGGCTGTCCAAAGGCAGAGAGACTATCAGCCATTGCCAAAAATGGGCAAGGAAGGAGTCTGGAAGGGCGTAAGGGTTACGACACATCTGCAGTGGCGTCAACTGATATTGGTGAGAAAGCTATGGTTATGGTAATTTGTTGTCTTTATTGAAATAAGTCCATATAGTAGGACTGACTTAGTTTGATCTCTCTCTCTCTCTCTCTCTCTCTCTCTCTCTCTCTCTCTCTCTCTCTCTCTCTCTCTCTCTCTCTCTCTCTCTCTCTCTCTCTCTCTCTCTTTCAACATTGTTATTACTCTGAGGTTAATAGGGTTG
Source organism: Aphrophora alni (assembly GCA_963513935.1). Taxonomy (NCBI): domain Eukaryota; kingdom Metazoa; phylum Arthropoda; class Insecta; order Hemiptera; family Aphrophoridae; genus Aphrophora; species Aphrophora alni. The sequence goes on from OY740774.1 coordinate 73,386,544, forward strand.
TACATTTAAAAAAATATTATCTGAAATAAATTGTAAGTGTTTTCTGATTGCATTATATACACACATATGATAAATATTGTATATCAATATTTATTACACAACCAAATAATAAATTTACTCATAAGTACAATTGAATCAATCTTCAATTATTTAATGAACCAATTTCATAACAAATGTTTTCGATTTTTTAAATTTTGCTTCTAATAATAAATTTTTTAGGGTTCAAGAATGATTTTTGTTCCCTCTCTTTTGCCAGCTCATTCCCCTATACAAGAAGAAATTTATTGCATTATAATTTTTACAATTTAGTAATTCGAGCTGATATTTTGTATAATTGTACATAGGTCGTTGTTGTTAGTTATAGCTTGCACTGAAGATATGGAGTCAACCAGAATAACAATGTTGGTATTCTCAATAGTTATGTAATCAGTTATCCAAGTGCCTCATTTATAGCAAAAGCTACAATTCAAAAACAGTTGAGTTGTTAATAAAAAGTAATGGAAGAAGTGGTTGCTGTGATTAGAAAAATATCAGTAGCTAATTTCTTACTAGTTATGGGACTGTCTCGTCAGACATTTCAATAAAATAAACACCTTTGATAAATTACACAATATGTGCAATGCTATTCTTCTATTATAATATCATCTTCTGGTCTACAATGATTTAAATAAAGAGAAAAAATGACAAAGGAACTTATCAGGATTATATTGGAAAGTAAGATCCTAGATGAGATAAGCCAGAAAGATGCAATTGGAAGAAACAAAAAATAATATTAAAAGACTGAATACATTTTAAAATATTTTTTATTAAAACATGATAATGAATATTTAAAAAAACAATCACAAGATATACTTTGTAACATATTATGTTACATTTTTTCTTTTATAAAAAACATAAAATTACAATTAACTTTAATATACAAGTTTGTATACAGACATAATTATTATTTTTTAAACTTATAGCTACATCATAAACTAAATTCAATAATTGTAATAAAGTTACAACTTTTCCGTAATAACAAACATATATAAAATCTTTTTCACCCAACATAAAGTTTTAACATAATTTTATACAAAGTATATAATAATATAATCAGTAAAAAGAAAACTGGCTTCCAATAGATGTTAAAAAGGTTGTTAAAACAATTGAATTACCTTATAGCAACATGATTCTTAAATTAAAAAGGTGTCCCACATCATGGCTGTGGAGATGGCAACAGAGTATATGGTCTCCATTTTCTTGGTTAAAAAGTTATCTAGTTTAAAGAGTGGGTTCATTTTCCTGCTTCATAATAACCTGTTTCATATGAAAACCTGATCTGTTAAGTTGACCAAGTATTTAGTAAATAATGGAATTATCAAATAAACTAGGAATTTTTAATAAGCTGGCTTGTTGCTTCGTTTGCAATGTTAACGAATCTGCCAATTTCACAGACATGATGTTGGGCAGCATCTGTGGGAAACTGGTGTTAAAAATGATTGAAGGCCAAGAAATAAGAAAAGTTGAATTATAAGATGTTCTGAAAAAAACATTTTTCAATAATTTTTTATAAGAGAAACGAAAAAGAAATAATGTGGGTATTTTTTCCATTTAAAAGTTAATACATGTATGAAATGTTTTGCATTTCATGTTTAGATCTTTTACTCACTCTGTAGAAAAAATATAAAATAATCTTATAAATAATATTAGTTTATAACTGTAGTAATTTGTTTAAACAATAAATTCTTTGAATATACAAATATAAATGTTTAAACATTTCAATCAAAAATTAATCTAGATTATCTGGTTTTAACTAAACGCAAGCACAAGAATAAATATATTATGTTTATGGTATAAGAACACAAGAAACCATTATGTTTATGGTAATAAATACACAACAGTAATTGCACTTATAATTTAAAATTTACACAAACATAATTAGAAGACAATGTCCATTAATATTATATACGCTATATATTAAAGGCTACCGTTACTGGAAAAAGGCACAACTATTTGTTTTTGATTACATGTCAATTTAAATAAAAAGTCTTAAGATAAGAATTGGAATTCAAAATGTCATCCTGAATTAACAATTTCTTTCCTTCGTAAACTATTAGCTCAACCATTATGTTAGACCTAACTCTGCCATCTTGCATTCAATTTCAATAAGAACCATTTAAACATGTAAACAGATTACTTCCAAATAATTATAGGAAATTTATGTGTGATATGTCATTTTAAAGGTTAGAGCAGTACAAATGTGAAGTTCAAATGTTTAACCACCACAACTAAAATTTAGTTATCTCTAAAATTATATTAATTTTAACAAATTTTGATAAAGAATGTGACAAAGTCTACTTAATAATGGAAGCATGTCCTCACATTTTATATGGTGAGAGAGATGATTTGAAAAAAAATTGTGAAAGCCATCACTTCACAGTGTTATAATTTTTTGGATATCTCGATAAAGATGTGATTGATGAAGTTTTGACTGGAAAATTGGCCTATAGAAAATTATGTGCAAGATGAATGCTGAAGATGTTAACCGACACAGAAATTTCTTGCTGCAGTGCATGAATTCTTGAAGCATTGCTAAAGTAAAGGTGAAGAACTGTTTGATGATATTATTATAGGAGATGAAACTGGATTACAAATTCAGACGTCAAGATGAAGCAGCAGTCGATGCGATGGCGGAATTCATAATCTCCTAGACCAAAGAAGTTTAAACAAGAATGTTTGATAAAGAAGCTCATGGCTACTATTATTTTGACAAGAGGAGTGTCTTGCTTATCGAATTTTGTGATTGTGGAACTACTGTGACAAGCATGATTAATATCGTAAAACATTAAGAAATCTTAGAACAAACAATGTAAGGAATTCAGCTGACCTGAGGAATTTTGTTCTTGCATGACAATGCCCCCACAGCAAATTTACAAAACACACAGCAAATCTCACAGTGAGTGAATTGAAATGATGTTGCAAAATCTTTAGTCATACGTCTTACAGCCCAGATGTAACACCCAGCAATTATTTTATCATTCTTCACTTTAAACTCTGGCTTGAATTACAGAGGTTACGAATTGAAAAATAGTGACTCGTTTAAATTATAGGGAGCAGAAATTTTCAAATAGGAAATGAAGACACTAGTGGTACGTTATAAAAAATATCTTAAAGTCAAAGGCAACTATATAGGTAGAAAATAAATGAAATTTTTACTCATGGTATAAGTTTTTTTTCTTTTCAGTTTTGCTTTTATTTCAAAATGGATCTTAGGTAAAAAATATGCCTCATAAATACGGTAAATTTTATTTCAATGAATTTAGGAAAATCAAAAATTAACCAATGATTTTACAAAATTCACATAATAACAAAACGATGAGATACTCAAAAAACCATTAATCTCCTGTTCTAAACAGGATGTATGTCTCTATCTAATTTAACTTAACTTGTCTTTTTCATTTGCGTTAATTTTATAATTTAAATGATTTACAAAATTTAAAACTAGCAAAAATTATAAATTGATTCATTTTTAAAACATGCATATATATTATAACCAAACAAACAAATAACTAACTTCTTGGTATAAACATAAAAGACTTATTGATTTATTTCTTTTTATATAAGGAAGACCAAATATTTAAGTGTTTTTTTAATTTTTTTATTTAATTAGGCTTATAAACAAAATTTGGAATTATTAATTTTATTTTGTATAAAAAGACATGGATAGACAACATCTACAACATTTAAGAATAAACTCTGTCTACACAGAAATTGTGTAGATTATTTTTCTTAAGATTAGGTAAAATCTGAATGGACAGTTCAATATGAACAGAATTTTGACTTTGTTTTGGAATAATTCATATCGATAATTATACAGACTTGCTTAACAATCGATCTACTTTGTGGTTATTGTTACAGCATTGTGGTATTTCATTCATTGATATCTTTAAAATGTTCATTTTTTAAGGTAATGAAATCATTTGTCTCAAATTTAATTTTTAGCTAATTCACATAAGTGCTAATAATCAATTTACTTCCTCAGAGTAACTTTGTATTATAGGGGTTAACTTTGTATATAGGTATCCTAGACTTCGCTTTGGATTTCATTCCTATCAACAGCTGTCATGGTATTCTATCAATCGTAATACTCCATAACTCCAAGATGATTTTTCATATTTTAAAACTTATAACCGACTTCTTGATACAAGAAGGAACACTATATCGTGTTCATCTTTAAGATATTAGTTTATTTTCCCTTCCCACTTGATCAATTTTTTTTTTGTTACTTTATCAATATTTATTTGTTTTTAATGAATTTCCTACAAGGGATATAATAAGTAACATTTATAATTTCCTACATAATTTTATCATTAAATTTGTTTTCAAATATTTTTCTCAGTCTGTCATGTCTTACAATTCCTATTAAATTGACTTAAAAAATATTTTTTAGTATGTCTGTGTTAATGTATACTATGAAACATATATATATCTTTTGTGTCCCAAAAGTTCCACCCCCCCCCCATTATTTTTTTTATTAATGGAAATAGACAGATTTGCTTTGGGAAAAGTTTAGATAACCAAAGGAGGAGTTTTTTAAAGTATCAAAATTCTCAACCCTTACCCCCAAAATGAGGTAGTTTGGGGGTGTCAAAAATTTTAAATAGCAACCCCTATTGAGTGATACCTCATTTTAAAGGTCTTTTAAAAATAAGAATAATGGCGCAAACTAGAGGTTTCTAAGTTCATCCTACCCAACATAGTGACTAATTGAATTGTGAATTTTACGTTAACAATTATATCGGAAATGTTACGAAATGTACAACAAGCTTTTGAGTCCAGAATCTATTTCTGCCAAGAAGTAATTGGTAGCCATTTCAAGAACTTAATCTCAGCTAAAAAAACAAGGTAAGGCTCTTAGAATTTTACCAACATAGAGCAGTTTGTAGTTTGTAGGTTAACATTGTGTTAGATCCTCTTTCATCTTTCCTATCAGGTCTCTCTTGACAAATTCTTGTTCTTTTCCACTTTGACGCTATTAGAGTATTCGAGAGCTAGGAGTCTTTGTTTTATGTTTCTTTTTTTATAAGGTAATGGTGAACGTTTCTTGCATTTAAACGGCAAAGAAAAATATGAAATTTTGAGTGTATCTATACACTGAGTTATACAATCTTAATAATTAATATACATAATTTACCAGAACAAATTTAGACTTTTATATAATTTAATTTCTATTTAAGAGTTTTTTGGGCTCTAATAAAAAGCAATGCACATTAACAATTATTGCAACAATCATAACAATAAAAGTTTCATTGACTGAAAAATAACCCTGCCCATTCAATGTCTGATTTCAAAAATTTTAATATTTTACAAACAAAAATACAGGTCCTGTAAATGTCTCTAGCTAAGAGAAGTTAAGATAAAAAGTGTGTGCTATATTATACATTTCTTCAAATTATTTAAAACAAACAAATTTGTTTTTGAAGTTATTATCTATGATGAAACAATGGCTAATATTAACATTTCTATTCTTTAAATTTACTTTCTTTTTCATAAGTCAACAAAACTTAACTAATTATATAAAGCTATAATTACTTGCAATTCAAATAAAATCTAGTTAATATTTCTAAGCAATAGCAACATTACAGTATAATATACAAACATACAAAATCTTATAAAAAGTTACCCCAAGTAGTCGTGGAATGAGATTCAATTGGCCTACGTCTAAAATTGACGATTTCATAAAAGCTACAATATATGGATGAACTATATTTCTTTTAAAATACAGTATTGTTAAGAAATATCTTGGAATATAACTAATCTATGAGTTAGATAATTTGGAAGGAGAAAATCTTCACATTTTATTTATATACATAATGTTAAGTTGTACTGTCGAAATGTTCAATAGCCTAAAATATGTCAAATTAAGTTGAATGTTTTCATTAAAGATAATAATATGACCATTGAGAAAACACCTATTGATGTCGTATTCACTGCGGCACCGTTACAACGGTTGTCAAAGTAACAGAAACACCAAGTCACTTCATCATAATAATTCCTAGAAAACATATCAATATATTTTTATAGTGTTCAGTTTTATTAAGATATATAAAGTTCACATACATACTCAATGACTAGCCAGAGATTATTAGGGAAACACAAAGAATCCCTTAACAAAACATACAATGGATACATAAAGTCTTAATAACTGCCAGCAAATCTGGAGCAGTTAGAAAGATGCCAAAACAATGTATTAAGACTTATAAGTGATGTTGCGAAGACTACTCTAGTAATGGCCATGCAACTTTACACTTCAAACTACTCCATTGAAGAACAAATAAAGAGCACGCTTGCAGCGTGCATTTACTTCGGATTACAGGGTCACTTCAGATTTCTTAGGTGAAGAAATCAGTTAAACACAATATCCTAAAAACATAAAAGAATCTCACCCCTCTCTGATCCTGGAACATCTCAAGTAAAATAAATTGCCAATCTCCACATAATCAAAGATTCCAACATTCAGGCGATTGGATGTTCTCATATAAAATCAAATCTTTAATTGTTGGAGGAAATAAGGAAGAACTATCCAGAATAATAACTATCCGACAATCCTACGTTAGCTCATTATATCAACATTAAAAGAAAAGATACCTAACGGATCAATGGTTAAGAGTATACATGGATGGACTGATGAATGAAAAGGGTAATACAGGAGCTGAAGTCTAATAGCCTTCTTTTTCGAGCTACTTTTCATTGGACACAAACAAATCAAATTTTGATGTAAAGATGGAAACTTTTTCAAGGAGTCTTCTGAGCATAATGAACTATCCACACAACTATTTGAATATTGTAATATTGTTGGACTCCAGATCCTTAATACAAGCTATAACATCATCATATACTATGGACATCAACAAAAACGCTCAATAAACTTGATAAATGTATTGTATTGCAGTGGATTCCCACAAACCTTCAATATCAAATAATTTACCTGCTTTATAAACTGCAAAAAACATAATCAGGTTAGAATTTAATGGGGCATGTTATGTTTAGATTTTGTATTTTCATACCCAAACATTTCTTTTCTATCCACATAAAACCTAAACACAAAAAATATAATCAGTTAGACAACAAATACAAGTTCCAACCAGTAAAACAGGTCTGTAGTGGGAGAAGAACAAGTGCAGACCCAGAAGATAATCTATGGCGCTGTATTGTCTTAATACTGGACATGACTCCTTGTATGGCAGACAATAGACAAAGATTTGAGAAGCTCACAGAACATAGTGTAACTACTAAGGTGCAAGAAGGGACTCGGATCTGGGCTAACCATAAGCAACAATATATTTGTATAGTCTGCTATAAAATAATACAAGTCTTAATATCAGACATAATAATATGATAATATATTTCATAATACATGCATCAGCTTCCTCTTTATACCAAAAAAGATTTTTATATTAATTTACTTTCTTATAAGTAATATAAAGGTGTTATGGATGAATAATCGATGATGATTTTTTTTTTATATGTCTGTTGTTGCATATCAGTCTGTCAACTCAAAGTTGTGAACCAATTTTAATAAAAATTTGGCATACAAGCATATTTTGGCCATATATATTTACTTGTCTTCTCAAAATTAGGGAAAGGTGCCATAAGGAAAAACACAATATTTTCTCAAAATCATACATACATTAAATGTAGTAAACCCTTTCACAGGTTCACTATAGTAAGAACAGGCTTAGCGACCCCGAGGAAACCTAGATAAATCTATTTTTTTTTTTGATATTCCTCTCCTTAATCTTTTCTAGTCTCTCTTAAATCAGGTCTCTCTTGAGCAACTCTTGTTTTGTTCCAACCCTGACGGTATTAGACCCTGTTGGCGGCAGGGGTCTTTATTTAAACTCTTTTCATCATCTCTTTTTTTTTTTTTTTTTTAATAAAGACGATTATGACCGAGAGGTTTTTTGCCTTTAAACAACAAGGAAAAACTGCAGTAAACATGAAAATTACAAAATTTTGAATTAATTATTCCCTACAAATTTTTAATGACAACTATAAATTTCAAATCTTTTAAATAACATCTTGATGAATTTCTGTTTGTTCATGTTTAAAATGCAAAACACAAATTTGTGACTAGTTTATGCATCAAAATGAAAATGTTATTCCATATTATCGTTTGAATTTGAGAGAAGTTCCAGTCACAGATGTACTTTAAGAGTACTGATGTACTGAAAAACAACCACACTATTAATTCTTGATTATGCTCCTGTTAAAAGTTATTTCACTTTGATTTATCTCTACAATAGATATCTTCTTAACAAGGAAATTAGTTATCACCTAAAACACTTACTTACTTTTGACACACTTGTTATAAATTTAGTTGAAAAATTCAGTTAAAAAATCTCATTTTTAAATAAATATCAAATAGATCTTACAGAGAAGTTTAAATAAAGTAATCATTTGAAAATACAAACCTTTTGATATCTAATTCCTTGATGCTGTTGTTTACGTAATGTGCAAGACGGAGATCCACAGTGGCGGGTCTGCATCCTTCGTAATGATCAGCAGGAATATCTGTGCGCACAGCTCGCAAGGAACTGAGACAGTTTCGTGTAATTACCTCTTCCGCTAAACAAAATATTTGATTCTCTATTATTTTATCACAGATTATTTTCTGTTATTTTCAACAACATCATTTACCAATATGAAACAAATTAGCAAACTCCTTATTATAATGGGATGCAAAAATATATATATATTCCATTGATTGTGGCGCTACGCTGAATAGAAATATTTCCCCATATTTTTTGAAGAGATGCTTACGTGTTGCATATTTGTACAAGCATTACCAGGAAACAAAAAGTGCCTCCACATTTAACTGTATTTCGAGTTTCGGACTGTTACAACCTACCTTTCCTAGATCTGTTTCAAATTTCAGGCGGTCGCCCTTATTACATGCTATATTTTACATATATTACGTGCTATATATTACATGCATTACCCAACAAATATTTTATTTGATTGTTTTCTTTTAAATTTAATGTTCACATAGTATTTGTATATGTCTATATTTATAAAATCACATTTTTCGTTGACTGTTGAAGCTGATATTTCCATCCTTTTATAATATAAATACTGTAGGCAATTGATGTTTTTTTAAATTATTGAATTCAATACAAATATAGGCCTACTATCACAATTATTATTGACACAATTTATATATATATATATATATATATATATATATATATATATATATATATCAAGAAATTAATTACTTTCATTAAAACTTCAAAAAATATTTACTTGGACCTACGTAATAACCACATAATGTCTTGGATAAAAAATACAATCTGCAACAAAGTGTAATAACCTGAAAATCAAATACTTGTGAAATTAGCTTTTCGACTTTATATTAAACTTCGATCCCATTTAAAGTAAGGCACACATCCTCCTCTCCCATTTCATGCAGATTTAATTTTTCATACAAAATTAGTATAGTTTACGATTTAAGTATTTAGATTTATTTCTTCTTTCTTTATAAAAGGTTGTTCTACATTTCTTCAAATATCCCGAAATACACATTTGTTGTAAGTAAATGTTACAGATCTTGAAAACTGAACATGACAACAATACTGAGCAAATAAATCATTTAGGAAAAAGCCAAATGAAATCCTTGAAATAGCATTTACTAAGTCATTTTGAATTTACCTTAGATATTTTTATTTGTATAAAATTGGCGTTGGTATAGACAAACAAAATTTAAATCTATATATAATTAAAAATGATTTGTAAAGAAATTGTTTTTAAATGTAAGAACAAGCAATAATTAAAATCTAGATATTATTTAAAACAATATAATCACTCTTATTTCAGTCCAAGATATTGGAAAAAGCAACCTGCACATTTAATTTAAACAATACATGACACAAAAAGGACCTTTAGAATCTTAATGCAGGTACCGTACATATAAATACGACATAGCCTACATAATTTATAAAACCTAAGCTTATCAAATAAAAAAAATCTGATCATATATTATTACCATGAAAATAAATTTTGTTAAAATAGAAAAATTAATGTTTGTAAGAAAAACAAATACCTATTCATAAAAGATATACTACTAAAATAGAATTATCACAATTTTAATTACTGATAATAAATCGCAAAGTCAAATGGTGAGGCCATAATTTTACTTTTCAAATAGGCTAGATGCCCATAACAATAAAAGTTTACGATTCCTGGATAGGAGATTTATAATAAACATTTTTTTTTAAATCTAATGTTCTTACCTCCTTTTTTTTCAATAAGTTTAACACATGTATCATCAACTTCTGGACATGCTTGACTCCAATACCAAAGCCAGTTGAATGGTGTTCCACACCCTGGATGTGTTGATATGCATTGATAACAATACAAAGTTGATCCTATTCCAAAACTTGTTACTGTAAAAAGACAAATAACTTTACTGTTAGAAGAAATACTATAAATCATGTCATTTCATATAGGCTAATTTATTTTTTAAGATAGAGTCTGTCCTTACTTATGAAAGATTTTGAAAATTACACTTGAAAAACATATTATGCCTGCTTACAGAAAACATCAGACAATTCTATAAACATAATGTTAAAATTTCAACAAAATCACAAGTTACAAATTAATTATATGTTTTAGTCTATATGAAGAATGGTTTATGCATGTTATACCAGACATGCATTACTATTTTAGATAAACTTTCAATTAACAGCACATCTTTTCCTGGTTGCAGTCATATGGCGTCGTTTCACTGAAATCACGTCTATTGTTTTTAAAATTAACTTTTTTAGTTCTTAATTTCACTTATAATAAGAACATATAAATTGTTTACTTCATTATTAGTTCAAAAGATTATATACTCAAATTGTTTTGTTTTTTATTAAAAACTTAGTCTTTTTTATACGTGTTTCCGGGTTGCGTAATGCACATTGTCCATTGCACAATATTACGAAATCAATTATTTTTCACTTCTGAAAGTTTATTTTTAGTCAACTGAAACTAACCCACAATATTTTATAACAGTACATATTAAACAAACTCTTAGTTTCTCAAGAAAACACTTTCTTTCTATACTTCCATTTTGTTAAGACGAACATGTCTATCAAATGAGCGTGCTCCAGCTTTGAAGGTTCTGAAAAGACTGGCTTGGTCTTGGTTTACTTTAGGCGGTTGATGACAAACTTTATGTTTTGTCTACCAAACATTTACACTGCACTTCTCTTATGATTAAGTTTGTAACTGTTTTAAATATAAAAATACATACAATAAATTTCTCTGATAATTTTGTACTTATTATTTTGTTTAACTATTTATTCTTTATTGGTTTAATTCAAAAAAACAAAATATGTTTCCTGTATGATGCATTGAGTCCAATGTATCTGCCCATTCTATCTAAGATTGCCAAACTAAATATGTACACTATTACATACCGGTACTTCATTATTATATATTATAAAACATTTTCACAATAAAGTATAAACTCTACGGTTTTGAAATTTAAATTAAAAGAGAAATAGTCCAATTTAAAATATAACAGTTAAATATAGTTAAAATATTAATTGACAAAAAATTGTAATAATTAAAATAGGCTTATTAGAAATAACAACAACAAAAAGTTGTTGAATGAAAATCTATTATATAACCAAATGAATGATAACACAATTTTTCACAGAAAACCACTTTACTTGTGCACACAAATATAAGAAAACATTTTAATGACCAAGCCATCACACAAACCCTACCTAGCATTCCTTACTTTTACCGAGTTTGCGTGGATGTAACATCTGAGGATGATGACTTGGTAATTGAAAAGTCGTCTTGTATTTGTGCTGCACAATAGTCTTTTTATAAAAATTGTGTTTTCATTCATTTGGTTATTGAAGTTTCTAGAAGTGTAGTTCATTATAGGCTAGTTAATTGAAACTCTATTACTAAACCATAGGCCTACTGTGGGACAACTCGAAATGGGTTGTAAATAATTAAAATCTAAAATATACATTTCAAGAAATCTTGAAATTAAAATAAACTACCACCCCGACACCTATCAGCAGTCACAAACATCGTACTACTAAATAATTAGCAACCCAATTTCAAATTATTCCAGGACATTCAGTCAGAAAAGCTCAAAATAAAAATATTTCCCGACAATATCATAGTAATCCTAATATCAAATTTAATATCAATAAATTCATCCAGCCAGGAAAATACTAAAACATAAAACCATAGTGTAAAGCTAAAATCATAATTTCGAAATCAACTTAGAAAAACTTTCATTAAATTTAAAACAGGCCTACAACAGTATTTCAAAGATTACAAAATACTCAGAGAACTATAAGGAAAAAGGAGTTATACTATTAGATCAATCAGAAATTCCTGTATCAAAAATGACTTGTACGAAAAACCAATAGGCCTACTTTTATAATTTATCTTATGAAAAAATAAACATGTTTTTTATAGGCTACAACTATTTTTAATGATTTCCAATACTTTTGCAGGAAGTATAACCTTTATTTATAACATTGTAGAACACTGAAAAACAGTCAAAAATACCTGTGACAGAGCTTTCCAAAATAATTATATAAAAGGTTAAGAATAGATTCTGGACCCAACTATATAGGATGTAGTCTAGTATTTTAATTTAAAAAAAAAAACATTAACACAAGTAGTAAAAAAATGTTTCCAGTCAAGTAGAATCATTAATTTATTTAATCATCATCGAAAACTAAAATTACAGTAAGGATAGGGCCTAAACTACAAATTTGCTCGATTTTTTTTAGGTTAGAATGTTACCTACCAAATTTGATAAATAAGACGTTATGAAAATATATAGAGGTAAGAAAGATATCGAGGCTATATAGAGAAAAACTACACATAAACGAAGAAACAGTTATTTACTTATAGGAGATGGACAAGCCACGCGAATATGGACAAAACAATTCATTTGGTTTTATTAGCAAACCATTCATAGCATAGCATTGTGCCCCGCCCATAACAGATTCTTGGTATCAAATAATAGCCTTACATATTATTTTTGTGTAACAATAACTAAATATAAAACATTACCTTTTGCTAAAAGTAGAAAGCACGATATCACAGTTAAAAATAGTTTGTACATTGTTAAACACTACCAAAAAGTTTATTAAATATATTTATAACAAAAAGTTTATGTTTACAAAACAAACACACTAACACAACCACCTGATACCTGTTCAGGAATCGACCCGACCATGGGGTATTGGGGACATTGGGGTTTTGTCAGTTTAGTCAGTTATAACAACGTTTGAATATTTTAAACCATTTAATTTTGTAATCTTGGCAAAATAATAATACCGCATTTATAATACACGTACAAATAAATTATTAATACTTTTAAATAAGTTATTTTTGTAGTAACAAGTTTATCAAAAACGATTATAGTAGTTTAATGAACATTTAATTGTGTTTTAGTTATGTCGTTAATTAAATTGGGTTTCAAAACATTTTACATAAACATTGAAAATCAAGTTACTTGTTTAGATTTTATAAACAGCGACATCATTACGAATTTTAACAAGTTAACTTTTAGTTCATACTTCCGATCATCCCATTTATTTATGTATTAATTTATATAATAATTAGTGTTTTATTTCTTGTTATACAATTATAATATTTTAAAACTACCGTATCAATTATAGTCTGAACTCTAAATAAGTTGGTTTTCTAAAAAGAAATACAGTAGTTATAATATAAGCTGTGTAATATTATACTAGATGGGAATTTTTAATTAAATGTAGATTTCAGGAAGTTAAGTTTTGTTGTAATAACACATTTTGAATTGATTATTGTAAACTTTTATTGTATGTTGTAAAGTTTGGTTATTCAAAAGTAGAGAAGAGTTTATTTTTGAATAATTCAATGCTTTACTTTTGAATAAACCAACTATAACAATCAATTAAATAATATATGTTTAGTATAAAATGGTTTAACTTTATGAAATTTACTATCTTCTTGCTTTTTTCATAAGGCAATAGTAACTGAAGAGTTTTTCACCTGTAAACAATAGGGAAAATTAAATTTTCTTAACCGAAATTTTGTTTTAGTCATTAGCATATAATTCTACTTATAAAAATAGTAAGTGATGATAAATAGAATTTAATAGTTATTAGCTTTTGTTGAAAATAATTGAGAGCAACTGTCATATCATATAACTCATTTGGCGAGATCTACAATTTTTGGTACAACCAAGAGTCTACTTTACTTTTGTAATAAAAATTTCTCATCAACGGATTTAGTTGGTTATAAAAATTAACTTAGTACAGTATATGATTTAATTGGAAAAATACCATGACGAAATTAAAACAGGAAACAGCTTATAAACATTTCCGGCTATCAAACATCCATTTTTTTTCAAGCAGCTGGGCAAGAAGCAAGAACCGGCATAGGTTATTCAGTGTGTTAGTGTTTCAATTTCATGTATTATAGCCTAGTTTAGTATTAATAACAAACACGTTGGATTGTTTTATTGTTTTAGTATTTCATATATAAAATGGCTGCATCCATGAGAATTATTCGTTTGAAGTCTAAAGAACTAAATTTATTATATAAATCATTCAGATCTCTGTCAACTTCAAGAGTTATAGAAGAAAAAGAAGTGAAGTATCTACATTGTCAGAAACCTAACATTTTGAATTTGAAACCTACTGGTAAGTCATTAATAGTACATAAATATGTTTTAACATTTTTATCTAATTGTAGCCGACTAGGTCTTACCCCTGGAGTGTAATCTAAATATTTATCTGAAAGTTTAATAATGATTGTAACAATAATTTAACTTATAAGGTTTACAGGTAAATATGCATTGAAGCATATGTGTTACATATTTGCTTCTATTTTTGTGAAATTGTTAAAATACATACATTATTATGTACAATTCACATGCTATTGGTTATGGCATTTGTCCTAACACCATTTTCAATGCACCCATTACTTTATTTGTTTAAGCAAATAACAATTTAAAACAATGGAATCCTGCTTTGGTTATGTTACTGCAAGCAATTACTTCAATAAACTATTACCTCTACATGACCTGATGAATCTGTGAGTCTTTCATCTTTATGTTGTAATCATATATCTTTGTTATTATAAAAATGGCTTGTAAATACCTGACCTTCATGTAAATATTAACTTTATATATTTTGATTTATTAGGTCGTCAGGTAAGGTATATACATGACCCGACCTGACTTTGACGTACAAATTAACTTTATGTATATACATTTTACCTGACTTGATCTCATAAAACAAAATATATGAAGTTAATATTTATATGAAGGTCAGGTCAGATAAGAAAGTATACATATGCCTGACTTGACCTAATAAAACAAATTGTTTAAAAATATTTAGATTTTTGCTATAAAACCAAACATAGGCTACTGAATATTATTGCACAGTCAAATAACGTAATATGTAGGAGGCATGTCACAAGAAACAGCCGCATGTGTAAATACAGATATACAGGCCTACACTAACTACAGCAAAGTACAATCTGTATAGATCTGCATATTTCTCATATCTGAGCTGGTTTTAACCTAACAACAGCTGGATTCACTTTTTTCTATTTGTTATTTGACAGTGAAGAAATGCATTTTGGGACTTGAAACGTGTCTTCCGACAAAAATATGAACTGATTGTTTCAATATAAGGTAATTAGTTAATGATTTTATAATTTTTAATAGAAAAATCTGATGATAATGCACAATAGATATTTACTATAATTTTTTATAATAAAATTCAATGATAATATACAATAGATATTTGCCCAATAAATAAATACCATACTGAGCATGTGCAGAGGTTTTATCCTTTTTGTCTGTTATATATACATTATTATTGTATTCTCGAATACTCTTAGAGGCTCACTTTAGTGAATATGTGCTTGGAAATACTGAGGTAACCTAGCTGGGTTTATTTCTCATCTTTCCTATTAGGTCTCTCTCCACTAATTTTTGTTATTTTCTGACTCTGACACTATTACAGTATTTGAGGGCTAGCTGTATTTATTTTATGCTCTTATTTCCCTTTATTTCATAAGATGATGATGATGACGTAGAGATTTTAGAACAGGAATAATATAATCTAATCTGCTTGTAGTGTTGTTATATCACTAATTTAATCTATATTTATATTTGTTTAACAAAAACTCTGTGAATAGGTTAGGTTACATTATTTATTGCAATAGACTCATGAAATTATTTATAAGTTGGTAAATGTCCAATTGATATTGCATTGCGATTTTGAAATATTTGTAATTGAAGAACCAAAACATCATTGTATTTTTTTTAAAGTAGATGCCTACGTTTTGTTAGTACATTGTAATGGACTGCTGAGTTTTTGGAGTAAACAGCAGGGTAACTTTTATAAACTTGTTACATAATCAGATTTTAAATTTATTATTATTTATAAAAAATTATTCAGGTTTTGTAAATGTTTAGGTTTTCATTATCTATCATTAAAAGGTACATAGATACTCTTCCAAGAAGAAGTACTTCGTGTAATAGTTTGTATTCTTTGGACTCACATATATAATATTTACTTATGTCTGAAAAAACTGCAAGTTAACTTGTGTTGATTTTTTTTTTTTTCATAGAATATAAATCAGTAAGATATTATAAAAATTCAATGTTTTTACGGTTGCTGAAATTTTTTTGTTCAAACAAAATTGGATTATTTCTTGTATTTCACGCTTGGTGGGAAATTTAATTGTAGCATTCATTATAAAAACAGATGAATATGAACAACTAATCTCAAAATCAACTATTGTTGTTAACAACTGATTATTGATT
Organism: Aphrophora alni; assembly: GCA_963513935.1. NCBI lineage: Eukaryota > Metazoa > Arthropoda > Insecta > Hemiptera > Aphrophoridae > Aphrophora > Aphrophora alni. Next base: position 73,403,378 of record OY740774.1, read on the forward strand.
ATGTAAACATGCTATGCTAGAGCCATCTGTTTGCATAGAGTATACAGGCAGCAAATACAAACCGAACCCTACTTTAAAAACATGCCTTGTATAATAGGCTATGAATCCAGTTGCCTAAACATATCTCTTTCTTAGAAATAAATTAATAAAACTTTAATCATTAAATTATCTGGCATTTGTAAACAGAAATGGATCAAATGTTTTATTTATATATCATTTATTTCGTAGTAAATTTATAAACTATTGTACCTAGCTGTTATTCAATCAGTGAAGGCCTAATTTTTTGATTTTTTGTTTGTTTTAGATTCTATAAGATGGAACCGTTGTTTAAGCACACAAGTTGAAACAAATCAAGCCCAAGATGTTGATAGATCAGTCAATGTGGATACTGAAAAACCAAAAGGTGAGTAAGCTTAATCCAATTTATTTAAAAAATATTATTAGTGTTTTGTTTAAGACTATACGGATAAAGGTATAAATACAGGACCCAGCTGGATCTACATCTTTTTTCTTGTATTCTTAGATAGAATAAAACACGAACACAATATTTCACAAAAATTATGTTTACTCAATCAAACGTGTTTCAACGACAAAGTCGCCATTGTCAGTGATACATATAGTTTAGTTATTGTAGCTCACTGAGGATGGCGACTTTGTTGTTGAAATGGGTTTGATTAAGTAGACGTAATTTTTATGAGATCATCTCACAAATCAAGCTCATACTTATTTTTGTTTACTTGTATTCTTAGGTTAGATCCCTCTCCTTTCACTTGGGTCACTCTTATAGTTTGTTAAGTAAATGAATGTGAACAACAATATGGAAATAAACAAAATGTATTAAACAACTAATTCAACACTGCGTATATGTGAAGGTATATACACATACAATACATAGTTTTGATGGATTAGAATATGTTTTTTTCTAAATTCATTGATAATCAAAATATTTTGGTTTTGGTTATTAAAAAAAGTTGTTCTTGTACTCTGGTCTTTTTACTGTTTTTGTTGTTTCTAAGTACTTTTGTTTGATCATTTTTTTTTTTTTTTTTTTTTTTTTTTTTTTTTTTTTTTTTTAATATATTTGTTTGTCTAATATTTATAAATCTGTAAAGAAAGCAAGGGATTTCCCAACTCTTAAAAGCAGGAAACAAAACTTGAGTCCAGTTATTTTTATTCAACTCTATGTAAGGGTAATATAATAAACATAACTGAAATTACTTCAGTCTTGGTTTTGTTTCCTGTTTATATGGTTTGGTGGAATCCTTGCTTTCCTTATAATTAATATTCTATTTCCACAGTGCTCCTTGTATATTTTAACTTATAAACCTATTCACAAGTAATAATATTTATCATACTTTAGGAGATTGTTTATTAATACTTTCGAGTGAGAGAAATTAATTTTGTATTTTGTTCTAGGTCAAGGTGAAAAGTTGGAATTCCAAGCAGAAACTAGAATGTTGCTTGATATTGTGGCAAAATCACTTTATTCTGAAAAAGAGGTGTGTAATACTACTATACTTAAGAGTTTAAAAACTAATCAGTTTTAATAATTGTAGCTGAATTACTAAAAATTTGGATATACGTATTGTTTGAGCACAATATTTCATAATAACCGTCCTTATGATTATGATTATGATGATTATGATTTGGAATGGGGTGGAATCCTAATTTAAGAAGGATTCCCTGCACGTCAACCATTGGCTTATTGTACCCCCTGTGTGCCGTTCCTGGAAGGTTAGAACCCTGTTCCTCGAACGAGGTTCAGGATTTTTTCCACCGTCCTTACTTTCTCACATATATAGCCATATATATATATATATATATATATATATATATATATATATATATATATATATATTTATAGAATGTCTGTTGTCAGTGCAGTGCTCTAAATGTGAATTGATTTCGATGAAATTTGCTTTGTGGCCATATCGTTCTAAATTTGGAGGTAGCTGCCATAAGTCTTATACTAAAGATTAAGATTTTCTCAAAAATAGCTCAAACATATTTTGATAAATTTTGCTAAAATTATAATATTTATAAAACCTAAGGTTTTATAATAAAATATTACTTCATTAATAAAAAAGATGAATTTTAGGTTATTGTTTTTTATTTTATTTATGATTTTAAAATCTTTGCTCAGCTTATGGGCGCCAGGTAGCTTTCGTCTACCAATTTTGAAAAAGAAAAGAAGTTAAATATTATAATATCTAGGCATGGGTTCTTTTAAAAGGGTACTCCACAGTGATTCCAGGTTTCAAATGAACAACTCTTTTGTATGTTGAAATTTTACATAAATTTATTAAAGACAAGTTATTCTTTATACATTAACATTTGTTAAAGAGACATATATCATGAAAATAACTATAATTATCATCTTAGTTAAATTACTTTTTATTTTTTCAGAAGGAGAACTAATCTGTTATTCCTTGTATTTAAAATTGACTCTGTTGCAACAAAAAAATGAATTGAATGAATTTATGAATAAAAACAAATTGAAAACATCTGCTTTTCTTTTAATTTGAATTTTACGTTCCTTTAATAAGGATAAATATGTCATTAGACATTTATTATTCTTGTACATAAAAAGAAATTACTATCCTTTACACATCAAATTTATATTATAAAAATCAAAATATTAAACATTGTAAATTTCTATACAATAACAGAGTAAATATAATGTGTTATTTAACACCAGTTACCAGACCATAGTCACATTGTACATAATTCAAAGTGTTCCTACAGCGTCCTAAAAATGCAGTCTTGTGTCCGTGGCGAAATTGTATTTGCACTTCACGAATGTTTATAAAAAGAAAATCTGTTCATACACTAGTCCATTCTACAATTTATAATTGTTCATTATCCGACCACATTTCCACAACACGCGCTAATTGTCAATTGTCTATTCGCGTGAAAACATTTAACCAATTTAACTGTTCAACCAGAGTTTTAACACACTCTCACCCTTCATCGACCAATGATTAAACTCTCCACACTTTCTATTGTTCTACATCAAATTATTACATCACACTATGTCCGTTCTTTCCACTAAAGTCTTTGAACTACATATTCAACTCGACAAAAATACATCATTACTCTCCAAGCTCTTTCTTAACACTCTGAAACATTTTTATCTTCTCCACATTTTTTACTCAGACTCTCAAAATACGACCATTCTGTTCAACACTCCCAACTGGACTGCCGGTCTCATGGTGGAAATCTTGCTTCCGTTAATGTTTCAGGGTTTACCCTTCCGGTATCATGGACTTTATTCAAAATCTCGCCGTATCAGCGTTATCTGTTTCATCGAATGCACTGTTCAGTACTACGCGAATGCACTGTTCAGTACTACGCGCATGACAACTAGTCCTTTTTACAAATTTATATTCACACAAAATTATTTAATTTCTTATAACTAATTTTTCTTAAAACCTATACATTATTATTTATTTGTGTTTGGAAATCTATAATGATTGAATTTACTTTATTTTTAACTTTTAAAGACATAAGTCACGTTTTCGACATACGTTTTCTCCCCTCCCATTTAACTATCTCGATTCCCAGTTATTTCTCATTATTCAAATTGGAATAACTTTTTTAGGTATTACAAAATATTGCCAGTGACAAAATGTATCAACGGTTATCTCATAAAAAAAGCATGTTCAAGATTTACTGATTAATTTTAAAAGAAAAAAAAAAGATCTTTGTAAAATGCATGTAATTTAAATAAAATTTCAGTGAAATGTGAAGTTTTATAACCCAAATTTTGTATGTCTAATCACAAAGTTAAACAAATATGGTCTATGATCAATTTGGAAAATATAAATTAACCTGGTTTCAGTCAGATTCATTTTCCAAATTACTCACAATCTGAGTTAAATTTTTTTAGATTAACCCATTGATCTGGGTTATAACTTCACATTTTACCAAAGTTTTGTTGAACTTTCTTTTGTCGATTTTGAGATAATCAATTTAGCACTTTTAGCTTAATTAATTTCCTTTTTTTAAATAATAACTCTCAAACTGGCATTTTTGAAGAGATGATGATCGTTTGTGCTGATAGAGTTTGTATATAGTACCAAGATTTAATCACAATCGGTGTACCATATTTTTAAAGATGCAGTTAACTACAACTAAATACAAATTAATTGAAAGTGTGCTGTTGATAATATTTTGAATTAAGAAATGAATTTATTATAACTAATAATGTAACATGACTTGAAAAGAGTCATATAAGTTTTTTAATTAACATAATAATAATATTTTTTAAATGTTCCACTTTCCAGGTATTTATCAGAGAGTTAATCTCCAATGCAAGCGATGCTTTGGAAAAGTTACGTTACCTAACTTTGTCTCAGTCAAGTAATGATCAACAGGGGTCTTTGGAAATACGAATATTTACCGACAAGCAGAACAGAACTTTTACTATACAAGTATGTTATTTATATTATTTTTAATTTTTAATACTAGGTAAATGTCGATGTGATTTACTAGAAGCTTCAATAGCTTTGGTGTTATGTTTTAAATATCATAAAAGAATTCATAGTATTAACCTGTTGAAAGTAAAATTCTTAAGATGTTCCACTTGCCACTCTGTACAAGTACTGTGCAAACCCCCCGACGGACCCTCAAGGAGTAACATTCCTTTAAATTACTAAGTATTGTATTGTTACATAAAAAATGACAAAAAAAAGTTTAAATTTGTTTTACTTTAGTGAAATTTAGGAAATCAACGTAGTAAACTTCCATGCACCATGCATATATCCTCACTCTGGACATCCATTTTTAAAGCAAAACTGTTTCAAAAGTAAATAAGAAATATTATGTTTTTACGAGCACTACAAATAACTTCTAACACATTTCACTAAAGATTTGGTTGCTACATTCAAAAAGTGTGCAAAATTGGATTGACAAAAGTGTGTCAAAGACTCGACGTTTACTAGCTCTGTTAGCCGCTAAAAGTCAGCACATCAAAGCATTAATTAGCGCTACCTTTCAAATAGTTTCCCTGTTAGACTATAGAATGCGTAGGAATATAGGACAGCACAATACAACACATTTTTTTGGTGTTAATAGTGTTAATCAACAATAATTTCGACGTACAGGTACGTGTATCATCTCAGGGGAACAAACGTCTTAGAAGTCCATACTCTTTTGGAATCTACATTGCTTACTCATTAACAGATTTATAGTATGTCCCAGTATTAAGTACATGGCACAAAGTAATATGATACATTCTCTTCCATTATAAAAATGTACCAGCTCAAAGTGTTGCTTTGGCCGAAATTGTCAAATTGTCTCTTATCCAGACATTTCTTCGAATTTGGTTTTTTGCGACTTCTTTCTCATTCCAAACATGCATAATTAAGAGGAAAAAAGATTTACATTTAACGAGTAGGTTAACCCTGAAACAAATGTCTCTTTTACAGAGTTTGAGGAATAATATTTTTGTGGAATGCTTAAAGAAGTTGAAAACCTGTTGAACAAAATTAAACTAAAAGGAAACTTTTTTGGAAAATAAATCAATGTTTGATTAAATGGCTACAAATTATTTACAAGTGATTAGAGATGCAAAGAAATCATTTTAACAACTAAGTAGCTTAAAAGAAAGCTGTATTCTTTCATTAGATTCCATCACATATTATGGTATTAGCTGGAAATAAAAATGCGGATTGGCTGACCAAGAAGGGAACTGCATTCAAAACTTCGAGCAGCTGTTGCGAAATAGAAGAAGAGAGAATTTTTTGATGGAGACACAAGCTCAAGAAATAGAGAAATATAGAGGGTGTGTAACACAACAAAAGGAAACTCAGGAAGGAGAGTGTTGTCAACTTTCACTTTAGTACAGAACTTGACTGCTTTGTAGCGCATTTGAACTATTTTAAGATCCTTCATTCGAATCATTGTGTTTTGTGTGGTCGTCTTAAAAAAGTAATGAATAGGCACCAGGTATTTGCCTTATTCATAATGAATACTGCATGCATGATGCTGATAATAGGAGAGCAAGGAATATTGTAAAACTGTATTGAGATGCCAGAAGACTAATGAGTTAATTCTCAAAATATCAACCAATAACGTAAGAAAAATCAGACCAATTTTGATTTAAAAAATAAAATAATTATAATAAAAGTCAGTATCTTATCTGTTATCTTCTTTTATACTTTCCACTGATTGAGACAATCTTCTTTTTATACTCTTTACTGATTGAGAAAGTGAACAGTGTTTATGAAATATTTCCTATTAAATTTTAATCTACAGTAGAACCCCTCTAATCCGCCCTTGGGTGGTCCGTTACTCTGGTTAATCCGTCCGCTCGAGCTTGTGATATTGTGCCGACTTGTCGATGACTCACGGCCCGTCTGGCGCCATTCTTTCCGGTTTGTTAGCGCTTTCCCGCTTCAGTGCTGTGTCATCTCTCGTGTTGTTTCTATTGATTTGCTATAGTACTTGCAAAGTTTATATATAGACTTTTAAAAGTTTATATATCACTTAAAAAAAATCTCTTTATATAATATGTAATAAATATTGACTTTTTTCGGATAATCTGACCTTTTTTTGCATTCCGACCATGCCCCCCAGTCCCGAAGGTGACAGATTAGGGAGGTTCTACTGTATGTATATGATTAGAAACCATAAGCCAATGACAAAACATGCATAAGGTAAATTACCTAATTACAACAAGGTATAGCAAACACACAGAACCATCGAAAACAACTATTAAATTATGATGACTTATTATAATTTTAGTTGTTAACTTCAACTGGTCTTGTTCTCTAGCACAGATATGTATGAAAATAAATTAAAATGGTGTTTTAAAGAGATTTAAAGTAATTTGAATATAGAAACAACTGACTGTATATTCCTTTTAATTATTTCAATTTTTTTTTTCAGGACACAGGAGTGGGAATGACTCGGGAAGAACTTATATCAAATCTGGGAACTATTGCAAGGTCTGGATCTAAGGTAATAATACAAAATTTAATTGGTTTTACATTTGGTATGTTTGTAGTACAGAGTATCTGTTCAAAAATTCAGTATTATTTCCTATTGTATTAAACTTATGTAATTTTATATTAATTATAACAACTAATTATGGCTATGCAAAGTTTATTTTTTGTGATTCCAATCAAATTTGAATATTGAACATTTTCATCAAAATGTGAATTGAATCCTCATTGAACTTATATAAAGTAGACTCTCTAGGTTGACACTTGCTACTTCCGACACCCCCACTAATAATTTTACATAATAATAAACTGTAATCAGTAGGCCTACAGTTTCAATCACAGCCGGATACGGTCGATTATGTAAAATTATTTCCGTTATAAACTAAACAAGTGTTTTTAAAAGAACTTAAATGTGTTAGTGTAATAAGTGTTTGTCAAATACGTACTGTTTTAAATGAGTTTATAACAATGTTGACGAGGTATATATATAGTACCGAAAATAACGCATGTGACCATGTCTGAATAAATAATCGAAACGGCCGTAATGCATTGATACAATTTTGGTTGAGCAGACGTAAGTAGAACAAATATATTATTATTTAAAAGCTCTCCAGTAAGGTGAAGAATATTAAAATAACTTTATATGTATATTTATTAAAAATCTAAAATTTGTTTGCTAAATACTATTTGTGTAAGTCAAAAATATCTATGCTACATATGATTATTTTTACAATTGGATAAAAAGAAAGCTGTTTAGTCTATGTTTGAATATTGAATCTTTTCAATATTGCTGCTGGACCAATGACATGGAAATTTCTAAAGAGTACAACACAATACTACAATAAAAGTTTTCAAAAGATAAAAAAATAAAATATCTATGTGAGTATGATGATGAAAATATGGATGGATCTCACCAGTTTTGTCTGATCTGTTTTTTATTGGTTTTTCTTTATTCTTCGATATATTTGTAATAAAATATAATTTCTATTCATAACCACACTGCCCTTTCTTGTTGAAGACGATTTTGTCGAGGATATGTATGGATTTATTCGTCAAAATTTCAACACTTATGTTCAGCAATTAGAAAGTACGTCTATTCCAAACGAAATGTTCCTCAACAATCTCCTTTTTTTCTTAAATTTTCCATATTAAGTTATCCAGTGCTTGAAACTTGAGCCCTCTGAATTAAATGTGATTGATTTGTGATTTTGTTTGTATGACGATTATTATTCTATGGGTATAAATAGATGCAATAAATTTTGATATAATATTTTAGAATAGGAAATTCAATTTTTTTTTTTACTAATTAATTATAATGACAATTATATAACTTCTCTTAATAATACTATAATTAATTATCTAATTTGCATATTATCTAATTTTTCTTTGAGCGTGTTAAGCAGAAGAACTATTTGAAATTGCAAGGACCAATTGGAAAGCATGCTGATAGATAGGTGTGGTATTATGTCACGAATTAAATGTAATGTCCGGTCTTTTACTTTATAAAACACAAAGAACGCAGACTTTATATTGTATAATTGTATATATATATATATATATATTTAAGATACTGTGCGAAATAATTTAGATATAGAAATATATGGTCTGTTTAAGACTGTTATACCTTTTTCCTGTTGTTCTGTAAATATTTCATAATCTTCTAAAATCTGCTGTAGACCGAAGTTATTTTTTACAATGAGTAATTTTTATGCCGATTTTCAAATTGATATTCCTGTGTTATAAAATGGTTTTGTGAATTTTTATTACTTTTTCTAAATAGATGGATTTGTTTGAAAAAATGCGTGGTAGAAAACATAGTGCTGTATATAGGGAAATGTGTTGATTTTGAGTTTTGCTAAAGATTTTGTTGGAAATGAATTGAAATTAGGCGATTTGCTAGTATGGTAATTTTCTTGGCTACTGCTAGATGTCGAGGAGTTCATTGGTTTTAACTTCAAGACTCTGTAAAAGAATGTTTGAATTAATTTTATTATAACTCATTTCGAATTGTTACATAGACTTTTGTTAAAAACTGTGTCCTTTTAAAACTTGCGAATAGTCTATTTTTTTAAAAATACTCTGTCTTTTAAAAGCTGTATATTTATAGACAAATTTGTGATCAAAACTTCTGTGAAAAATTCAGTATAAGTAATATATTTTAAAACTAAGTTATATCTAGATTATATTATGCACTTTTCATATGTTTTATTAACTGTAGCCCAATTTGTAAAAAATAATTATTAGGATTAAAAACAACTAAAAATAAATTATATTGCTTAAAATCTTCGTATTGTAAAAATTCAAATATAGTAAGTCTAGTGTTGTGCATGTTGTGAGTGAGCCTCATTGTATAAATATATAAAATAAAATGAGGGAACTACTTTATCAATTTGACTTTGAAACATTAAGAATTTAAGAAATTGCTCAGCTAAGGGCACCAGGAAGCTTAAAGCTTACCAATTTTGAAAAAGAGAAAAAAATTTAACTTAGAATGTTCTCAGGGTCGTGATTCTTTTTTATGTGTACTTCGCAATGGTTATTTGGTAAAAATGAGAAATCCCTTGTTTATTTTTCTGAAACTGAACATCTTTTTATTAAACACAAATTATTGAACAAATACATAAATTTATCATTAGTTATTATATCTTATTGACTCTAATAAAACTTAGTCTTAAAGAGACTTAAAAGCTTTAGTACATGGTTCTACTTTAAAATAGTTGCAACTTCAATAAAAAATGATTTTATTATGAGAACGCTTTGTCTCATTTAGTTTTAAATTTATTTTGAATTATTTTTTCATTGAGTTTAAAATTCTATATTATTATTTTGGAAAATATCCTTTATCTAAAAAGCACTTAAATTTATTAAACAAACAAAATATTAGAACATCTTAATTTTACTAAAAACTCTACAATTGATCTTTTTGTACTAAATGAATTAAATAATATTATTTCAATTTTATAAAATTGTAATGGTATTGTCTATTGTATATGTTACCACGTTGTAGTAATGTTTAAGATGTACATCCTTCGTAATATGAAGCCTTCTAGTTGACGACAGAAATCCACCATTCCTCGCATGGTGACTTTGTTGATCATCTCCATTATGAATTCTCTATTCATAAATTATCATGTATTCTTTCTTTTTTATAAAACAAAGTTATTTAACAATATCTAACCGTCTTCACAAGAAACACTCTTGGATAAAAGTTCATACAACAAAGGAATGCAGACCGTGCCACATGTTATCATCGGACTAACAGTTTTGTCTTTATCAATTTATTATCCACGACACGACACTTTGTCTTTAAACAAGTATACTATTAAATAACCAGTCCACTTTCTTTACATGATTAAGCGTCTTTCATATAAATCACATTGTTCTATTCAAATTTATATCACTAAATACATGTCTGACCTTTATAAAACTGTCTATGAACTGTAAGTTTAAAACTGACTTTAGAAATACTTTTAATTTAGTTTTCGTTTCTTTACTTCATCAAAAAAAATTTCTTTTTCGAGTCACATTGTTCTGATTAACTTACAACACACACTCTCGCGAGCACCGTATATCACCCTTCAAGGACTGACCTAGACTCTAGACTCCTGACTACCAACTACCAACTCTATACACGCTTGCATGCGGTTTTTTCTAACCAGGGGTTCACATACGTCTTTTCACGGAACCTCGTCACCACACCATTTCGCTTGACAACAAGCATCGTCTACTTCACAAAATAACATCTCACTTCAATACTTATTCTATCTTAAAACTAAACATTATTTACTTTAAATTTATATTTTGGAAATCTATTTTAATTTTTCTTTCCCTTATTTTAAATATTATTTACAGACGTCAACTTGGCTTAGTCGTCTTCCTTTCAAACCAATCATGTCTATTCCTTTTTCCCGCTATTCAGCGAATATTTTAACCCTTAGCACGCTGAATAACAATTTAGGCTATTTACTCATAACGTGCTATTAGGAAAAATAATTTTTTTTTGTAATTGTTTAAAGTTCTATTTGATTTTGGGTTCTTACAGATATATTTGGTAAAAAAAAAAATGTAGTTTGGCTTTAAAATTATTAAAAAATATTTTTTACAGATTAAAGCAAGAAAAAATACTTAATTTCACACTTTTGACCGCCCTATGAAACAGATTATATATATATTTTTATATACAAACAAATCGTATTAATTTTTTTAATATAAAAGTAGGCCTACTATTTAATTCAAAATAACCTGAATTTTATTAAACAAATAAATTTTACTAAAAAAAGATTTTGAGAAAAATCAACATAAGCCTACCGTATCAAAAATGTCTTTCTACTGCACATAATAATTACCTACATTCAGGACATCAAAAAAAATTACTGATATAGACTAAATGTACATATAAACACACAAACAATATTTGACGATAATACCGTGTCCATAGAAACTGTCTATATTTCAAAATGTATTCTGTAGTTAAAAAAGATGCATTCATTATTTCATCGATAAATTGATCAAATCCATGGTCGCCAGGGTTTACCATTTTTATAACTAGCCTATTTTACACAAAATAAAAATCTATACTATAACCTAAAATATAAATAATACGGCCTAAACAAATCAACAATGACAGCTATAGCAGTTATAACGCTGACAAAACATTTCACAACTGACAGTCGTAGCTTACTAGAACGAGAAATCACGTTATACGCGCTGGGACAGAACACAAAATGGCGCCTGGTTCAAAAATCACCAACGACAGGTGATTGAGAACAAAGACCGTGTAAGTGTCACGTTACACCAATAAGACATTTCCCTGCCTTCTATTGGATTTTAAACTAATTAAAAATACCTGCAGAAGTAAAATAGTGTTGAATCGAGATATCCCGTCATACGCATGCTAAGGGTTAATATCAAAGCAAAATTCCAAAATTGTGTATCACAATTGTTAAATAAAGAAGTATTGTTAATCTCTGTGTATTTCATAACGCTATACATTCTACGAAGTGTTACCAAGATACCTACTCCCTTTTGTCTTTTCTAGTCATTAACGAACTGTGAAGACTTGGTCTTTAATATTGATGTTTTAACAGTTCAGTGTATCGTTCAAAAGACAAAATTTAGATCTTTGATTTGGTACAAACCTACACATCATAGGCCTTTAATTAGGCAAGCACTGGGTTGTCAAAATTCCATTTTTTCCATTAATTTCCAGTATTTGTGTAAACATTTTATAAATTGATTTTTGTTATTCCCAATATTTATTCACAACTATATTACAAAACCTTTTTCATTATAAAAAATGTTACAAAATTTTTGTATATATTATAAATAGGTTTTGTTGTGGTGTTTAGGCTTCGGTTATTGCACGATTTTTTGATTTCTGATATACTAATTCCAAACTTTTTACATCTACCATTATTGTATTACACACTTGAATTTCGTGCACCTTTCTGAGAAAAATGATATACAAGTTGTGTTTTGGACATTATTACTATTTTTGGTGAATTTTTCAAAATAGGCATAACTTTTTGCCTAATTTCCACTTTTTACTTAAAATTTAATTTTTTTAATAAAAATTTTATTAAATTGATATTTTTATCCACATTTATTCACAACTATATTACAAAACTTTTTTATATCTAGAAAAACATTTTATATAATGCTGTTCTGTGTTGTTTTCACTTCATTTTCTGCACATTTTTTGATTCCTAACATAATAACTCAAAAACCTTTACATCTAACATTATTTTCATTACACAGATAAATTCTCTACATACCTTTCTGAGAAAAATGGTATTTAATAAGTTGTGTTTTGCATAATATTTATAATTTTTATTAATTAAAAAAAAAAAACTTAAAAATGGAACAAAATGAGCAAAATTTATAGTAAGCGGTTGTGGGGTTAAAGGTCCAAAAAGTGGATTTTTGAATGATGTCTGCTTGTTTTGATGTCCATCATGCAGTGTTCTACAGCCCAAATGCACATTCCGATTTTAATCAGATTTGATAGACGAGCATGTATCTATCTAGTGACTTTTTTTAACCCAAAATTTGGAATAGCTGCATTCAACAATTTTGATAAAGTTTTGCTAAAGAAAAGCTTCTAAAAGTCCAAACTATAGATATTAGTAGCCATTTCTCCAAACCATTTCCTAAGTACCTATATTAAACAATTTAAAAATCAACTATAGGGGTGATATAAAAAAATGTAATTTATCAAAATTGACTCTACCAATTTCGTTCAAATTTTAGTAAAATGTAGATATTAGTGACTAAATTTGTGTACAATATTGGATATAAAAAAAAAAAATTATGATTCAGGAATAATAGGCAAAAACAAAAATGAACCTTGTGTACTGTAATTAAAAGCTCAATTTTAATCAAATGCGATTTATCCTGAGGACAAGTTTATAGCACAAGTGAAGCAAGTTTAGACCCTATTTAAATATAGTTTTAAAAAATCCAGGAGAGCGATTGGTTCATTTTCACTTTTTAAATGATAACTACCGAACTGACATTTTTGGTATCATATAATTTTAGTTGATTTTGTTTTGAAGTTGGAGTCTAGTGAGTAAGAAAGTTATTGTAATGTTTTTGCAGCGTTTATTGTTTTAAAAAAAATCATTTTAAATAGGCACAAATATTAATAAATACATTTTTTTTATCTTTTAAAAAATTGATATAAAATATTAAAATAACCAATGCTATCGCTGATTATTATGGTTGAGAAAAACCATTATTATGCTGTTGTATGGTGGATTGTTCCATCAATTCCAAAAAGAAGGTTAGTCATAGAGGAATAACTATTTTTCATCTAGAAATATTTTTCAAATCAGATATTTTATTACTGATTATAGTTGTGATTCATTACTGTATAGCTGATTTTGTTATATTCAGCAATAGAATATTAATAAATAGAATTTACATAATTATAATATTTTTTTATTATAATAGAATGTCACATTATATTTATATTCAACATTTTGAAGCTACGTACACACACACACACACTCACTTATACAACAATTATATATAATTGAAATTTATATTTTGAAGGCTTTCTTGGAAGAATTGAAGAATAAAGGTGGTGCGGAACAAGCTTCTACTGTGATTGGTCAATTTGGTGTTGGGTTCTACAGTACATTTATGGTAGCAGACAAAGTAGAAGTTTATACGAAAGGCTATCAGTCTGATGCAGTAGGATACTGTTGGACGTCAGATGGGTGAGTTCAACATAAATATTGATCTATTGTTGAATGTAATTATACGATGTGTCCCAAAAGTCTCACCCCCACCCCCTATTATTTTTTTAATTAATGGAAATAGACAGATTTACTTTGGAGAAAGTTTAGATAACCAAAGGAGGAGTTTTTAAAGTATCGAAATTTTCAACCCTTACCCCCAAAATGGGGTAGTTTGGGGGTAAGTCAAGAATTTTAAATAGCTACCCCTATTCAGTGATACCTTATTTTAAAGGCCTTTTAAAAATAAGAATAATGGCGCAAACTAGAGGTCTCTGAGTTCATCCTACCCAACATAGCGACCAATCGAATTGTGAATTTTACGTTAATAATTACACCGGAAATGTTACGAAATGTACAACAAGCTTTTGAGTCCAGAATCTATTTCTGTCAAGAAGTAAATGGTAGCCATTTCGAGAACTTAATCTGAGCTAAAAAAAAACAAGTAAGGCTCTTACCATCATTTTATCAACATAGAGCAATTTGTAATGTAATAAAAACAACCGGAGTTTGTAGGTTAACATTCACAATTCGATTGGTTGCTATGTTGGATGAACTTAGAGACCTCTAGTTTGCGCTATTATTAGTTTGCGCAAAACCCAATTTATAAGATATCATTTTTTTTCAGAAAGTTCTATAGAATTTATCTGTATAATGAAAAAAAGTTAGATGTAAAAGTTTTGGAGTAGGTATGTTAGGAATCAAAAAATGAAATGAAAAATTACAGAAAAACCTATAAATAAAATTAATTTTTTCAAGATATACAAAAGTTTTATAATGCTATTATGAACAAATGTTGATAAACTAAATTTTGAAAAATTACCAAAAATAGTAATATTATGGAAAACACTTCTTATTATCATTTTTTCTCAGAAAGATGCATATAATTTACCTGTATAATGAAAAAAAAAATATACAGTATATCTAAAAAAATTGGAGTTAGTATGTCAAAAACTGAACCCAAAATTACACATAATTTACTAAAGAACAAATTAAAAAACAATTTTTTTCAAGATATATAAGGGATTTATAATATAGTTGTGGATAAAAGTTGGTAAACAAAAATCAATTTATAAAATTTTCAATAAACAAAATTAATTTTTACGTAAAAAGTGGAAAATCACTTAAAAATTAGGCCTATTTAGAAAATAAATCACAAAACAGTAATATTATTTAAGACACAATTTCTTATTATCATTTTTCTCAGAAAGGTACATAGAATTTACCTGTTTAATGAAATTTTTTTTAGATATAACAAATTTGGAGTTAGTATGTCAGGAATCAAAAATTATTACAAAAACTGAAGTCAAAATTTCACATGAAAGTCTATATTCCTCATATTAAAAAAAAAAAAAAAAAAAAAAAATCAAGGCAGAAAGTATTTGTAGTATATTTGTGAAAAACAAAAATTCAATAAATTTAAAATATAAATAAATTAGTTTCTTTGACCTAACCAACAAAAAGTTTTGCACCAGTTAGGCTAGGCCTGTAAATAATATACTGAAAATATTAGAATTCACTCAAAACAATAAACTCTAGAAACACTAACACACATATTATAACTTGTATAAACAAATAAAAATAAATCATTCTAAATAACAAAAAAACTTCATAATAATAGAAATACATTGACACATTGAAAAATACATTGAGTGTCTGAGTTAGCGTAAATACATTACGCTAACTCAGACACAATAGTAATAAGATGGTTAAAAACAAGAATTAAGGCAAATCAATATGGTTTCCACTTAGTTAAGAATTACTACTTTCTAATATTCACTGCCAAAGCAATATTACACCTATGAACTAGATCTTTATACCAACTTGTAGATCTAAATTTCTTCTTTACATTAGTATAAAGATCGGCAGGAAATAATCAAACTAAAAGGTCAAACATACAAAGTTTGTTGATGCCACATTATACAGTAATTAGAAGTTCATTTTAGGAGCACTTCATAGAATGTATATATCTCATAAACCATGAGAGCTACTAACACTTCGAATACATAGTTCAAAAGAAAAATACTATAAATATTGTCAAATTATGTTATTTGGGAAAGAATTACAATTTTCAAAAAATATACCATCAATAAGTTCACATTTTCTCACATTGCGACTTACCGTGACGTGCTACACTCTCGCTGAAAAACAAAAGACTATCGAATTCTTGAATTTTTATCTTTCGTGAGAAGGATTTTTGGTTACATGATTATGAAAGATTGAAACTTATATTTACAATGATATATTAAACATTTCGATAAAATAATATCTACTAGGCTGAAAGTTGAATTTTTAAAAATGTGATTTTTAGCGTGTAAAAAATGTGTTAAAAATCTTGATTTTTGTTTAATTTTTATACATTAAAAACTAACAGTTAAAAAGATTTGGAAATGCCAGATCAAAAGATGAAGAATCGTAAATGTCAGGAAGTGTTCCCATATGGTGTTATATTTAGATTTATTTATGAAGTCATGAGATGATGATTATTATAATAAACATTGAACTTAATGTTATGATTTATATAAGGGATGTAATTCTGATAATGTAAGTAAGGGTAATAGAAGTCCTAATAAATGTCAAGAAGTGTTCGCATATGATGTGTTATATTTAGATTTCTATATCAAGTCAAGAGATGATGATTATTATAATAAACATTGAACTCTAATGTTATGCTTTATATAAGGGATGTAATTCTGATCATGCAAGTAAGAGTATTAGAAGTCCTAATAAATGTCAAGAAGTGTTCGCATATGATGTGTTATATTTAGATTTCTATATCAAGTCAAGAGATGATGATTATTATAATAAACATTGAACTCTAATGTTATGATTTATATAAGGGATGTAATTCTGATCATGCAAGTAAGGGTATTAGAAGTCCTAATAAATGTCAGGAAGTGTTCGCATATGATGTGTTATATTTAGATTTATTTATCAAGTCAAGAGATGATGATTATTATAATAAACATTGAACTCTAATGTTATGATTTATATAAGGGATGTAATTCTGATCATGCAGGTAAGAGTATTAGAAGTCCTTACAAATGTCAGGAAGTGTTAGCATATGATTTTTATATTTAGATTTCTATATCAATTCATGAAATGATGTTTATAATAATAAATATTGAACTTTAATGTTATGATTTATATAAGGGATGTAATTCTGATCATGCAGGTAAGAGTATTAGAAGTCCTAATAAATGTCAGGACGTGTTCGCATATGATGTGTTATATTTAGATTTCTCTATCAAGGCATGAGATGATGAGTATTATAACAATCATTGAACTTTAATGTTATGATTTATATAAGGGATGTAATTCTGATCATGCAAGTAAGAGTATTAGAAGTCCTAATAAATGTCAGGTAGTGTTCGCATATGATGTGTTATGTTTAGATTACTCTATCAAGGCATGAGATGATGAGTATTATAACAATCATTGAACTTTAATGTTATGATTTATATAAGGGATGTAATTCTGATCATGCAAGTAAGAGTATTAGAAGTCCTAATAAATGTCAGCTAGTGTTCACATATGATGTGTTATATTTAGATTACTCTATCAAGGCATGAGATGATGAGTATTATAACAATCATTGAACTTTAATGTTATGATTTATATAAGGGATGTAATTCTGATCATGCAAGTATAGATATTAGAAATCCTAATAAATGTTAGGAAGTGTTCGCATATGGTTTTATATTTAGATTTATTTATCAAGTCATCAGATGATGATTATTATAATAAACATTGAACTTTAATGTTATGATTTATATAAGGGATGTAATTCTGATCATGCAAGTAAGAGTATTAGAAGTCCTAATAAATGTAAAGAAGTGTTCGCATATGATGTGTTATATTTAGATTTCTATATCAAGTCAAGAGATGATGATTATTATAATAAACATTGAACTTTAATGTTATGATTTATATATAGGATGTAATTCTGATAATGCAAGTAAGGGTATTAGAAGTCCTAATAAATGTGAAGAAGTGTTCACATAAGATGTGTTATATGTAGATTTCTCTATCAAGGCATGAGATGATGAGTATTATAACAGTTAATGAACTTTAATGTTTTGATTTATATAAGGGATGTAATTCTGATCATTCAAGTAAGATTATTAGAAGTCCTAATAAATGTCAGGAAGTGTTTCATATGATTTGTTATATTTATATTTCTATATCAAGGCATGAGATGATGAATATTATAATAAATATAGAACTTTAATGTTATGATTTATATAAGGGATGTAATTCTGATCATGCAAGTAAAAGTATTAAAAGTCCTAATAAATGTCAGTAAGTGTTCGCATATGGCGTTATATTTAGATTTATTTATCAAGTCATGAGATGATGATTATTATAATAAACATTGAACTTTAATGTTATGATTTATATAAGGGATGTAATTCTATTTCTCTATCAAGGCATGAGATGATGATCATTATAACTGTCATTGAACTTTAATGTTATGATTTATATAAGGGATGTAATTCTGATCATGCAAGTAAGAGTATTAGAAGTCCTAATAAATGTAAAGAAGTGTTCGCATATGATGTGTTATATTTAGATTTCTATATCAAGTCAAGAGACTATGATTATTATAATAAACATTGAACTTTAATGTTATGATTTATATAAGGGATGTAATTCTGATAATGCAAGTAAGGGTATTAGAAGTCCTAATAAATGTCAAGAAGTGTTCACATAAGATGTGTTATATGTAGATTTCTCTATCAAGGCATGAGATGATGAGTATTATAACAATTAATGAACTTTAATGTTTTGATTTATATAAGGGATGTAATTCTGATCATGCAAGTAAAAGTATTAAAAGTCCTAATAAATGTCAGAAAGTGTTCGCATATGGTGTTATATTTAGATTTATTTATCAAGTCATGAGATGATGATTATTATAATAAACATTCAACTTTAATGTTATGATTTATATAAGGGATGTAATTCTGATCATGCAAGTAAGGGTATTAGAAGTCCTAATAAATGTCAGAAAGTGTTCGCATATGGTGTTATATTTAGATTTATTTATCAAGTCATGAGATGATGATTATTATAATAAACATTGAACTTTAATGTTATGATTTATATAAGGGATGTAATTCTGATCATGCAAGTAAGGGTATTAGAAGTCCTAATAAATGTCAGGAAGTGTTTGCATATGATGTGTTATATTTAGATTTCTCTATCAAGGCATGAGATGATGATCATTATAACAATCATTGAACTTTAATGTTATGATTTATATAAGGGATGTAATTCTGATCATGCAAGTAAGGGTATTAGAAGTCCCAATAAGTGTCAGGAAGTGTTTGTATATGATGTGTTATATTTAGATTTCCCTATCAAGGAATGAGATGATGATTATTATAACAATTAATGAACTTTAATGTTATGATTTATATAAGGGATGTAATTCTGATCATGGCAAGTAAGAGAATTAGAAGTCCTAATAAATGTCAGGAACTGTTCGCATATGATGTGTTATATTTAGATTTCTCTATCAAGGCATGAGATGATGAGTATTATAACAATCATTGAACTTTAATGTTATGATTTATATAAGGGATGTAATTCTGATCATGCAAGTAAGGGTATTAGAAATCCTAATAAATGTCAGGTAGTGTTCACATATGATGTGTTATGTTTAGATTACTCTATCAAGGCATGAGATGATGAGTATTATAACAATCATTGAACTTTAATGTTATGATTTATATAAGGGATGTAATTCTGATCATGCAAGTATAGGTATTAGAAGTCCTAATAAATATCAGATGTGTTATATTTAGATTTCTCTATCAAGGCATGAGATGATGAGTATTATAACAATCATTGAACTTTAATGTTATGATTAATATAAGGGATGTAATTCTGATCATGCAAGTATAGGTATTAGAAATCCTAATAAATATCAGATGTGTTATATTTATATTTCTCTATCAAGGCATGGGATGATGAGTATTATAACAATCATTGAACTTTAATGTTATGATTAATATAAGGGATGTAATTCTGATCATGCAAGTATAGGTATTAGAAATCCTAATAAATATCAGATGTGTTATATTTAGATTTCTCTATCAAGGCATGAGATGATGATCATTATAACAGTCATTGAACTTTAATGTTATGATTTATATAAGGGATGTAATTCTGATCATGCAAGTTAGGGTATTAGAAATCCTAATAAATGTCAGGTAGTGTTCACATATGATGTGTTATATTTAGATTTCTCTATCAAGGCATGAGATGATGATCATTATAACAATCATTGAACTTTAATGTTATGATTTATATAAGGGATGTAATTCTGTTCATGCAAGTAAGGGTATTAGAAATCCTAATAAATGTCAGGTAGTGTTCACATATGATGTGTTATGTTTAGATTACTCTATCAAGGCATGAGATGATGAGTATTATAACAATCATTGAACTTTAATGTTATGATTTATATAAGGGATGTAATTCTGATCATGCAAGTAAGAGTATTAGAAGTCCTAATAAATGTCAGGTAGTGTTCACATATGATGTGTTACGTTTAGATTACTCTATCAAGGCATGAGATGATGAGTATTATAACAATCATTGAACTTTAATGTTATGATTTATATAAGGGATGTAATTCTGATCATGCAAGTATAGATATTAGAAATCCTAATAAATGTCAGGAAGTGTTCACATATGGTTTTATATTTAGATTTATTTATCAAGTCATCAGATGATGATTATTATAATAAACATTGAACTTTAATGTTATGATTTATATAAGGGATGTAATTCTGATCATGCAAGTAAGAGTATTAGAAGTCCTAATAAATGTAAAGAAGTGTTCGCATATGATGTGTTATATTTAGATTTCTATATCAAGTCAAGAGATGATGATTATTATAATAAACATTGAACTTTAATGTTATGATTTATATAAGGGATGTAATTCTGATAATGCAAGTAAGGGTATTAGAAGTCCTAATAAATGTGAAGAAGTGTTCACATAAGATGTGTTATATGTAGATTTCTCTATCAAGGCATGAGATGATGAGTATTATAACAAATAATGAACTTTAATGTTTTGATTTATATAAGGGATGTAATTCTGATCATTCAAGTAAGATTATTAGAAGTCCTAATAAATGTCAGGAAGTGTTTCATATGATTTGTTATATTTATATTTCTATATCAAGGCATGAGATGATGAATATTATAATAAATATAGAACTTTAATGTTATGATTTATATAAGGGATGTAATTCTGATCATGCAAGTAAAAGTATTAAAAGTCCTAATAAATGTCAGGAAGTGTTCGCATATGGTGTTATATTTAGATTTATTTATCAAGTCATGAGATGATGATTATTATAATAAACATTGAACTTTAATGTTATGATTTATATAAGGGATGTAATTCTATTTCTCTATCAAGGCATGAGATGATGATCATTATAACTGTCATTGAACTTTAATGTTATGATTTATATAAGGGATGTAATTCTGATCATGCAAGTAAGAGTATTAGAAGTCCTAATAAATGTAAAGAAGTGTTCGCATATGATGTGTTATATTTAGATTTCTATATCAAGTCAAGAGACTATGATTATTATAATAAACATTGAACTTTAATGTTATGATTTATATAAGGGATGTAATTCTGATAATGCAAGTAAGGGTATTAGAAGTCCTAATAAATGTCAAGAAGTGTTCACATAAGATGTGTTATATGTAGATTTCTCTATCAAGGCATGAGATGATGAGTATTATAACAATTAATGAACTTTAATGTTTTGATTTATATAAGGGATGTAATTCTGATCATGCAAGTAAAAGTATTAAAAGTCCTAATAAATGTCAGAAAGTGTTCGCATATGGTGTTATATTTAGATTTATTTATCAAGTCATGAGATGATGATTATTATAATAAACATTGAACTTTAATGTTATGATTTATATAAGGGATGTAATTCTGATCATGCAAGTAAGGGTATTAGAAGTCCTAATAAATGTCAGGAAGTGTTTGCATATGATGTGTTATATTTAGATTTCTCTATCAAGGCATGAGATGATGATCATTATAACAATCATTGAACTTTAATGTTATGATTTATATAAGGGATGTAATTCTGATCATGCAAGTAAGGGTATTAGAAGTCCTAATAAGTGTCAGGAAGTGTTCGCATATGGTGTGTTATATTTAGATTTCCCTATAAAGGAATGAGATGATGATTATTATAACAATTAATGAACTTTAATGTTATGATTTATATAAGGGATGTAATTCTGATCATGCAAGTAAGAGTATTAGAAGTCCTAATAAATGTCAGGAACTGTTCGCATATGATGTGTTATATTTAGATTTCTCTATCAAGGCATGAGATGATGAGTATTATAACAATCATTGAACTTTAATGTTATGATTAATATAAGGGATGTAATTCTGATCATGCAAGTATAGGTATTAGAAATCCTAATAAATATCAGATGTGTTATATTTATATTTCTCTATCAAGGCATGAGATGATGAGTATTATAACAATCATTGAACTTTAATGTTATGATTAATATAAGGGATGTAATTCTGATCATGCAAGTATAGGTATTAGAAATCCTAATAAATATCAGATGTGCTATATTTAGATTTCTCTATCAAGGCATGAGATGATGAGTATTATAACAATCATTGAACTTTAATGTTATGATTAATATAAGGGATGTAATTCTGATCATGCAAGTATAGGTATTAGAAATCCTAATAAATATCAGATGTGTTATATTTAGATTTCTCTATCAAGGCATGAGATGATGATCATTATAACAGTCATTGAACTTTAATGTTATGATTTATATAAGGGATGTAATTCTGATCATGCAAGTTAGGGTATTAGAAATCCTAATAAATGTCAGGTAGTGTTCACATATGATGTGTTATATTTAGATTTCTCTATCAAGGCATGAGATGATGATCATTATAACAATCATTGAACTTTAATGTTATGATTTATATAAGGGATGTAATTCTGATCATGCAAGTAAGGGTATTAGAAATCCTAATAAATGTCAGGTAGTGTTCACATATGATGTGTTATGTTTAGATTACTCTATCAAGGCATGAGATGATGAGTATTATAACAATCATTGAACTTTAATGTTATGATTTATATAAGGGATGTAATTCTGATCATGCAAGTAAGGGTATTAGAAATCCTAATAAATGTCAGGTAGTGTTCACATATGATGTGTTATGTTTAGATTACTCTATCAAGGCATGAGATGATGAGTATTATAACAATCATTGAACTTTAATGTTATGATTTATATAAGGGATGTAATTCTGATCATGCAAGTAAGGGTATTAGAAATCCTAAAAAATTTCAGGTAGTGTTCACATATGATGTGTTATGTTTAGATTACTCTATCAAGGCATGAGATGATGAGTATTATAACAATCATTGAACTTTAATGTTATGATTTATATAAGGGATGTAATTCTGATCATGCAAGTATAGGTATTAGAAGTCCCAATAAATGTCAGGAAGTGTTCACATAAGATGTGTTATATTTAAATATCTCTGTCAAAGCCATGAGATGATGAGTATTATAACAATCATTGAACTTTAATGTTATGATTTATATAAGGGATGTAATTCTGATCATGCAAGTTAGGGTGTTAGAAATCCTAATAAATGTCAGGTAGTGTTCACATATGATGTGTTATGTTTAGATTACTCTATCAAGGCATGAGATGATGAGAATTATAACAATCATTGAACTTTAATGTTATGATTAATATAAGGGATGTAATTCTGATCATGCAAGTATAGGTATTAGAAGTCCCAATAAATGTCAGGAAGTGTTCACATAAGATGTGTTATATTTAAATATCTCTGTCAAAGCCATGAGATGATTAGTATTATAACAATCATTGAACTTTAATGTTATGATTTATATAAGGGATATAATTCTGATCATGCAAGTAAGGGTATTAGAAATCCTAATAAATGTCAGGAAGTGTTCACATATGATGTGTTATATTTAGATTTCTCTATCAAGTCATGAGATGATGATTATTATAACAAACATTGAACTTTAATGTTATGATTTATATAAGGGATGTAATTCTGATCATGCAAGTAAGGGTATTAGAAGTCCTAATAAATGTCATAAAGTGTTCACATAAGATGTGTTATATTTAGATTTCTCTATCAAGGCATGAGATGATGATTATTATAACAAACATTGAACTTTAATGTTATATAATAAAGTATTACCTTAATTTTCCGTCAGTGAACTTCTTTTTTCTTTTTTCTTTACTCTTGACGTGTTTCGAGATTTTTATCCCATCATCAGAAATTCCCTCTATGAATTCATTATTTAATGTTATGATTTATATAAGGGATGTAATTCTAATCATAGAAGTAAGAATATTAATAGTCTTTATTTATACCAAGAGATCACATATGTTGTGGTATACTTAGGTTTCTTTTATGGAGGCATTAGATATATGATAATTACAAAAACTCTAAACTTTTTTGTTGTGATTAATGTAAGGAACGTAATTCTGATTATGCACATAAGAATATTCGGAGTCTTTATTAATACCTCCAAGAGATCACATATGATGTATATTATTTAGGTTTCTTTTATGGAGGCATGAGATGAAGATAATTACAAAAAAAACTAAACTTTAATGTTGTGATTAATTTAAGGGACGTAATTCTGATCATGCAACTAAGAATATTAGGAGTCTTTATTAATACTAGGAAGAGATCACATATGATGTGCTATTTTTAGATTTTTAAAGAGGGCTGAGATGATGATAATTATATAAAACTCTAAACTTTAAAGTTGTAATTAATGTAAGGGACGTATAGTATCCTTAAACTAGGAGTGTGTCTGGTGTAAGGGGCGTGTCCTCCGTTCTACTTGCTTCTTTAGCCTGACTTGATGATACAACCCATTCCAAGAAAACAAGGTATACAAATTACTGCTTAGCTACATTTAATTCCTAAAGTTACAACTTCAGACTGCATCTCACTTATCTTATGATTTTGCCTACATGCACACAATATTTATTTATATAAAGTTATAAAAAATAAAAATCAACAAAATATTATGTTGTGTAAAAAAGTAAGTTTATGTATTGATAAACTGTAAAAAGTATTTACATAATAAAAGTAATGACAAAAATATTCAAAACGGATAATTTATATTTCTCGGCTAAATGATAACTTACTGCAAGAAAGTTGTAGATATTATTTTGTTGATAGATTATTTTTTTACAATTAGATTAGGCACGTTCTAGAAGTATTCGAATGCATACTGGGTGTACTGGTAAGGCTACTTGAATGTCTAAGAATGGCACGTAAATATTAAATATATTTTTTGAGAAAAGTAAACAGGATGATAAGGGGATCCTAGGAAATACTTCCTGCCTTTCTAATGCCATTATTCGTTGGTTTCAACTATGCATTCACATAATAACTTTTAGGCATGCGCAAAATATTTGTCAATTCGTCTTTCACATAGCCTATTTCCCGCATAATATGTTAACTTGGTCGGCTAATAGGTGTTATTCTTAGTGTGGTGAGTAATCGTAAAGTGTTTAAAGAGTCAAAGGAATAAATTTATGGTCTAAACCGTGTAAATATTTTCAATTTATAGTAGCTATACACAGTGTCAGAATATGTTGTGCCAAACTTTAGGTCGTGGTTTCATAAATCGTATTATATTACCCACTTCCAACTTATTTAACATAAATTAAATTGTCCATTCACCTTTTTGAAATAAATTTAAAAAATTTGTTTTTTATAAATTAACATAATGCAATATTATTTTGGTTTAGGCTGAATTTGGATGTTGTAGATAATTATCAAGAATTATGTTTTGAGTTTTCTGTCCATAACTCAGGTTATCCATTGACCTAGTAAATAAAAATAATAATAATAAATGTAATTTGGCGTTAAAAGAGGAATTTTTTGTCTTTTATACATTGCTCTAAAAACAAACGATTTTCGTGAAATTTAACATTAAACATTTTTAATGACAGTTATTTTTAAAATTTACATGATAAAGTTTTAGTTTTTCGTATACTGGTAAAAAAAGCATACAACATTTGTATAGCCTACCAAATTATTTTGACCTATGTAACCAAATTACAAAGTTTGGCACAACATTTTCTGAACATTCTATAACGAATAGTCAAGCTTAGACCTTGAACAAATATTACAGTTTTTGTTTATTTAGTAAATGTTCTACTATTAAAACTTTTTAAATAATGATTTACAAAAAATTAACATATATATTTATAAATAAAACAACTAATTGTTACATGTTCTGTTCATTAACAAAAATGTGTCCATCTCTTAATATACAGTTTGTGTACTTTTGTAAACGTTTTATTCTTATTCACACTGATAAAGGAAACGAAAAGGTCTATATTTTTTTATTGGGTTGTACCGCTGAAAGCAAAGGCAACAAACAAAGTGTGGGAGCCCCTCTTTTCATCTCAGCCCCAAACATATTCCTACCTTGAGGATACTGTAATTCTGATCATGCTAGTAAGAATATTCAGAGTCTTTATAAATACCAGCAAGAGATCACATATGATGTGTATTATTTAGGTTTCTTTTATGGAGGCATGAGATGATGATAATTATTTTAAAAAAACACTAAACTTTAATGTTGTGATTAATATAAGGGATGTAATTCTGACCATGCAAGTATTATTAGTCTTTATAAATACCTTCAAGAGATTACATATGATGTATTATATTTAAATTTCTTTTATAAGGTGTGAGGTGATGATTAATACATAAAACATTGAACTTTAATGTTGTGATTAATGTTGGGGACATTTTATACTTGAGGACATGTACTTTGATACAATGTTTGAATTTACAAGTAAAGTCAATGTTTTGTGCAGCCTTGATCAGGGACATATTAGTGGCCCATTTTCTTGATGAAAGCCCGTTATTTTTGATTTGCTCAATGAGAAATTTCCTTAGTTTTATACTGAAAGACATGTGCGGAAGGCCTGGTTACCATGCTCACCTGACTTTAATCCCATTAATGGGAGTATGTTAACCAAAATATTTCCAGTTAAACGATTCTACAAAATGAACATTTTAGACAACAAATTCAACAGCGGCATCAGTAACTTCAGATTTTCTAAGTCGAATGTGGGAAGAGTGAGAATATTGCTTGGGGGTGTTCACAGAGCTACCCTCAAGGCCAGATAAAACTCAGAAAAACTAGACAACAAATTTTTGTTCTTTCTATTTATTGATGTTTCATATTTGTTAATTGTATACTTTTGTAAACCCCGAAATGATTCACAAAACATGAACACAAAATGTAATAATTTTATATCAAGAAATGAAATGATAAATATTATTTATACACTAAACTTGCATGTTGGAAGTAATAGAAAATAATTTTGATAGTGATTAGGACCTTGAGTATTTAAGATTAGTCATACAATTTTATTTATTTACAAAAGTTTTATAAATTTGGAACACTGTTAAGTTACTTTGGTGAATTTTTTTTTTAGATCTGGCATGTATGAAATACACGAAGCAGATGGAGTTAGTCGAGGAACGAAGATAGTTCTTCATCTTAAAACAGAAAGTCGAGAGTTCAGTGATGAAAGCACAGTGCAGGATGTGATCAAGAAGTACAGTAACTTTGTGGGAAGTCCTATTTATGTCAATGGAGATCAGACAAACACTATACAGGTGGGTTTCTGAGAATTTAGAGATAATATTACGAAAAATATTAATTTTCCTGTCTCAAAACCTAAAATAGTTTTTTTTTAGAATAATGTTTGTCTGTTGATTGTACAAACAAATGTTGATTGTTTGTCTACAGAACAAATGAGTAGATCCATTTTAATGTAAATTTGGTATGTAGAGATTTTTGCTCATGTTTCAAGACTTTTTTCCATTTTTTTTTTACACTCAGTTATCCTTTGAAACGTAGAAATGTAAAAATACTATTTTATTTGTCCTTAACACGGGAACTGGCAGATACTTTTTAAAAAATCAGTTTTTTATAAATACTAATATTATACAAAACCCAACTTGTATGATATCATTTTTCTCAGAAAGGTGCATAGAATTTATCTGTATAATCAAAAAATATTTAGATATAAAAAATTTGGAGTAAGTATATTAACAATCAAAAAATGATGTGAAAAATCTACAGAAAAGCCTATATATATAATAAATAAATAATTTTATCAAGATATACAAAAGTTTTGGAATGTAATTGTGAATAATTTTTGATAAAGACATAAATCAATTTATAAAATTTTCATATGAAAAAATTTTTTTTAACGAAATTATCTAAAAAGTTAAGCCTAATTTGAAAAAAAATACTAAAAATAGTAATATTATGGAAAACACAACTTCTTATTATCATTCCTCCGAGAAAAGTGCATAGCATTTACCTGTGTAATGAACAAAATTTTCCACCTAGGCTAGGCATGTAAAAAATACACTGAAAATATTAAAATTCACTCAAAAATTACATTCTACAAACATTAACAAAAACGAATAAATAAATAAATCGCAGTAAATAACAAAATAATATCACAATAATAGAAATACATTGAGCAATCCACGCTACCTCACACACAAGAGAAACAAGATGGCAAAGAACAAGCAAGTAAGGCAAATTGAGACGGTTCCCGCTTATTTTGGAAGAAGTACTTTTGAATATTCATTGCCAAAGCAATATAACCCCAATGAACTAGATCTTATATCAACTTGTAGATCTAAATTTTTTCTTTGCAGTAGTATAAAGATCGGCAGGAAAATATCAAATCTTCTAAGTTCGTTAGACAAAAAGGAGAAGCTCATTTTAGAAGCGCTTCGTAGAATGTATATATCTCGTAAACTATAAGAGCTATTTTGAATATGTAGTTCAAAAGAGAAGTAAAACACTGTAAAATATTGCCAACTTATAGTATTTGGACAAGAATTACAATTTACAAAATTATATCATCGATGAGTTCACATTTTCAATAAATTATATATTGCAGTGTTCCGTGACGGGCTACACTCTCACTGAAAAACAAAAGACTTTATCGAATTCTTGAATTTTTATCTTTCGTGAGAAGGATTTTTAGTTACATGATTATGAAATATAATGAAACATTATCTTTACATTGATATATTACACATTTCGATAAAGTAATATTTACTAGACTTAAAGTTGAATTAATAGAAATGTGATTTTAGCATGTTAAAAAACTTGATTTTGTTTAATTTTTATAGATTAAAAACTATAACACAAAGATTTGGAAAGGCCAGATCGAAAGATGAACAATCATTCTATAGAACAGTGTTACTGTAGATTTGTTGAACAGAAATATGGACTTGTGAAAATTAGACAAAAAATAAATAAATTTGTGTTTCACAACTGCATAGTTTTTTTCGTTACTTGTTTGCTGTGAAATACACAAAATTTACAAATTAACTAATGATTATTTATAACGTTTTATGGTATTTATTTTACATGACTATACATTTTTGTAACATTAGCTTTACAATGGTATTAAATTAATTGTTGAAGGATTTGCCTAGTGGGCAAAATGTTGAATTGCAAAAAACGCATTCGCTCATTGACACTTAATGTCGAAGAGGCGGATTGAGGGTTAAGGGTTAAAATGTTTTAAAAACAACTGAAAATAGTCATATACTCTAATAATATAATATTATAGTGATGTACAATAATATTATGCACACACTATTTTCTGCAACATCAACTTTTGTGATATATTTATCTGATTTATTATGTTTATATTTTCAGCCATTGTGGGTGATGGACCCCAAAACGGTAACACCAGATATGCACAATGAGTTTTATCGATTCGTTGCAAACTCTTATGACAATCCTCGATTCACACTTCATTATAAAGCTGACGCACCACTTACTATTCAAGCATTGCTTTATTTCCCTGAAGGCAAACCAGGTGAGTAGTTTAACATGAGAATTTTGTTGATAAGTGTAACCCTCGATTTACATACTACTATCCTGAGGGCCCTAGCTGTTTTTACAATTTTATTTTTCCTATCATCTCTCTCTTGACCAACTTTTGTTTTCTTGTGACTTTGGCGCTATTAAAATATTCAGGGGCTAAGGGTCTTCATTTTATAGTCTTTTCTTCCTTTTTTTTAATAAGGTGATGATGATTGAGAGGTTATTTGCCTTTAAACAATAGGGGGGTTGGGAGTACATAACTACTAAATAGATTACTCATCTCAACGGTATGGTTTAAAGCTTAGATGTTAGAGGCTCTAGTGGTGCCACCTATTGGCCTACTTCTGGTAACTTTAAGTATATCGTGCCATATTTCATGCTCAGATTCCTCCCACACTAACACATCCTGAACCTGAACCTACAAAACTACAACTTTTCAACCTACATATTGAGTCTCACATCACCAAAGCTATGCTACTTCTTCATATACTGTAGAACCCCTCAAACTCGACACAATGTGGACTTTAAGGTTGCCGAGTTTGGGGGTTGTTGAGTTTTAGGGAACTTTGGTATTTAATGGTTAGGTTTGCAACAAAATTACTTTAAATAACTGTACATTTATTGATTATCAATGATTACACGTTTATTGCAAAAATGTCCCTGCCGGACAACAACAAAAATAGTGTGTTCAATAACACGTTAAAATGAAATTTATCGATGGGTCAAATGAGATTTAAAAAGTATTGGCCTTGTACAATAGGCTCAGTAAACTAAAAAGACCTATCCTAATATGCTGTAATAAAATTTACGGTAAAGTCTACAGTAAAAAACAGACAGTCCATTAAATATTTTTAAAGATTAAAACAATTTTATATAAAAAAACAAAAAACATTAGAGCAAAGTTAGCATTGTTTGAAAAAACTTTTGATTGATCTTTGTTTTTCATTTTCGACTCGATGTCTGGCAGCTTCATCTCGAAGTCGCCGAAGAAAAAGAATGTTCATAACAAACACGGTCCAATACAAATGCTATAAATTGAACTGCTGATTTGCATATAATTAAGAGTCGGGTCATTTTTCTCACCTGGTTAAGACCTTTATTACAAAACTTGAATCATAGTTCTACGACGTTCCGTTAAATTGTTATGACAAAAGACTTGCCGCTTACTTTATTGGAATCGGTGCTAATGACCGGTAGCATCCGGGTGGTTAGGCGCTTGGGTTCACAACAGTATGAATGTTTTGACAACACATGATTAGGACTGTCCCGGTCTACCTGGACCCTTTATCTTTAACTTTGGCCTCTACTATACAGTAGGATTAGAAAGTGGCTAGACAAAGGAGCAACCCTCACAGCTGTATAAACAAAAGTGACAAGCCTCAACCTCCCGGCATCTGGCAGGCGCACATGGCGTAAAACAATGCAGTGAATGACCTTAGAAATCCCACGCTCCTGGTCACTGGCCCTGTCGAGTTGGACAGAATGTCGAGTTTGAGGGGGTCGAGTTTGAGGGGTTCTACTGTATATAAATTTATTGGTATAATCTAGTCATAGAGTGTCTATTTAAATAAACTTACTATCATTTTTTTCTATCTTCAACAAATAGTAAAGCTTTATTTACTTATTACATTTAACTAAAATTATATTGTTTATTGTAGTGACTGGAAAAACCTGATGTGGCCCAGTGGCTGCGGATGTACGAGTATATATAATTAAACAGACATCATTCACCCACTAACACATAATTAAAA
The DNA here is from genome assembly GCA_963513935.1 of Aphrophora alni. NCBI lineage: Eukaryota > Metazoa > Arthropoda > Insecta > Hemiptera > Aphrophoridae > Aphrophora > Aphrophora alni. The sequence continues at coordinate 73,435,307 of OY740774.1, forward strand.
ATTAGCCATCATTAATGTCTCGTATATGTATTTTTTTTTTTTTACCAAAGGGAACTGATATAAAGTGTTTCAATATGATTTAAATCGGTTAAATTCATTACACAACTACTTTAGAAAATTAGAAAGATAAATGTTTTTGAGTTCTTTGCAGCAACCGATGATGATGCAGTTTGTCAGTATAGTTTGATGATTGATTGACTAAAATTCAATAAACATGGTTGTGTGTGTTACCTAGGATTGGTCAGATGAAAAGTAATTTATTCAAGGAAATGTCATTATATCACTAGCCACCTTGGATGCAAGTAATTTATTCAAGGAAATGTCATTATATCACTAGCCACCTTGGATGCAAGTAATTTATTCAAGGAAATGTCATTATATCACTAGCCACCTTGGATGCAAGTAATTTATTCAAGGAAATGTCATTATATCACTAGCCACCTTGGATGCAAGTAATTTATTCAAGGAAATGTCATTATATCACTAGCCACCTTGGATGCAAGTAATTTATTTAAGGAAATGTCATTATATCACTAGCCACCTTGGGTGCAAGTAATTTATTCAAGGAAATGTCATTATATCACTAGCCACCTTGGATGCAAGTAATTTATTCAAGGAAATGTCATTATATCACTAGCCGCCCTGGATGCAAGTAATTTATTCAAGGAAATGTCATTATATCACTAGCCACCTTGGATGCAAGTAATTTATTCAAGGAAATGTCATTATATCACTAGCCACCTTCGATACAGATTTTAAAGGTGCATACATTAAGTGGTTCCAGTTTATAACATTAATCACGAGATTAGATACAGGTGAAAGTAATTTATTCAAGGAAATGTCATTATATCACTAGCCACCTTGGATGCAAGTAATTTATTCAAGGAAATGTCATTATATCACTAGCCACCTTGGATGCAAGTAATTTATTCAAGGAAATGTCATTATATCACTAGCCGCCCTGGATGCAAGTAATTTATTCAAGGAAATGTCATTATATCACTAGCCACCTTGGATGCAAGTAATTTATTCAAGGAAATGTCATTATATCACTAGCCGCCCTGTATGCAAGTAATTTATTCAAGGAAATGTCATTATATCACTAGCCACCTTGGATGCAAGTAATTTATTCAAGGAAATGTCATTATATCACTAGCCACCTTCGATACAGATTTTAAAGGTGCATACATTAAGTGGTTCCAGTTTATAACATTAATCACGAGATTAGATACAGGTGAAAGTAATTTATTCAAGGAAATGTCATTATATCACTAGCCACCTTGGATGCAAGTAATTTATTCAAGGAAATGTCATTATATCACTAGCCACCTTGGATGCAGATTTTAAAGGTGCATACATTAAGTGGTTCCAGTTTATAACATTAATCACAATATTAGATAAAAAACAATTTTGCTAAATTTTTAGTATAAACCTTACTTTGCAAAGGAAATGTAGTATGAAATGAAATGAAATGAAAAAATGCTTTATTTCGCAACAAAAATATTCCATTACAATATTTGTTAAATTTTATATTACTAAACTTGTTCCAAACCATAAACTTAAAATATTTATAATTGCATTTTAAAAGCATAGCTGATTAGGCTGTCTGCTTGGTTGGGTAGAAATTTTCAAACACAATCACATATTACATCAAAGAAATTAACACATTACACACATTTGATGATCTTAATAAGAAACTTTAGAAAACATGTATTTAAAAACAAATCTGGACTACCAATATTTGCATCAAAATTAAATCTTAAAAAAATTTATATTTACGGTATTAAATTACAAAATGGAAAATATCTTACAATTTGGAAAACATGTGGAAACAAAAGTTTAAAAATGTATAGACGTCCCGATAAGAATTAGAAATTAAATTCTTGAATTAAAGCCCATCTGTATTGCCAAGCTTGTTGAGAAAATTTTGCAAGCCGCACCCAATCGTGCCCATTTAAATACTTTAAAACCTCTTCCTTCATGCGTTTTAAACCACCTAAATCTGAAATCCTTTAAAATTGGACATTTTCCGATAAAATGGTATATATCCTCGAACTGATTTAAATTACAAAGAGAGCAATTATAATTTTGTTCCCTGACCCAAGGTTTATAATTTAAATGAAGCAAATCTCCCCTACACTTGAAAACCCATCCAATTAATTTTGAATTAAATTCCTCTGTAAAATAAGTTTTATCGCCAAGGTCATAGTCTACCTCTCTGTATAAGGCATGGTACTGACTTGTCCTAGCGTCTTGTATACATTTCTGCCTAGCATCGTCCCTTATCGCTTGCCATAAGGTCATCAGTTGCCACCGCCATAGTCCCGCATCAGCTGATAACGGCACAGAATGCCTTTCAGCCAAATACTGCCACTCTCGAAACCAAAATAGATTTTTCCTAATTATTTCTTTTGATAAAATATTAGGTAGACGGTTATCGGCCATGTCCAGAGCACTTTTATTATGTATTTAAAATGTAACTTAAAAGCAAAAACAAATAATTTTTCAAAATTTGTCTCCAAATACAACATATAGTTAGGTGTGTTTTGTGGCAGACACAGAATCCATTTGATAAAAAAACGTAACACATGATTGACCTGGCTACAGCTTTAAAACATTCCGATTTAGTTAATAGGGTAATAAAAGGAAATGTAGTATTTCTACGCTGAATTCACTTTTTCATAATAAAAAGTTATAACGTTTAAGACGTTCTCTTTTTTTAATTTTTTATTATTTATTTGCTACACGTTGGTCGCTTAAATATAGGAAAACTCTCCTATATTTCTTTTACTATTTATTAATATTATTATGATTCATTTGGTTATTAGTTCGTTAGTTATTTGACAATTGATTAAAATAATAACACTCAAAACATGTGGGATTTTAACTCAATTTTAATTAAACATTTTGAATAATTAACTCTTTTAAATATTAATTTTTAATCATTTAAAACATAAATTTTACCTTGATGCTCAACCTATCACTTCTTCTTAACTTAAATTGGCTTATATTTAATTTCTTATCCTTTCTAAACATGAACTTAATTTATTAATTGTCTTTTTAAACTTGTTTGAATGTCTTTCTTAACTTATTCAATATACCACCAATTTATCAATTTAATTAATTAATTTTAATTAATTATAGCCACACCTGTTGGGTCGCCAAATATAACGTTTAAGACGTTCTCTTTTTTTAATTTTTTATTATTTATTTGCTACACGTTGGTCGCTTAAATATAGGAAAACTCTCCTATATTTCTTTTACTATTTATTAATATTATTATGATTCATTTGGTTATTAGTTCGTTAGTTATTTGACAATTGATTAAAATAATAACACTCAAAACATGTGGGATTTTAACTCAATTTTAATTAAACATTTTGAATAATTAACTCTTTTAAATATTAATTTTTAATCATTTAAAACATAAATTTTACCTTGATGCTCAAAATATTACTGATTAATATCTTATTCTACAATTTTATACTACGGCTTAAACTAGGTACATCTTCACTATAAATTCTTATCCTAAACAACTTAGTCTAAAACAAGGAATTTAAGAATGCATCAATTTAATTTGTATTTAATTTTGACTCTAATTTTAATTACCTTTATAAAATATTTGCTCCGGCTAACTGAAGGTTATTTACTTGAATTTAATTTATATCTCTATTGGGGTTCGTTGGTTCTTAGGTGGCTATAATTTATTTTATTATTACAAAAAACAAAATTTGGTGGTAATTTATTAAATGTATTGTCCTTTAAGTTCTACTTATCAATTGACGTGTTCCTTTCCAGTTTTTTGGGTTGTTCTCGTTCCGTGGTTCTCTCGAAGATTGCGTGATGGTTGGATGGTTTGCCTCTCCCGTAGATGATCCCAATCGCGGGTTACACCTTTCTTCACTCACTCTTGCGACGATGATGCTTTTAATTCTTACGGCGATACTTCTTCTCACTGATTTAATTTTAATACGACGATGACTCCTTAAACTTCACACTTATCTCACTTAACGACCACGAAGACTTCTTATACTTTAATACGACGATTCTTTTAGTTTTTAAAACGACGGATAACTTTTTATTGACTTTTATAAACTTAACAGTTCTATTAAAAAAGAAAAACGACGAATAGGATAGGCAAAGTCCTTCACAAACACTTAACTCTTTCGATCAGGAGAAACACTTCCCCGGAACAACCTTCTAATACGACGTCGGAACCAAAATACCTAAAAAGAACCACGTGTCCTGCCTTTTACCCTTATTTATAAGTTCTCCTCTTTTTAAAACAGCGTCATGATGCTCTTCTTCCATTGGTTAGTTTTAATTTTTGGACGTTATTTCTGAACTGATTCACTTGCTCTGATTGGCTTGTTACAATTTGTTTCGGTATTAAAGGCTTAATTTTGATGGATCTTGTGTGACGGTTTGGGTGCGTTGTTTCCCTGTTGAAACATTTTTTTTTATGTCCGTCAATCCTTTCATGTCTTGACGATTTATGGCCTGCCGGGTACTGACCTTTGGAGCTTTCTATTTCGGTATGTTATATAAGTCCCCAAAATTTTAAAATTTTCAATTTAATTAAAATTCTAAAATTTGATACACCCTTAATTTCCTTTTACAACTATTATATTACTTACTAATTAATTCACACATATTTATTTTCTTAATCTAATCATGTAATTACCTACTTAACTTTAAAATTCATATCTTTCTAACAACGTTTAATATTTACAAACTACCCTTTAAACATAAAACCTATCGATCGGTTGTTTACATTTGTCTATTGTCTCTTTAAACTTAAAATTTATGACCGTGTCAACCTTTTCTATACTAACAATAACCCCAGGAATTTGACCTACAGACTGACTTCTATTATGGTTAACCGAACAATGCCCTTTCTTTTATACACTACCCTTCCTTTTAAAACAATTTATCGTAAGACTATCTCTATTTTGTTTAAATTTATTTATCTAGAATTAAAAAAAACTTTATCATTATTTATCTTTATGTGTTATTGTGTTTACTTAAGAGTTGTTTGCCCCTTCCCCCATGTCATTGTGAATTGTCTTGTTTTTGTCGGCTAGTCCCCTCACCATTCTGTGTTTCTCTTTTCCCGTAATATGTCGGTCCTCTGTTGTTAAATTTATTATACCCGGTCGTCCAGTGACCTGGATGTCTGTCTCTATTGTTCCTGCTTTCATAATGGTTGTTTTTGTTTGGAGATTCTTGTCGATTGGGGGGTTCCCTAAAGTTGGTAGGTGGTAACGGCACATTCTTGAACTCCATTATTAACTTTATGAACTCGGTCTTCGTTGCAATACCCCTCGTAATAACGGCGACCAACGTTGTTGGGTGAAAATGCTTTGCAATTTTATGGACTAACTGTACCTCAGTAAGACGCGGCTCGAGGGATCCAGATTCCAATAGAATGTTCTCTACGTAACTTACTGTCTGTTCATTAATTGGTCCTTTATATCTTCCGAATTCTAACCTATCTCTTATCTCCCCCTGTATGATCTCGTTAAAGTACTTTTCTTTAAATATGTGTTCGAACTCACTGAAACTCTTGATATCTTCGCGATGCAACTGCCACCATATAAATGCGCCATCCTTTAAATATTTGTCTATCCAATTTACGTTTTCTTCCCCATAATATTCTTTCATTTCTTTTAAGGTTTTTAAAAATTGCATTGGGAATCTTTCCCTCCCCGTAAAGTTAATATTTCTCATATTTTCCGGCTCCTTTATCACTTCACCATTTTTAATTTTATTCAAACGCGTATTTACTTCTGTAATCCTTGTCTGCAACTCCTTTGTTTTTTCTACGTATTCCCTAACCTGGTCATTTGTCTCTGAATATTTATTTTGAATTTCGACATAGCTATTTTCGTTTATTTTTGTCTCTAAATCTGTGGTCCTAATTTCTAGTCCTACAATTTGTGTCCGGGTGCCCTGTTTATTTTCTTCGATTTTCCGATCTAACTGAACTTCTACATTTTGAATTTTCTCTCCCACTTCGTTAATTTTGCTATCGACGGTCCTTATCTTATTATCTATGGCTGAACATTTCCCCTTTATAGATTTTTCTAATTTTTCCTCCACGGCTTTACTGGCTAATTTAATTTCTTCCCTAATCTCTTGAATTTTAAGGTTAACTGCTCCAATTATCTCTGCCTTATTTGATTCTAACAACGTTTTCATACTTTCTATAGATTCTGCTTTATTGGCTTTCTCGCGTTCAATCGCGTCTTTTTCGCGTTCAATCGCGTCTTTTTCGCGTTCAATCGTGTCTTTTTCGTGTTTTGCATTTTGTTCCATCATTTGTCTCATTAACAATTCTATATTGAAACTAGGCTCCGTCCCCAACACCCTTTCATTTTGTTTACCCCCGTTAATTTCGTCTACTGTTTCCCCATTATTAATTTGCATTGGTTCCCCCGTAGATTCTACATTTAATTCCCTACTCTCAACTCCTTCTACACCTAATTCGTTATCAGTTTCCCTGTTTTCCCCTAACTCAATTTGGTCATTAGTTGCCATTTTAATTCTACTATTGTTAGGTTTACTTCTTAACCTATCACTTCTTCTTAACTTAAATTGGCTTATATTTAATTTCTTATCCTTTCTAAACATGAACTTAATTTATTAATTGTCTTTTTAAACTTGTTTGAATGTCTTTCTTAACTTATTCAATATACCACCAATTTATCAATTTAATTAATTAATTTTAATTAATTATAGCCACACCTGTTGGGTCGCCAAATATAACGTTTAAGACGTTCTCTTTTTTTAATTTTTTATTATTTATTTGCTACACGTTGGTCGCTTAAATATAGGAAAACTCTCCTATATTTCTTTTACTATTTATTAATATTATTATGATTCATTTGGTTATTAGTTCGTTAGTTATTTGACAATTGATTAAAATAATAACACTCAAAACATGTGGGATTTTAACTCAATTTTAATTAAACATTTTGAATAATTAACTCTTTTAAATATTAATTTTTAATCATTTAAAACATAAATTTTACCTTGATGCTCAAAATATTACTGATTAATATCTTATTCTACAATTTTATACTACGGCTTAAACTAGGTACATCTTCACTATAAATTCTTATCCTAAACAACTTAGTCTAAAACAAGGAATTTAAGAATGCATCAATTTAATTTGTATTTAATTTTGACTCTAATTTTAATTACCTTTATAAAATATTTGCTCCGGCTAACTGAAGGTTATTTACTTGAATTTAATTTATATCTCTATTGGGGTTCGTTGGTTCTTAGGTGGCTATAATTTATTTTATTATTACAAAAAACAAAATTTGGTGGTAATTTATTAAATGTATTGTCCTTTAAGTTCTACTTATCAATTGACGTGTTCCTTTCCAGTTTTTTGGGTTGTTCTCGTTCCGTGGTTCTCTCGAAGATTGCGTGATGGTTGGATGGTTTGCCTCTCCCGTAGATGATCCCAATCGCGGGTTACACCTTTCTTCACTCACTCTTGCGACGATGATGCTTTTAATTCTTACGGCGATACTTCTTCTCACTGATTTAATTTTAATACGACGATGACTCCTTAAACTTCACACTTATCTCACTTAACGACCACGAAGACTTCTTATACTTTAATACGACGATTCTTTTAGTTTTTAAAACGACGGATAACTTTTTATTGACTTTTATAAACTTAACAGTTCTATTAAAAAAGAAAAACGACGAATAGGATAGGCAAAGTCCTTCACAAACACTTAACTCTTTCGATCAGGAGAAACACTTCCCCGGAACAACCTTCTAATACGACGTCGGAACCAAAATACCTAAAAAGAACCACGTGTCCTGCCTTTTACCCTTATTTATAAGTTCTCCTCTTTTTAAAACAGCGTCATGATGCTCTTCTTCCATTGGTTAGTTTTAATTTTTGGACGTTATTTCTGAACTGATTCACTTGCTCTGATTGGCTTGTTACAATTTGTTTCGGTATTAAAGGCTTAATTTTGATGGATCTTGTGTGACGGTTTGGGTGCGTTGTTTCCCTGTTGAAACATTTTTTTTTATGTCCGTCAATCCTTTCATGTCTTGACGATTTATGGCCTGCCGGGTACTGACCTTTGGAGCTTTCTATTTCGGTATGTTATATAAGTCCCCAAAATTTTAAAATTTTCAATTTAATTAAAATTCTAAAATTTGATACACCCTTAATTTCCTTTTACAACTATTATATTACTTACTAATTAATTCACACATATTTATTTTCTTAATCTAATCATGTAATTACCTACTTAACTTTAAAATTCATATCTTTCTAACAACGTTTAATATTTACAAACTACCCTTTAAACATAAAACCTATCGATCGGTTGTTTACATTTGTCTATTGTCTCTTTAAACTTAAAATTTATGACCGTGTCAACCTTTTCTATACTAACAATAACCCCAGGAATTTGACCTACAGACTGACTTCTATTATGGTTAACCGAACAATGCCCTTTCTTTTATACACTACCCTTCCTTTTAAAACAATTTATCGTAAGACTATCTCTATTTTGTTTAAATTTATTTATCTAGAATTAAAAAAAACTTTATCATTATTTATCTTTATGTGTTATTGTGTTTACTTAAGAGTTGTTTGCCCCTTCCCCCATGTCATTGTGAATTGTCTTGTTTTTGTCGGCTAGTCCCCTCACCATTCTGTGTTTCTCTTTTCCCGTAATATGTCGGTCCTCTGTTGTTAAATTTATTATACCCGGTCGTCCAGTGACCTGGATGTCTGTCTCTATTGTTCCTGCTTTCATAATGGTTGTTTTTGTTTGGAGATTCTTGTCGATTGGGGGGTTCCCTAAAGTTGGTAGGTGGTAACGGCACATTCTTGAACTCCATTATTAACTTTATGAACTCGGTCTTCGTTGCAATACCCCTCGTAATAACGGCGACCAACGTTGTTGGGTGAAAATGCTTTGCAATTTTATGGACTAACTGTACCTCAGTAAGACGCGGCTCGAGGGATCCAGATTCCAATAGAATGTTCTCTACGTAACTTACTGTCTGTTCATTAATTGGTCCTTTATATCTTCCGAATTCTAACCTATCTCTTATCTCCCCCTGTATGATCTCGTTAAAGTACTTTTCTTTAAATATGTGTTCGAACTCACTGAAACTCTTGATATCTTCGCGATGCAACTGCCACCATATAAATGCGCCATCCTTTAAATATTTGTCTATCCAATTTACGTTTTCTTCCCCATAATATTCTTTCATTTCTTTTAAGGTTTTTAAAAATTGCATTGGGAATCTTTCCCTCCCCGTAAAGTTAATATTTCTCATATTTTCCGGCTCCTTTATCACTTCACCATTTTTAATTTTATTCAAACGCGTATTTACTTCTGTAATCCTTGTCTGCAACTCCTTTGTTTTTTCTACGTATTCCCTAACCTGGTCATTTGTCTCTGAATATTTATTTTGAATTTCGACATAGCTATTTTCGTTTATTTTTGTCTCTAAATCTGTGGTCCTAATTTCTAGTCCTACAATTTGTGTCCGGGTGCCCTGTTTATTTTCTTCGATTTTCCGATCTAACTGAACTTCTACATTTTGAATTTTCTCTCCCACTTCGTTAATTTTGCTATCGACGGTCCTTATCTTATTATCTATGGCTGAACATTTCCCCTTTATAGATTTTTCTAATTTTTCCTCCACGGCTTTACTGGCTAATTTAATTTCTTCCCTAATCTCTTGAATTTTAAGGTTAACTGCTCCAATTATCTCTGCCTTATTTGATTCTAACGTTTTCATACTTTCTATAGATTCTGCTTTATTGGCTTTCTCGCGTTCAATCGCGCCTTTTTCGCGTTCAATCGCGTCTTTTTCGCGTTCAATCGCGTCTTTTTCGTGTTTTGCATTTTGTTCCATCATTTGTCTCATTAACAATTCTATATTGAAACTAGGCTCCGTCCCCAACACCCTTTCATTTTGTTTACCCCCGTTAATTTCGTCTACTGTTTCCCCATTATTAATTTGCATTGGTTCCCCCGTAGATTCTACATTTAATTCCCTACTCTCAACTCCTTCTACACCTAATTCGTTATCAGTTTCCCTGTTTTCCCCTAACTCAATTTGGTCATTAGTTGCCATTTTAATTCTACTATTGTTAGGTTTACTTCTTAACCTATCACTTCTTCTTAACTTAAATTGGCTTATATTTAATTTCTTATCCTTTCTAAACATGAACTTAATTTATTAATTGTCTTTTTAAACTTGTTTGAATGTCTTTCTTAACTTATTCAATATACCACCAATTTATCAATTTAATTAATTAATTTTAATTAATTATAGCCACACCTGTTGGGTCGCCAAATATAACGTTTAAGACGTTCTCTTTTTTTTATTTTTTATTATTTATTTGCTACACGTTGGTCGCTTAAATATAGGAAAACTCTCCTATATTTCTTTTACTATTTATTAATATTATTATGATTCATTTGGTTATTAGTTCGTTAGTTATTTGACAATTGATTAAAATAATAACACTCAAAACATGTGGGATTTTAACTCAATTTTAATTAAACATTTTGAATAATTAACTCTTTTAAATATTAATTTTTAATCATTTAAAACATAAATTTTACCTTGATGCTCAAAATATTACTGATTAATATCTTATTCTACAATTTTATACTACGGCTTAAACTAGGTACATCTTCACTATAAATTCTTATCCTAAACAACTTAGTCTAAAACAAGGAATTTAAGAATGCATCAATTTAATTTGTATTTAATTTTGACTCTAATTTTAATTACCTTTATAAAATATTTGCTCCGGCTAACTGAAGGTTATTTACTTGAATTTAATTTATATCTCTATTGGGGTTCGTTGGTTCTTAGGTGGCTATAATTTATTTTATTATTACAAAAAACAAAATTTGGTGGTAATTTATTAAATGTATTGTCCTTTAAGTTCTACTTATCAATTGACGTGTTCCTTTCCAGTTTTTTGGGTTGTTCTCGTTCCGTGGTTCTCTCGAAGATTGCGTGATGGTTGGATGGTTTGCCTCTCCCGTAGATGATCCCAATCGCGGGTTACACCTTTCTTCACTCACTCTTGCGACGATGATGCTTTTAATTCTTACGGCGATACTTCTTCTCACTGATTTAATTTTAATACGACGATGACTCCTTAAACTTCACACTTATCTCACTTAACGACCACGAAGACTTCTTATACTTTAATACGACGATTCTTTTAGTTTTTAAAACGACGGATAACTTTTTATTGACTTTTATAAACTTAACAGTTCTATTAAAAAAGAAAAACGACGAATAGGATAGGCAAAGTCCTTCACAAACACTTAACTCTTTCGATCAGGAGAAACACTTCCCCGGAACAACCTTCTAATACGACGTCGGAACCAAAATACCTAAAAAGAACCACGTGTCCTGCCTTTTACCCTTATTTATAAGTTCTCCTCTTTTTAAAACAGCGTCATGATGCTCTTCTTCCATTGGTTAGTTTTAATTTTTGGACGTTATTTCTGAACTGATTCACTTGCTCTGATTGGCTTGTTACAATTTGTTTCGGTATTAAAGGCTTAATTTTGATGGATCTTGTGTGACGGTTTGGGTGCGTTGTTTCCCTGTTGAAACATTTTTTTTTATGTCCGTCAATCCTTTCATGTCTTGACGATTTATGGCCTGCCGGGTACTGACCTTTGGAGCTTTCTATTTCGGTATGTTATAAAGTTCCAAATTCATATAAAAAAAAATGTTATGTAAAGTCTAGTTGCTGTCATTAATGACGAGATACTAGATATTACACAATGAAATAGTATTGATTATTGATCAGAGTAACCATTCATGCGTAATACAACTTTTGGCAATAACTTTAATTTGCCATGAAATAGGAATATTATGATAGGATGGGATGTTCATTATATGAAATAAATATAAAATAATTTACCTTTACCTAACTAATTTATTTCATCAAAGACAGGTTAGAGGTTAGTTAGGGAACTATTATATTAATATAATTCAACGTATTTACATGAAATACTGTTTATATACGATATTAAATTATCAAAATCGTCATATTTTAATAGAAATTATAATGACTCTTATGACCTTCAATACAGACAATATGCATACAATATGTGAATCTTAATATTAGTTGTCTTTTATCTGTGGTTGTTGTTTACCTCGATAATTAAAATGTATTCAAAGTCTTGTAGGTTAACACTGTTTTGTAATTTGATGTTTGAATTTAACAGTTAATAATAATATATTTTGATGTAATATTTATGTTGAAATTTCATGTTTGAAGATTATAAAATAGATTAAAAATTACCATTTTAGAAGTGAATTTGAAATTTCCAAAGTCCTATTGTGATATGTATATTCGTATGTATTTGGTATTTTTAATTAAAAATTTTTCAGGGAATTCTACTAAAAAATACTCCTTTTCCTTTTTAATATAAGTTATTCACTAAATGAATTTGGCACATTTTTTCTTTAGTCTTATGACAGATTTTGTAAATTTTTACCAAATTAAGTTATTGTGAGGATACAGTTAAACATATTCACTGAGAAAGTTTATTGATATTTGATTATTGGTTACCATTTCAATTGGTTTGATGATCTTGGTCAATGATTTGTAAAACTGATCCTAATAAAGTAAAACCTCTGATGTCTGTATTAAAGACATTGCTGGGTGATCCGGATAAAAAAGAAAAAAAAGAATGTCCAAAAACATTATAAAATACAGATAAATTCATATAAAAAATATATAACTCGATGTAATGTGCTTTGCATTATTGAAGATTGGTTTATGACAGCATCGGTTGATGTCAATGTAAACAAACATAAATTTCTGTGCCAACAGTTCTTATAACCTACTATTTTTCTTGTTTTTTAATAAATAACTTAACTATTCTTATTTTATACCAAACATTTAATAATTTTAGTTGACACAATATTAAAATACTTTATTGCTTGAACCTTTTCTTCCATTATTTCAATAGCCTTTTTCCTTTTCTGAACCATGATTGTAAAAAAAATCACTATCGTAATTAAATAATTGTAATTATTATTGTGTAAAAATTACTGGCATAATAAATGCTCACCCGACAAGTCGCATACTACTGTTAACTAGAGGAACACAAACAGTAATGGACAAATTATGTGACAAACAGTCACATAATGAAGACCAAGGCCATGATTGACTAAAATGGACTGTGATAATAGAGCAGACCACCCCCCCCCACCCAACCTATTCATCACTAGTGCACTCTTGCTTGTAAACATTCTTTCACTCAGTCCAACTACCTGGCCTAAAAATATTAATTTTGTCATATATGTTAAAAACAGTTTAATCTCAGAAAACTGGGCTAGAGTTCAAGGGGAGGGGATATTGTAATAGCTATAATTTCTAAATTAGATATTTGGTATTAACCAATTTAGCTTTATAATCATGGAAACACAGCAGTGAAATAACTAATATTCCAGTAAGCAATATAAACAACACATTCAACTGAATAATATTAAGTTAGTTTACATTAATTTTAATTTGATTTTTATTGCTTAAGAATGAGTGTTTAACCAATTGGGTTTTAGTAACAGCTATAAAAGCAGTTATTCACATGTTTAAAAGTTTCTAAAGTTATTTCATTTTGTTTTAATACATCTATTTTGTGTTTTATCGTTACAGCAAGTCTTTCAAAATTTTTATTATAACACTATGTTACGTAGAGTGCTGTTCAGAAAGTATGCTTTGTTTTTATGCAGCGCGAGAAGTAGTGAGGGTAGTGATGCCATGTCCAGCTGCACTAGTGGTAAGGTTGAGTTGCAGTTCGTTTACCAGTAATAACCTTTCAAAATGAGCGCTGAAATAGAAAACTGTGTGTAATGCGAAATGAGTGCTATTGATAAAATTTCTGATAGCAAAAAACTTGTCAGCAAAAGTGTGAGAACAAACATTCTAGATGGGGAAAGAAGTGGCAAGCCGTCTGTAGTCAGTGATGAAATCAATCAAAAATTTCATTAAAAAGTCAGTGAAAATCAGGATTCATAATCTCTGAACTTTTTGAAAATTCTCACAAATTCTTTACACTATTATAAGGTAGTCTCAGAAAATTGGGCACCTGGGAGTTCTACTCGATGGTTACTGAGAATTTCTTCCAAGTATCAGAAATTACAACGAATGGGCTTTCATTAATCTTTCTTTCACAATACGATCCGGAAATAGAAGAATTTGTCAACAGAATTGTGACTGGCGATGAAACTTGGGTGTCTTATTTAAACGCTGAGACAAAACACTAGTCAATGGTATGGGGTCATACCGCTTTACCAAGTAAACTAAAAAAACTTGAGTCCCAGTGCTTTAGTGGTGACAAAGAACTTCAAAATGTTGTGACAGGCTGACTAAAATCCCAGGCGGCAAAATTTTATGAAGAAGGGATTCCAGACTGGTATATCATTATGATAAATGCCTAAATGGTGATTATGTAAAAAAATAATGGAAAGCTGTAGTTTTAAGATCTATATCATTAAGTTTCTGTATCTATATGTCTTGTTTTATTTACAATATGCAGGTAAACTAAATTTTAATATTGTATTTTTCTAAAAATCATTCTTTTCAGGTTGAAAATGAATTCTTATTGTTTATAAATGTGTGAAAAATAACAAGTTTATCTATCAAAAAAATTATATTGAATTATTATGAAAGATAAGAATTTGCAACACATTACCTTTAAAACTGCTCTATTTCATATAAATTGTTTTGTGGGTGTATTTGAAGTTTAAAGTTTGGTATTAAAGTAACATCTTGTTTGTGTTTCCAGGTTTATTTGAGATGAGTCGAGAGACAGATGTAGGTGTAGCACTGTACACTCGAAGGGTATTAATCAAAAGCAAGGCTGATAACATTTTGCCAAAATGGTTGCGTTTTGTTAAAGGTAAGAACATATATAATTACTGTTTTTAATATCTTGCTGACACTACTGATCCATAAGCATGTATAGTATAAATAACTTATTTATACTTATCGCTTATAATGACATCACTTATTATGGCATATTGGTTTTAATGACTAAATCCCTGTTGAATTTCATGCAAGACCTGTATTAAAAAGCCGATTACAATGACATTGGTTGTAACTACATATCATGCTTAGCAACATGTTTTTGTTGATTTGTTACGAAATTGATCGGGATATAATGACAGGTTGTAAAAAAATGACACTCTTGTTTATGAATGTGTTTTTTTCCTCATGTTCCATTTATTTCTTTTCACACGCTCTATTATGTCCTAGCTCTTTATCCACATAACATGTAACTTTGTTTTCTAACTTAGTTACTCATCTTCTATAGTAAAGTAAAGTAGTTCATTTTTTGCATGGCTTCAAAATGTCACAAAGAAAGAGAGAAGTGTTTAGTATTGAAGAAAAGGACCAAATATTATGGGTATTGGAATATGGAAAAACTAACGGAGATATTGGAAAGGAGTGTGGTGTGTCTTACTCATTTGGTTAACAAATGATCTGGTCACAAACTTACTGATTTAAAGACTATTTACTCTACTTTACTTTTGTACATCCGTACTCAAATTATTTAAGTTCAAATATAGGGCGCCAACATGTGATTAACCATGTATACATTTTTTTTAAATAAAGTTTTCCCCGGGGCGTGAATTCTTTGGAAGAATGTACTTAAATTAAAATACAGTCGTGATATCTGTAATGCGTACATTTATTATCAAATATAAAACAAACAAATATACTTAATATTAATAATATTAATCCAACCTGAAACACTTATGTTCATAAAATAAACCAAATCAAAATAGTTCAAAAATTTCACCCAAATCCATATGCAACAAATCCTAAAATTTCATCAAATCAAATACACGTTCATGTCCCTTTTTATTTTTGAATGGTCCCAAAAGTCAATATATTTCAATAATTCTTTTAATTAATGTCTCTAAATCAAAACTTGAATTCAATTAGTTCCTATAATATTTTTTTCATTTGGAAGAATATAGTTAAATTATAATTTAGCGTGTGTTATACCAAACGCACATTCACTCAACTTATTGTTCCGAGTTTGAGGTTATTTTTAATTTGCATACTGAACTTGGACATTCTCTTAGAATAAAAACTTGTGTTATTATCTTAATATTTCAAAATAATAGTCTCCTAACCATGGAGTAACCTCTCTTAACTCTGACAGACGCATTTGGTTGGAGTTTTCTCGAAAAGTGTCTTTTCCCTCGACTCTTCACAAGGTGCAAATTCCCTACTTTTTCTATCCCTCTGTTGAATTACCTTGACATCATTTGGATTTGAAAATTTCCAGAAGGTTTTTTTTTACCTAAGTCAACAGAAACAGTATAAAGGATTTGATCTGGACAGTGTTGTCTATTGATCTGAAAAGATAGAAATAATCAATTATGTGATTTATATATCTCGCTTTGAATATCACAGATCTTTTTCTGTATTAAGTCATCAATCCAAAGTCCAATATTTCGCTGACAAGCCAATGTAATGTCATGATCCGCTAAATATTGCTCAATCGCAACCAGGATTAACTACTGTTTACTGATGTCAAAATTGGCAATTATCAGACGATTAATATTATACTTTGAAAATGAAAATTGCAAAAATGTGAGACAGTACATGTATTTTCACAATAAATGTTTCTTTCAGTTTCCTGTAATACATACTTTTTAAAAATATATGCCTACATATTATGCAGTTGTTTTTGAGAATAGGCTTACTGTATGGTCTTATTGAATTCAACGGCCAAAACTGTACGGCCCTTCGAACATTTTTATAAGTTATATACACTGTAGACATAATAATTTTCAAATCTATTTTAATATAGAAGTTATTTCAGATGGAACTAAAAAAATAAACGATATTGCAATAAAATTTCTTATTCTGCATGAACTTTCTAACATTTGTTTATATTTTCAGGTGTTGTAGATTCAGAAGATATTCCATTGAATTTGAGCAGAGAACTATTGCAGAATTCTCCCCTTATCAGGTAGCATTTTAAATATTGTTAAAATAAAATTACCAACTCACTGCCACTCTTGCCATCCAGATTAGTTCTCCTGATTTTAATCCTTCACTGTTTATGGTCTAATGAAAATTGTGTAGTAAGTCCACACCATTACAATTCATTCTATAAACAAATAAATTGAAGCCGTTATTATACTTACGCAGCTCCACTATACAAGCAGATCCTCTAAATGTATTTCCCAAAAGTTGGTCTTTGGGTCTTATAGTATGTGTTAAATTCTATTGTTAGATCAAGGAATAACCATGTAAATTGCTTGTCCACAAAATTGAATCTTTTTAAACTATTATAATACTTTACCAGTTTTATGAATGGTATATTATGGTCTATTTTACTGCCTTGTCCAATATGTTTTTTTTTTCTATATGCAGAAATGCTTCAAAAGTGTCAATGTTAAACATTTTCAAAATTTAAAAGTATAGAGTTCGTGCTATATTTGGTAAGAAATATAGAGAGACACTTTCCATCTTTTTTTTCAATAAAGTGAATATTTTAACTTTCCCTTCAATTTACATCTTAGTGTCATTATGTAGTCTACGTTTCACACAAACCATAGTCAAATACATAGATATGACACAAGAAAGATACACAATCTAATTTACCAATATATAGGCTTGCTCAACTGCAAAATCACTAGCAATTTCTGGGGCCATCCTCCACAACGGTCTTTTACATAAAATCAAAATAATAACAGAAGAAAAGTTTAAAAAAAAAAATAAAAAAATAAATACTACGACCTGAGAATGCTGATGTTTATCATGCAAGTTCAAAATATGTCCAAGATGTGTGTCAAAGAACTCACAATCAGTTCTTACTGCTTTCTCTAAAAGGTAGAAACTAGAAACACATTGTGGTTATTTAAGACTTACAATTTTGTTCAAATTTTGAACAAATTATGTTCATCAGAGATTAATATATATGTATGCTTACTTTCAAAAGAGTTTTGCATACTTATATATTTTGTGTACTGGTCCTTTTATTTTGTAGAAGAGTTTTTAATCACAGCTATTAGGAATGAAAAATATATTATATTTGTTTTATACTAGGCATTTTTTTAAATGAATGTACAGTTTAAAAAATAAAACTGTAAAATCCCCAAATCTTTATTACAATAAATAAAACTTCATGTATTTAACTGTTGTCTACATAGTTGTTATTGACTTGAACACATTTTTCATAACATTTCACTAACTTCTTCATTCCCTCTTGGAAAAATTCTTCCGTCTGTGATTTAAAGCAGCCACACTATTTGTATAACTCTTGTTAAGATTTCTAACCATCTTGCAATGGAAATCAGCTGTCACATTAGTTTTGTGATCACAAAATTCAACAAGCAAGAGGCCTTTATTGTCTCAAAAAACAGTAGCTATTACCTTTACCACATGTTTTTGTTTAAACTACTTCGGTTGTGGAGTGATGAATAATGCCATTGTATTGACTGCTGCTTCGTTTTGATGTCTGAATATGAAATCAAAGTTTAATCTTCCATAACAATGTGATAAAAAATTCATCATCTTCATTTTGGTGACTCTGCAACAAGACATTTCTGCTTGTTTTTGTCTGTTAACATCTTCGGCATCTATCTTACACAAAATATTTTATAGACTAATTTTCCAGTAAAAAGTTCATAAATCACAGATCCTAAAACAGGAAACATCAAAGACAATAATTGTGAAGTGGTTTTCATGAATATTTTAAAAATAATAATTTTATCCAAAACTCAATTTGTAAAATACCATTTTATTTGGAAAGATGTATACAATGCATGTATGTTATAAAAATAATGTTTTTTTTTTAAATTTGTGAAGTCAGTATATCAGGAATAAAAAAGTCTCTGTTACCCGAGCTAAAATTTCTATATAAACGCCTATATATTTTTTATACAAGTACATTTTTGCGTGGGTTTAAAGTTCGTATTTTTATTTTATTTTTTTATAGACGTTTGGCAAAATGCTATTATGCACTCGTCCCAGGGTACTTATGAGTCGGACTCTCCGAATGGCCTACTGACTAAATCCTTCCTCTTTCCCAGGCATTCTTCCACTCCGGTACCGCTCTCGCTTTTCATCAGAGTGGTGCATGCCTTTGTCCTGTGTAGGTCTCCTCTTCTGATATTTATTGTTATGGCTCTAGCCAACCTTCCTCCTTTTTACATCGCAATACCACCTCGATATACCTTGATATTGCTTCCCATTATTATGCACTCGTCCCAGGGTACTTATGAGTCGGACTCTCCGAATGGCCTACTGACTAAATCCTTCCTCTTTCCCAGGCATTCTTCCACTCCGGTACCGCTCTCGCTTTTCATCAGAGTGGTGCATGCCTTTGTCCTGTGTAGGTCTCCTCTTCTGATATTTATTGTTATGGCTCTAGCCAACCTTCCTCCTTTTTACATCGCAATACCACCTCGATATACCTTGATATTGCTTCCCATTTCTCTCTGGATGTAACATCATCTGCATAATGGACTCGGTTGTTAGTTCTCCTACCTTGTTCTTAATATCTTTCCTCTGTTGAGAAAAACACTCACAATCAAAAAGCGTATGTTTCACGTCATCTCTGGCTTCTCTACACCTTATGCAGTTAGCTGATGTAACCTTCCCCATCTTTTCCAGGTACGGACGAAAGTATCCGTGAGCTGTCAGAAACGGAGTGGTGAAAAAAATTATCTCCCCATGTCTTCGATTTAACCACTCTTTAATATCTTTTATAAGGGTTGCTGTCCACCGTCCCCGTGACTCCCTGTCCCAGCGGTGGTGCCACCTGGTCAAAGTGTTCTCCCTTGCTCTTGTGTGAGCCTCTTGCTTGCTCATCATTCTATTAAAGTTCATATTAGCTACAACAGGTATGTTAAAAACAGCTTAATATAGGTAGAGGTTATGAAATGAAAACTTTGCAAATCAATATCTGGCTTTAAAAAAAAACTATTTTTTAGACTGCTCACTGGCTCTTTACCTCCAGTGGGGGACGGCCCTCAAGGAGTCAAAAGAAAATCTTAAATGTAAGCATAAGTTGATATGTACAAAGATTACAGTGCCACAAATAACATCTACCTAAATACCCAATATCAGTCACAAACAATTTTATTTTTTATGCCTTTCATGGTTAATCCATTTTCCTTGTTAATATGAACTTTAAACCTACGCTATTTTAGCTAAGGTGAAACTTTTGAGGTTGGGTTTGCGATATTGTGTTCTACTCATAAAGGTTTTCAATTTGATGTACAACTCGACCTATGCTTTCATTTAAGATTTCTTACTTACTCCTTGTGGGCTGTCCCCCTGGAAAGGTCGTCCACTGAATACGTACTAAAATAGGTTTTGATGTTCATTAACAATGTGCAAAGCTTTATCTTTTTAATGGTTAAAAAAATATTAAGCCATATCGGGACTTATTTAATACGCGGTATATATCATAGTTTTACATTTTTGTAATTTTTCCTATGCTATAAGAAAGTTTTACCATTTAGTTGTCAATAAGATTCTGTTCAAAAATGACCAATTTATCAAATTGTTATTAGAAAAAATCGGTTTTTATGAAAAAATACAAAATAGCCAAAATATTAGGCTTATTTTGTAAAATTCCCCAAATATATAAATATTATTCAAATCAAACTAGTAGTATACTATATTTGAGAGAAAAAAGTCTGTGCAATTTATATAATTATATAATAAAAAAAATGTTAGTTGTAAAATGTTTGGAATTAGTATGTCTGGAATCAAAAAAGTCACTGTTAGCCGAGCTAAAATTTATATATATATATATATATATATATATATATATATATATATATATATATAGGCCTATCATATATATATACATTTAAAAAATTTTCCCATGATATAAAAAAGTTTTCCCACTTAGTTGTCAATAAGATTTTGTAAAAATATTAATTTTTTAAATTGTTATTAGAGAAAATCAGTTTTTATCTGAAAATTACAAAGCAGATAATAGGTTAGGTTATTTTAGATTAGGTTAGATATTTGTTAACATGTGTAAATGATAATATATACAATCAAAATATAAGCCACAATAAAAGAATTTTGTGTACTTACATATTTTATGGCATTGTGTCTAAAATAAATAAATAAAGTCTTAAATAATACAATGTTGATCTCTCAAAAAAGATAGGCTAGGCCTAAAACACAAAATATCAACTTCACTGAAGTAATAATCACTTGAAACAATAAATATATTTACTTGTATTCGCTAATGTATTCAAAAAAATAAACTTATAAACATTAAGTAAACTATATTAAATGTTGAGCTTGTCTTATAAGAAAAACTATACAGTATAACAAACACACAGAACACAATTCTCACAAAAAATACGCCTAATTATCAGACGCGTTTCAACGACAAGGTCGTCCTCTTCAGTGATACACGAGCTACACCAATCAAACTATAACTGATACATATAGTTTAACTATAAATTCAGTTATAGTTTGATTGGTGTAGCTCGTGTATCACTAAAGAGGACGACCTTGTCGTTGAAACGCGTCTGATACTTAAGCGTATTTTTTGTGAGAATTGTGTTCTGTGTGTTTGTTATACTAAGTAAACTGTCACGCACAAGTCTAATTGAACAAAGATGTAAGGAGTTACGCTCGGAAGTTGATTTTCATGAGGGAATCTATTACAGTCACAAATGGAAACCTTACACAAACAATATACCACAGCAGAATCTCTACTATACTACTGGATAAAATGCCTTCTAAAAATTTAGTTTTCTATCGATATTTCACATTCTTTGTGTGTCGTTATAGCTCGGTAAAATATTCGGAAAAAGTGCTTCACAGATAACTCCCAGTCTATAACTCCCTGTGCATAAATGTAACAAGATTATTTTTTAACACAGATGGAAAGAGGAAGAATTTATCGATAAGCTAGTGTTCAAGGTTTAGTAGACTAAAATAAAATAATGACTTGTAACAAATGTGACATGTTTTAGGCAAGATTTTTATTCACAAGTGTTGATCGAGTACAGGAGTATGTATAACTATATTGACCTATTATATCAATGACATCTTACCTATTTTTAGACATTAGGTTACATGAAAACTTCAATTCTTTCAATTTCAGATCTTTATCTTTCCATTGATGCCAAATTTATTGCGATTCAACGACTTTTAGTGGATGAAACCCTGAATGAAAAGTAAGACTTTTTACTTGTCGCTTTAAGTTGTTAGCGTATCGCTACCGCTTGAGTTGTAAGAATTTCATTAACTGGGAAATTAAAAGAATTTAGATTTATTGATTTTGAATGTACTGAATTTATATTTATATCATCAAATAATTATACTGGGCGCCATTCTATGATTTGAAGCATAGACACTTAATTAATCTTTTTTCAGAATTGTGGTTCCTAGAACAGTATACTTTTAGTCACAAACAATTACAGATATTTTTGGAAATATGCAATTTTAATATTCTTTTGAATATTTTTACCTGAAAACATACATATATAGATATAAAAATCAAATTTTCCTAATTACGAAAGTCTTTCCTAAAAAACATATAGAATACATATGAAGCATAAATTTCTAAAATGAAATGTTCAAAAGTCTTTTCAATTGTTTTCAAAATTTACAAGTTTAAGTAATGGGTTCTTAATTTAATCAAATAGTCAATGTTTATTAATTCTAATTCTACACAATCCATCTGATTGTCCAACTACAGGGAGCACACAAAAACTGTCCAATGATATAGATATGATATTTTCTCAATTTAATGTTGTTTATAATGAAATTGGAATATCTATCTGACATATTTTGAGTTATTTAGTCAGTTTTACAAGTCAGTTTTACAAATTTTATATTTTTTAATATACTGTAGGTTAAAAAAGTTTTAACGTAGCCGTCTATACCAGGACGCAATCACTGATTTTATTTTAGTTCAAATTAAAAATATTTTATTATGAATAGGTCATTTGAGTGAAGCAAATCTGAGGCGATCAGCCTAATGTAGTGACGAGAGAGTCAACATGACCACTTTTGCTGAAAGAAGATGAGCTATTCAATATACAAAATGTATTCTTTAGGCATTGGTGGATATTTTGGGTTAATTAGGGATAACCTGCTGCTTATATTGTCACACTAACACACCACACTGAATCTGGTGTTTTAATTTTGGGGAATTGTTGTTTCTTAATTTATCTTAAAAACTATTAAAAGTTTACAATATTTATTTATTTTATCGTATTGTATTAGTAGTAATGCAATATTTAACATTTTCCATTCATACAAATCATTTACTATAATATTAACTGACTTCAGAACACTGTCTGTCCGTCCATACGAGGCTTTGAATATACGATTGTAATACGAGAGATGACGCAAGTTTCCCGACTTCTTATCTCGTTTACACCACACATCGAACGAAGTAAGAATTCAAATTAGTGACCCAAAAATGTGAAATGTTTCAGAAAAAATCTCTATACTCGACATGCTTATCGTTACAGCCGATGCAGAGTTAAAGTTTGATATGAATTAAATTGTTTCATGGAATGTTTGTCAAAATCTTATTACTGATGTGATGAAAATTACCAAAGGATAATCATGTATGAAAAGTTTTATTTAATCGTAGATGTTTCATGAAATTAATGTTTTTTGTATTTTTCAGTGCTAAATTAATAATATATTGTTGAAAATGACACAATTTGTTTTCTTTCTATTCCAGAAAGTTACGAACGGTTCTTACAAACAGAATCCTTCGTTTTCTGCAAGATAAAGCCAACAAAGAGAAAGAAGAGTTTGACAAATTTTACAAAGACTATGGACTTTTCTTGAAGGAAGGAATTGTGACTAGCAATGAACAGATGGAGAAGGTAAATTAACCACATATATTTACTTATCCAGTATACGAAGTATAGGGTAAGTGTGGTAAACATAAACTAACTTTTGTTTTTTGTCGGATCTTCACATTAATGGTCTTAGAAATCCGAAAAAGTAATTTTTGACGTGCCATCTAACAAAAAATGTATAAGGGACTATAGTGTACTCATATAGAACAATATTGAAAATCAAAAAAATTGAATTGAAAATATCAAAATAGTAGCCATTTTAAACAGTTTTTTGTGGATATTTCGTGTATTATTCAACTTATAACAGTTTACATTAGATACAAGTTTGGAGATTTCAATTCTTCATGTAATGGTACCAATCTCACTTCTCTACGATGAGAAATAGCGAAGTTATTGTCAAAAATAGAATTTCTAACTGATTAACCCAAGAAAATGTAATGTTTATATAGTTACGAGATCTTCCAAGGCCAAGTCACTGACATGAATGTATTAAGTACACATTCACAGCTTTGAGGCCCGTCATTATAAGCAAGTATTATATCTTTATTGTCATTAAATATGTAAAACATACAATAGACATTATCTGTTGCGTGTTTTATGTTATAAACAAAGATCTATTAGTTACCGAGGGACCAGAGTTTTATAGTGAACTCAAACTTTATAAGTTCCAACGAGTGGTTGAATGACGGTACAGAGTTTATATTAATTGGACTTTCATACAATCTGTGTAAATAATAATTGAGTAACAATAAAGTTCATTACCTTGAATTGATGCAATGTCCAATTGTCCAACAGGGTAATTCAGGAAGCGATGTAGACAGATGTAGCACTACACTGAACACAGCTAGCTGGTTATCATAATTATTATATTGTTTATATTTGTCACTCTTAAATCTACACAGATTGCACTTATAAAATAGGTTAATAATTAAAAAGCGTGGCAGAGCCGAATGGTAATAAATACCGCGTTGAGTTATTACAACTATGCACTTGCATAAAAAATAAAGCGAGTTGAAAGGAATTAGCGTGATACACAGATGAGGTGTTCTTTACAACTAACTTTCCTACCCTTCAGAAGATGAGACGCGTCTCCAATCACGTGATATAGTCCGATCGTTCTGGACTAATGGGAGGCTATGATGATGTCATTTAGCCTTGAACATTTCTGCAATTGTGGGTAAAACACCCCTCGCGTGACTGACATGGACTCTTCTGGATCGTATAATCAACCAATTATTGTGGTCTGATATTGTTAGACGGAGACAGAAAATCATAAATGTAGAGGAACCAGTTTATTCGAAAAGGGAATATAAAAATACTGAACATTATCAGTAATGTTAATAAACAAAGGTGAAACGTAATATTAGGTTACGAAGTTACTACATTTAATTCAGCATCAATCACAATGTTTGCACTATGGAATTCATTTATATCATACATTGGATGTTCCAATAGAAATTTATACAATTTAATTTTAAATAACTCTAGGGATGTTTTTAAATTCCAAAGATAATTTATTAACCCTTCGTACGCTACCATGAAAAGAGTAAAAAAATCACTCTAGCGCTTAGTTAGGCGAAAAATTAATAAATAATAAATGTATTTATTTTCTCAATCTGCTACATAAAATACAAAAATAAATAAACACGTGTCCAAGTGCAAACACTGTAATAAACTTGCCAAGACTGATAAATTAAAAAAATATTATTTGTTAAAGTTTTATTTATTTTTTTAGTTCTATAGGTTTGTTACCCCTGAAAAACAAAACCTTACACAACAATAACACTCACAAGCCTAAACATTAGTAAGCAAGAACTGAGTATCAACTGTTCAGTGTTCACTGCCAGCCAGCGAAATTATCCGCTTCCAGCGTACAAAGGGCAACTGAATGCGTGCGCACGTGACAAAACAAAGGCTTCTCTTGTTTGTCAACAGCTGTGATGCATCATACAGCCAACAACACGTCATCTGACTACTCAAGGAACATTGTCACGCATTCTATCGGTGTTTTGGTGAACTAAAATAAATAAAAACCTTCCTAACGGCCAAGAGCGGTATATTCCGCTTAAAAACGCGTAGGGTTATATACGAGTGGCGGAATATTCCGCTTATCGTGTACAAAGGGTTAAAAGGACTAAAACATTAATATTTTTGTGTGTCACACTTAATCTACTATACAGAACCTCTATAATATGACTATTTCTTGTACTGTATGTATGAACTTGTGACCTGTATTTAATATCAGATTCATTTGGTAAGGCAGCAAATCAAATTTATATAAATTTATCGCTATCATAATTTTTTACGTAAGAAATATAAGTCTACAATTTTCCCTATTACCAGCATAAATTAATAATGTAATAACTTTTTATTGAAGTTTTAATAAAATGTCAATATTGTTTCAAACATGGTATGATAGAGTTGGTAACTTCCATGATGGACTCATCAACTTGTTTTACTTCTGTGATTCTAAAATAAAATTTAATTATCATTGTGTTTCTTGACAATAGAAAGTTCATAGTTAGTAAATGGGATTTTTATTTGGTCACCTTCTATAATGCTGTTATGAACATAATCATAATTTTAGTAAGAAGTTTTAAATATGTATATTATAGCCGATTGTATCTCTAAAGGGGAAATAAAAATTCAATTCAATTCATATAGAATCAAGATTTTCCCCATTTTTTCAATAATAATTCTGGAAAGTAGTCATGATTTTTTAATGTTTCGATAAGTCTGGGTATGGGAAAGATGTCATAAACAGTAATCTTTTTTATTCACTGTATGTTAGAATCATTTGAAATAATATTAAACTTTAAAATCCTAACATTCATTAAAATAGAACTAAAAATTGCTAACATATTTTTTGCAAATAAAAAGTAATTGTTCTTTCAAAATCATGGCAAATTGGAAAATAAACAATAATTTAATTTCGATACTAATATGTGTCAACTAATCCTTTTTTTCGTATATTATACTTAGTGCAGTTTCAAGTGATTGCCCATCATCAAGGTAATAAAAACAACAATTAAAACAGTCATTCAAACACAAAAACACATCACTCCGTGCAGAGGTGATAAATACTCGTAGTTTATACATAAATGGATCTATGCACAAGACACATTTCAATGACTTCCACGTTTAACTGGCCAGTCGACACTGGGGTAGATTTTGTCTTCCTGTTTCTTATCTCCCGTTAATGACGTTGACTTTGTGTTCCAATAATGGTGCCTCACTTGGTTGCTCTATAAATTTCATATTTTTCAATAGTGTCTCTTTTTTTCACACAAGCAGTACTTATAAATTGGTGCTAAAATTTGAATTTTTATGGCATTTGTTTATTAAGGCAAGAGATACTTGAAAAAAAAAAAAAAGGATTAGTTGAAAGTAGTACAGAAATTAAATTTTAACTAATCTATAGGTTACCACAATGGAATTAAAAAATGAATAACGACTACCATTGGGCTTATTTTTGTTTTTTCCATTCTGGTTGTGAACCAACATTTTCCTTTTCATATCATTTGGCACATTGATTTTGACCATAATCCTGTTTTACCAGATTTCTATCTATATGACATTTAGGCTGATTTCCATTTGGAGGATGGTGTTTACACGTTTTATGTAGAAACTACAATTGAGTGTTTTATTTGATACAATTTATTCATGGATAAAATATGATGAACAATATGAAATGTTTGTATTTTCAGGAAGAGATAGCAAAGTTATTAAGGTTTGAGTCTTCAAATCATCCTGCCGGAATTACAGTTAGTTTACCAGAATATTGTAACAGACTACAAGCTGGACAGAGGGACATATTTTATTTATCTGCTCCAAGGTAATTTTATCATACATTTATTTGTTTTACTAACAAATTTATAATATAGAAATTATAGTGATATCTCTGTTAGAAACACCAACACCTGAGATTAAGGAATGTCTACCGATCCCGCCCATTCAAGTAATTTGATATGAAGGCTCGGTTGTGTGAATCATTAACCAGAAAAATTGGTTAGTAAATGTCAAAAGGGTGACAGATAATAAAATTTTACTTTTAATTGTTTTTTCGGGGAAAATGTTTTATCTGTAGGTTGTACAACATTTGCCAATAAAATTTGTTTCTGAAATAATTTTTTTATGATAAGAAATAAGAGAGTTTTTACGAAAAAACTAAATTGTTAAAAACACAACCTTAAAGTTATAATTATGAGGAATAACTGCTCTAGTAATGAATTGCAATAAAATATAGTACAGTAGAACCCCTCTTAACCGGTCTATTCGGGACTGACACCCGGGCCGGTTGCCCGTTTGGCCGGTTAATCAGAGGTTCCTCTGAAAAATCGGTTTTCGTTGAAAGAAAGCTTATTTAATCAGGTAGCGCTAAGAATTATGCAATTAAGATGTTATTGCAACTCATTTTATTGTACATAAATGTATCTTATATATTATGTTATGTATATTATACATCAAACATGAAAAAATTAAACACTACAAAGCTCGTTTACAGATTCCCCTCTGTCAAGTCTTTTGACACATTTAACCGCGTCTCAAACGAAACCAACACACGCTTCCGTTGGTTGTTTTCGTAACTCACTCATTTTTATTTACTGTAATATACCCGTCAAAGACAAGAAGAAAACTGAAAAGAAATGTTATATTTTTCATAATGTAAACTAAAATGATTCGTGGAAAAAAAGCGGCCCATCAAACGTTTTTGTGGGTGTATGTCTGCTATACCGACGGGTGCCAATGCCGCGGTGTTTTTACGGCGCCGACAATGGGATACCGCTATCGACAAAGTCGTTTGATATCGCCGCTTTGGTGCCGCGGTGTTTTTACGCCGCCGACAATGGGATACCGCTATCCACAAAGTCCTTTGATATTGCCGCCGCTTTGGTGTTTCAATTACAATTTATTTTCGGAAACTCTTATCCAACCAGTACACTACGATATAGGCCGGTTAATCCGAGGACCGGTTAATCCGAGGCTGGTTAACAGAGGTTCTACTGTATGTAGATTAAGACTCATATTTATGAACGTTCCTTAGGGCTTCCTTAAGAGGCTCTAAGGAAACACTTAGCAGTATTTTTACACTAAGCCATCCCTTAATGAATTCACATTTAAAAACATGCTCCTTAACGTTTTCATTACATCACTAAATTTTCCTTTAAAGAAACTACATAATAAATATCATTAAGTCATCAATGATAATTATCAATGAGAGTTCAGTAATCAATACAACTGATTGTTCATTAATCACTAATGTTACGATTTATTTTTATTCATTTGATGAATTCACAATCACAAGGAGAAAGATTCGACAAAAGGAAAAAGATGTCAGCTTAATTTTAATATTCAAAGAAGCTTGGTTTGGTTTGAAATTCTACCTTATTAAATTCATTACATGCTTTTCTTTAACTCACTACCATCCTTGTTTGTCATCAAATTTTGCAAGTTTAATTTAACTTGTTTCCTGATGTCATAGAAAGATGAAATTTTGCTCACTGTGCAACAATTCATAATGGTTTCAAAACAAAATACTCTATGAAAAATGTAAGGAATTCCATTAAATTGGAATATAGACACGTACAGCGCCTAGCAGCAAATATGTAAGACTCCAACAAAGTACTTTAAAATAACGAAAATCTCGACTTTCCATCTTCAAATAATTAAATAGGATTATTTCCGTACATCTTTGGCCCACATAATTCTATCAGGTCAATTTTTAATTAATTAACCTGTCTGAGAAAAATATAACACGAGCATTCAAAATAAATATCTAAGTTTAAAATTTACAGTTTGTAGGCCTAGACTAAATCAAATCCGAAGGAAGGGGACTAATGAAATTAAATTACTAGAAAACAAAAATTTAATTAAAACAACTAATGCTACCCGTGGATAAAACGATTATCTAGCATCTAAAAGGTGTAATTTGCATTACTTTGTTTTATGCGAAATTTTTTATTCTAATATTTTATTAATTATTTAAATTTGATATTTACTGTTTCTAAACAAGGTTCTGACCCACTTCTGTACTTCGCAAGCAAGCGATTCATGCAACGTGAATGGAAGAATGCACTCTAAGTAAAGTTTAGTCACACATTTTAGGCTTTGAAAATCTTTTTAATAATTATTATCAAACTTGTTAAAAATTTCATACAGTTATTACTTTCGAGAGTTTTTTCTTAGTCTAAACAATGACATAAACTTATACTAAATTACAAAAACTTTCTGTACAACAATTTTATTTTTTTATTGAAATTGATTTAAAAAACATCCATGACCAAATTTCTCCTTCCTGTTCAAATTCTTTAAAAAATATATAAGAACTTTTTACCTTTACATGATGTACAATATACTACACTCACTCCAACATGTTCAATCTTCTTCTTTCTAACACATTTTTATAAAAAACTTCTCACTGTTCTATCCACGCTACATCTCGTACCGCTGGTGTCTTTTCGACTCTCTGCAACAAATCCAAGAAATTGGAACCTTTACCTCGACTCCCACCAGTTTCGTCGTATAGACCAATGAGAGTCAGCCTTTTTCATTTATGGTCTGGGTCTGTAAATTCTGTTTTCAATATAATCGTGCATTTCTTGTAAGCACAACCCGCGCTCTTTTTGAATTGTTCAATTTTAATTTCTTTATTTTTTCTTTTCAAATTTGTTTTGTCCAAAGTGTTTACATTTTGTAATTTCGAATGCTACTTATTTAATACTTTTTTAATTAATTATTAATGTGACTAATTATCATTAATACCTTAATTTAATTATTTACTTTTTATTTATTGGTTGGGGAATGTACTATGCTTACAGAAGTTGTCAACGATTGTATATAAAATGCGCAAATAATTCAGGAAAACTATATATTATTATTAAACACAAGTCATGTCATGAAAATGGCCGATTTCATAAATTGTCTTTACGTATGCATATAAAAGGACACGCCATGAAGGGAAACTAGCGCGTTATTGGACAATAAAAATTCCACAAAGATAAAGTTAAAACGTCATTGCCTCTGTACATTTTCAAATCATGTAAATTAGTTGGTAGTATTTTTAAGTTTCTAAGTAGTTATTTAATTTAAGATATTTGTATTCATAGAAAATTATTATGTAAACTAAATCAATTTGCTATCCACAAAAAAAAAAAAATTATTGCATCCCTCATCAAATCAACTTACACTCACACATACACACAATTTAGAAGGCGGGCTATTTGAATTTCCTAGAGGCCGTTTTTGGGACAAGAAAGGGGATTGTTGGAAGCTTCTACAAGGAAAGGGCACCTCCTATGATCAAAAAGTCTTAATCTGAAATAATCATAGAATCCAACAATTTGGTGAGAGCAAAATTGTAAAATTTTAAGATTGTGCGAAAGTTACTGTTTATTCAAGAATAATAATATAGAATTGATCTACCTTGAATTGGAAGAAAACAGAAAAGTTATTTTTTGCAATAGTGGTGAGATCCATCCAAATAATAGATTGTATAATAATTCAAACTTAATTCAGAAAAACAATATTTCTCAAATATGAACTTTCAGCCAATGAGGGTATAATAAAGCCATGAACTTATAATTGGGTATAATAAATGTTTTAATAACTGATTTAATTCAACTGTGAACCATCTTAAACATATTCATTCTTACAAACATTCATATCTTTCCATTTTAAGTAATATTTTTATTTTGTTTTTCTTTGTTGATTTTAAGAGCCGGCACCGACCTACTCCGAGACAAGACTTGTGATCTTTAGATAATAGTATGTTTAAAAACAATTGTTATAATTCAGTGAGCCTAAACACAATAATATTTTTATCTCAAAAACAAATGAGATTCTAATGAAATAGATTATTTTATGATATATTTAATAACCATATAGTAATGAACTTCTAAAGACATTATTGAAAGTATTTTCTCAATCTAATTTTGAATTTTAATGTTTTTGATTTTTTTGTCTGTGAATTTCAATTTTATTTTAATGAATTAAAAAAAACAAATTTCTATCTTTGTAATTTTGTAGTTTTCTATTTCACTTATTTATTGAGTTAGCACATGAAAGTCAATATAAATTTTAAAGAGAGAAAAAGAAGTGTATACATTGAGAACAAATATAAATAAACAATCATCCTTAATATTCATTCATATAGGAATGTTGTAATAGCGCTACAAACATGGGGTTTTCAAAGAGCAATCACTAAATAATAAAAATAGTATGTTATATACGAGGTGACAATACAATATTCTGTCACTTTTATACATCTTGATATATTTCGATATAATATTTGTTATATTTCAATATTTTTCTTATATGATTTATTTGTTACACTTCGATATATTTTGACTTGCTTGTTATATTTTGAATAATTCAAATATACTTTGTTACACTATTGATATATTTGATAAATTTGGTATTTAGATAAAAAGAAGAAGAATTAGCTTTATGTTTAGCCAGATATTGAACTTTAAATCACCAAAAATTAAAACTGGCAAACCAGTTACAATAGCAGGTATCACACCTATATTTCTGAAACTTAGAAAACGTTTTCTTCTCTTATACAAAAAAAAAAAAAAAAAAAAAAAAAAAAAAAATGTTAATTCTTTTCAGGGCTGTGGTGTAATATTAAATTTTCATGTTTGTTATTAAAAGTATAATTGACATAATATTATGTTTTTCATATTGTCCTGTTTTATCAGACAAACATCAAAGCATTTCCAGGCGTTTGATATTTTTGTGTATTTAGACTACTTGAACATCATGTAGACAAATTTGTTTTCAAACCACCATTTTGAAATAAAAATGCTTTTTTCCTGTAATTTTATTTCCTACATAAAAGTGAAACATGTTTCTCAATTAAAATATTTTGTGTCTAATGATTGCAGAGAAAGCCATCACTATTTTTGTAAAAAGAATTCATTATAGTTTAAAATGTTGATACATTGGTTTGAGTTTAGTTAAAATAGAAAATTTCAAAATCATACATGCCCGATCACAATCATTTGACCCATTTGTCTAATTTCTTTTCATCATTACAATGTTGAATTCAATTAGATGTAATAAATTAAAATCTAAAGACTAAATATTATAAGGAGAGTACTATTAATGTGATGTCTCATTATCTGTTACAGTCGTGTGTTGGCTGAAAGTTCTCCATACTACGAAGCTCTCAAAGAGAAGAATGTAGAAGTATTATTTTGTTATGAAGGTCATGACGAGTTGGTCCTTATGCAGTTACGTAACTTTGACAAATATACGTTAACTTCAGTAGAGAAGGAAATGAGACAGGATAAGGAAGCTGAAGATATTAGCAGTTTAGGTAAGCTGACAGTTTATCTGTAATACGTGTGGTGAAAAGATGGGTTTTGATATTAGCAATCTAGGTAAGCTGACAGTTTATCTGTAATACGTGTGGTGAAAAGATAGGTTTTGATATTAGCAGTTTAGGTAAGCGGACAGTTTATCTGTAATACATGTGGTGAAAAGATGGGTTTTGATATTAGCAGTCTAGGTAAGCTGACAGTTTATCTTTAATACGTGTGGTGAAAAGATAGGTTTTGATATTAGCAGTCTAGGTAAGCTGACAGTTTATCTGTAATACATGTGGTGAAAAGATAGGTTTTGATATTAGCAGTTTAGGTAAGCGGACAGTTTATCTGTAATACGTATGGTGAAAAGATGGGTTTTGATATTAGCAGTCTAGGTAAGCGGACAGTTTATCTGTAATACGTGTGGTGAAAAGATAGGTTTTGATATTAGCAGTCTAGGTAAGCTGACAGTTTATCTGTAATACGTGTGGTGAAAAGATAGGTTTTGATATTAGCAGTTTAGGTAAGCGGACAGTTTATCTGTAATACGTGTGGTGAAAAGATGGGTTTTGATATTAGCAGTCTCTAGGTAAGCTGACAGTTTATCTTTAATACGTGTGGTGAAAGGATAGGTTTTGATATTAGCAGTCTAGGTAAGCTGACAGTTTATCTGTAATACATGTGGTGAAAAGATAGGTTTTGATATTAGCAGTTTAGGTAAGCGGACAGTTTATCTGTAATACGTGTGGTGAAAAGATGGGTTTTGATATTAGCAGTTTAGGTAAGCTGGCAGTTTATCTGTAATACGTGTGGTGAAAAGATGGGTTTTGATATTAGCAGTTTAGGTAAGCTGACAGTTTATCTGTAATACGTGTGGTGAAAAGATGGGTTTTGATATTAGCAGTCTAGGTAAGCTGACAGTTTATCTGTAATACGTGTGGTGAAAAGATAGGTTTTGATATTAGCAGTCTAGGTAAGCTGACAGTTTATCTGTAATATATGTGGTGAAAAGATAGGTTTTGATATTAGCAGTCTAGGTAAGCTGACAGTTTATCTGTAATACGTGTGGTGAAAAGATGGGTTTTGATATTAGCAGTTTAGGTAAGCTGACAGTTTATCTGTAATACGTGTGGTGAAAAGATAGGTTTTGATATTAGCAGTTTAGGTAAGCTGAAAGTTTATCTGTAATACATGTGGTGAAAAGATGGGGTTTGATATTAGCAGTTTAGGTACGTTGACAGTTTATCTAAACTGACCTTCTGTCGTGTGGACAAAAGGTGGGTTTTATTTTATTATACATGTATGGTAAAATGTTGGGTAAGATTTATAACTGATAAATGGTGCAAAAATTGTACAATTTTTTTTACTCAACCATTTTCAAAACCAAATAAAATTGAATCAAAACTAATCATCACCAAAAATATCAGTTAATCAAAAATGAAAATGAACCATGAAAAAACATTTATATACAGAGTAGGGCAGATAAAAGAGCAACTTTGAAAAGGCTTTAAGAAATACAATCCAAATTTTATTTTTACAACCTTAAACTACAATAAAGAGTAAGTACACTAATTTTTTAAAATAACTACAGTAAGATTAAGTTCAGCTGTACACATTCTTCCACCCGGGGATTGAAGTTATTCATCACATTACACAGCATTGCCAGTGGGACCATTCTCTGTCAGGTTCATTCTTTCAGGGCAGATACAAACACAATCTGTTTCTTTAAGAGTCTGAATAATTTGGATTTTATACCATTCCGTTGGAAAGTCTAAGTGTACTGCTATGCGGATATTTTCGGATGTACTGTTGTTTTTGGTTTCTCAGACTTCTTTATTGTCGTTAACGGAGTCTCTTTAATCACACAGATAGACGGCACCAGTCGGTTATGATAAATGTTAAAATGGTTGGAGAAACCACGATGTCCAGCTCATAGGAACTATAGTTTTGATAAATTGACAGCGTACATGTGATGTTGGGAGCCCTCCACTCTATTGATACTGAATGCTAATGGGTATGGATACAATTTAGCACTTTTCCTGACTGGAAGAATGTGCACACCTGAATAACATTATCTTACTGGAGTTATTATGTAAAATGAGTATACTTACTTTTCTTTAATGCTTTTTTATATAGTTTAAGATGGTGAAAATAAAATTTGGGAAAATTGATTGTATTTTTTAAGTCTTTTCAAAATTGCTTTTATTCTGCCCTACTCTGTATGTACATAGAACCTAAACTTCTTTTGCTTTTATTATAAACACATTTTCAAAGTAATTTATGCTTTTAATAACAGCAGTTAAAGGTTCATTTTTATTTTTCCAATTATTCCAGAAATGTAACATTTTTTTTATTTGTTTTTTACACAAAGGTTTGGGTCATTAATCTTCACATTTCACTCAAATAAACAGTCTCATGACTGATTTTTTTTTTTACCGATAACTCATGAACTGGAATCTTTTGTGAGATGGTGATCAAAATTGTTAGAGCCGATTTTGAAACAATCGTAATTTGGGTTTTTTTTTCTTACCCCCAAATTTTGAGTTATAGGAAAATATCCCAAAATATGTCTACATATAATTTTTTTTTTAAATTTAACCACAGGTTTAGACTAGAATATTACACATACTACATATGCAAAGAGCATTCCAAAAATCACATCTTTTTTTTTGAATCAAGGGATCTAAAAACCTGAAAAATCTTCGATTTTTTGTCCCATCACATAACTTTCTCTATATTATGAAAGTGTCAGCTTTTGACTGATCTTTATATTTCATCACTTCAGGTTTTTAATTTTACCCGAGGGAGCACCTCCTCTAAAATTGATACATCTTTTATTAAAAACAGCCTTAGACAACTATTGTCTGGATCTTTTTACTCTGTGGAGGACTTTCTGTTTTGTAGATGAGCGTGATTTCTTGTCATTTATGTATCTTGATGACCTAAAATGTGATGTATCATTAAAATTTCCCTATTACTAATAAACAAGCTGAAATTTTACCTGTTAAATCGCCACAAGGGGTTGTAACCAGTTCTCGTGCTAGGAAGCTTAATACAACTAACAATAGGCCACTCCCCTAACAGTTTGTCACGCCTTTTGGACCTCGTCACTTGTTGCTGTATCTTTGATACAACAACACGTACTTGCTGTTAGTTGTGTGTTTACCGTGATTGTGTTTTTTGACTTCTCAGTTTCAGCTCTGAGATGCATGCTTAGATATTAAGGTTGGTGGTATTCTTATTTAATTTTACTTCTCACATAGGCTTAGTTTCTAGTTTCATGTTTCTTTAGTTTTTAGTCACTTGATAACGGGAATTGGTTCTTATTCCCGAAACATCATGTTTTGAATTTTTAACACACAAATGATAGCAAATGTCCGTAAAATGTATAATAATAAAAATGATTACAATGTCATTATTCATTTTTGTATTTGGAAAACATAATTTTAGTCTGATATATACCATCTTTCTCTATAGACAGTATTGATCATTTAAGAAACACATACTTCACAACTTTTTTTCATGTTACATTACTTTCTCCCAGCGATCACATTTTACTTCCCACTCTTGACTTTCTACGAAGAAGTCCTCTTTGTACTGGCTTGAAAAAGGAAATCCCCTTTGGTATAACTGGATTCCAGCTCCTTCTACCTTGTATGTAACGTTGCTTTTTATATGTAAAAGTTTCACAGACTAGATTTCAGGTGGTCATAGAATTTTTCACTCTACTAACGTTTAGATGATACACTCCAAGTTTTCATATATGTATCATAACTACTTATGTTTATTAAATACATAATTTTTTATTTTACACCTTAACCTGTCTTGCTCATATTTTCTTCATCTTTCTTTCATATTTAAAACATTGAAATAACGTAACCTAGACTTTCCAATACATCTTAACTATTTCAAATATTTTTTTACAATTATCAAGATCAATGAATTAAATAAAATAAAATAAAATACATACAATTATTAAATTATTTATGAAGTAAAATAGTAATAAAAAAATTATTATTATGAACCTAACCTCTTATGATTCCATTCTCGATTGGAATATCTCATACCTTACAACTCCGTAGTAAATAAAAGAGAAATTCTAGAACTTCTTAAATTAATTCTCTAATTTTGTCTAATTTCATCATATAGAAAGTTATATCAATTAATCTTAGATAGTAGGACCATTGAAGTCATTCTTAATGTCTGATGTATTCATTTTTAGTGTAAAACATTTTGATATTTTACCAACTCAACTTGATACTAATTCAAATCTTTTCTGTGACATGGTTGATTCTTAAATTATCTTTTATGTATAGGTCCTGACAGTTTAAATCGAGCAGAGATAGATAACCTAACAAAATGGTTAAAAACAAGTTTAAAGTCACGGGTACAAGATGTACGTGCTACAAAGAGGTTAGAGTCACATCCTTGTGTTGTAACTGTCGAGGAAATGGCTGCCGCTCGACACTTCATGAAGACTCAAGCTCATCAGTTGGACGAGGAGATGAGGTACTCATTACTACAACCTAGACTTGAGATCAATCCAAAGTAAGTTAACCTAATTTTATTTTGTTTATTTTTAGTTTCTAAAAACGTTGTATTAAATTAGTTTACCAGATTAATGAAGGAATGAAAGAATGTAAGCTTTATTGCTTTGACAGCATTTGATGTGTCTGTGTCCTGTGTAAAAGTTTTATATAGACCTACTATCAAAAAATGCCGCGACAATACTTAGACAATAAAATAACATAATATTTAACTTTTACCAGACATCATGTTTGTTACATTTTTATTTTAAAAGACAAAAGATATATAGTTTATCATCGTATTATCTATATGTAATATATGATTTATAAATGTAGGAATTAGCAAAAATTGTATCATTTACAAACTAAAACTTCAAAAGTTAATGTTATGTAGTTCTCTATTTATCGGACTAAGTATGTACTTGATATGTTTAAATTACAATAATTTAACATGCGCAGGAATTAGCCATCTTTTATTCTAAATCGTAGAAATTCTAAACATTATCTAACTATATTTTTTCTGTTTTAATTAATTATTTTGGATGCTAAAAACGCACAAATGAATAGGTTAATGGTTAGGAAAAAGTCCATAGTTGTTTGCATTGTAATCTGACACTATTGTATTCAGGCATCGTATGTATCCACAATAAAATTATCATGCTCCAGTGGAACCTCAATAATTCAAATCTCAAGGGAATTACTATCACATCAATTTATTCGAGATTACGAGGTTCGAGTTACCAAGGGCAAAAATCACCAATTTCAAGTTAAAAAGAACTCAAAATAATTGACCTTTATTCACTTTAGCAATGTGTTCTGATTACATTTTTATTAATAAGGAATAAATGAAAGAAAACACTACAGTGCAAGTATTTTGTTTTAATAAACATTTCTTAATTTAATTTTAATCAAAAATCGGCACATTTACATAAATAAGAATAGTACAGTACAATTGATAAGTTATATGGTGGATTCCAAAGACCTCCGCATTTTCACTTTTCTTCTTCACGCCTTCATCTACAGTTTTTAATATGTTTCCTTTTTCCTCTACATTCAGTGTCTTACATTTTCATTTCACTGATGACTGCAGCACAAACCACTTCACTTTAATAAAAAGCAAAATTTCAATAAATAAAGAACCGTAGGCACATACGTACACACAGAGTGAACAATACAGCTGTAATTGAGCCCAGTTGCGAGGGAGGGGGAAGTTCTTGTCTTAACATGAAAATTTTGTCATCTCTCACAGTACGGCTACTCTAAACTTCGACTTTGGAAAGTACTAGGGGCAAATCTTTCAGTTATAGAGGTGATTATATTAAAACTTTGAACTTCTAGAAGTTTTGAGCACCTACCTTTGAGTTATAGAGGTTTACTGGTGTGTCCGAGAAACCAACAATATTAGTCTTATCGAGGTTCTTTCTTTAAAATATTCGACTTATGAAAAATGCTTAGAGGAAAAATTAGCATTGAGGTTTATGGGAAGTTGAAGGGGATGCCAAAAATTCGAGAATTTGAGCTATCAAGGTTCCACTGTATATAACCCGAAAATTACACAACTACTTATTATTTTTGTTGTTTTTAAATTAGTAAATTATCAATTTTAAGACATTTTGCCCTTGTTTATAGTTAAAAACATTATGATGGAATGTTATTTTTCTTTCACTAAAATACATTCTCATATGCCAACATGTGGTGATTTAGGCACCATTGGCCTCCCACTCCCCCTTTTCTATCCGTTATGCGATGAACGGACTTGATAAGCAGCATCGTGCATCAACCAGGAGTGAAGGAGGATGTGTGTGACATTGCTCATCGCTTTTTTTCCCAATAGTCGCCCAATATAAAAGTATGCTTTGCTAAACGCACAGGAATAGGGCCAGTACGGTCTAGGGTTTATATCTGGGCGCATCGGGTTTTTCTGGAACCGTAATAGTATTAGTTGAAGTAACACACTGCCATGTTAGGCCTTTTGTGTTGTGCCAATACAGTGTTGTTTATATTAATATTTGGTTTTAGTCTAAATTGGTGTTGTTTAAGTAAGTTAGTTTTAGAATTAGATCCCCTCAAAAATGGCTAGCCTAGATTGAGATTCGCCCAGTGTACATTGAAATTGAAATTGAAATTTATTGAAAAGAAATATATATACAAACTACAAATAAATAAAAAAACTGCCCCGAGGTTATAAACCTGTTAGGGGCTTTATTATGTGTAAAACTTATAAATGAATGTATACTAAATCTAAATTAAACATGAAATACACATAAAAAAAAGAAAGAAGAAAACAAGAAAAATGGCATTATAAAATATATTAACATAAATATAAATATAAAAACATATATTAAGTTACCACGCGATCTGATGACCCGGCAACGTATAATAAAAGCGGATCCTCTTACTTCATAAAGTTACCTTCGTAAACATTACCTTTATACGCTTTTTTTTTCAAGTATATTGAATAAGTAGTAGTTGTCAATATTACTGATGCATTTGCTCTAATAAAATTGTATAACAGATTTTGCTAATGTTGATTTACTGGCTAATTATTTTTTATACCTTATACATTTTTCCTTTAATTATTGGAATATAAAGCATAATTTGTCACTGTTTATTCCTGTAGTTGAATAGCCTAATAAATTATGTAAGTAGTTGATGAGCTCTAATCATCAAGTCCATATCGGTTAGAGGTGATTAATGATTATCATAATAATCACAAAGCTGATCATTATGGTGGTCTAATTTTTGTTTTCCCAAATAGATGTTGATACTACCTTGATAACCTTTTTCTTACAAAATGATCAGTGGTTGTTAATATTACTGGACATCATAATAGTGTAACTGAAACATTGTGTTACTGACTAATTATTAATTTATACCATTTTCTATTTCTTTTATTGTTGAAATTAAATATCTTGTCACTGTTATTAATGAAGTATTAATGAAGTATATTAATGAAGTAGTTGAGTAGTTTATTTATTTTTTTCGTGGTGAGTTCTAATTATTGGTAAGGCTGAATTGAAGTATAAATCAGCGATTAATTGGTAAGCTAATCGTCTTATCCCTAGTATTTACAAAGTATTTTATATTGAAAAAGATCATGGATTAAATATAACTATGTATGTTCATTGTTGCAGACATCCTATAATCAAGAAATTGAGTGCTCTCTCATTGACCAATCCTGAACTTGCCGAGCTAGTTACACAGCAGGTAAGATATCTTTAAAGATACTAACACAATTAGTGTTAACAAGTTTAATAAACCCACAGGTACATTTTGATAAAATAGCTACAATCCTCAGAGGGATATAAACCAAATACTGAACTAAATGCTCAGTGAGACGACTTATGATGGGTCAAGCGTATGTTGCGTTCCTCCTCCCTCCACATTGGTCAGACCGGTTTCCCCGCTTACCTAGAAAGTAGGAGGGGCCCAATGGCACTCAACCCTACTATTCTAATCTAGCTTACAATTAAGAATTTTAAAAGCAAAAGAACAAACATATATATAATATTTATATGAGAAAATACAAGTCAAAATTCTCTAATATAACTAGGGATGGGTCGATTCTCAGTACTGATACTCGATACCACCAATTCTTAACCTATGTACCGGCAGGGCTGGATTTAGCATTTTGGCGCCCCTAGGCCCAATAATTTTTTCCGCCCCCTAGTCTGGTTAACGTTACTTCCCCAAAAACCTTTATTAAAAAATTATATCAGGCCTATATGTTAATTGCTTAAACACCACTTAACGATGCAATTTTACCATTGCAAGTTTTTTGAGTAATTTACTTGGTTCTGGGCTTAACAAAATGCCGTCTTAAAACACTTTTAGTACTTTTATGTAACTTAACATAAAATATGTTAAGTTATGGCTATTTATTTTTATTTCTAGATAAAAAAAAAAAAAAAATTTTCCTCGGCCGTGTGCCCCCTGGGAGCTTGCGCCCATAGGCCCGGGCCTATTGGGAAATCTGGCCCTGTGTACCGGTATCGAGAACCGATTGAGAAAAAAAAAATGCTAATAAGAAGTAAAAATTGATTTAAGAATAATATTTTCACATTTATTAAAATAAAAAATTGGATACGCTTAAATAGAATCGCCTAAAAGATAAAAAATATACTAGACGTATTCCTTTTTTTAGCTTTTAACCACCCCTTGTTAATACTTGTTATATACAATTTATTCACTTAAACTCATTTTTGTCTTTACAAAATATAAGTTTTTTAGTAATTTGCCTCATTTACATCTATATCAGTTATCACTCAACATTCTTCTAACAACTTCATCATTTGAAGAATGCGGAAAGATAACATTCGAAGTTAAATGAATTGTGTGCAATATTGTTTATGTAGACTACTCAATTATCTACGCAACCTTTCGTGACTGTTCGGATGATTTGATCCCATGATAGTTGTATAAAAATCAGTTATTATATTGCGAAATAGTGTATTTGCATCAATATTAAGATGATTTTATGTTTCCATCTGAAGTTAAAATTCATATGATAATGTTACTGTATTTTGTAACCTGCAAGTATCCAAATTAACACAAAACTATATGAATTTGTAGAATGTAGATACCACGATATTGAACTTTAGTGTTTAACATTTTTAACGTGGTAAGGTATAGTCTGAATTACAATCGTGATTCAAAATAAAGAAATTTATGGTAGATTAGGGAAAATAATTCTGCCACAGCTGAAACTGTTACAAAAAACATGTGACAATTTATTATGATTGAAATAAATGTGCCATATATGTCACACGTAAGCCATATATATTTTACTGTTTGTCACAGGTTGTGATAGAAATTTAAAAATATCTTTGAAAAATGTTTTATTTTTATTGCAGTAAATATATTTTAAATACTACCGGTAATGTTTACAAAATTATTAATAATAAATGATTTTATATGATGGGAATTTTAATATCAATCTACCAATAGGCGACAAGAAGAATAAATGTGTTACATTTATCTATAGAGCATTTATCTGTGATTTATCATAACAGCTTCAATGAAAGTGAGGAATGTATTAAGGAAGAAAGGTGTTTGTTATTTATAAAGTGATTAAAACAAGGACTATTTTGCCGCTCAAAACTAAGTGTTTTCATTGTTCAGTGATCTCACTAGTGTTGTATCTTTTAAAGGTGTTTTATTGTATTTTTTTATAGTTAAAAAAAGAAAAAGATGTCTTCTATAGTTTGAAAATATTTTTAATTAGATAGTGCCAATTCACAATTCGCAAAGTGTAATATTTGTGGACTATTAATTTCCAGAGGTGGCAATTCTAAATAACCTAGAGCTAAATAACTAAATGGCAACATCTAACCTAATAAAACATGCTAAAACACATAAACTGTTGCTTCAAAATAACAAATTATTACAAACTGCTTCTACAACATCATCAAATATGAAAAGCTGTTCAAGTTTTAGGTCTAAAACTTTGGACTTATTTATGGACACTAAAAAAAAGTAGGCCTAGTGTAAGAAGCAGTGTTGTTATTGCAGATGAAGATTCTCTGAGAAATAATGATTTAGAACAGGAAGGATCTTTATTTTTTTAACAATGTTTTGAAGT
Source organism: Aphrophora alni (assembly GCA_963513935.1). Taxonomy (NCBI): domain Eukaryota; kingdom Metazoa; phylum Arthropoda; class Insecta; order Hemiptera; family Aphrophoridae; genus Aphrophora; species Aphrophora alni. Next base: position 73,478,593 of record OY740774.1, read on the forward strand.
ACAAGAAAACACCATAGATATAGACTCTAGCAAGGAAATGACACTCAGCTCAGTCATAGAGGCCTTTGAACCATCAACTAATTAGTGGTGCATATCCAAAAGCAATAAAATGTAGTAGAAATAAGGAACTGACTCTTCCACACACTTTTGACAGAATTAAAAAAATTAAGACCTATGATCCAAGAGGTAAAACAATTGACAAGTTAATTGCAGAAATGATATACCTAGATTTTCAATCAAATTTCAATTGTGGAAAATAAGGGATTTCAACATCTTTTATCACATTTAAAACCATGCTATATAGCAGTCGAGTCAAAGATACGGCCCGCGATCGCAATGTGTCACAGAAAGAAGAATCACGTTTTTTAGAGCTTTTAGACTTCACTCGATTTAGACAAACACAAACGGAAGTTTTAAAATGCGCACACTACATTTACAAGTAATTTCAAGAGCAGCGCGTGCCTAGACAAGCGAGAGAGATAGACAGTAACGCCATCTCTTAGCAACAAGCGGAAATGCCCTATTGTTGTAATACCCTATTACAACGAATATGATACCTGACATCAATGAACTTGTCAAAAACAAGAGAAGTCAGGTATCTGGATCGTCGAGCTCAAAATAATTACCCTCTTTTATAACTTTATGATTTTTAACAACCGATATTATACTATAAATTAAATAAATAAAATATTATAATAATTCAGTACATTTTTTTTTTTTATTTGAATCTGGCCCGCCTACACATTCTAAATTTAATATATGGCCCTCTGCAAAATTGAGTTTGACACCTCTGCTATATAGTACTCCTGCAAGAAAGACTTTTCCAGTCAAATTATTAATGATATGTATACTGTACTGAGGTTGTAAACAAAGTGAAAACCTAAATGTTTGAGGCCAGACTCACCGCCATAACTACTGACACGTGGACTTCTATCGCGAATGTTGATCACATGGCACATTTTTATAAAAAGGGAAAAAAACTTTTAAACTGACACATAATTGTTTGGAAGTTGTACCAATTTTAGAAATAAGTCATACTGAACATAATGACATTCCTTGTACAAGTTTTAGAGGAGTTGGAAATAAAAATAAAAAGTAGCAGTTGTAACAGATAATGCCACAGACCTAACTTCTGCATTGGAGAGGTCTTCCTTTAATGCAGTTCCATGTGTAGCCCATACTTTACAGCTCATAATTAAAGATGGTTTTACTAATAACCTCCCAAAATTACAAATCTGATTTAAAAATAGTTGGAAGTTTAGTTTTAAACATTTAGCCAGAATACACAAATTTAAAAAAATTGTCAAAGGCAGCTGAGACTGTCTTGACCGAGCGCAAAGGGTTAAGATATGTTCAGTCCAAATCCAAGCCTATATATATATTTCAAAACAACGTTGATTTGTATTTTGATCATTACTTAAAGAATTAGTTTATATAAAAGAAAACAAAAATGAAAGTCATTCTACTATCTAGCGCTATACATTTAGGTTATCCACACCAGCCTGTTACCTTCATTGTTAACATACATCTGCTAATCATGTTCACCTTTTCAATTCGTTCTCATTTACACTTTACTGGTCTTGTCCTTGTATAATGGATGGTATAAAATGCTTTCAGTTTCATACAGTCCTTTAAATGTGTCTGGTATTAGTGTCAGTGTACTACATATAAATTTTAATAAAATTGGATTTTTATATAAAATCATTTACCCTTTCTCTTCTCAATTTCCAAAAACTTTTTTTCCCTCTATACATTTTTAGTTTTAAAACAAAACAAAAATCATATTTAGCAAATGTTTGCATAATTTATGCCACTTTATGACTGCAATAACTATAATTTTGTGTCTAAAAAATGTCACTTTTTGTTGTTATATCTCTTTACATCTTCACTATACCATTCTTTATGTTATATTTTCTTTGTATGTAAAATGTTTATACAATTATTTTAACACAAATTTAAAGAATTTCTCTTTATTTTAAAAGTGATAGCCAATAATTAGGCCTACTCCATAGTCCCACATGGGATTATCCTATGCCATTTCGAAAATCCTGGCAGGATCTACTTTCTTTCTTCATGTAGTCTTGGTTTAGATCTCTCTCTTTCCTCTCAGATCTTTCGTGATCAACTTTTGGTCTTTTCTAAAACTGACACTATTAGAGTATTCGAGGGTAAGAGGTTTTTATTTTTTTATAAGGGGTTTGATGAGGTTTTTATGACAAAGAGGTTTTTTGCCTTTTAAACAATATGAAAAAATACAAATGTAACAAAAAGGTTATTTACTGCGAAATTGGTTAAACTATATAATGGTTCGGGAATAATTGCAAAAAAAGAAAAAAATTAAATATTTACTTGTGATAGTAGTATTTAATTGAGCATGAGTTTTCATTTCTAAACTTTAGTGCTATATGTAATCTTTTCTGGGAATTATCAAATTTACAGTTTTAACAAAGAAGAGAGAATTAATATGAAGAGGGAAGTGATATCCTTTTCTAGGCCCCAAGAATTGATAAGGATTTAAAGCGTTTAATGAATGAAAAGGAGTATTGCTTTAGAATTTTATAGATACGACTCTACTTTATTATGTATCACTCAAGTGTAGATTTCCAATACGTGAACAAGATATCATGTTATTTATTATATTTGAATGAAGTTATTACATAGATTAGATTATTTTTTAACTTGTAAAATTGTTGATTTGAAATAGCCTGTAAGTAGTATACTGGACAAATTAATACTAGAGGGCCTAATCATTTAAGTCAATTAGTGTAAATTAAAAATAATTTCTTTATTGCTTATAATCACCACTGTGTGTGGCAATCCCGAGCTCCCTAGTTGGATCTACCCTAACTTTTCTTCATCTAGTCTCTTCTTAGATCCAATTCTTTCATCTTTCCTATCAGGTCTCTCTTGACCTACTTTTGTTCTCTTTTGACCCTGATGTTATTACGGTATTCGAGGATTAGGAGTCTTTACTTTATACTACTTTCTTCTTATTTTTTAAGATGATGATGATGACCAAGAGGTTTTTGTTTTTAAACAACAAAATATTGTTTATATAACAAAATTTACTATATATATTAATAATTACAGAAAGTTTTCATCATTATACATTCAAAATACCTTTTGGCCGTGTTAAAACAGTACTTCGCTTTGCTCGGACAGATATTGCATACTGAATTTGTATGAACTTCTTGATTTTTATTGTTTTCAATTTTTTTTTTACATACCCTCTCAGGGCCGCTTGTATCCAATCGTGCTCACCACTCCATAGATCTAGTAACTAGCCTACAACCAACATTTTCAATAGAAAATTATGATTCAAACATTTAAAATCTGTGTATACTTATTTACCCAGTATACGAAGTATATATATGGTAAATTATGTAATAGTCCAAAATTTCAAACTCTGTTTTTTGACTGATCTTCATGTTTCATGACTTCAGGAAACCAAAAAAGTAATGTACCGTCGTCTGTATGTATGCACAATAGTGGTTACAAAAATTAAGATAGGAACATGGAATTTTGTTTAGGGAACCCTATTAAAATTCAGAAAAATCAAATTGAAAATGTTAAAATGCCAGCTATTTTTAAACAGTTTTTACTTATATATCGTATGTTATTCAATTTAACACGTTAAATTGAATAAAAATTTGCAGATTTCAATTCTGCATGTAATGGTACTAACTCCACCTCTCTACGATAACAGGTGGTGAAGTTATAGTCATAAATGTAATTTGTAACTGACCTTTCAATAAAATGTGATATCCTTATCGTTATGAGATCCGGCAGAGAAGAGTCATTGACAAGCATTACGAGTGGAGGCTCCTTTGCATAAATGCATCTTTGAGGCCCACTATGGCTGAGACCCTGCCAGGAGAGAAGGAAAGGCTCACTAGGGCTTAGCTGACATCAGAAAGTAGTGATATGCACAATTATGAGGTTCAGAAAACTTGTGTAAATACTGTTTTAAACAAACTTACCCTTTAATCTACCAATACAATTTCCTGCTAGACCCAAGAGACTAACTTTTGGGGATTACATTTAGAGGATCTATTTGTATTACATTACATCATGTATCTGAGTAAGTACCCATCAACTTTATAATTACTTACAAACACCTGATTTAATAACGCAATGAAAGTAACGAACAATTTTTTTTTTTTTTTTTTTAATACGGGCACCTGGTTGGTGTTAAAAAAGATTGAATTTCATATCCAAAACATTTAGGGTAAGATGAGTTTTCATGGAACTTAACCAAGCACTATGAAATTTTTTAAATGTTCCATTTTGAATTTTTAGAGATTTATTAAAAGATGGTCTCATTCTGACATCAAATTAAAAATTAACAACTCATGGGATTAGAAAAAAATAATCAGAGAAGAGACTATATTTTCAAAAACTTGATTTTGAATTTATTAAATTGTAAAAAACGTAGATAATAAATAATGCCCCATTCTAAATACAGTGGAACCTTAATAACTAGAATTTCGATAGCATGAATTCGTTTGTATTTCAAATTTTTGCCGTTCTTCTTCAACTTTCCAAATCCTCAATGCTAATTTTTCCTCTAAAAGTCGAATATTTTAAAGAACTTCAATAAAATCATTTATGTTTGTTTCCTAGATATGTTGGTAAACCTCTATAACTCGAAGGTAGGTGCTCTAAAACCTCTATAAGTCGAAGTTTTAATAAAATCACTTCTATAACTGGAAGTCTTGGCTACCAGACCTTTGTAAGTCAAAGTTAGGGTAACCATACTGTACTAGATGACAAAATTATCATGTTTAGACATGAACTTCCCCCTCATATCCTTGCGTTTTCTCAAATTAGTTGGGCATTTATTGCTATTACTGTATTTACATTAAATAATGTTAACTATGTACACTACTGTACTGTTCTTATATTTAAATGTGATATTTTTTGATTAAAATAAAATTAAGAACCGTTTATTAAAACAAAACACTTGTACTGTGGTGTTTTCTTTCACTTATTTTTAGGGCGCACCCACTCTAAGCTTTTGAAGCAGCCCTCCGATCAAGTATGGTAGATGCTGGTCCAATCTTAAAGTACGGGAATAGTAGGTACTTTCGGTAAAAGAAGACCCAAAAGGCTTACGGGAATAGAAAGTACTTTCGGTAAAAGAAGACCCAAAAGGCTTACGGGAATAGAAAGTACTTTCGGTAAAAGAAGACCCAAAAGGCTTACGGGAATAGAAGGTACTTTCAGTAAAAGAAGACCCAAAAGACTATTGTTGCTTAAACAAATTATGGCACTACTCACTAGACACAGCCACTTCAAGAAACATCTGCCAATACTCGATCATCATTTGTAGACTATTTAAACAGTCTGAAGAGAGACTGCTAAACATACATATGTGAAAGGCTCGAGACTAGGAAAAAGGAGATATTTGGAGTTTCACAACCCGGTGATGATTTTGATGTAAGTGAAAACTCCTGTCTTATTGAAGCCAGCACAGGCATTGGACTTGCCTTGCTAGTAGGTCATTGGAGTATACGATAAGCTTAGGTTGATGTACAAGGATCTTTAGTCTTCACATCCCAATAATCTAATCTATTGCAGGATTACAGGAATAAAAATGTAATCAGAACGTACTGCCAAAGTGAATACTATAACTTGAAGTCACTGATTTTTGCCCTCAGTAACTTGAATCTTGAAATTGAGTTATCAAGATTCCACTGTACACCCAAAGTGAAATAATTTTGTAGAAATTTAAAAATGAATTATTTCAATTCAAGCCCCCCCCCCCCCTATAATTTAAGGTTATAAAGTCTTGGAACAATTTGTCTAACATCTATTTAAAATTGGCCTAATAGAGCATTAACAAATGAATAATTTGCAATTTAACAATGTCTGTTTATTAAATGTTAAATAGGAACAATATGTAGTTTTATTTCAAATTTATGTAACCTGTACTCGTAATGAAACAAAATTGGAAAATTTTTTTAGGGTTATAAAAAAAACAACTTATTTTCATTAAACCTTACTCTTCAGGTAAGGGTGTGAAGGAATAAATCATTTCTATTGAACCGTAAGTAGGCGTATCTGAAAACCAATTAAAAAGAGAAGAAAGAGAAAACTGGTAGGCCTATGCTTATGCCTCGATTTTAGATTTTAAGATCTTCCCCACTTTAACTTATTAGTTAATACACATTAAACAAATAACATGTTATGTTTCATTTTATTAATAAATTCATTTTTGCTGTTCAAAATATTGTTTTAAGTTAAAATTGCAACTTGTAAATAGCCAATGTATGCAGCATGGCCTAGAATATTTTTATATTAATAAGCAGTGTTAGAAAAACCTACAACTAAAATCATTCATTCTTCCTTACAGACTTCATTAATAATTACAAAACAACAGTACTTTATTCATAGATTTTAACTTAAAAGTCCATTCTATGAAGATTTAGATCAAAAACGAATTTATACATTTTTTATGATTGCAATTTTGTCTGGTAAGTTAGTCCGATTTAACTTTACATTAACAATAGTTGGAAAAACAGGAAAAAATGTAAAAACAAATCGGGAAAAAACTAGATTCTTAAAATTTAGGTGCCTTTTTAAATTTATAAATTTCCATAAAAGAGGTTTAATACTACGTTCTAAATCAGGTATGCAGAAAGGTGTGAAAGACATTACAGTAGTTGATTGTAATTTTTAACTCTTAAAACAAACTTGGTTTTAATCCTTGTTTGTGATTGTGAGACTATTTAAATATCAGACATCACCTGAAGTAACATCATGTTGTAAATTATCTACTGTACAAATAAATAAGCTTTAGTTATCGCAATAAGTGTTACTACAAGGTCACACTGTACTAGAGTTTGTAATCTGGTTTGTTTTATTGCTTTAACATATTAAAAAACTTATTCATTCATCAGATGTACTTTTGGAAAGTAACAATGCTTTTATGTAATGCTAGGGATAATCCTGTACATTAACCAACCCTATGACTCCTGCTGATACAAGGTGAAACTATTAAACAACAGACTGATAATAGTAACTCACATTAATTTATATGTACAGTAGACGCCCTCTAGTTCGGCTTCTGTTGGATCGGCCGCTGAGATGGTTCGGCCGGTCCTAGGAGGGTAAGTCATATCCGTCACATCGCCTTGAATGTCACGTCACGTTTATCTTTTATCTTGAATGTTTAGTCTACTCTGGCCGTAGAAGTACTGTACAGTAAACTATTTACTGTATGTCAGTTTAGTTTACGGGCGAGCTTGTAATTGGTCGATCGCACTTAACCTGTGACAAACGGTTTGGTTATATGTAGTACGTACTGTACAGTGAGATTGATTGATCTGTAATTTTTTTTTATCTGTGTGTGAATGTTTTTTGCTGTTTAGTATGTAGGACTGTTTTCGGGAGTGAACGTTGTGAGTAAGTGTAAGTTGTACGTATGCGAGGTAGCTTTGAGAAAAATGTTTTCTAAAATGAGTGAAAAACGTAAACATACTTTTGTGACAATGGAACAAAAACTCAGTATCCTAGAGCGTCTAGATAAAGTTGAATCGGTCCAAAGCCGCTGCAACAGTTGTTGACGTGATGTTTATGAGAAAATGGCGTGACTATGCTTTCAAAAAACTCTTAATCAGAAAAAGCAAAAGAAAATAACGGATTTCTTTTAATTTTTATAGGTTATAAATCAAGTAATACGTGTTGTACAGTAATTTTCTCAAATACATTTCTGGTTTATTTTTACAGTACATACTGTAATGTGTTTTTCTGTTCAGTTTTATCCTTAGTACGGTATCGGTATTTACTTTTTAATATGTGTTGCAAAAATGTATCTATGAGTGGCACAACATGACAATTCAACCAAGAGACGTCAAAATCTTCTCTTTGGTAAGTACATAATGTTGTAAAAATGTTTAAACAACGTCTTTTGTTGATTTTTAAGCATAGGTAATGTATTTAATAGGGATATTTAAAATTTTTATAGTACATCTGGATAGTCCGGCCAGTTGTCCGGTCCCGAGGTGACCGAACTAGAGGGAGTCTACTGTATCACAATTGTATAGTCATCATTTAAACTTACACACTGATGAAGTGTTGTTTTCCACTGGTCAAAGGCATGAAACAGACCAATTTCTGTAAGCTGTTTTAACACATCTGCTGTATTTTTCCTTACTCCGTCAAGTGACTCAAAACATGTTCTTTTAAGATCAGATTTCATTTTAGAGAAAAGGAAAATGTCACGATGTCAAATTAGCAAATATGGAGGATGTTTCAGTGTCATAACCTGTTCATCAAAAACTGCTTTAGAGAAAGTGTTATGCAAGTGGGGGTGTAATCCTGATGAAACCATTTTTCCACAGTTCTGGTAATTTTTGTCTGACTCTATTCATCAGCTTTGTTAAAACTTTTTTATAATAATGCTGGTTTACTGTTGTGGCTTATAGAAACGATTCTTCGAAATTACACCCTTGAGATCAGATAAAAAATATAACGATCATGGCTTTGAATTTGGACTTGTGTTTTCATTGCATTAGCTGTTGTTTCATACTGAAAGATGCAGGTTTCATCACTCAATGATTTTCTTCTTTTTTTTTAAGATCATGGCTGGTATCAAGTTCCTGCATCATGTCAACACAAATTTCTTTGTAATGTTCTTTTTGATAGGTACCATCAGCACAAATTTTTTTCAGAAATCATCACAGCTTCACCTATCATCGCTTTTCTCGAACAATCAGTCTAATTTTGTCTACATTTTCTTTAGTTTCTGAAGTGGAAAGTCATCCAGGGCGTTTATCATCTTCCACGTTAGGATGTCCTCCACTGAATATTTTATGCCACTTAAACATAAGTGCGTAAGACATGCAATATTTCCCAGTAAGCATTTAAAAACATTCAGTTGGTGTTTTGTTAAATTTTATTATAAATTTCACGACTCCTAAAACTATGACACATATAACTGAACAGCTAACATTGTTTTGATGTTTGTTTCTGCTGAAAACCTCACAATTTCAGTGATTTGTGTAGAATTATTTTAGTTTATTAGGAAACATAATGCATTGCCTAATGAATTTTTTTTTCCCACAAACATTAAAATTATTTAGTAAAGTTAGGTTAGTTGTTACAAGTGGGGGTATTTTAGTAATGTTTATTTTTCAATTAATACAATGTTCTACTAAGATGTACATGTTTAATTTGAGTATATTCTTTTGCCATTTCTAGCATTGAATTTATTTCACTTTATATCTGATGGTATCTTTTAATATAATTAGTGAATTCCCTACTAAAGTTATATTTCTTCAAGATACAGTATCAGCTATAAATTTCTCAACTGTGCTGATTAAACACACTTCGCGTAATATTATTGATAGTGGGTTCCCCCCATTACCTAATATATCTTTTGATTTATATAAGATATAAGTAAATTTAAATAAATTTTGTTACAATATAAATGATAAAGTATTAATTCTGAATGGTTTCATTTATTTAAATTGGTGGATACAAATTATCAACATCATTGAGATAAGTTTACATTCTTCTGTAGTTTTAACTTTTCATAATGTTTCTGCTATTTTTGATGAATTATTTACTATAGAGGGTGATCAACTCAAGATGGGATCTCGGAAACTATCAGTTTCTTGAAAAACTTTAAATTGGGAACCATCCCTGGATTTATATGTACATTAAAATTATACTGTTACCGTATTTCAAATCTTCACCATTTTTCAAATATGGCCACCATCTTAATTTTTTAAATACAAACACTATATTTTAATTGCATTGGTAGAATGTATTATTTTATGACACTTTTGTTCTTTGTATTTTTCTTTAAATGCAGCCGTTGCGGTGCTACAGGCTGTCATGTGTAAAAACAACTATTACCGCCATATGATATTAATGGTGAATTGCCTTTCAGTAAGCGAATGCAAATTTATTTTTAACAAGATGGAGCTCCAGTACTCAACTTTGGCAGGGTAAGGGAATTTTTAAACGCACATTTCCATAATAGGTGGATTGTGTTAACCAAGGCCCTATTACTTGGCCAGTGAGAAGTCCAGATTTTTCTCCGTTAGATCACTTTTTGTGGGATTACATAAAAGACCAGTAGTCTAAATTTCAGTATGCTTCCGTGAAAGAAATGTCAATTAAGGTAGAAGAGATTTTACACAATGTTAATGATGTTTTCAAAAGAGCGAGTGCTTGCATTTACACTGATGGGTAGGCTTTGAAAATCTATTATAATTATTGTAAATTCTCACTGATGAAAGCAATAATTAATAAAACACTTTGTTAAAGGTAAAGGTCTAAATTTTATACTGTATTTACTTTTAGTTTTAAAATTATGTATTGCAACAAGTTATGCAATACATAATGTTAATCTCCATTAAAATCATGTCGGTAATAGTTGTTTTTACACATGACGGCCCGTAGCTCCGTAACGGCTGCGTTTAGAGAAAAATACCAAAGAACAAAGGTGTCATAAAATTATATGTTTTATAAAAAAATGTGATAAAAATATATACTGTATAGAGTTTGTATTAAAAAAATTAAAGATGACGGCCATATTGAAAAAATGGCGAAGATTAAAAATACGGTAACACTATAATTTTAATGTACGTATAAATCCAGGGAAGGTTCCCAAATTAAAGTTTTTCGAGAAACTGATAGTTTCCGAGATCCCAATGGTGGCCATCTTGAGTTGATCAACCGGTATATTTACAACATGCAATGTAGCCTTGTGGTTAGTAACAATATGAAAGAAGTAATTCCCACACCACAAATAAAACACTAATACAATTATTATGGTTTATCCATCTGAGGATGGTAGCTATGTTACCAAAATCTACATAAGGGTTTATTATTAAACTTTCTAACATTAATTGTGTTAGTTTTTATTTATGGTTTGGGAATTACTTCTTTCATATTACAGTATATTTGTTTTGTAGGAATCCCATTTTTTAAAGTTATTTGCTAAATAATTTCCTATTTTGTATGTTGGAGCAAGTTATGTAATTTATTATCGGCCTAATTGGGTGATGTTTCTCAAGTATTTTTTTCATGTGATGTCATTATTGGAACATTTGGATTCATGTTAATGTATTTATACTAATTACCAGTACTTCTTGGTCCAATAAAGAGGTAAAATACTGCCCTGTGATTATTTTTTCCTTTTATAGATAATCAATGATTATGCCATGTGAATCCCAGAAAATTGTGACTATAACCTTTCCTGACAATGGAATTATTTTTGCTTTCTTCAGAACACATTCACCAGGAAACATCCAGTATTTTGACTGTGCTTTTTCATTTCTAGAGTGTAGTAATAGATCTTGGTTTTGTAAACTATTACATATTACTTCAAAAACTCACTTGGATTGCGTTGAACATGCCCAAACACTGATTCGCAGTGATTTAGTTTTTTGTCAACTGTGAACAAACGTATCGCCCATCTTCTCAATATCTTTCAAATACCCAAATGGTCATGCAGAAGTTTAATTAAAACATCTTTTTCTGAAATATTTCGCACCAACTTTATCTTGTGTGTCTTCACTTGGACATTCAACACAATATCATGAGCTTCTCTTCAGTTGTGACCTCATTTGGACATCCTGGGCGTTCAGCATCATTTAAGCTTGTATGATTACAAAGAAATTCAATTAACCATTCCATGCGACGGAGCAGAGTACCATAATAATAATACTTTTGTAACTTTCTTCAATTTCTTTAATGATAATTTCCTTATAAAAAGTAGTCCTGTATCAGCATACCAAATTCACTATTTTCCTTTACAACAAAGAAACATAAATCTATCTTTCATTAACTGTCAATAATTTTGCATTAAACAATCTACTTATAACTTGGTGTGTATACCTAAATAAAATGGCAAATGAAACTTGTGATTTGAGCGGCATCTCTTTGCATCTGTAAAATTTAAAAACCTGTTGAGTTAGGTTAATTTTATAGCCGCTAGAAGAAACTAGTGTTTTAGAAATATCTACTCAGTATTGTTTATAGTTTAATGAATCCCAATCGATCACTTCTCTTCAAAGGAAATTAAAAGCTCAAAATTTATTGAAATAAACCCAAATAGGGATAACCTAACCTAACCAAACATTACTGAATCTTTTCCTTGAAAACTGTCTGTGTAGCACATATGGAGCAAGGTCATAGAGTAGGCCTCAAATGAAACAATCAAACCACTGCATCAGACTTACCAGTAGCCCAAAGTAATCTCAACATTATACCAGCTTTAGAAGTGACATTCCCCAAATAAAGTTTTGAAAGATTTAAAAAAATGTCTGCGATTTAAATGATGTCCTTTTCAGTCCAAGCTTTGTTAGGTGTATGGTCCCTTAGTTTTTACAAAGAACACTGTAAGTTAGCATTGTTTACCTGGTGGATATCTTCATAAACTATATAATAACACAATTATAGCTAATTATGTACACAAAGTTTCTATTTTAACAAGATTTTGTATTTCTGTTTATATTCATTGTGAGGTACGTCAACTAATGACAGTGTGGATCTATGGTTAACTGATAACCAAGATAGAATATGATGACCTTGAATTTACATGTTTGTTAAATTAAGACAAGGTCATTACACCTATTCTTGCAAGCCTAATCTAACTATGATTTCGGATAACAGAAGCAATTGAGATCATTAGGTGGTGGAAGGATTTGGGGCAAACTTATAGAATAGATCTCATCCTTGTAAACTAAAAAACCCTATTTTGAATGCTTGCAAACAACAGTTTAAAAAAATATTTGGTGCACCATTCAATTTATGATTATTATTATTATGATTTATAAATAAATATAGGTTTTTTATAGCTAATTTATGAACGCCCTGTGTATATATTTTGTACAAAATTATAGTTATTGCTAATAATTGTGTTATAGCTATTCGTAATTGTATTTTATGTTTTACAGCTATTCTCAAATGCAATGGTTGCTGCTGGCCTAATCCAAGACCCTCGAACTATTCTGACGAATATGAACAAGTTGTTGACACTTGCTTTGGCCAAACACTGAAACTATTTGTATTAGTATTAAATTATAATAAAATTATATTGTATATAATGTAGAAAATATATGACTTTTTTGTATATACTGTATATGTTTCTTACTTTATGAGAAATTGCAAAACCAAATATATTTTTTGTAAGGATTAATTTACTGTAGAATTGTAAGGAGAAATAGTAGTTTAAAAGTAATAATAAATTCCTGTTTTAAACATTTCAATTTCCATTTTCAAGTCTTTCCTTTAATACATATAACTCGACCTATTCATTCGAATCATATGAAATTTTTCATGAACAAAGGCTATAATTTCCTTCAAGATTCAAATTAAAAATGATCTCTTATAGTTTCAGAAAAACCAATTAGAGGAAACTGTGACTTTTCAACTTTAAACCCATGCTATTTTAGCTAGGGTGAACCTTTTGAGGCATTGTGTTATATTCATAAAAACCTTAAATTCAAAGTAAAACTCGACTTATGCTCTCATTTAAAATTTCCTACTTACTCCTTGTGTGGGCCGTCCCCCTGGAAAGGTAGCGATGCACTGAATACGTACTAAAATAGATTTTTGTGTCCATTAACAATGTGCAAAGCTTTGTAGCTCTATCTGTAACGGTTAAAAAAATATCAAGCCGTCCTCGGACTTATTTAACACGCTGTATAAGAACAGAACTAAATTTGGAATCGCAGTGTGGTATTTAGAAATGTTAGCTAATTTCATATAAAAATTTCAATATTTTAATATGAATAATATTATACTACCGTACATCAAAAGATGCAAAGTTGAAAGGAGAATAATCTTTGAAAAAATTACTTAGGAGTCCCAAAGGGTTTAGGAGAAATTGCAAATCAAATTTTTAAAATATATATTTTCTTATATATGCAGAATTGAAAGGAAGAATAATCTTTGAAATCTTAAACGATTTGAAAAAATAGCAGTTTAAAAGTGCCAAAAAAAAAAAAAAAAAAAAAAAATATTGCTTTTTAACATTTCCTAAATATGTTTTACATTATCAAATACAAATCTAAATTGGAGAAATTCTTCATGTTGAAGCACTTCATGGATCAAAAGATGTATGATGTAGACTAACCTTAGTGTGTTCACGAAAGTTTTTCTGATAGCCGAAGTATTTCCAGACATATGTTTTGTGACCTTTTTCTTTGTTTTCACTTTGATAATGAGCTCTGAGAGTGCCGGGAGAACTTTGTGAAACATCCTGTACACTAATACCATAGTTTTCTGCGGTTTTAACAGTTTTTACAAAACATTCAAAATTAACAAAAAACAAATACTATGGATATCAAGAAATTCAGAATTGAAAAGAGAACAACATAAATTTGTAATCATTTTTTACAAAAACATTTCTAGTAATCAAACTAATGATATTGGTATTAAATGATGCAAAATTGAGAGGAGAACATAACCTGAAAGTTTCGATTTAATATCTCAAAGTGTTTAGGACAAATTGTAGTTTAAAGATGACAAAAAGTCCCAGTTTTTAACATTTCTGTTTTTCCTAAAAAATTAGTGAAATGTAAGGTTGAGATAACTTCTAAGTCTTTGTGTAGAAGACTTGATGTCATCATTCAATCCCAGCAGAAAATGAACAAACTATCAACAATTAGTTTGAAAAAAAAATTGTCTAAAGAATATTAAATCTGCTTAATTTATCTACTTTCTTCTTGATTAGGATGGAATTAATTTTTATATAGATTAATATTTTATCAGCGAGACAGTACTTTACAACTTCTGTGCAGATATATTTTCTTCCTGTCATATGCTGCTACCTTTATTAAATTTTTTTAAGCTCTTGAAATACACATTTATATTAATTGTCCAGGAAGTACTGCTACTAGCAAAAAATTATAAAATTGTGTTCATCTGTATAGCTGTTTTCTGAAGATTTTCCATCATGTTTCGGCCTGACGCCTATCAAAAAATAAACGAACTAAACATTATAATTTATTTAGTTTGAAGAAAAATCTACAGATAGCAGCATTTCTTGGAAGAAATTGAGATAAAAATATGAAAATCATGATGTAGTAAGTAGTAATGTAGTTGTAACAATTGTAGACTATTTTTACTTATTACTGTCACACTCTGCATTTTGAGCTAGTTTAACACGTTAGCTGCCACCGGCCTATTTTCGAATGTTCGGTGTAATGCCAACTTTTACTGTTAATTATTTTTTGATATTTTTACTTTAATTGTGTTTATAATACATTAATACAACAAGATATACTTTAAACTGTTAAAATAAATTGTTTAAAAATTTGTTACCTATCGGGTCGGCCGCGATTTTTTTCACCGAATATTGATTGACAAAAAAACTTGCCGACCCGATTGGTCGCACGTTCATACTGGCGTATATTTCGTTTTAGAGGTTGGGGTCAACTCTCAAAGTAAGAATAAGCATCTTTACTCCATTACGACCTTCAGGGAAAAGATTGTGTACGCACTACTAAGGTTGCAAAACGGACAAATCGAGCCAGTATAACATGTTGGACATCACCACTTGTCTGAAACGGCGATATTTTTAGCAGTGGCGGCGATAGCGGGCCCGCGGTGCGAGAGGGCCCGCGAGCCTTGACCGGGATTTTTCGGGAAATTATACAGGGACCCGGACCCGCGACGGGCCCTGCCACACGGGCCCCCCCCCTATCATAACAATATTTTTATGAGTATTGTCAAGAAATTACTAAAATAAGGTAAAATGACTTCAGACAAGATTGTGCATCGTGCTTCCAAAACGGCAATAACCATTATATTTTAGAGAGCAGTATTTATTATTTAATGTCATGATACGAAGTATGTGTATTGTTTACCGTTGGCTGATAAGTAATGTAGCTATCGCTATGTCGCACATCGCGGTGACTCACCGGCGCCGGCCGGCGAAAAGATAAACTCCGGTCCGGAAGGGGAAGATTAAAATTTTAAAATAGTATCAGGTATTAAAAAGATCACTACATTTTGTGAAACATGTCTTGGAAAACCATTTCTTTGCAAAGATAGTTTTAAGAACTTACATAAATAGGCAAGATCCTTGTGAACTCTGGTAGTTTTTCTGTAAGATTGTATTTTTTCACATTTTGTGCTTTATTTTCTCCGATGCGACTTAAAATTTTCTTTTATATTTAAGATGTGTAGTACTCATGTTTGTATACCCGCATTTTAATGACAAAACACCTGTTACTGCTTTTGTAGCAAATAATGTAATGTTAACTGTCCATAAATATCTTCATTTCATTTGAAAGTATAATTTAGCATAGGCATATAACGTGTTGCCAAATTAAAAAAAATATTCTGACAAATACGGTTTTATATTTATTACATTCCTAACAAAAAACATTACAAATAGATTCAAGTTTTATTCATATTTCAAGCACTAAAAATAATGTAAAACTTTAAAATAAAATGTGCCGACCCGATCGGTCGGCAAAATATAGTTTATTAGCAGATGATATATAACTGAAATAAAAAAATTGTGTTGACGAAATTAACATTCAATAACATTTTTAGTATTGTGTACTCAAATTATAACTCTTTAAAAAGTTCCCAAACACCACTGATAAACGTCACGGATCGATTTACTTAAGCCCTTTAAAATCCAGCAGCCGACCCGATCGGGTCGGCCGATGTTTCTAACAAGACGAGCTGTGCCGACCCGATCGGGTCGGGGTGGCAGCTAACGTGTTAAAAAAATATTTACATAGAAAAAAATTAATGATGTGGGTATCAAAGAATGCAGAATTGGAAGAACAACTCCAGAAAATTCGTGTTTGATATCTAAAAATATTTCCGTTTATGAGAAATTTCAGTTAAAGGATATATAAAATTATGGCTTTTAACCTTACTGTTTTGCCACTTACAAGACTCAATTAAGGCTGTAGCTCAGTAACCTTTCAGTTCAAAAGATATGAAAGAATACAAACAAAAGTTCAAAGTTTATTATGGTATTTGAAACCAACTTGAAAATATCTCTTACAGTTTCCCAGAAATGAATTGTCAAAGCCATTTTTTTTTTTACAGCAAGATTGCAATTTTTCCTAAAAAGCCTTGAAAATTAGGGTTTTCAGTAAATAAGTTGGTTAGAACATTTGCTTGCGTACGCTGTTTTCATAAGTTTGAATCCCAGTGTAATATTTATTCAGGACAAACTTATACTCAGTGAGTGACCAATGATCATCCATAAAATAAATTACTGAAACAACCCTAGTATTACAAGTGTGGTGACAGTCCCTTAGGTTTTTTCTTAAACACACCATATTAATTTCTCTATATTAGACTCTAGGTAAGGTTTCCCGTCTATGATTTCATTCATAACCTTTTCTATAATTAAAATTCAACACTACACTATACACAACTTTACATAACCTCTAATTGAACATAAGAAGTTTCTACTTCTACTACATTAAACAGTTGAAGGTGTGTTAAACCTATAGAATAACAGAGAAAATTTTTATGTATGGAAAGTAGCAAATTGTGATTTGAAGGTGTGTTGGGCATATAGAATAGCAGTGAAAATAGTTATATATTATGGAATGTAGCTAGATTGAAGTAGAAGGTTTTTTAAGCCTATAGAATAACAATGAAAATATTTATATATGGAAAGTAGCAAATTGTGATTTGAAGGTGTGTTAGCCCTATAGAATAGCAGTGAAAATAGTTATATATGGAATGTAGCTAGGTATAAGTTGAAGGTGTGTTTAAGTCTAAAGAAACTGTCCTCTTCAACCTCATCTAAATAGATTCTTTTTTGTCAGCGATCTTCTCTCTCTCTTCTGAGGCATCGATTTATTAATCTTCTTCCAAGGATGTTTTAGAAATGAAATTATATTTTCCTTCTCTTTTTATAATGACAGAATCAATTCATAATTTTTTTCCAGAGCTGATAACTTACAGACACAACACAAAATTACAACAGGTCAGGTCCAAAACCTACCACTGCACTAACAAAAGGAAATTCTTAAACTTAAAAATAAAATAATAAAAACATTGATTTCACAGTCACAGTCCACAGTTAGAAGTATTGGACATTAATTTAGGCTGATCCACACATGTTTTTTAACTAAGAGCTAAATGAGAAGGTAAAAAGACAAATATTGATACAAGTTAAAAATATTTTTAACTTTTATTTTTTGTATACAGTAATTTAGTTACAGCAACAGGAGACATGTCCCGCTGTCCAGCATGGGCCTGGTTGTTAGTTAGAGAGCAAAAATTAACAATGGATGGCAAAAAAAAGGGGGGAAAAAAGATCTAAACTTGCTCCGCTTTTAAAAGATTTTGAGTTATTAAATAAATTTCTAAGTTATGGTCAAAATATACCCACAAACCAAATTTGATTCAAATCAGACTACACGTTTGAGTTGAAGAAAACTACACACGACAGACATTACAAAAACCGTTTTTTGTACTCAACTCAAAACGAATAAAACAGTAAAAAAAATTGTACATAAATTTTTTGATACATCATACAATTTTCACAATAATACAACTATGTGAGAAAGTAATTATGAAAAAACACAGCGCTAAAACTGTGGCCCAATTTATTCAATGGCCTTCAACCTCGCATGAAATATTTAAGTGGCACAAACAGCAAAGATAACAGACTTGTCACCTCTCGAGCAAGGCTTATCAAAACACTTGAAACTTTTATATAACTTGAGCTGCAATTAATTGTTGTTATCAATTAACAAATATGATATGACTACAAAAGGCAAGTGAAACTAACAGTATAGGCCTACATGTGACTTGACAACACATGTTTAAGCAGGGATTATCCTAATAGTTTTTTATACATTTTGGTAACAGATAAAAAGTATCCCAAAATAAGAAAATATTGCAGCTAAAATGACTTCTATTTTACTAGATAATGGAAATAAAATATGAAGACACGATGTCATTGAAGAAAATAGATTTAAATATTTTATCATGCCAGATACGGAAATTTAAAACTACACAAACAATGAGTATTTTATGTAGATTACCAATTAGGGAGCGAGAGAGAGAGAGAGAGAGTGATCACATATTTGGAGGGGAGGGTTTATTTCCCTGTAAGATGAAAACATACTGAAATTATAATTTGGCACTGTATTGCAGAACTAAAACATAGAGCAAAATATTTGGAAGTGTGTTACAGCTCATTCTGGTATCACTAGATAATAGCATCAAATAATAACTATAAGGATCATAAACTGATGTTCTGTCTGCATGGAAATATGTCCCTAATAATGTATTTTGTTTATGGATCAATTACCAAATATTCCCAAACATTGGAAATATTTACTTTTTTAAATTTTTGGTTGTAGGGGAACGTTAAAAAATTCTCCTATAACTAATCTAACATAATTCAGCTAAGACTATATAAGTCAAATCAAATTATATAGAGTTTAAGAAGCAGAAGTATCTCACAGACATGCTGAAGACATGCATGGTTGTGAGTGATGCTCCTATACGAACTGAACTTCCAGGAAGGGAGTCATCCTTTAGACTTGGGATTATTAACACAGCCTATAAAATGAGTACAGAGATCTATACAGATGGTTCTATCAATATTAAGAATCAATGGGCAGCCACTGGCTTTATTAATCAGACTACTATAGAGAAATTTTATATTCTTTGTAATAACGATATAAAGTCTTGATGTTGACTTTTGGCCATTGCTCATTGCATACAGGAAAAAGTGTGCATCTTGTCTGACTCAAGATCTGCATTACAAGTTCTCCTGTTGTGATGTTCCTTTTTTTTCTTCTTGGGGACATATTGCTGAAGTTCTATTAGCCTCTGGCACTTCAGCTATGAGCTTTTTTTGTTCACCTTACACCGACGCCAGAGCCTCTAACAAGCTTCAGGGTCTTGTGCAGGGTGTTCTTGTCCAAAGTTATGTCTGGTTGCTGAAGTTCAAAGATTCTCCTTCTTTTGAACTTCAGGACCTCACAATAAAACTTGTAGTTGTCCCACCTTATTTAAGTGACTCCAGATATGGGCATGCCCGGTAATCATGGCAACTACCTGTCTTATGGACTTCCTGTCATACTGAACCAGCACCTTTGTCAGCGCAGGATCTGGTCCTGAGAGAAGACGCTTACCCAATCTCTGGTCAGGAAACTGTCTCCATCGTTCGACGTGCTCTTCCATGGGCCATTTTCTTACCACTCGTCTTGATGTTGAATGTCTGATCCTGCAAGCGGGTTCTGGTCCCACAGGGCAGCTAGCGGCTCCTTTCTTTCCCAAAACAGATCCACCCTCTCATTACCCTCAAATATGTTCTTTTAGATTACAACAATTACAGACAAAACAGATAGAAAATGATTCTAAAATAATTTCTTATTTTGGAGTCCATTTTCAACCAAAATTACAAATTTAAATGGGATTATACATAAATCATACTGCATGTAAATTATTGTTTTTTTTTTTTTGTTTTTTTTTTTTGTAAAGTCTGAAGTCGCTAAATGAGTAAACCAAATTTGAATAAAAAAACTAACTCAAATATTAAGCTTGACTTGTGAGATAATATTAGATAGAAAAAACTCGAACACAAGTCTCACAAAAATTATGTTTACTTAATCTTAGAGCCTGTTTCGGTACAATAACTTCCTCTTTCAGTATTTTCTTTAATTGGTTTAAGAAGAGGAATTACTGTACCCTTCAACCAAGTATAGGGTTTCGACCCCCTTTAATCTCACATCCACTTGCTTTCCAAGCAACAGGTAGGTAACTTCTAAGATCGTCAGCAGTGCAAAGCACACATTCTGTCATCACTCCCAGACGTAACAGAGATAAGCATTCTTTATTTCTCATACCCAAAATGGTTTTAATATAAGGAAAGAATGGTAGAGTTGCATCACTCGTTTCCAAGAGAGAAAACTCTGCCTAATGATGAGATGTACAGCAAAAATAGAAGCCCTAAATTAAGGTGAAATGTAATCAATTGTGTAATGTATGTGAACTGTGTGATGATAATTTATGTGTTGTAATTGTAATGTGAGGGTTTGACTGGGGATTGCGAAGGACTCCAACCCCCTCTTACAGATGCTAACTTCTAAGACTATTTTTTTAAATAAATACCTATAATGACAAGATTGGGTCTAGTATTCCACTAACTACACACCCTATATCATTTATTAATACGTATCTACAGTACACTCTGGATAATAAATTTCAGATTTAAACTTTAAAAGATTATGCTCCCAAATTACAACTTGCCAAATAAAATCATTAATTACATTTAATTGTAGAATGATAGAGAAAGCATCATAGTTCAGTTAACAGAGAGCACGCTTATCTTGCTGTAGTTAAGACTAATGAACTGTCAAAATTTACGCAGGTTCGATATCATTGCATTTTCGTGTTACTTTCATTATTCTAACAGGCATAAAATAAAGGCATTAACCAATAACAAACACAAAAATGTACCATTGCTGCAGAATTAAAATCAATCTACATTTTGTAATCTGATATTTTATTGTGTGTTGAATTGTTACATTATGAGACAAAATTATTTAAGATGTCATTTTGAAACTGTTAAATCAATCTTGTTGGTTAATCCATGTAGGCCTATAATAATTTTGAAATAAATGGACAAATATCTATCCATCAGCTTTTACTAATTTTATATATCATTATGTAAAAAGATTAAGATTTTAGACAGATTGTTATGATTTGAAGGTCCTAGGCTTGGAATTACCATAGATTATTTCCTGTGAATGTGAATATATGTTACAAAAATCCCAATTATTATATTGTCAATAAAGGTTACATAATTTTCTACAACTGTTTGTTTAAAGCTTTCTTCTGACAATCCAAAGTACTAACAATACTAATTATCATAATTTCACTGATTAATGATAATTTACTATGTACATAGAACTTACTTCATATATGTGACAGAAAGGAGCCTTCAATTGTTTCTCTCTTTAAAAAAAAGTTATAACTAACTCCAAGAAGTATAGGGTGATTTAAAATTGAATAGCAGTATTTTGGGAACTGACTAGTGGTAAAAAAAGAAAAATCTTCATGTAAGTATATGTCAGAAAATGCTTCATTTTAGAGTTACAACTAGCGAAATATTTAGCCCTGATTTCTGATCCAAGAGCCATACTATTTATTTCTTAGGTCACAAATTAAGAAACAAATATACGATCTGGAAATTTGAATAAAAAATGTCTAAAATAATCTCCCGTAATTTCTGACAAAAATAGTGCAACATACAAAAAATGACGTTAAAAAACACATTTTTTTAGAGGTTAATAATAATTTTTTAAATGGCTACTAAATGCTTATAACGTGTGAACAAAACTTGTACACATTTTTATTGTGAAAAAATTGATGTAAGTGAAATGAATAAAAAAAATGCAAGATGTAAAAATTTAATAGGAGAAGATTTTGTTCTGTTTCAAATTGTAACATGTTTCTGCCACAATTTGGTCAGTTTTGTTTCCAATAAAAGTCGAATTACTTTAACTTGTACTTGATTTCTATTGACTTTATTCACATCAAATTTCTCGGAATTAAATTCTCTTCAGATTTTGTTCAAATATTTTATACCAAACCTATAAAAGTATGTTATTCTACTTCCATTTTTTTTTTTTTTTTTTTTTTTTTTTTTTTTTTTTTTTTTTTTTTAATTTTTTTTTTCTTTTGTATTTTACACCAGTTTTCTCAGAAACTGCAAGATACAGTTCTGGGACCTATTTTATTCAATTTCCCAAATTATAAAACATATATTTGTTCCTTAATTTGAGTCCTAAGAAGTACAGTATGGGTTCATTTCACTCTTGGAACAAAAATCAGGGGGAAATATTTGGAATGTATGTTTATATGAAGATTTATTCTTATTTTTACTCCTAGAATCAGTTCCCGGAATATTAGCGCGCAATTCTGATGCACCCTGTACACAATGCACGCTTTTACTTTATTATTATCATAAAAGCATGTTTTTGCAGAACCTGAATAATAAATGTATATAAATTCTTGATTTCATCATACTTTGAAACTTTAGCCAATGCAATCCCCCCCTCCCCCCAGTCTTGTCATATCAGATTATGAAATTCCTACCGATAGGATAAAATTTTGTACATTTTTAACTGTCTACGGTTTAATTTTTTTAAATGATCATGGCATGTTTCCCACATTTTATAATATTACAAATAAACCTATATCGTACGAAACTAATTTTTTGGACCTGTAATGCTTTAAAATAACCTATAACCCAGAGGTTTGTGGGTCGTAACCACGCTCTGCTATCAACTGCAACACATTGTGGTCGCTTAGGGGTCAAACTAATTAATTAATACTGGGATCACCTTAACCATCAAGGGTTAACTAGTGAAATCATGCGCAACCATCAGTACGAGATCTAAGTTTCCCCATTACTCATTCTTAGACCATTCACCACTCTAGATTACCAGCTATTAATGAGTTAATTAAAATAAACTAATTTGGAGGACTTACAGTTCATTATAAAAATAATTGCACACAACCTTGACCTAAACAGGTGATAGATTAAATGATTTACATCTATTTGTTACTCAACCATTTAATTATATATTACAGCGGTGCGACATAATCAACAGGCCTTTCGGAGAATCTTCGTTTGGAACTCCATTAACCAAAACCTAGCCCGACATATTAATTTAGTAAAAACTAGTGGATTAAATAAATTTCATACTTTGAGGGACTCTATACAAGCTAAGTCCAGTTGTCATCACACGTCAAAGGTTTTTCTGCCATCAGCTGAAAGATTCAGGAAATCGAATTGAAGATGATTTCAATAAATAAAACCAGATATATTTACAAACGTTTGAGATGGGTTGGAGCAGCGTAACAATCACATTTTTAACCCTCATTGAGATTTTGATTATAAAAATTTCATTTCTCACAAAGTACATACCATCCTATAAACCAATGTTGTATAAACCCATATCTTCTGAGGAGATATTAACCATTGATTTTTTTAAATTTTACATTAATGACCTCTTCTTTTCATTAATTTACTTGACGCATTTCAAGATGTCTATCCCATCATCAGAAATCTCTCGTGCATTTGTGAATTTATTCTTAATGTTTTGACAATGTTCATTCAATGAGAGATTTCTGATGCTGGGATAGACATCCCGTAATGCGTTAAGTAAATTATTAAAAAGAAGAGGTCATTACCGGTTCATTTTTGCATATCCAAGTGCATAACCTGGATATGCAAAAATGAATTCATCATTGATTTCTGTTAACCATATGACCGAAATATGGCACAAGACATTAAAAAAATGCATCCTTTTTACACTAGCACAATATGTCTTATGTACTAACGAAGAAAGAAGTGAACGACCATCTGTCGAGACAGATTAACTTGTTGAAATGAATAATAAGGAGAGGAAACTGGTGTTTCAAAATTATGGAATTAACAGACCTTTCCCTTTAGATATCACAAACAATTTTGAACAAAGTGGTAACTGACAAGTTAGTCTAAAAAGGCTACTACAAGTTTTCTGAGCGCCTAAACTTCTCACAGATGATCACAAAACCAAGAGGATGGATGTGCGGTAACTTTCTTTCCTTTAGGCTGGAAGGTAATGAGTTCCTCAGTCATATTATGTCAGAGGATGAAACTTAGGTGTCATATGTCATCGTGGAAACAATCATCATTCAATAGATTGGGGCCATACTAATTTGTCGCGAAAATCTCTATAGTGCTGGTAAATATTTTCTGCAAGAAACTTCATGACAACCGCCTTTTTAGATAGAAAAGGAGGACAAATGATGGATTTTATGAAACAAGGCCATATAATAAACTCTGTAGTTTAATTTGACACTTTATGGAAGCTGTAAAAAGCCGGAAGAAACAGCGAGGCATGTTGAGTTCTGGTGTTGTTTTTTTACATCACAATGCTCGTCTGCATACTGTTGCATACAAACACGGCCTACTGATCAAATTGGAATTGTTTAACCATCCTCTGTACAGGCCTGATTTGTCTCCTAATGATTATCTCCTTTTTCCTATCATGTAACCGCTAGGGTTACAGCGCTTAAAAACGATGAGGAGTTTAAGGACAGTGTCAATGCATGGCTTAACTCAAAGGGAGTGGAGTTCTAGCACGAGGGTATTAAAACACTTACTCTTCAATATGACAAGTACTGTAGCTGGAAATTATGTGGAAAAATATATAAGAATTGTAACTTTAAATTGTGTATAATTAAAACCTCGAATTGTATTGGTGTCATTTTTGTAATAAAACAGAACTTGGATTCCAACACAACCCTCGTATTTACACAAAGTATAGAGGTAAAACAAAATTTCTTCTTAAAAGACATAATTTCTTCTTCAAAATGGTTTATTTATAAAATGTGGGAAACATGCCATGATCATTTAAAAAAATTAATCCGTAGACAGTTAAAATGTACAAAAATTTATCCCGTCGGTAGAAATTTCGTAATACGATATAACAAGACAAGGGGGGAGATTGCATAAGTTAGAGTTTCAAAGTATGGTGAGGACAAGAATTTACCTACATTTATTATTCATGTTCTGCAAAAACATGCTTTTATGTTAATAGTAAAGTAAAAGTGTCCATTATACAGGTTGATTAAGAATTCCACGGTAATATTCCATGAACTGATTTTAGTTGAGTAAAAATAAGATATTAAATTTTGATTGATTTATAAATGAAGCTTACAAAATACTCAAATTAAGGTTTTGTCAGAATGAAATAAAATAAGATGTTGATATGTTAGCACAACTTTTTCTACAACTTATTTTATGACTTAGATGTAAAGATTCTGCTTCTTCAGTGAGTCAGTGAAACATACTTCGATAAAAAGACAAGAAAGCATTATTTCTCCAATTTTTAATAACCTTCTACTGTACACGTGTTCAATTTGATCAAAATAATTATCAAAACAGAACGTTTATTTTTGTATAAATCAAATTTGTACAAACTAAAAACACTATTTTGGGAAATATCTGTGTTACTATGTTCTTCAATATGAACTATAAATGACAATTTAAATAAATGATGTAAAAACATTCCACAAATTTTCTCACTCACGCATCTCTACAACCAAATAAAAATGAACCAAAACTATGTCAATTGCCACATTAAGACAAATTGTGCCTCTAGGCAATTAAGTTGGTTATATGCCACTTCCCTCAAATCGTTATTGATAAACTTGAAATGGTATTTAGTGTAAACTATGTATACCAAGCTAAACTGACTTAAAATTCAATGAATACTCTTTGTTTGTTTTTTTTTTTTTTCAAAATAAATATGGATACAAAGTTATTTCAAACCTATTACCCATTTACAATAGGACCGGATTTTTCTGTATCTTTGAGCTAATCAAGAATAAAATTACACTAAGCGGAAGTGGGCAGACAATGATAAAAATTAGTTTATCTGTACGGCACACGTTTTTATTTACATACTTAAAATTTTTCTACAAAAACAACAAAAAATAAAAACGTACAACGTACTGTGGGTTGCTAAAATTAAAGAAGTGTAAAATTATGTATTATTAATATTATCATTAATGAATTGGTTGTTCTCACATTATCAACCTCATAAGTAAATAACAAAATTCATTATAAAGTTGTTACATCCCATGTTCATAATTTCTTTAGGTACTTATAAACCCTCAACAATGGTCATTTTTCACACTTTTCTTTGTATTTAGAGTATATTGAAAATTGAGGGACAAAGTGACATCACATTCAATTGCCATAACGGCGCGAGAGCATGTAGCTTTGTCCCAATGAGTGTAAGTAGTATCTTTACTAGAAAGGCAAGATCATTGCTCATTAGGATGTCAGTTTTTTTCTCTTTAATTTACACAAATCTTGCTTGCACTCTAAAAAATGTTTTGCCCTACCTTTTTCACTCAAAATTTTGTGCCCTAAGCATTTTGATGCCTTAGTGGGGAATGCTGTACTGTATATGTCAACGAAAATGTCAGTTCCGTAAATGTCAATCAAAAGTAAAATTGAACCATGGATGCTCTCTTTGAAAAGAATATGTTTATATTTAAATATGTTATAAGCACGTCCTTGTCATAAATTGTATTATATTAAAATCAAACTTTTAATGGGTTAATTTTTCTGAAACATATTTTTTTTTAGTTCTGATTCTGTATTAATCTCTATAGTTCTTTAGACTTTGAAAAAATTGGTAGATCTGATTTTAAGAAATTAAGTATTTTCTAAGAGCCACAGTTAGCTTTTATGTCTTTTTTTAATTTTATTTATTTTATTTTATTATTTTATTTTTTTAACAGATAACTCACGAACCAGAATTTTTGGAAGGATGACTACAAATTCATTTTCAATTCAGTAAGCTGGCAATCAAAAAGTATAAAATGAACTAATGGTGTTTAAAAAAAATAGTTATATATTTATAATAGGGCCTAAACTTACTTTTCATTTACCATAAACACATTGCATATTTAAAAGTTATAATTATTTTGTTTACATAAATCCAAAATAGAAATAGGTAGGATAGACTCTTAGAGTTAGAAAGTTTAGTTAAGCAAACTATCATCATTGATTTTACTAACGTGATATATTTTAGTACTTACATTGATGTTCCAATGATGTTCCTCAAGACATAGTTTTTTCATAACCAGAACTCTGTTATTAGATAGAGGACTCCGAATTCATACTGCCGACTCTAAAGTTTCCATCTGTCAAAAATCGTTGGTTTATCATTTGGATTTCTTATCATAATCATTGCAAATAATGAACACATGCATATTTATTCCTCAGCACCATAAACTTACAAAATTGCAGCATTTTTGTTGAAGTTAACGTAATTTTATAAAAAATGAATATTTTTCAGCTACATAAATTATACAAGTGTACCGGTTGCTCGAATTCGAGCAGTGTTTTGTTATATACACATATTTCTAATTTAAACACTGTTGTATATTGATTTGAAGTAACTGAAAAAACAAAACAAATTTTAAAAAACCTTATTTTAAAACATTGTATAAGGCAGTTAAAATGAACTGATAAGTACTTATTTTGTCAAAAACAAATAATCACAACACTTCTTTAACAAATATCAACACTTTTGTTTAGTTTGCCTTAATTATTTTTGTTTATATCAATAACAACTGATATTATTTGATTGTGTAGAATAAAATTAATGTTTTTTTAATGGAAATTAGCATTGGGTTAATGGTAAAAATTTTCATCTACTTTCTTATGTTCTATCTTTTTGAAATTTGGGCGGACACAACTTCAAACTGAACTCTATCCAATGACATCTCAAACATCAAAATCGGTTAAAAACTGTAGGAGGAATTCCACTCACAAAAAACCTCCTAACTTATTAATAAGTATAGGATGTAGGCCTATATTGTATTAATATTTAAACATAAAGTTACGAAATATACAAAACGCGTGATTTCAACCTAATTTAATCAAAAAAATGAAATAAACTGTGCAAAAGCATTGCACAAACTTTTTCACTTACCTTTCCCCAAAACCGAATAAAAACCAAAAATGAAAATGAACCATGGACATAGTTTTTGAAAAAATATTCATATACTTATATATTAAACAAAGACCAAAGCACTGTGGTGACAATATATACACTTTCAAAAGTCCCTTACTACACTTGGAATAAACAAAATAACAAAAGTTTGTTTTTTGTTAATTCCCAAGTGTAGTAAAGGACTTTTGAAAGTGTATACTTATATATTATCTAAGCTTGCTTCGCTTGTGCCATAAATGCATCCTTATCTTACTGGATTAAAATCGAGCTTTCAGTAACAGTGGTCTCATTTTTGATTGTTGTCAATTATTCCTGAACCGTAATATTAAGCTACTTGCGATTTTGCATAGGGGTATGGGTTATTAATCTTGATTTCACTAAATCTATAATGAAATTGGTAGAGTGGTTTTTAAAGATTTTTATGACAATTCACGAACCAGCATTTTTTGGAGAGATAGGTTTAGAACAAATTTTGAAGAAAAAAAAAATTTCCTATTATTATGGTTGCTACGCCGAAATTTTAGTTTAAAAAAAAAATGGAAAAAAAAACATCCCAATATAAGGCCATATACCAAATTTGATTAAAATCAGTCCTCAGGTTTGGGTTGTAGAACATTGCACATACAATAGACGATATACAGACAGACATCATTCCAAAAAACACTTTTTGGACTCAGAGGGACCCCAAAATGGATAATCTACAAAAACTCTACTTCAGTTTTTTTCGACTAATCACAAAACTTTCCCTATACTGACATTATTTAAGACAGTAAAACAAAATATATCCAAATTAATTAAAGGTTTTATCATTATGAAACTGCAAAATTTAGATACAGGATGAAAATTTATAAATGAAATGTATAAAAACCTTTCTTTGATAAAAAAAAATTATTCTAAAATTAAAATCATTGATATTATCCTTGTTAAGTCAAATATAAATCAAAATCTTGTTTCCTTATATAACACTTAAAGAGTTTTCAAATTAATCACAAATCCATTACATATTATACAGGACGGTTCACGAATCTCCAGACATACTAAGTGCTTCATACTATATACCTATTTATATTAATATTTTAATCTCAATGGGGTGATTGAACCACAGCTGTTAAAAGAATAAGTGTTACTAAAACAGCTGTTTCAGGTTAATTGTTGTTAAGCTTGTTTGTTTCATTGTTAACCTGGTTTGTTTTGCCTTGTAAAAATGCTGACTATGCAGGAACGTATCGATGTTATTTTATTAACAGGATCTGGTACATTACATCAAGTAGCAGCAACTTTTAAACTGACTCACCAAACTCAAATTACTGATGTGACAAGTTGCTAAGTTTATAAAGAAATTTAAGACTACAGCTAGTGTTTAAGATCAATCGAAATCCAACTCTCCTATAACCATTACGAATTAATGAGACATGGTGTTTGTAGTTGTAAATAAAAGTCCAAAGAAGAGTTCTCGGTAATCTATCCTTTGAACAGGTATCAGTAAAACAAGCATTCTTTGAATTTTACACACAAACATATGGCATCTTTAAATAATGAAATTGCCCCATCACGTATAAGAGGATGATTACGATAGAAAAATGGAATTTTGTGATTCGATTCTCGACAAAAACCACTGATTTTAAGTAACATATTTTTATGTCAATGAGGACAAAACCAAAACCTGCACTATTGGAGTGACAGCAACACACATTATTTTATTGACAGTAAGATGCAAGGTGCCATTAAATTTTTTTGACTATCAGAACATGCCACAGAAACCCATAATGCAATTGTTTATTTCCAAAATAATCCCAGCAAGGTAAATATGGGTCCTTCCCCATTACGGTCTTAACATTCGTGGGTGTCATAAGTGGCAAACGGTTTCCCAAACACCTGGATTGGATGACGAAGTGTTGTGGGGTAGGCAGCATGATCTCCATGATCCTTGGAACAACCGATAAGAATATGGTTTATCAGGAAAAGATCAGAGATGTTATTCATCTTAAGCAACATATCATCAAAGTGTGTGTCAAGATAAAACTTGAAATTTTGCATGACTGGCAGATTGTCTTTGTGCCTAAACCTTGGAGGAAAAATGTTGAACACATATCATAATTTGTGTTATTAAAAAAAATTAAAAAGTAGGACCACTAGTTTAACCACTAATCATTAAAACTTGTGGTTTACTTCGTGACTATTTTAGATAAGAGACAATGCCACATTTATGTTGGCTCTCCAAAATACAAAAATATTATAAGTTTTAACAAAAATTAACTCATAATAATAGAAATTGTATGCCCACCCCTTTTAATATTCCATTCTTAAAGCAATATTGAGAAAAACTTAACCTTTTGATAATAGACCTTTTGGGTATATAAAAACTAATACATGACAATTCAACAGTATAAATCTATTCCCATTATCAAATGATACACCTAGAACATGAGAAAAGAGGAAAATATCTAAATGCCTAGTAGCCTCCACTGGCATAACCCCCCTTCACCTTTTAGTTATTTAACTAGTAAAGCTCTTCATACCAACATAATGTTTCCTTTTCCTTGTGTTGTATAGTTCTGCAACTTGTGGTTTTACAACTGTTCATGGGGCTAGCTTCAGCTAAGTTTCTTTCTTAGATTTAAATTTTAGTTTTAGTTTCCAATATGAACCTAGATTAGGCTATATTGGGATTTTCTTGTGTTCTAGGTTTAGTACCTGATAATAAGATTTGTATATTCTGGAAAAGTTCTATACTAGTTGTTATATATACAACAAATGATGGTAAATGTCCACTTTAACTATATGAACGAGCTTCTTTTTTAATATGGAAAAAAAACTTTAGAATTTTCCCACTATCACAATCTTTTCCTTAGGACTAGCCTATTAAGTAAAAAAAAAAACATACAAAATAGTTTTAAATGTAATCTATACCTTTTTTCCAAATCAACCAAGTTTGTTTTCAGGAACTTTCATGCCTCTTTGCGTTGACATCATCCTTCTGAAGAACTCTCCTCCTCTAGAATAAAACATAAATTTACAGTTTCTGTTTTAGTCAGATATGAAATAACTAGATGGTTTAATGAACAATTTAAAAAACTTGACAATATAAATTATTTTTGTTAATATCAATATTGATACAAACTATAATTTTTGTTTATCGGCATACTCTTGACTGGAATTGATATCTATCTTCACCTATCAACTCTAAAAAATGAACTTATCATTTCATTTATTTCTCTTGTTTTTAAACAAATTTAGTTGTATAACATGTTATAAATTTCAAGATGTAATATCAGTCTATAAACACATTAAATACAAGATATGATAAAAGTCTTCTTATAAATGAAACATACAAATTTGTTTTATAATACCTGTATATGGTATTACAACTCATATATTCATTAATACATTAGAGTAGGCCTACCTATATGATAAACATGGTTTCCTGATGAATCAAAACAAACTGACAGACACTTTTTCCATTCATGGTGAACAACACATCTTTACAGTTTGGCCAGCCTCAGATTAGTAGACCTGAAGGTCTTGCACACGCAGGGAGAGACCACCAGACAATGGATGGGAGAGCTACCTGTCACTCATAACAAGACGCCTAGTATGCGACTAAGATTTTTTACAAATGTTAGAATTGTATTGTTACGATTATATTATCGGCATGAAATTACAAGAAAAATAAATCAAAACTCGACCATATTACTGCAAGGAAAAGAATACTTATAAATATTAAAAAACTTCCTCTCTGCGTTTCGAAGCTTATTTAAAGCTTGTTTGGCTTGAAACTGCCAAGGGTTGCATTAAAAGTTTTTTGGGGGTTTTTTGTGTGGTGTTGGGTTTTTTCCTGTTTTTGTTTTTTGTAGGTGTTACTTTGTCAGAACAAGAACTATTTGCAATATTTACAAAAAAATTTTAAAAGTGTATTTTCATGTTCACTTCTTTTTTAAAAGATCAGACTGTTTTTTCCAAGAGGGCACACCTATGTCCTCATCTTTGTCCATGCTTCATTTGTTACCAACTGGTGCCAAGTTGATGATGAATTGTTGTACACTCGATTCATCAAGGCCTTCACTCTTCCATGTTTTTTGCAACATGTTCCACATTATTTGGCTCACTTTTTTGTTGTAAAATTGCCCATCAACATCATGAATAGATTTTGGACATCTTTGAGCTTGAACGTTATATTTTGTTTCTTGGCTATATTAGTTCTTCAGGTTTGACCACACCATTTCAATGTGGTTATAATGGCAGTAGTGGTAGGTGGATGATCTTGAATCTCCTTTTCACAGCCTCTACATCGATGACGTAGGTTGGTTGAGGTAGTTTGTTTAGTCGGACAAGTTCATATAGCTCAGGTTTGCACAGATCCTCCCTGAACGAAATCTTTCTTTCCTTCATCCATTTAACCATTGCTGCTTTGGTGGAAGATGAATTTAGAGCTTAATCTTTTACTCTTGAATAGTAGAGAGCATTGTCCGTAACAATTGTAGATCGAGGTGAAATTACCAGTAGCAAGTGATCAAAAAACCACTTTTTGAACACATCAGAATTCATCTCCATGTGATAGTCTCCAGTCTTCTTCAATTCAAACATAAGGGAGGGGGTGAGCATTTATTCAGCCATTAGAGCCACCAACATGGCAGATAATTAGCTGTTTTACTTTGGCAACAGGGGCACCAGTAGCACACAACACAGTATTATCTGTCCATCCTCTGTCCTTGGCTACATTCTCGTTTAACCAGGTCTTATCCAGAAATACACAGTTCTTAATGTTTTTGCTATGGATTTTCCTGAGAAAACGACATTGTAGTAAGGCAGATGACGGTTTTTCTATAAGAACTTTTCTGTTGTTTAGTTTTTTATAACAAAATCCCATATCATGCAATATATTTAACAGAGATGATCTTCCACCAGTGTAAAGTCCAGCCTCACAAAGAGAAACACATAGTTTTCTTGAAGTTGAATTTTTTTTTCGCTTTTAATAGTTCAGAACATGTTGACGAATTGCTCCTTTGTCAAAGGAATCAACTTCCAAGACAGGCCTCTTCCTCTTATTTCTACAACTCCTCGGAGTTCGAACGACGAGACTCTCTTCATCAGCAATTGGAGCAAGCGTTGTGCCATCTCCATCTTCATCGTAGTTATTTCCTTTGGTTTCTATAACTTGCTTCATATCTGATTGCTGCACTGTCCTGAAAGAAATTCCACTTGCATCCGATACCTGTTGTAAGACCTTTCTCACATCAAGAAGGTGACCTCCATTGTTCTTCACTTTATCGAAGTTACTTAAGGGAGAAGCTATAATCGCCCTGCTTGCATGTGTAGAATTTGATGTTGTTTCGGCGCACTCATAGTAAAAACAGTACTACAATAAAGTTCCTTGATAGTATTATTTAACAAAAATACTATCAAAATGAAATAACTACAACAGCACAGCCGGGCTCGTTACAAGATTTAGCTAATAATGGCAGAATTTGGAATTATGAAATGGTTTTAAAGGGGAAAGTTTATTTGTCACAAATTGTTTTCCAATACCATTGTAATATCCATTGACTCATTTACAAGCTGATATAGATTGGGCGGATGTTACTAACCGAGGAGGATGTGGTTATTTTGGTGGATTATGTAAATATTGTAAATCTTGTTGAAGAAGCAATAACTCCTTTGGATACAACGTTACACAATATATAGGCCTGCAAAATATTCCAGTAACTCGCTATTTATCCAAGACGATTACAAAATATATATATTCATAATTATATAATTATACGTTTCAATAATTGTAGTTATTCCTTACTTTGGAGTAATATGATATATTTTGGACTTATTTTTCTTGTAAATTCATGTACGTGCCAATAATGTTGTCTTGCTATGAATGACAGGTAGCTCACCCAGCCATTGTTTGGTGGTCTGTCCCTGCGTGTACAAGAGCGAATGGTCTACTAATTCGATACACAGTATCCAACACTGGCCAGACTGTAGAGGTATCTTGTAGAGGTGTCCTTTCTTTCAAACGGTTGTCATCACACATTTTCTCCTGGTACATCATGGCTTTTACATGTCCCCAGAGATAAAAGTACATGAAGGGTGAGGACTGGTAACCTTGGTGGCCACTTCACTTGACCTCCTGACTGATCTAAAGATCAGGAAACTTCTGATCAAGTCATTGGCATGCACCTCTACTGAAGCGGTACTCCGTCCTGCTAGAAAAAAAGCAAGGAAGTCTCCATTTTCGTTAAGGATTGACATGAAAACATCAGTCTTCATCAAAACCAGGTACTGGTTTTGGTTGAGGTTACTATCCTAGATAAAAGACCGGACAATCCTGCTATTCCAAATCTCACTACTTTACAAATCATATAAAGACTTGTTGTCTATATTTTTATCAAATTTAAGTTTTCCCTGATTTTATCAAAAATTCCCTAATTTTTTGTTAACCTTTCCAGAAAAGTGAAATTTCCTGTTATCCCGGTCTCTAGCCACCCTGAGAAATTAGATGATGCCAATGATGTTTTTTATCAATTGATTTTCAAATAATGTTCTCTAGAGCCTATGTTGACCAATCATCAAATTCCTTATCAAAAATAGAACATGCTGTCTTTTGTTCACAGTAATGATAAAAAGGTTATTGTTGCACATACATTTTAAAACAAGTTCAAGATTTTGAAATTTTTTCACCCTAAAAATATTCTTTCAAAGCTTGCATATGAACGTATATTAATAAATAAACATTATTTCTAGTTAAATATTCTAGTTTACATTTTAGACTCATTCCACACCGAGTAATATTTTGTATAAAATTTGTAATTTTTTTGAATTGCTCCACAATTTCTAAAAGATTTAAAGAAGACAAAATTAAGAAATTGTATACAGATAATATATACAGTTACCTGGATTTTTTCCATTTATATATATATATATATATATATATATATATAATGTTAATTATACTATTTATTTTTAAATGAATGTTGCCCAAAATAAAGTTCTGACTTTGTAGTGCACTAGCAGACAACCTTTAAAGAAAGAGAGAGAAAAATTTGTACGGCAATTCAGATTATTGGGATGACTGATTATTGTAAATATAAAAGAGTTTTTTAAAAAAGTTAATTAATTTAACCTAAAATGTTAAAAATTAGACTTAATAACACAAATAACATAAAAAGATTTAAGTTAAATTGGTAGCATAATCAGTAACAATGGATGAAAATTAGTTTTAAATTAGATCATCTCAAATTTAAACTAGACTACTGAAACTCAAGGACATAAAATTAATTCTTAGCTTTTCAAAAATAGACTAACCAAAAATCTTCTGTGCATATACAGAGTATTGAACCCATACAATTATGTAACTTTGAATCAGCTGATGGATAGGATAAACTTTCAATAGACGATTGACACTTGAGAATAAAATCATATCACATAAACATGTAATAATTGTTATTGAAACAACCTTTTAAGTACATAGATATTATTATAATCAACTGATAAATCATAAAGATGGAATTAGATTGAAACAAAACATCATATTTATTATAAAATTGCTACCTGCAGCCTGTAGCCAGATGTAAATATTTGTACATTTTGTATAAACTAATCTATAAGCATGATTTATAAGCAGTATAACAAACACACTGAACACAATTCTCACAAAAAATATGCCTAAGTATCAGACACGTTTCAACGACAAGGTCGTCCTCTTCAGTGATACACGAGCTAAACCAATCAAACTTGGTTTGAAGTTAAACCCAAACGTTTAAAGTTATAGTTTGATTGGTGTAGCTCGAGTATCACTGAAGAGGACGACCTTGTCGTTGAAACACGTCTGATACTTAGGCGTATTTTTTGTGAGAATTATGTTCTGTGTGTTTGTTATACTGTATAATTTTTCTCATAAGTCAAGCTCAACATTTAATATGATTTATAAGCATGAGAATTGTTTTTAATGTTTAGGTCTAATTTTTATTTGCTTAGGCCATTTTAATACTTTCCTAAATATACAATTATATTAATTTACCAGATAATATGATGAATTAAAAAAAAAAAAAAATAGCCTATAGTTTAATTTTACTTTTATAGAAAGTGGTAATATCTAAAAATGTTTATGAACAACAATAAATCCACGAATTTATTACAATTATCAGAAAATCTATAGTTCATTATATTTTAACAATAGAATTTTTGTTCCAAATGATTTTAAAACTAATAATTGCACCAAAACTCGAACAAATTTATCATCTATCCAAATCAACTAATAAACAAAACTACAAAAGAGCTTATAAAAATAATGAGTAAGATAATCTTTTATATTAAATATATTGATAAAATATTTTAATGCAAATTAATATTTTTATTATAGGGAGTAAAAATTGACTATGAATATAAAAAGCCTTAAAATATCCTATTCTCTTTATAAATTATATTAAAAGGATAATTTATTTATAAAACTTTTAAACATAATTTAAATAATAAAATCATCATCCAAATCCATAATATTTGCATAAATATTATAAATCTCCCTATATACTATTAAGTTATTACTCCCCTAAATATTTTATGTGAATTAATAAACGGTAATTAATAGACGGTAATAATTAGCCTAAGCCTACATGGCAATTAAGTAGAAAAGAAGATATGGAAATAAATGTTGTTCTTTAGAGATATTTATTGTCAAAATTTCTTTGAGATAGCTGTGTGTTTCAGGTTTAGAAACAA
Organism: Aphrophora alni; assembly: GCA_963513935.1. Lineage (NCBI taxonomy): Eukaryota > Metazoa > Arthropoda > Insecta > Hemiptera > Aphrophoridae > Aphrophora > Aphrophora alni. The sequence goes on from OY740774.1 coordinate 73,515,792, forward strand.
ATTATATTCCGTTACCTCAATTGTGTAATTATTAAGAGTAGAGCCTAGTTAACCTGAAAAGATTTTTGAAAAATAAATTTGTTACACAAAATTTCTTTTTCAACAAAATATATAGATAATTTTTGAATATCCATTTTTTTCTTTTTGTCAAACCAATAAGTCTTTGAAATACCGTAATCATCAGTTTTTTCTTACATTTTGTACAATAGGTTCACTTGGAAAGAATCTTTATGTAGGTACTTGATTGATGTTTCTTACGATTCACTCACTGTTGGTTTTTGTACTCCTATGACTTACTGAATTTTGAATTAATTCTTGGGAAACATGTCAGAAAATCATACAATTACAATTAATTATATCATACACATCAACAATAACTTGGCATTGGCTATTTTAAAACAATATACTATGATGATTACACAACCTTCGCTGTACAATACTAGACTGTGCAAACTAATTATTTTCAATCCAGTCTGTGGTTATACAAAAAAAGATGTTTGCTAATAAATCACAACTGCAATTATGTAATAAATTATTGGTTAACACTAAGGTCAACTATTAAATTGCTGATAACTCAAGTGTACTAACAAATACAATATCCCTATAAATATTAAAAATGTTTGTATAATATAGACTACATCAAATTGTTTTATAAACAAAGTGGTAATTGTTTACTGTAGCATCCAATTTTGATATTTTGTTGTAGTTATGATTGTACTAAATATCTGTCTTAATAAGAATAGTAACATTTTTTGTGAGCAAAAATGTTTTTCACACAAAAAATAATTATATAACTTCAAGTTTTCTAGGTTAAGGTCCATTAAGTGAATTACACATTAAAATAGGTTTTACGAGAATTGTTTTTACCTTACAAGGTAAAGTAAGGTAGCTTATATATATTAAACAATTACCATTAAAGTTTACATTTAGAGTATTCACAATTGTCTTAAATTTCCTAGTTAAACCTACTCCAATGATACACCTACAACTTACAACCGATTAGGCCTACATTTTGTATTGTAGTATGTAGGACTACAAAAGGCTATTTTACTTACTTCTGTCTTATAAATTAAAAACACTGGAAGGCCAAGCTAAAATCTGTTTAGGACACATGTCATGTTTACACCTAACCTAGAAATAAAACAATACAGGACAGGTGTTTAAATAAATATTTTGGATTTCAACAATTAAAGAGTCTGTAACTGTAACACTTAAACTATAATATTTTATTTTAAATGTACATAACTTACCAAAGGTAACATTAAGCCCATTAAATTGGATTCTGATAGTGACACTGGCATTTTGCATTTTTGTAAGACTAACATGCACGAAACGAAATTAATGACGTAAATTATCAGTTGAAGGTCAGTGGTATATTGATATTAACATTAACTGATATGATACTGATCAAGATCTAGTTAAAGTTTGGTCTTGTTTAATAATTAATTCATCTTCAATCTCGTACAATATCAATCTTATATTATAATACGTTAATTTTAAATTGAACATAAATTAAGTTAATATAAATTTAATAAATAAAACTTGTTTATAAAAAGTTATTTTTTAGCATTTTAATGGAGTGAAGTAAACTAAAACGCAAATTGATATAAATCCTTTGTTTGGACATTTTCACAAATAAAAGTATTATTGTATTGAGCTAAATTTGACTTCAAGATTTTTGCTAATAATATATTCGTTTTTATAGTACCTGACCCTAATCAATTTTTTTTTTCTTTTTTTTTATTAATGTTTATAATCTGTCTGGGTCTAAACGCTTGAACCAATTTGGTCATTATGTATATACATTATTGTACATGTATGTATATTGTATATAATTATCTATGTATATGGGTATAATTTGATCATATCTCCAGACCTTTTTTTATATTTTATAAATAACTCAAGAGGCTATCATTAGACCAAAACTCAAAAACCACATTTTTTCCTACAGGCTGACGATTTTGATCAAATTTAACTAAATTGTAGCCACCAAGGATCCAAACAAAACGTACTAGTCTCTACTTATCCCTCCAATTGTTCGGCAGTTATCGATCAATAAGAGAAAATAACCATGAATGGCGTGACTTAACCTATTTAAACAAAACTCAGTATAGTAGGGACATCCTCAATACTCGAGTTTGTTGAATATCGTAGTGAGATTAAAAGTGTGCTAGCACACTGCAAAACCTGTAGGTAGAATATCAATATGTCGAACTAAAAAATGTTAGTGTTCTTACAAAATAATTTTATTATAACTTTGTTCTAAACCCTAACCACAAACAAGATCACTTATAACCTTTGCATGTCTGGTAATAATACTTTTTTACATATAATATCATTAAGATTAAGGACAACATACACAGAAATATATTCTGGTAAGCGTTACTCATGCATAATTAATATCTAAATTAAATTTCATTGAACTATTTCCGTTATTTTTTATCGGTTATATTGTGATAATTCCACCATTAACCAAACATCAAACAGAGAAACAGCGCTCTCTGTCGTAAACGTAGTGTACAAATCTTATCAAATACACAATAAAAATAAAGATTTAATAGTAGGCCTAATAAAGAAATATATAATTATATGGTTTATGTTACTTGCATAAAGTAAACGGTGAATTGTAAATATAATTGAAAATTATATTTTCAATGGAAATATTTATGGTCAAATTTTGACTTAATTATAAATTAATTACCACTGTCTAAAAAAGCATCATTATGGTAGTAATAAATGAAACGTAATAAAATTGTTATTTATATGTTTATTGGACCGTTCCAGACTAATTTATGAATGATTAAAAGTTAATGAAACCCATCATGGAACTTACCCAGCACCGTTGTATAGTAACGGTGTTATGTAATTTAGCATATCCACTAAATGCAATATCCAAAAGTTGGGTTATTGGACTTTGTAGGAAATTTTAAATTGTATTGATAGATCAAGGGGTTTACCCAGTGTAAGGTAAGCTGGTTTTAGACAGTTGTTACAGAGGTTTTCTGAACCTCGTAATTGTGTAGGCCTATATCAATGTTTTGCTTCTATTAGGTCCTAACGAGCTTCATATATGTATATATTAAAAAGTCTCCACTCACTTCGCTCGTGTCAGTGTCCAGTGTCCCTCGAAACAGTCCTGGTGTGCCTGAAACTATACATATGTGAAGGAACATCTCCTCACTCGTGTCGGTGACGCGACCCTTGTTACTATACAAATGTCACATTTTCTTAGGAGGTCAAAGTTCGAAATTACATTTTAGACAATAACTTCCCTATTTGTCATCGTAAAGAGCTGGGGTTGATAACATTACAAATTTAATGTTGATTATTTAACAAATTTACTTCGTTATAAGCCTAATAACACATGATATATGAAGAAAACTGCTTAAAAAAAGGTCGCGATTTTGACACTTTTCTGAATTTAAATAAGATCACGCTATATTTCCTTATAGCAAATTTCATGTTCTTATTTTAATTTTTACGGCTGTTATCGTGCGTACAGATGACGGGACGGCATGTGAACATCACTTTTTTGGTTTTTTGGTTTCCATAGGCCATGAAATGCGTAGACCAGTCTGCTATTACCAAACTTCCCTCTACTTCATATAATAGGTAAGTAGAGGTTTGTGTGTATTTCATACCAAGTGATATCATTCACAAGGACCTAAAGGTTCAGTATATTGAGTACAGGCTTGGTAATCCCGAGAGTTTCTAGTTGTATTTAAACTATTTTAATGTACTCTTGGGTTAAATACCTCTGTTTTATCTTTCCTATCAGGTCCATACGAAAACTTATGGTTTAACGAAAAACACCCTTTATACAAACTAAATTTTTTAAATGTTAAAATATATATTTGGTTGGAGGGGGGAGTAAAATAAAAATTCAAATAAGACTATAAAACATCGATATTGGCCCGTTATGAAGATTAGACTGTTCTAAGCTCAGCGATATGTCAGTTAGGTTATGTTATGAGACTATTAACATAGAAGAAGGAATTAGAATAAGAAAGACACAACCCATGTTAAACAGCGTGATACAAAATATCCTTAGTTTGGCTACTGGACGACAGAAAGCGCTAGTAGCATCGGGTCAGAAAAGCCTTGGCTACTGTATCACAAGCCCTGTCGGCTACTAGCGCTTTCTGTTGTCCAGTAACCAAACTAAGGATATTTTGTATCACGCTAAAGCCTATACGTGTGTCTTTCTTATTCTAATTCCTTCTTCTATGCTATTAAGAGTGATTTTCAAATATTGTTCTCTTTTGTATTTCGACACTTTAGCAGATAATTATGGACAGATTTGAGTATTGTTTTTTACAGCCAGTCCTGCCAGTCCTAATTGTGTGACGAACAATAATAAGAAACAGAATTGTAAATAATATGTTTGTAGTTGTAGGATATGTAACACAAGAACAGATTAATTGAAAATTTGAACGTATTTTAAAATGGCGAATCCATTTGTTTTTACCAACTTATTAATTTTTTTTACTTTCTAATCGTAGAAAAAAACCAGCTGTTGAATGTTTCGAATTTATATTCGTTTTGAGTTCCCGTGAGTTCAATGAAGTATTTTTTGGGATGATTCTCTGTATCTCAAAGGAATGGACCGATTTGAACCAAAATTTGTAGATATTTATTTTTTCTTTCATTTTTGGTAAAACAAAATTTCGATTTTCTTAAAATTGGTTTTAATTAGAATATAAATATTGCTAGAATGTAGTCTATAAAAATCCAAAGAAAAGCTATTGGGGTCTGTTCAAGAAGAGGACCGCCACTCGTAAACAATTTTCTATTGACATAAATAGAACAGACAGAATCTAATCTGACAGAACAGCTGAAACGTTTTAGGGTGTAGCCTATTTAGTTCAGTATTTTACCAGGAACAGAAAGAATGTGGAACCAGTAGAGGTTTGTTAGATTCCTACTTACGTGAATTCACGTGGCGCCGTAGGAACAAGTATGAAGTCATGTCAAATTATATTGGGCTCCAGAACAATAAATTAGGAAACCTTCTGGGTGCCACAGTTTGAGTGGCTGTCCTCTTTTTGAACAGATCCACTGGTTATTACCTCAAAAATGCTGTTCGAGAGTTACAGGTAAGAAAACAAAACTTATTCATGGATATGATATAAATACCCCTTAAATCGGCTCTACCTATTTTGTTCACATATTGCAGACCAAACAGATTTTAAATCAGACAAAAATAAGAAAAATACAATTCAAAATGAAACTTAACAACCGTTATTCACAACCTCGAGACATTTTGTAATTTAAATGATTGTGTAGGAAAGTTAGTATAATACTTTTGCACTGTTTATTTATTTCATATTATGCGTCAAAAAATGTAAAACCAGGTATAAAAATTTCACGTTGATAAACCTAATAGAAAAAAGTTATGTAGACCTAAAATATGTTGGCCGAGTTGAGGAATTAAAAAGGGAAAAAAACAAGAGTTTTTTATGCTCGAGTAGACTAGACTATACTACAAGTTGGTAGGCCTAACCTATAAGTGTAGCTCAAGTTCATCCACTATTGAACTAATACATTCTGAGTTCATTGAACATGAAATAGTGTCAGCCGAGAGCGTGGAAGGAAGGAACTGTGTCAAGGCAAACTGAAATATTGGCAGGGTTGCCAACTATCTGCATGAAATGTACAAAGCCGGTAAATACTAGGTAGATTGATTTATTACGACCAGGAATATATTATTAGAGTTCGTTGCCTTTGTGTGAAAAGTAGGCAATTTATTATTGTTAGATTGAATTGGTTCATCATACAAAGAGATTCTTAAAAAATAGTTTAACAAAAACTTTTTAACAAGTTATTATTTTTGTCATTAATGAGATGTTCAAGAGTGACGTGATAGAAAAGATGAAAGTCGGGGATCTAATCCAATACACCATGATAAAATGTGTAGATTCAGCTAGGATCCTTAGGGATTGACAAGCCGTTACTTATTAAAGTGAACCTATGAGGGTTTTTATTTATTTAGAGACACTGTGTATATTGTAGTATAAAAATAAGTACCCACAGATTTGAAATGTCTGAATCATAATTTTCCATTGGAAATTTCAGTATTTAGGCATGGCTCTAGAAGCAAGTTTGAGTGAAAAGAACACGTTAATATAAAAGGAGCAGAACTTAATATTAAATTTGGGAGCATACAAGGGGTAATCGGAAGGCACTATGAATTATCCATACATAACAACTTCCTTATAAACAAGTGGTAAAACAACTAAAACATGTATGGACTACGGAGAGCAGTTGTGGAGTTATTGAATTCAGAGGTGGAACGCTTTGAAGTCACAGTTACCGGTTTAAGGCCTTTTCACACCGGCGTACTGAACGTCCTGGACGTTTGGAACGTTTGGGACGTCCGGTACGCGCCCCTTTCACACCGCCCAGCAACGTACCTAACGTCCACTTATTCGCTCATGAGGATCAGTCAAGTGTCACCTCTCACTCAGTGTAGTTGTTACCTGTGCAAAGATGTCTTTTCCGCCAGTTCCTTGGTGTGAGGCCGGGTTTTCTGTTCCATGGATGAACGAGTCGAGTAGTGATAGTAATGACAACTTAGTATTATTATATTCGTTAACAAAAAGAAGTATATTCGTCATAAATAAAAAAACGAAAGAGGTTTGGAGAATATTATCACTTGATGCATGATCTGGAGCTGGATGAAGATAGGTTCAGAACTTATTTTAGATTAACTCCCGATCAGTTTGAAGAAGTATTGACAATTATCGATGTTGATATCAGAATAACCGACACTAACTATAGAGAGGCAATTACTAGCAAAGAGAGACTCGCTATTTGTTTAAGGTAAGAAAAATCATATGATAGGAGCACGTGGTTCTGAAGTGTTCATTGCGCATGCGCTAGGCCGTGGACGGGCTGGACGTTTGTGGAAAATCACTCGCCAAACAATCCTGCGAAAACCATCGCGGACGTCCAGGACGTTCGGAACGTTCTGGACGCGCGGTGTGAACCGTCTCATTTGATAGCATGGGCAGCGATTTATTTTGACAAAAACGTACCAAACGTCCAGGACGTTCAGTACGCCGGTGTGAAAAGGCCTTTAGGTTCTCTTGGTTGCAGTCCAGGTCTGAGAGGAACCTCAATTGTGTAATGCAGCACACTTTTATAATAATTATGTCGGGGTAAGTTTGGAAAACGACGTTCCTGAGAATCTCGGGAAGACTTAAATTATATGTAATTATATTAGTATATATACACATTTAAAAGTGTGAGTTATAAATAGGCCCAAGTTAGAGTTGAGTGCAGCTATTTTTATAATTAGAACGTAATTCCTCCAAATTAACTAATTATAAGAACTGGTTAACTAGAGTGGTGTTTGGTCAGATGGGGGTAAGTAATCTATTACTTCAAGGAGGAAAGGACAACCACGTTTTCTAAGTTAAGCCTATCTTAAGGCCGTGGTATTAAGTGGTGATATTTCTCACAACAACCGAAAATCACACATTCGGTAGGAGATATGTTCACGATGCACGTTTTTTCCTTATTCCCTATCTACCGATGCCTTAGTAATAATGTTTAAAAATATTTCAACGTTTACTAACAGGTTTAGGCCAGGTCTATTCATGAATGTTTCCTGTTTAGTTACAAAACCACGTTGTAGTAAATTCACCTCCTTCTACTAAAGGCCGAGAGGTGACACGAAAGACGAAATTTGGTCTCTGAAATATAAATCGCGAAGAGAGGACACCGACTAGGATCCTTCGGAATCCAAACCCTTACTATATTGAACCTCTGAAGGTGAAAAAAAGAGAAAAGAAATGTTACCTGAATTTATTTGTTTGGATTGGCGTAACTAAAATGAAGTACTGTATTTGAAATAACTAAAAAGTCAATAATTTTCCCCTCCCACCTGAACGTATGACAAGGAGCATCTCAGTAAGTCCTAATTTTTGATTTTTTTTTACCCCTCAACATGTCAAAATTTTCTTTGTTGATGTCTCAATATTTATAAATTTGGACTAAAGGTACAAAACGAATAAGTTAATGAGTTTCTTTCGAGATTTTTAAATGTCTACAAATTAAATAAACTTTGCAATAACTTTCATACACACCTATCCACAAAAGAAATCGCTAACCAAAAATAATATTTCCCCAAAAATGTCTTATACGTAAGAAAGACAAAAATCTATTTCTTTTTTTTTAATGTATGGTAGTACAGTTTCCGTGAACATACCCCGTTTCTGTGTTTTGAACAAACAAAATCATATCTTTTGAATGACAAATGATACAGAGTCGAAATTTTTCACACTTGATCAGTGCTATAACAACCCAATTTGAGGGAAATTATCAACCGATTTCCATTACTCAATTCAAAATGGCGGTCATTTAAAATGTTGAACATTATATATCTCGAAAACCGTTAATTTTTACAAAAATATACAAGAGAAAAAAAAGTTTCTTTTTTAACGCGATTTTTTTTTCAGAACCGGTATTTCAAAAGGATGATTGAGTTATGGACAAAACCCCTTTTTTAAAACTTTGTATACAAAGTATTTTTTATAGACTTTATCAATCTATTCAGAATTAAATGCAAAATTCCAGAAATCGTAGTTTTAAATTTCTCATTTTAGACAGAAATAATGGATTTTCATACTTGAAAATGGTCTTCCCAGCTTAAGGATGATCCAATTGTTTCATAATGAGGTATGTAAAACACGATTTCATAAAATTTCTATATTAAATCGCAATGCAGTATCACCTGAGCATTTACAGAAAATTTTAGTCCTTGGGTATTGTAGACAACCACCAAAAAATTATGTTTTCAGATTTTTGTCAATTACCTACATTTCATTTCAAAGGAAACTTTTTTGAGATGTTCGATGCGGAATGGCTGTCATTTTGAAACGAGTAAAGGGAATCGGTTGATAATTTTCCTCAAATTGGGTGTTTATAGCACTAAGTAAAAATGCAAAATTTCAACTCAGGATAGTCGAGTTATCGACAAAAATTGATAACATAATTTCTTGGTAGTTGTCTATAATACTCAAGATTAGCCTTGAATGAAGATTTTCTGTAAATTCTGTAATTTTTTATTTAATTTTGAACAGAGTGATGCAAATAAAGTCTATAAAAATGAAACAGACCAAAAATAGACAGAAAATCGTTTTATTTTGTAACTTAATAAATATTCTTTGTAATATCGAGAAAGCAGCACAAAAAATAAAATAAACTAATAAATCCTATGAAAATAACAAAACTCAGTTACAGTAATTTTTGGAAATTCCCTCATTTACAATGTACACACACTCTGCCGGATGTAAAATATTTTCAATGGCTTTCCGTATTATGTCAGGATTGTTTCGTATAAATTCAACAGCATTGTGAATATTAAAGAGTAACTCTTCTATATTAACTTTCTGTTGATATAGTTTTCATATGTCCCCAAATGAAGTAATCTAGTGGCGCTAAGCTAGCTGATAGTGGTGATCAACCAAGTCCAACACAGTTCAAGAAATTAGCATTCTAGCTCTTAAAGAAAAATGTGGAGTTGAACCAAAGTTCTGGAAAATCATTTGCGATTTAATTTGTAAAGATAGGTCCACATCCTCTAAAAGAGCTGGTAAATTGTTTTTCAAAAAATGTACGTATCATCTCCTTCATTGAAAACAAACGGTCTAACAATCTATGTTGGAAACTAGTTTCAAAGGTACCATCTGAATTTTCTTCGTTTCATAAATGACTATTTCTCGTAAAAGTGGCCTTCATCAGTAAAAAAAAAATAGAATTTACCTCATCAGCATTGTTCAGAAGCTAATAACAGAAGTTTAACAAGAGTGTGGTGATCTATCTGCAGGCGGAAAGAATGAAGATTTTTTTATTTTTTTAATTTTATTTATTTTTTTTTTTGCAATGGATGCACCATACTTTATTTTTTGAACAAACCAATGTGATACGAAATTTGCCATGTTACCTACTAGCGCCTGTATAAATTATATAATTGAAAATGGAGTTTTTTACCGATGACTTGTGAATCGGTATATTGAGAGAAATAGCAATAAATATATACCTAGCAAAAGCGGGAAACTGTATTGAAGGATGTGCGTTGAGGATGGATCACTAGGTCATTACTAAACAAATAGGTTTAATTTGAGTTCTTAGAGGTTATATTTCATCAAAATCGTAATTTTGTTTTGACTGGTTTTTGGGAATGTGTGAGCAAGAAAATGTTAACAATGTTTTTACATTGTTTATTGTTTTTCGAATCGAATAGAAACAATAAAAAACTAGTTGATACATCATGGTGCAGGTTTTTTGAACCTTGTAATTGTGCATCATTAGTTTCTTGACCTCAGCTAGATCTGATTAAATGGTTTCTACTCGCAACGCAAATGTCGATGACTAGGCTCTGCCGTATCTCATAATTGTACAAATATCGTATTTTTTGGTGAGGTCAGGGCTTAAAATTACATTTTCACAATCATTAAAGGATGGGGTTGGTAAAATTATATGCAGAATTGAAAACTGCAAATTTGTAGTTTGTATCTAATTTATTGTATATAACACAATTGTATAACACAAGAGATATGATCAAAAAACTGTTCAAAATGGCGCCTTTTAGATATTTTCAATTATATTTTCTGGATTTCAATTGGGTTTCATATGAGAACTCTATAGTCCTGAGTACTATCTTAGTAATCCCGAGGGGACATAGCTGGATCTACACTTTTTCATGTAGTAATGGGTTTAGCTCCCTCTTTTTCATCTTTCCAATCCGGTCTCTCTTGACCAACTCTTGTTCTTTTCCGACCCTGACGCTAGGGGTCGTTATTGTAGGCGATAATAACTGAAAGGTTTTTCGCCTTTAAACAACAAGGGAAATAAAATGTTAGGTTAAAGGCAAGAAATCAACTCACAGAGTAGCAACGTGTTAGCGGTTAATCTTTCCAGAGTCAACTCCATTGTATTATGACAGGCAGTAGAGTCCCTCGGTCAGGGAAAACTTATAGTATGCAACAAAACATTCGCGTTTCCTAACACAAGCTTCTCACAACTTCATAATGTTAACATATGTTCATTTTCCTCAGAAACGATTAAAGATAATTTATTGCAGATTTTTTGTTGTATTAAATAGGTCTTACGACACAACTGGAAATAAAAACTGTTGTCCTAACATAGTTGTAGAATTTTTTAGTATATTTAAAAAAAAATGAAAGATTTTCTAAAAATTGGTAGTAGTCTACTGGAGCCCATTTTTTTCTGAATGTGCCCCACGTATGTAAAACTAAATAAACTAGTTCTTATTGTATGTAATTAATGTATCTAGAAAGGTAGGCAATAAGCATGAAGCGCAGTGCACTCTACGCTCAGTTTGGTCCAAAACTTTAAAACTAGTTGAAGGAAAAATTGTATTTTAAACTTTCGATTACCGTGGACACATAAACCATATATCATTTTAAATAGGAGATTTCGGGTTATAATTTAGAATAAAGAAGTGTAATTGGTTTTTTTTCCTCCATATTTCAGAAAATAATCCTCTAGTACATTACTCGTGTCGTTTTAGTGCTTTTAGAAGCTTTTTTTTAATTCACATAAATTAGTAAAATAATGAAATCCCAATTTGTAATACAGCATTATTTAGAGAAAGATACATACAATTTTGTTCATCTCGTGTGTTATTCAACTAGCAACACACTAAATTAGATTTCAACAAAATTTGAAGATTTCAATTCTCCGTATTTTATCAACCTCAGCTCCGTTCGATAACAAATACTGAAGTTATTAATCACAAATGTAATTTAGAATCCTGATCTTATCGAAAAAGTCATATTCCTATAGTTAAGAAATTCGAAAGGGCTGAGTCACCGACACGAGCGTAACACGTGAGGACTACTTCACGTACGTAAAGCTTCGTGAACCTCTAGGGTTGAGTGGCCGACACAAGCGTAACACGTGAGGACTACTTCACGAACGTAAAGCTTGGAGAACCTCTAGGGTTGAGTTGCCGACACAAGCGTAACACGTAAGGACTACTTCACGTACATATAGCTTCGAGAACCTCTAGGGTTGAGTCACCGACACGAGCGTAACACGTGAGGACTACTTCACATATGTATAGCTTCGAGAACCTCTAGGGTTGAGTAACAGACACGAGCGTAACACGTAAGGACTACTTCACGTACGTATAGCTTCGAGAACCTCTAGGGTTGAGTAACCGACACGAGCGTAACACGTGAGGACTATTTCACGTATGTATAGTTTCGAGAACCTCTAGGGTTGAGTTACAGACACGAGCGTAACACGTGAGGACTACTTCACGTACGTAAAGCTTCGTGAACCTCTAGGGTTGAGTAACCGACACGAGCGTAACACGTGAGGACTATTTCACGTATGTATAGTTTCGAGAACCTCTAGGGTTGAGTTACAGACACGAGCGTAACACGTGAGGACTACTTCACGTACGTATAGCTTCGAGAACCTCTTTGGTTGAGTAACCGACACGAGCGTAACACGTGAGGACTATTTCACGTATGTATAGTTTCGAGAACCTCTAGGGTTGAGTTACAGACACGAGCGTAACACGTGAAGACTATTTCACGTACGTATAGCTTCGAGAACCTCTAGGGTTGAGTAACCGACACGAGCGTAACACGTGAGGACTATTTCACGTATGTATAGCTTCGAGAACCTCTAGGGTTGAGTAACCAACACGAGCGTAACACGTGAGGACTATTTCACGTATGTATAGTTTCGAGAACCTCTAGGGTTGAGTTACAGACACGAGCGTAACACGTGAGGACTACTTCACGTACGTAAAGCTTCGTGAACCTCTAGGGTTGAGTGGCCGACACAAGCGTAACACGTGAGGACTACTTCACGAACGTAAAGCTTGGAGAACCTCTAGGGTTGAGTGGCCGACACAAGCGTAACACGCGAGAGCTTCTTCACATACGTATAGCCTCGAGAACCTCTAGGGTTGAGTAACAGACACGAGCGTAACACGCGAGGACTACTTCACATACGTATAGCTTCGAGAACCTCTAGGGTTGAGTAACAGACACGAGCGTAACACGTGAGGACTACTTCACATACGTAAAGCTTCGAGAACCTCTAGGGTTGAGTGGCCGACACAAGCGTAACACGCGAGAGCTTCTTCACATACGTATAGCCTCGAGAACCTCTAGGGTTGAGTAACAGACACGAGCGTAACACGCGAGGACTACTTCACATACGTATAGCTTCGAGAACCTCTAGGGTTGAGTAACAGACACGAGCGTAACACGTGAGGACTACTTCACATACGTAAAGCTTCGAGAACCTCTAGGGTTGAATGACCGACACGAGCGTAGCATTTGATGACCTTTTCACATATGTAAAGCTTCGAGAACCTCTAGGGTTGAGTAACAGACACGAGCGTAACACGTGAGGACTACTTCACATACGTAAAGCTTCGAGAACCTCTAGGGTTGAGTAACAGACACGAGCGTAACACGTGAGGACTACTTCACGTACGTATAGCTTCGAGAACCTCTAGGGTTGAGTAACCGACACGAGCGTAACACGTGAGGACTATTTCACATACGTATAGCTTCGAGAACCTCTAGGGTTGAGTAACAGACACGAGCGTAACACGTGAGGACTACTTCACATACGTAAAGCTTCGAGAACCTCTAGGGTTGAATGACCGACACGAACGTAGCATTTGATGACCTTTTCACATATGTAAAGCTTCGAGAACCTCTAGGGTTGGGTCACCGATACGAGCGTAGCACTGAGGACTTCTTCACATATGTAAAGCTTCGAGAACCTCTAGGGTTGAATGACCGACACGAGCGTAGCATTTGATGACCTTTTCACATATGTAAAGCTTCGAGAACCTCTAGGGTTGGGTCTCCGATACGAGCGTAGCACCGAGGACTTCTTCACATATGTAAAGCTTCGAGAACCTCTAGGGTTGAATGACCGACACGAGCGTAGCATTTGATGACCTTTTCACATATGTAAAGCTTCGAGAACCTCTAGGGTTGAATGGCCGACACGAGCGTAGCATTTGATGACCTTTTCACATATGTAAAGCTTCGAGAACCTCTAGGGTTGAATGACCGACACGAGCTTAGCATTTGATGATCTTTTCACATATGTAAAGCTTCGAGAACCTCTAGGGTTGAATGACCGACACGAGCGTAGCATTTGATGACCTTTTCAAATATGTAAAGCTTCGAAAACCTCTAGGGTTGAATGACCGACACGAGCGTAGCATTTGATGACCTTTTCACATATGTAAAGCTTCGAAAACCTCTAGGGTTGAATGACCGACACGAGCGTAGCATTTGATGACCTTTTCACATATGTAAAGCTTCGAAAACCTCTAGGGTTGAATGACCGACACGAGCGTAGCATTTGATGACCTTTTCACATATGTAAAGCTTCGAAAACCTCTAGGGTTGGGTCACCGATACGAGCGTAGCACCGAGGACTTCTTCACATATGTAAAGCTTCGAGAACCTCTAGGGTTGAATGACCGACACGAGCGTAGCATTTGATGACCTTTTCACATATGTAAAGCTTCGAGAACCTCTAGGGTTGAATGACCGACACGAGCGTAGCATTTGATGACCTTTTCACATATGTAAAGCTTCGAAAACCTCTAGGGTTGGGTCACCGATACGAGCGTAGCACCGAGGACTTCTTCACATATGTAAAGCTTCGAGAACCTCTAGGGTTGAATGACCGACACGAGCGTAGCATTTGATGACCTTTTCACATATGTAAAGCTTCGAGAACCTCTAGGGTTGAATGACCGACACGAGCGTAGCATTTGATGACTTCTTCACATATGTAAAGCTAAGAGAACCTCTAGGGTTGAATGACCGACACGAGCGTAGCATTTGATGACCTTTTCACATATGTAAAGCTTCGAAAACCTCTAGGGTTGGGTCACCGACACGAGCGAAGCACTGAGGACTTCTTCACGTATGTGCAGCTTCGAGAAGATCGGATGTTTCCTTTTGTGTTTTGAATGTTTGCCATCTCTCCTACCAAATAAAAAAGTACCGTATGCTCTACACTAGCGCATTCTGAACGTAAACCCATACAACTACAACTGTTCAAAACATTACGAGTCTCACACTATTTCATGTTATAGGACTTTTTCAATGGTAAGACCCAAATACTTTGAAATATATAAGAACATTAGTGAAATCATTGTGTCACTCTTATTAAATTTTTAATCAGCTGTTCACATTTTGACATCCACTGAGAACATGTTGATTGCAGTCTACACTGAGGGACACTTGTTGCCTAACTATTAATTGTATTCATTGACTAAACCCGGAAATAAAGGCCCATTGTTTAAACTTTATTATTATTCGTAGTGCATTGGAGAAAGTATTTTGAAGTGTACAAACATTCCCACAGACGCGCATCTATCTAATAGTATTAAACAAGTAATCTTGTCTGTACATGAAAACGGGTCGTAGAATTTTTGTTTTTTACTTACCCTGTATAAGAAGTAAGGTAAGTTTGGTAATGGAAAATAATTTCTACCTTCGTTTTTTGGCTTCACATATCATGGTCTAAGGAAACTGAAAACGTTATTTTTGATTGGGGTTTAAATTTTAGATTTAGTTTGGAGATTATAGTGCCCTCGTAAACAACCCTATTGAAATTCATAAAAATTCAAATAAAATGTCAAGATGGCGGCCATTTTAATTTTTGTTTGTTTGTTTATATCACATTTCTTATTCAACTTATAACACACTAAATTAAGGATAATTAAATTATATACAAATTTACAAATTTCAATTCTGGATGTAATAGTACCAACCCCATTTCTCTACGATGACAAACGGCGAAGTTTTTGTCAAAATGTAATTTCGAACCCTGATTTCCCCAAAATGTGAGATTTGTATAGTCAGAGATTCGGCAAGGTCGAGTCTCTGAGACGAACAAAGCTTCTTAATGTAACCTTCTAGGGTCGAGATACTGACACGAGCGAAGTGAGTAGACTTTGAATTTTATACATATCTACGAGACCTTAACAGGCCTAGAAAGTAGTGATATAAACAATTACGAGGTTCAGAAAACCAGTGTAACAACAGCTTAAATCAAACCCTACTGTATACAATTTAAAATTTACCATACGTTCTAAAAAAACAACTTTTGGGCATTACATTTAGAGTATCCGCTTGTATGATAGGGTTGGGTAAGTACCATGATGGTCCACTTAAAATTATTTAAAATATGAATATCGTTAAAACGAAAACTCATGTTTTACCTCCATGTATTTTTACAACTCAGAAACTAATCGCAAATAGAATTCACATTAGCATTAAAAAGGCTAGAAAAGTCTATTATTGCAAAAGGAGGATTAAATATTGAATAAATTTAATACAAAGGTCAACTGATAACCTTGGCCGGTAAACACTTTACCTAACACATGATAGTAGTACAGTACCTTGGCACGGACAGAAGGGGCCGGATGTTGAAGAAGGGTAAACGTTATGTACGCATGCGCGCCAATTATCACATCACCTGGATTGATCAGCTGTTTGGTGTAAAACAAATCTATAACAGCTGATTAGGTGACAAGTTTTAAACTTAAACATTACATAACTAATGTGCTGTGAAGACTGTAGAGCTAGTTCTAAAATTTAAACATTTTTACGAGAAAGTAGGTGTCAATTAAAAAAAAAAATGTTTTCTTATACCATTTAAAGGGAGTTGGGTTATTTACTTAATGTTCATTCCTAAAAGTATTTCAAAATTAGAACGACTGATTTTCATCAAATTTTAGTGAAAAGATGGAGATTTTTTTAATCCACCTAATTTGTCAAACCGTTAAAAAAAAATAATAAAAGCGAGTAATTTGGAAAATACTAAAATGAGAGTTATAATTAAAAAACTAAATCTTAAAAATATAACCTCATAATTAGATATCATTAATAGTTACAGTAACCACAAAAATAGTCAGACTGCTGGTCAAATTTAGCAAGCTATGTTTTGAACATTATTATTATAAGTACAATATTCTATTAAAATTGTACATTATTTGTTGAATATTTCTGTTATTCAAGGAGCAAACTGATTAAGAAAACCAGTTTTAAACACCCGATCTAAAACCGGTTTCGGAACCTATAGAGCTAAGTTTTGTGCAGCTTGGAGCGGTTTGCATTTCTTAATAGTTTATGTTCTTCTTTTTTTTTTTAGGGTCCTTAGGTAAATTTTAGGGTCTTTATAATTTCATTTACTCGCGTGTCTGTCCGACTATCTACCTGTAAGTCGCAACCAGTCTACACAGTCAAAATGATAAATGCTATATATTTCAAACTTTGCATTTATATACTGTAGTCCCACATGTAGGAAAAATATAGGGGTAAAAAAATTAATGTAGTTAAAAAAAGTTAGGGCAAAGACTAGGCCTATAGAGTTGAAATTTTTTTTGTGAAATATTATGTGTGGGGTATCAAATAAATCTAGAAGTTATTCTGATAACGAATATGTATGTTTATTTGACAAAAAATTAATATGTTGGCACTTAGCCAAATTAAAAATATTAGATATCATGTCCCCTTCTTCTAACTTAATACGGCGTCACCTAAAAATCTGAACTTATTTTAGATTTGAAAAAAAATTGCAGTGCGAAATTCTATACTATAGTTTTTCTATGACGAATATAACTTAATTTAACCTCACAATGAGTTAGTAAATGCGTAGCGTATAAGTTTAAAAGCAGTGAGATGTGAGACAAACAATGCAATAGTCATTAAAAGATTAATTGCATTTTCATTGATTTCTCTTTATTAGGAATTCTTATAATCTTATGCACGTGTCTGTATGTACAATTTAAATTGTCGCTTAAAAGACATGACTATATAAAAAATAACTGCCCCTATATACCTACTGACCCTAAGTCGTGTGGTATTAGCACACCCTTGACACTTTTATTTTGTTTGTTTTTCAAAGTCAAAAAAACTTCTCGGTCATCGTCGCTTTATAGAAAAAAGGAAGAAAAAAAACATCTAGTTATCGAATACTCTAATAGTGTCAGAGTCGAAAAGGGACAAGAGTTGGTCAAGAGCGACCTGATAGGAAAGTTGAAAGAGAGGGAGCTAACCCAAGACTATATGAAAAAAGGTGTAGATCCAGAGATGTACCGTCGGGATTGTCAAAGTCGTGCTTACTAAAGCGAGCCCTCTTATTACTTTTTGTTTGGGATATTTTCATCCAGGGAATTTAGTTTTAGTTTTATATTTATTATTATTATTTTAGTTTAATGTGTACTGATGTTATTTTGTAATTTTAGTCACATAATTATTGTATAAGGTTCAGTCGTATAGAGGACTTGATGGTCCTAACTTTCCCCCTTAAATAAAGACATCATCAGGTTGGGACTTAATGAAATTAACGATTTCTAGATGTATTCCGCTCGACTAAATTAGCTTAAATGAAATTTAGCTATAATAGTTATAATAGCTATAATTAACTGCCAGCTATTGTATACAGGGTGTTTCTTAAAATCATTCCAAGACTTTAGTGAGCTTTTTCCTCATATGAAAACCAATCAAAAAGCTTATACAGAGTGGGAAAAAAGTCTTGCAACCCCTAGGTAATTTCTGAACTAGTAGAGATAAAAACTTCTAACTTTCGTAAAAACTCATAGGGTAAGTCATTTCACATTTCATGGTGTAAAAACATTTTTACCCCATTTTAAGCGAATCAAAAGAAGGGACCTCAATAATTTCAATTACCAACTCCCATGGTGTGACATATCATTTTGAACGCCATAAAAAAAGACAAATTTTAGTGCCTTGGAAAAGCCTCTACGATATCTTTAACTCGAATTATGAGGGCTAGAATTTGAATTTTGAGTTTTATATTTGTCATGGATATTAATGCCAAAAACCAAACAAAACGCTGATTAGGGGAAACTAGGGATACTTGACCCAAATTTTGGTTTTTTATTTTTATTTTTTTTAAATGTTGATAATTGTTTGCAATTATTTTTTAAATAGTTAGTTTGAAGTGTTATCTATGTATTGCAACATTGCTTATGGAGAAAAGAAGCTAAACATTGTCATGGTAAATTATTTACTAATAATTTGCATTTAGGTCAAGTATCCCTATGCCTAGGGATACTTGACCCACCCCTTTGGGATACTTGACCCCTTATATATATATAATACCAAAATAAAAGTTACTTTTTAATAAAAACATCAGTTATACATTTTCAACTAATTTATTACTACAATTAACATTGGTAGTGAAAGTATGAATTATTTAAGTGAATCATAATAATATACAGATTTGAAGTAAAGCCATGGAAATTTGATAACAAGTAGCCAATGTTTGTCTTTGTTCTATTCAACTACACAAGGAAATTTGTGTTTGAATATGAAACCTGTAACTCTATCATTTTGAAAACAAACCTGTTTTCCTTTTTTTTTCCTTGTTATTTTTAGTTTTTCTTTGGCATGCTTTTGGATAAGGGAGAATGAGTTCTGGGCTCACAACAAACCCCTTTGACGAACTTGGCTTTTCAAATAAAATGGTATACTCACTTGATGGCTTATCTAAACAGGCACTTGATGTGCTAGGCTGATCAAAACACGAAGATTCATTAGTTAAATCTGATATTTTGTTCAAGTCTGGCATCTCATTTTCATCAGTGATCATGAGTACGTTTCCGTGGGATGTAGAGTTAGGTCCTTCTTCCTCAGGTCTATCAGTGATGTAAGAACATAGAAAATCAGCCTCAGTAAAGATATTACTATCATAAGGCCACATCCCAGTTTTTTTTGAATCCACTTGTAATGTTGACTGGGGTAAGGATTGTGGAAGAGCTTATTAATTAACTTATCTTCAATGAAAAAAAATGGAAAAATCGAAAACCATATTCAATATTCTTCTTTTAGTTTCTAAACAACAACAGACAATGAAGTTTAGGTTTCCCTCCAATTTCATACTCACTGTAGGCTATGTAGTGATGCAACTGTTGCCTCTCCAAAATATCCCACAGTCAGGGAAATTGCATTGGGTCAAGTATCCCTATGGGTCAAGGATCCCTAGTATCCCCTAAATATTTTAACAGCAGACTTATTTAATTAAATGAACACATTTTTATGTATTTTTACTATTTTAAAAACTACTCCAATTTTCGGAAGGGAAAACTAATGGGACAATTTTTTCCCATAATGTGACATCGTTTTAAAGGAAACTGTCAGAGGAATGAGATGACGTATAGAATAAGCCTATGCAATTTTTTTAAATGGACAAGTTTTAATTTTGGTCTTACTTGTGCCTACTTTCTTGTTGGGTTCGTTATTTCAACCAAAGTCGTCATGGGGACTTATTCTATACATAATCAGTTTCCTCTTACAATTCTTATAAAAATGATGTATCACATGATGAGTAAAAAAGAAAAATTTTCCCATGGGTTCCTCTTTCAAAAATTGGAGCCTTTTTGACAAAATAACAAAAATAAATGAAAATATATTCATTTAGTTAGGTAAGTGAGCCTTTAACAATTTAATCGGTATATATTTTTTATCATTAATATCCATAACCAAATTTTTTTAAATCTTAAAATTTGACTTCTAGCCCCCAAAATTCCGGTTAGAGATCGTAGACACTTTTCAAGGAACTAAATTTTTTCTTTTTTTATGCCCTTCAAAATGATATGTCAAACGAGGGGGTTGCTAATTGAAAAAAAATTAAGTCCCCCCTTTAACCCCTCTTAAAAAAGGGGGGGAAATATGTTTACACCATAAAAAGTGAAAGGATTAACTCTATGAGGTTTGGCGAAGGTTAGAAGATTTCATCTTTATCTGTTCAGATACTACTTAGCGGTTGCAAGACTTTTTTTCTACTTTGTATAAGCAATTTCCCAAAATGCTTAGTTTTCTATCTAGCCGCCATTTTGTGTTTTTAACAAAAAAATTCATTTATTTTTAACGGTCAATGACAATAGGGTTAAAATTTTGCATGCTAATTAGTGTTATAAAGACACAATTTTAGTAAAATAATCAACCGATTTCCATAACTCATTTCAAAATATTTACGAGAGAAAAAATATTTTCCTTTTTTAAAGAGAAACGAAAAGTTTTTTATTCTTTCTGAAGCTTAAAGGATAACTGAGT
Source organism: Aphrophora alni (assembly GCA_963513935.1). Lineage (NCBI taxonomy): Eukaryota > Metazoa > Arthropoda > Insecta > Hemiptera > Aphrophoridae > Aphrophora > Aphrophora alni. The sequence continues at coordinate 73,536,905 of OY740774.1, forward strand.
TATCGACAAAAAACTGAAAACATTAATTCTTGATCCATTGTTTACAACACCCAATATTAGCCTAGAATAAAATTTGAGGAGGAAAAATAAAGAATCAATTTGTTTTCAATGGAAATGTATTTTACAAAATAAGTATTGAAATACAAGATAGAACAAAAACTCGAAAATAAGATCTCACAAAAATTATGTTTACTTAATACAACGCGTTTCAACGACAAAGTCGCCATCCTCAGTGATACATGAGCTACAATAACTAAACTATAACAATTTATTTATATTGGAATACAAGATCTGTGTGAAAAAACTAAACGAGCTACAAGAGGCCCTTATTCAAAATAGACGCGTTAACACATTTACTACAAATACAGAAGTTTATGATAGTTATTAGGCTACATTATTATTCTTTGGTGTCAATACCTCAGTTATCCTAAGCTACTGCAAAATCTGGAGATAAAAATTTACAGAATTGAAACAATCATTTTAGTTGTAGGCAAATCTTGGGTGTTGTAGACAATTACCAAGAATTAATGTTTTCAGTTTTTGTTGATAATTAAATTGTCCTTTAAGCTACAGAAAGAATTAAAAAAACTATTTTGATTGTCATTAAAAGAAGAAAATATTTTGTCGCTTGTAAATATTTTGTAAAATTAACGATTGTTGAGATATTGGAGGCTAAAAAGTTTAAATAGTCGCCATTCTGAAATGAGTAAAGAAAATCTCTTAATTATTTTTCTCAAATTGGGTCTTTATAACACTAAGTAGTATGTAAAATTTCAATTCCATATCATTTACTGTTTGAAAGAAATTTCTTTTTTTTTGTTAAAAACACGAAATGGAGGGCAATAGAACTAAGCAATTTATGAAAATGTTTTCATTGGTTTTGATGTGAGGAATAAGCTCCTGAAGTCTTGGAAACACCCTGTATATCCGCAAATTATCTCCATTATAAAATTGCGCCTGCATTCATTGATCAAGTGAGTTCAATTAAACATGAACTGAGACTAGATTACATTTAAGGTTTGCGACGCGAGGTTGCCATGCTCTCAGGTGCTTGAGCGAGGTCGTCTTACTTTCTATGACCTTGACCGACTTGGCCTACGCTACGCTCGTGATCGGCAAATTCCGTTTTGAGTCGTTCAAAGATTGTTGATGTTTAGTACAGTTTCACTTTTATATGTTTGTGCAGAAACCAAACATTCATTAGTTTATTGCGATCACATCAATAAAATCCTAATCAATGGAGTAGTTTGCTATTAATTTTCGATAACTATTACAGTAAAAATAGATTTTAAACAAGTTAATATTCGTTATCATGGTACTTACCCAGTAGAGGGATATCGAAGCTATTCGAATATCACAATTTCTTAGGAGGTCAGAGTTCGAGATTACATATTTGACAATAACTTTGCTATTTGTTATCGTAGAGAGGTGGAGTTGGTACCATTAGATACAGAATTGAAATCTGGATATTTGTATCTAATTTAGTGTGTTATAAGTTGAATAACGCACGAGATATGAAGAAAAAATTGTTTTTTGACATTTTAAAAATATATTTATTTACATTTCAATGAGCAGAATATAGTACCCAATACCAAATTTCATGTTCTTAATTTTTGTGACCGCTATCGTGCTTACGTAGCCTATAGTCGGTAGAAAAATATGGCGGACGTATGTTTATAATCACAATTCATGAAACGTCAGTCAAAACACGGAGTTTTCATTTTCAAAATGACAGACGTTGAATATGTTTTATGGGCAAGAAATCAATAAAATATTAAAATTAGTATTTAAACGTCAGTCACCATTTTGAAATTTTTAAATAAAACATTTTCATTTTTGGGCAATGTATTACAATATTATTATTAACAATTATCATCCCTTATATTGTGGTTTTGTCTAATTTTGCGTGTTGTGGACAATTACCAAGAAATTATATTTTTTAGTTTTTGGTTACAACCTTGGAACAACAGAAAAAAAAAGTAAACAGAAAAAAGTATTTTGTTTTTCGTTAAAAGGAAAAACCTCAACTCTTGTAAATATTTTGTAATGCTAATAGTTTTCGAGATGTTCGACAATCTACAAAATAAAATCTTAGTTTTCTGGTATGCCAGTTAAAGATGTGTATATATTAATTATTTTAATAACCTCCGTTTTTTTATCTGATCTTCACGTTTCAGCGGCGACAAAAATTAAGATAGGAATATGACATTTGGTAACGAGTATAGTGTGTTCATATATAACCATATTGAAAGTCAGAAACATGTCAAAATGGCGGCAATTTAAAGCAGTTTTTGTTCATATTTCTGTCACACTGAATTAGACTACAATTCTGCATGTAATGGTATCAGCATCGCTCTACGATGACAAATAGCTAAGTTACTGTCGTAAATTTAATTTGGAACCCTGATCTTCCAACAGGGTCGAGTCAGAGAAATGAGAGAGGGAAGAGAGGCTCCATCCTGTATGTACAGCTTTGAAACCCCCTATAGCTGACGTTAAAGGAAGTGATATAAATAAATGTAAATTGTATTTATTAATTGCAAACATACAATAAAGTTTGAAGTGTCATTAATTTGTTTAATAAATACAAATTACATTTGTCTACAGTTGTTGACAAAGTGGCATTTTGTTCATTTAAATTAGTTTGCAAAACAGCTGATTTCTCAACAGTTTCACTTTGCACACTACTTTGCTCACTCCGTATGGCAACTGAACAAAACGAAATTTAGGTTAAGTTTATTTGAATTGATTTATAATATACAGGAAATGTCCTGTATGTATGTTAGATTAATTCTTACATGTAAAATAACATAAATAAACAACAAAACAACGTTTTAAAGTTGAAAAAGGAAGTAATTATTCATAAAGATGACTGACAGTGTATGTACACGGAGAGTATTTTTCGTTTGCCGAGTTTTGAAATTGGCAATCCCGTTTCCTCAACAATACACCTAAATTATTTGTAATATTCATAAATAACCTCAGTTTTGACGTGAGGTTGAACACTATTGTATTAAATTAATGTTTTATTAAATTGTGTTACTGCTGAAGTATGTTTTTTATTTGTCACAAAATAACAACTGTAGACAAAGTATAGCCTAATGTGCAATTCGTGAGCAAAGTGTCTTTTTTAAACTCGATAAATTTGACTCGTGCGTCAATATTTTTCTCTCGTTTAAAAAAGTGCCACTTTGCTCACTAGTTTGCACAAATTACATTTCCACATATTTAGCATGGAAAAATAAATAGGCGCCATTTTTAAATTGTCAAGGGTCACATTTCTATTTTTTATGTCATTCAGAGCAATGGATTTTTTTTTTTTTATGTAAAAGAATTATAATTCAAAAATGTTTAGGTACAAGTCAATCTTGAATGTTGTAAATAACTACCAAGAAAATATCATTTTCCAGTTTTTTTTTTTATCAATAACTCGATTATCCTTTAACCTACAGAAAAAAATACAAAAAAATTTTGTTTGTCATTAAAAGAGGAATAATTTTTTTTTCTCTTGTGAGTTTTTTGTAAAGTTATTAGTTTTGAGATATTCAAAATATTATTAGCCGCCATTTTGAAAATACATTAAAGTCCTTATTAACGGTACACTTATAAAACGTAACATACAAAATGCGTATACTAAATCTGAAGTCAATATCTTTTATATTTCCAAAGTTAAAATTTTTTTGGTAAAAAACAAAATGGCGGATATCATGAAAACTAAGAGTTTACCGAAAATTTTTAATTATTATTTTTTTTCCTATATCCTGACCCACAGAATCAATTTTTAAAATTTGGCAGCTTACTTAAGGGACACCCTGTATACCAAATTTCTTTTTGATTTCCTTTTGTGACTGCATACGTACAGACGGCAACGACGACGGACGGATGGGATGTCGACTATAATTTTTTGCGGTCATGAAACAAATGTCAAATTTTTTTATTATGACCAAGTTTCGTATACTGGATAATTAAAATAAAGGCAAAAATCAAAATGACAGTCATAGCACAATAATCATCTATTATTACAATGGTAAAAAAAAGTTGACCACAAATTTGACCTTGGAAGAAAAAATAACATATGTGAACCGAAGACTGATTGGATTCAAAGGTTGTTTAAAATAAAGGTAAAAATAAAAATGACACAGTCGTAGCACAATAATAATCTATTATTAAAATGTTAAAAAAGGCTAGTCATAACAAAACAAATTTGACCTTGAAAAAATAATAACCTACGTGAACCCAAGACTGAATGGATTTCAGGTTGTTTGCAAAAATAACAATTGAAAATCCCTAAGTTGTGATGTATCTACATTACCTTTGACATTTGATAATCAATGTCGCATTATTAAATCCAGTTATATTTGTTAGAATTTTGCAAAAAATCTCCGTACCTCTTAGACGAAAGAACGAAAATAATGTAATTTTATTAATTACTACCCCCCCACCCCGTGTTGAAGATAAGTTGGTATTATAGTTTGTAAAACGAACGTAGACGGCTGGCACCTGGCAAGACCCTCACTCAAGACATCCTGCTTAATTAGTGACTCACTCCACTGTAAACTCTTTTGACACAAAGACAACTTTCTTAAGGCTTCTTAGTTGTTAAATAATACCTACTGAATGTTAATGTTTATAAAATTTGATTGAAAACAACTTCAAACATGTTTAAGGGAGAAATAATCTGAATAAAAGCAAAGTAGAATAGTAAAGAAAGAATGTTGAAATATGTTTGTCATATGATTGATAAAACCGTATTGAATAATTACATAAACGACGAAAATGTTATCTAATATATCCTGACTTAAAATGTATAGCCTAAATAAAAAATATAATTATGTACAAATATTGGGAAAAAACGCAAAACATTCAAAACTACTGCTTCCTATTATTGAATAGAAACCTTATAGAAGGGTCCTTACCATATTTTGTAAATAAACAAAACATATGTTATATATTTAAATAGCGTTTAAGCTCGCTTCGCTTTAATCATAAACTAGATTCTAAGCGTAAATCATATTAAATTTTTCATTTTTGTTAATTATCGCTAAACTGTAATGTCCTATTACTTGGATTTTGCTGGTTTGGGCCATTAATTTGTTTCATTTATAAAAAAATTAACGAAATAGGCAGAGCTGCTTTTGAGAAATTATATCTTTTAAACAGCTCTTTAGACAATTTCGTTTCTTTCTCTTTTTTTACTGAAAAGTCCAGAACCCTCAATTTTAGGGAAGATGTTTAATACGAACTGTTTGGGTGGCTACATTATATATATATATATATAAAATAAAAATCGGTTCAGTGAATTTTGAGAAAATTAAAATATAGAATTTGTCTAATGTCAGCTATCTTCAAATATGTTCATATGCATAATTAGACAAAAATAGGTCCATTAGTTTTGGTTTAGAACTGTACAGAAACTTCTTTTTTTTTTTAAATCATATTTTTTGGAGAATCGGGGAAATATAATTGAGTGAGGACAGTTTATTTTTATTAATTTTTACCGACAATCCTAGAAACGTGAATTATGGGAGATAGGAAAAGTAGGTTAGGATAGTAGGCCTATCTAATAAAAAAGAAATTTCCGTCACGTGACGGTAGACAGAAGTGAAAACTCTATCAATTTTAAAAATTAATAACATTTTAAACTTTCAATAAATGTAATAATAATATGTATGTTTGTCGAATTTTTCTGTAGATTTTTAGTTTTATTATGTATGGGTATGTGAGAAAGTTTGTGCAATATTATTGCATTGATTATTAGTTTGGAAGTCTGGGAAAGTTAGTACAATATTTTCCGTAGATTTTTAGTTTTAATATCTATGGATATGTGAGAAAGTTTGTGCAATATTTCTCCATTCATTATTAGTTTGACTATGTATGGGAGGCTGAGAAAGTTAGTGCAATATTATTGCATTGATTATTAGTTTGACTATGTATGGAAGTCTAGGAAAGTTAGTGCAATATTTTCCGTAGATTTTTAGTTTTAATATCTATGGATATGTGAGAAAGTTTGTGCAATATTTCTCCAAAGTTTCAATATAAATTGGTACGTGGAAAAGTTTGTAGAATGTTTCTGCATTGATTATTAGTTTTAATATGTATTGGGATGTGAGAAAGTTTGTGCAATATTTTTGTAATGATTATTAGTTTGAATATATATGGGCGTCGGAAAAATTTAGTACAATATTTTTCGTATATTTTTAGTTTTAATATGTATGTATGAAAGTTTGTGCAATATTTTTGCATTGATTAGTGTATTAGCTTGACTATGTATGGGAGTCTGAGAAAGTTAGTGCAATATTTTCCATAGATTTGTACTTTTAATATGTAGGCCTATGGGTATGCGAGAAATTTTCTGAAATAATTTTGCATTAATTATTGGTTTGACTATGTATGGGACTCTAAGAAAATTAGTGCAATATTTTTAGATGGCGCAGAGTACTCGTGATTCTCTTAATCTGCTTTCAGTGTTTCCCCTCATTCGCTTTCACTATTACCCTCACTTCGTGGAGATTCATCGTCCCATAAGAAGGTATCGCTTCAAAAAGTTTGATGTAATTATAATTAAAGCAATTATCGGTGTGTTTTTGCAGGAACCTTGATCAGCGATCATTGGTAATGATAAAAACAAATAGACATACAGTATTATTAATAGGATTTAGTCGGACATTCTCCATCATTTGTGTATATATAAACTTATACGTAACGTTTCGAGAGTATAGATCAACTTTCGTTATCAAGTGTTAAACCTAGAGAATAAAAGAGAAAAACATAGGTTAGGGTCATTTTGGAAACCATAACCTAAAAAATAACTCAAACAAAAAAAACTAGGCCTCAGCAGTCGAAGCTAAGACTAAATACAAACAAATAGATAAAACCAACACACAGGCCTACACTACACAAAGGACGGCAAGCAACGAGGTTTAACACTTGATAACGAAAGTTGATTTATACTCTCGAAACGTCGTGTATTAGTTTTTATATACACAAATGATGGCAAATGTTCAATTAAACCATATTAATAATATGAACAATCCATCATTATCAAATAAATTTAAAACTAAGATATACATACATAAATTTTAACGAAAATCAGAAAATGAGAAAAGTTTCTAATAGTACACAATTTTGAGCTTTATTTTAAAACTGATCTTCATTGTTCATAGCATCAGGAAACCGAATGATAGCAGCTCCAAAAATGAAAATAGGAACGTATTTAGTATAGAAGAATCTAGTGTGCACATGTAGAGCCCTATTCAAATTCAGAAAAAAACAAATTTTAAATTTTAAAATGGCAGACAATTTCAAACAATTGTTCATATCTCGTGTCTTATTCAACTTATAACACACTAAATTATATAGAAATTTGCAGATATCAATACTACAAGTAATGGTACCAACCTCACCGCTCTACGATGAAAAATAACCAAGTCATTAAAAAATAAATAAACTTCCACCCATGACTTCTAAAGAAAATATCAAGATTCAGCAAGGCCGCATCACCGATATGAAGATGTGATTGGAGGCTCATTCACACATGTACAGCTTCGATGCTTACTAGGGTTGAGACACTGACACGAACGAAGCAAGAGGAGACTTTTAATATAAATGTTCCCAACAATGTGTTAAATCAGGCATTGTATACAATGTCTAGGCATTGCTTAGAGTTGGGAGAAAAACTATGAAATCAAGCGTATTTCATACTTTGTTTAGGTATTCTATAGAATGCCCGCTGTACTTCTAGCAGAGTTAGAATAGAATACCGGGTTTTCCACATGATTTTCAAGTTAGGTTAGGTTAATAGGTTTTTATCATTTTTATTTCCGAATGGAATTTTATAATTAAATTATAATTAAAAGAGTACTATTAAGTGTTTTGAGAATGGAGTATATCCGAAACGCGTCAATAAAAGTAAGATTATCGAGGCTGGGAAAGGCGCTACAATGTACTCATTTTAATTAGAATAGATTAGGCTAGGTTGGGTTCATTTATTACACACACGTTATTTTCTACATTTCATATTTTTTATATTGTAAATAAATAATTTTCTGATCAAATTTTTTCATTTAATACTTTGCCTGAAAAACCGTGGGCATTTAAAAAAATGCCTAGGCAAAGTTAGTAAAGATGTTACAAATTTCTTTTATTTCATATTTTGCCAAAAATGCTTAAGCAATGTATAGAATGTCTAGGTATTCTGTACAATACCTGGATTACATAGATTTGCCGTAACATATAAACTTCTACGAGACAGGTTTCTAGCTGAAGCCAAGAAAGTAGTGATATACACAATTACGAGGTTTCAAAACCTGTGTAACAACTGTTTAAACTAAACTAACTTATCCTACTGGGTAAAACCACTTGTTCTACAAATACAATTTAACATTTCCTACAAGGCCTATGAAATGATTTTTTAGGTATCACATTGTATGATGGAGCTGGGTAAGTACTGGCTTAACCTAACCACCGCTCTATCTCCTCTTTAAAAATAAAATTAGAAACTTAAGTGCAATTATGAAGACTGTATTCTTAAATTACCGTTATTCTCTCTTAAATGAGAACGTACTTGGCAATCTAACTAGCTGGATATATACTTTTTTCGTGTAGTCTTGGGTTAGATTCCTCTCTTTCATCTTTCCTATCTGGTCTCTCTTAATCAACTCTTGTTTTTTTTTGACTCTGACGTTATTAGACTAATCGAGAGGTAATGGTCTATATTTTATGTTCTTTTCTTTCTTTTTTTTTAAGGCGATGATGATCTAGAAGTTTCCCGCCTTTACAAAACAACAATACAAATTTACTTCAGCTAACTATTACTGTACTCACATCCGGATTGTTATGGTATAGAATACTGACGTCATTCCATTGCGTGAACAAAATAACGATTTCCCCATGATCTATAACCTACAAACACGAACAATAATAATGAGCTCGCTTAAAACAAATAAAAAAGCATAAACATTTTCACATAAGTCCACCATAGTCGTAGTTGCCCAGCCCCATCATACATAGTAATACAAGCAGATCTACTACGTTGGTTTCTTGGACCTTTAAGAAAATGTTAAATTGTAAGACCGAGAGGTGTTATGTCTTTAAATCATAATCATGATAGATGTGAATTGGAGGAAACTGTGAAGCATTTTGTGGCATTCCGTGAGGATGGGGGAGAGCAAGAGATGAAGTACTGGCTGTGGACCTACCGAATAAGAAGCTACGAGAGATTGCCTTTCCTAAATCTTGTCAAAATCTGTTGAGGTTATCAAAAGGACAAGTAGACTTGGGTAGTTATAGTTAACTAGGATATTGTTCTCTGAATGAAGTGTGGGTGGAAAGTACCCAACTACGGGGCGTATAGCCCCCCCCCCCCAATACAGAATAGAAAAGTATAGAATAGAAGACTCTAAATATATTGTTTGTGATACTTTGTGAATGTTATATTGGAATTAAATTCTAGAAATAAATAATCAATTTTGTTACCCAGTTTTCTTTAAAAAGCAGATGTTTTTCGATTGTTTACAGGGTGGAGTGATGGCATTTCTTAAAGCTGTCTTCCATTTACACACTTAAAGTAGATCTACGGTAATACATATTTGATGGTATTTAATTCAGTCACTGAATACGGTATTGAGGAGATTTCTTACGCTCAATTAAGTCAAGGTTAAACATCGACCTTCAAACTTGGTAAAAGGTGAGAACTACACTTGCGTCACAAAGTTGAGTGAAGTTAAATTAAATTCTTGGCAATCAGCTGATATGGTGACATGACAGTAGGCGCATTTCTTTTGGTGTTTTTTGTGTAAATCAGTTATATTGCAGATCGTGACCTTGATGTAGAGTCTAAATGGTGGCCATATTGAAATTAACCAATTATTTTTTTTCACTTTCTTACATGTACGTAGTATTAAGTTTTTAGCAGATATGTCAGTTTTGAAGTCCCCTCAGTCTACCAATCGTCTGTCGCCTGTACAGTACTTTACAGCCCAAACGCGTGGATCAATGTTAATCACATTTCGTATTTGGTGATATTTTTGGCCACATGGGAGATTTTTATATTTTAACACAACTCAAAATTGGGATAATTACAAAATTAAGAGTAAAACAAAAAATAACAATTTTATAAAAATATCGGTTTTATGGATACAAACAAAAACGCATTGATCGCCACCTTTCCAAAAAATACCGTTATCGGTAAATTAGAAATCGTCAATAATTTGTAGGGGGGGAGGGGTTATTCCTCAAAATAGGCTGTACTTTCATCGTTAAAATTTGAGTAAAATATGATGATTAAAGACCGAAACGCGTTTGGAAAATCGGAAGTAAACCAATATTACAGTCCAGGTATAATGAAAATGAAATAGAAATGAAACGAAAAATAAAATGAAAATGAAAAGGATACGAAAAATGGAAATGAAAATGAAAATGAAAAAGAAGAGACAACGAAAAATGAAAATGAAAATGAAAAGGGAGAGAAAACGGAAAATGGAACGGGATGGAAATAGAAATGAAAGGGAAATTAAAAGGAAATGAAAATAAATAGAAATGAAACGGAAAAGCAAACGTAAAATGGAACGGGATGCCAATGGAAATGAATGGGAAATTAAAAGAAAAAGAAAATGAAATAGAAATAGAAATGAAATGGAAATGAAAAAGAAAAGGAATCGGAAAATGGAAATGAAAATGAAATAGAAATAAAACGGAAAATGAAACGGGAATGGAAATGGAAATGAAAAGGAATGAAATGGAAACGAAAAGGAATGAAATGGAAATGAAAAGTAAAAGTAAAAGTACACGAAAAATGGAACGGGAAGAGAAATAGAATTAATAAGGAAACGGAAAATTTAATGGAATATAGAACGAATAATGTGACGGAAATGGAAGTTGAAGGGGAAGGGGATGGAAATGAAAATGAAAAGGAAACGTACACGAAAAATGAAACGGGAAGAGATATGGAAATGATAAGGAAAGGGAATATAGAACGAATAATGGAACGGAAATGGAAGTTGAATGGGAAGGGAATGGAAAATGGAAATGAAAAGGAAAAGTACACAAAAAATGGAACGGGAAGAGAAATGGAAATGATAAGGAATCGGAAAATTAATTTTATATTCTTCCTAAACATATACATTACATAACAGTATTATCAATCGGAACAATACACAACTATCCTATGTGGTATGGCTGGGAGGTTGTATCCAACTTGCGGTCAGTCCAATTTGCGGTCAAGGGTAAAACCGTCCATTTTGCGGTCACCCCAAAAATGTCGTGGGCTAATCGAAAGATATTTGTCCAATTTGCGGTCACATATTTGAACCCCATATAGTGAGCCTAAAGTCGTGTTGAAGATTTGAAGTGGGGGAAACGTTTACCGAAATTCGTCGTATGCCATTTGTTTTTTTGATTCAATTCAATGTTTTTTTGAGTCAATCCAAATTTATCTATAGTCTTATTTTAAAAATGTCTGGGACTGGCGAACCTTTAGTACGAAGTATGCTTGTAATGCGAAAGAGTATATTCTATAAATATTAGTATCTATTTTTGTTGTAGCTCTCTCCCTCTCTATTTATATATGTATACAGTGTTTGTTTATTATTCCCCCTTTTTTAGGCTCTATTTAAGTGAACAGAGTCGTTTGTTCGTTCTGACTGACTATCCTCTCGTCAAAACAGTGAATTTGGTAAGTAAGAATCCCTGTGGATTCTGCCAACCGGGAACTGTAGACCAACACGTGAAGATGGCAAACGACTTGATTTGTGATTAGTAATTAACTATCTCTCAAGATGTGACCGCAAACTGGAAACCCTTCCACCTCCAGAACCTTGATCATCCTTCATAAAACTAGGCTACACTTGACCGCAAATAGGACTGACCGCAAGTAGGACGACACCGGCTGGGAGACTAGGGGGTATTCAGTCTCCACATGTACAGAATTACTTCTTAATTATTTGTCAGTCTGTTCTAACGTTATTTTATTACTATCAAATTTTAAGCCCAGTTAATAAATATCAGATTTTCCCATTCTAACAATTACAACTTTAAACAAACTTAAGACCTTATATCTTATAAAAACTTGGCCAATACAGGAATGTGAGTTATGTCCAACTCTAGTAGTTTTCTTAACAAAATGGCTAAAACTGTCATTACTCATAATGGTTATATATTTCTGTGAATCAAGATTGACAAATAATATATCGATATTAACATCACCTTGGATATAAAGTTTTAATTCATTTCTCTTTGATAGAATTCCTATTTTATTGAAAAACGAAAAAAAATTGTTCCTTGAGTTCAAAATTTTTTTGTATGCGTAGTGCTCAAACTCTTTAATATGTAGTAGGCCTATATAGAAAGTTGTGTGATACGTTTTGGGATCTCCTAAGCCCAAAAATAGTTTTTGGAATATTATCGACCTCTCCTCCGTGCGTTGTACAATACAAAACTGTCGACCAATTATGATAAATTTTGGTATATGAGTACATATTTGTGTAATTTTAAGACTGCTTTTTCATTTTTTTAATAATAATTCATAATAAAGACAACAATAGAACAATACATTTTAGACCAGTAGACAGTTTTATTTTACAGCGATTAAACTATTGGTCATCAAAGTCTTATTAAAAAAAATGTATTTATTTAAGAACTGTTTGTACATAAAATTATGTTTTATTTATAATATTGAGTATAAAAGTTAGTTTTGTCTAATGGAGGAATCTCACAAAAATATTGAATAAGAATATTATGTGTCGGTGTAAATGCTTTTATGTATAATTGATTGTGCATTTCTTTGATGTAAGTAGAACTAAACTTTTTGAGACTTAATGAATCTTATTGATTATGATTTATTACTATTAATATACCAAGTGTCCTAAAAGTCCCACCCCCCTATTATTTTTTTATTAATGGAAATAGACAGATTTGCTTTGGGGAAAATTTAGATAACCAAAGGAGGAGTTTTTTGAAGTATCAACATTTTCAACCCTTACCTCCAAAATGGGGTAGTTTGGGGGTAAGTCAAGAATTTTAAATAGCAACCCCTATTGAGTGATACCTCATTTTAAAGGTCTTTTAAAAATAAGAATAATGACGTGAACTAGAGGTCTCTAAGTTCATCCTATCCAACATAGCGACCAATCGAATTGTGAATGTTAACCTACAAACTCCGGTTGTTTTTATTACATTACAAACTGCTCTATGTTGGTAAAATGATGGTAAGAGCCTTACCTTGTTTTTTTAGCTCAGATTAAGTTCTCGAAATGGCTACCATTTACTTCTTGGCAGAAATAGATTCTGGACTCAAAAGCATGTTGTATATTTCGTAACATTTCCGGTGTAATTATTAACGTAAAATTCAGACGCGCTCGTAAAATTATAAAGGTTTTTACATTACGGACACTAAAAATGAAGAAAAGAACATAAAATAAAGACTCCTAGCCCTCTAATACTCAAACAGCATCAGGGTAAGAAAATGACAAGAATTTGTCAAGAGAGACCTGATAGGAAAGATGATAAAGATGGCGAGACTACACGGAGAAATGTCTAGATCCAGCTACGGTACCTCGGGATTGGCAAGCCCGTACTCATTAGAGGTGAACGTCTGAGAGCAGCGAAACAAAAATGTTGCAAAATTTCACACGTATTGGATTATATATTCTCCCAATATATATCAAAAGTCAAAAGCCATTGACTGATCACGAAATCTCTGGATCCAAGAAGCCTAGAGCTATGAATTTTTTAACATGGTTTGGGGTAGGTCTGTAGACGCGTACAAAGAAAGGGTTTTGAAAATGTTCCACTCCAAGGGTGTTTTTTACTGCTAAAACAATATCTTTGTTATATATGGGTCGATTTTGATCAATTGGCGTGTTGCTCTATTTGGACATAATTTATTTCCATAGCACCACATAAGAGTTGTGCTCAAAAAAAATTTGTTTTAACTATCTCAACTATCCTCAGGTGAAACTGGGGCCATCAGCTAGTCCATGATAAAATAGGAACAGATAGAATTTATATTTATGACTTTTACTTTAGACATTGTGTTTTTGTAATTCGTTAATAATTACAGACAAGAATGAATTGCAAACATTAGGTTCTCATAAAGAATACAGGACATTTAATCAAATTTGTCATTCAAGGAAATGATTCTATTGTGAAGACTCGACTGTTGTGAGAATCATGTCATGGTGAGGGAGAGCTTTATTTTCCGTATCAGTAAACACAGTGGTAGCCTAAATCCAGGTAAAATATACCTTTGTCGTTTAAAAGGGGCTAAACTCAGCGGTCATCATTGCCTTGGAAGAAACCAAGCAAAAATAAAATTGCAAAAACTTTATACCTCAAAAATCAAACAATGATAATTTGTCACAGAATATATCAATCCGGTAGTTATCAATAAAAATAGAAAATGAACCATTGAGACCAAGACCTTAGTTTCTTCTCTCAATGTAAATCGTATTGTTGATTAAAATCCAGTTTTTAACGACAACTTCAAAGGTCTTATTAGGTGTCCACCGACTGTTTGCAAACAATGAACGGACGAAAGGTCCTGGCAGGTATGATTGAAGAAGGGTGGTACATTGTGCTAAAATGGCTCCATAGCCATGTCGGCATTGAGGGAAATGAACGCGCAAACCAACTAGCGAAAAAAGGCAACACCTTGCCACAGCCTGATAATCCCATATCCTTATAGACAGCCAGAAGCCTGATTGAGTCAACTATCAATGGAAAAACGAGGGAAAGCCAAAAAGAAACGAGTACCGGGAAGTTATGGGAAGGCCTGGTGCACACAGTGATGACACCACAGAGCCTACCAAGAGTGGAAGCTGTTGCCAAATTCAGAATGCTTAAGGGCCATGACTACCTGCAAGCCCACTTATGTAAAATAGGATTAGCAGCATCAGAAATTTGCCCTCTGTTCAACAGTCACAAGATGGATGGCCCACACCTTCAGAACTGCACAGCCCTGCAAGACTTGGAAGAACGAGATCAGCATTGTCTCTACTGGGAGGCTAGGCGGAGAATGGCAGAGATGCCAAGGTAAAGTAAAGTAAGTAGTAGTTCTTATTAGGGTCCGTTGGTTAACTAAGAGCCCTTGTAATTTCACGCGCATGTCCATACTAAGTCGCAATCATTCTACAAAGACAAGATAAATCCTTTATATTTTAAACTTTGCATTTATATTCTTTGTATAGTCCCACATATAGGAAAAAATATAGCGGTAACAAAAAATGACCTTGGGGTAGCTAAGGGCAAAAAATATCGAGTAGGTTTTTTTAAAAATTATGTATGGTGGATCAAACTGGATTTTATGGTGGATTTTATTATGGTGGATTTTTCATAAAACAAGAAGTTATTCTGATTACAAATATATGTGTGTGTGTTTATTTGACAAAATAATTAATATACTGTATTAGCTTTAGGTCAAATAAAAGTATCAGATATATAGTAGCCCCCCTCTATCTTCAATACGGCGCGGCGTGACCTAAAAACCAGAAAGAAAAATTGGATTTAAAATTAAACTGCAGTGTGAAATCATATGTTACAGTTTTTTGTATGACGAATACAACTTTATTTAACCACACAATGAGAAATGTGTAACGTATAACGTTTAAAAGTAGTTTTTGTAAGATGTGAGATAAACAATTCAATAACCATTAAAAGGTGAAATGAAATTTCATTGATTAGGGTCTATACGTAAAACTAAGGACACTTATAATTTCGGGCACGTGTCTGTCTTTAAGGGCTGTCTACTAGGTTACCTGAAGTTTTTTAAAAGATAATCTGGAATTTTTCCCCTTTCCCTAAAATGGGGAATTTGTGAGGGGGGTACTCAAAATTTTCGAATGGGAACCTCCATCTTTTGACATGTCAAATTTAAGGGCATAAAAAGACAAAAATATTGACGTTTATGAAATTTTTTTGGATGACCCTACCCAAAATGACGGCGCAAAATGTATTTGGTATTTTTATTAGTATGTACTTTAAAAGTATTGGAAGTGTTTTCAAAAAATCATATTGTTTAATTCCGATCAATGAAGAGTTTTTTTATAGAAGTGGATACGAAATGTAACTATCATATTTAATTGTAAAAATCCAATTTAAAAAAAAAAAAAAAATACAATTGAAACTGAACTTAGTCCATCTATCAATATTTCTATAAAATGAAAGCGTTTGTTGGCTGCACATCCTACGACGCACTCCAATATACAAAATCACTTGTTCTTGTGTTATTTACGTATTAGTCTTGTCTTAGGCCAAATCAAACGGTTTTATCCTGTCCAACCGCCGAACTTATAGCATCTCGATGTTATGGTGCTTATGCAATCTTTCTTCATGCTTCTTAGCAAATCGCCGAAACTCTTCATAAACTGTAGCAATTTGTAAATCCTTATGGAGATCATCATTGCGTATGTACCATGGGGCATTAACAATGCCCCTCAGTACTTTATTTTGATATGTTTCGATAATTTTAATTTTGCTTCTTTTTGCGCAGCCCCAAAGCTGCACACTATATGTCCAGATAGGTTTTAGGACTTGTTTATAAAGTAATAGTTTATTGTGCACTGACAGCTCTGAATGCCGCCCAAGAAGCCAATGCATTTGCCATAGTTTGAGATTTAGTTCATTACGTTTCTTTTTAACATGTACCTTCCATCGCAATCTTGCGTCTAGTGTCATGCCCAAGTATGTAGAAATCCAATAACTATTTTTTAAATGTCATATACATTTTGAAATTGTTGGTATCATTAGTTTTGCTTTAAAAATCCTTTTAATTTGATACCACATGACGTGGTTCATTTTTTTAATATTTTGAATGTGCAAAGAAATACCACACTTTTAGAGGACAGGTAAAATTCAGTTCAACCTCGAATGGTTCACAAAGATTTTTCTAACATTTTAAAAACTGTTTAGTTTTCTGATCTTTTTATAGTTAAAAAAATCTCAAATAGATTTGTGCCAACATTGTATTGAGGTTTACCCAAAAATATTTCGTCAGCGCCATTAATTTTGTTTTTTAAACCCTTTAATTTGACATATCACAATACGCGGATTCCCATTTGCAAATTTTGAGCAGCCTACCCCTAAAATTCCCCATTTGAGCGAGGGGGGTTAATATTTCAAAATATCATAAAAGAAACTTCAGGTGACCTAGTAACAGTCCCAAAAGTAAACTAGAAATTATGTAAATAAAATTAAATTATGTAGAATTTAAGTTTTGTATAAATTTAATTTTGGCTCTATTTAAATTCATCAAAAATTTAAGTTGAGGAGGGGAAGGACTTTAGTAACACCCTATACATGGAGATAACAGTTTAATTATTTTTATTAAGATGTAATAACAATAAGATTGACATGTGACACTTTTAGACAAATTCTAGAACTTATAAAGATCATTTGGACATCAGTTTTATTTAAATTTGTACATCAGATCAAACTAAATAACACCTCATTTTTCAACTTTGATTCCAGAATTTCCTGTACTGAGAAGTGAAACTGTAAACTTATCTTAACCTTCCAAAGAAAAAAACAAAACAAAAAAATTAATGTACCACACCAAACCTTATCTTCACTATATAAAGAACTTTAGTTTATCTGAACATAGGAAGGGATAATGTTTTTAATTTAATAACATATATGTAGTTAAGGTCTGATTTTGTTTTCATAACAGGGTTCGAATGTGACATTCTCTATACCCCGATAATCAATTAAATGTTATTTTAAATACGAGGGTCAGTCAGAAAGTAAGTTCCATGTGACGTGTGTATTGCTCATTGATAAGGTAAATTTTCATTTCAGCTGTTGGTAACATTGTTTAAACTTCTATAAAATCAGCTGTAAAATTTTTATTATCCCATTGTTGACAAATACGAGTAACAATGTTGCGTCACTTGGAAGTTGGATCCAAATTGGAAATCTGTGCTGTTACTCGATTCGCATGGATTAAAAATTGTAATCCCACTGAAATTCATCGGTAGTTGAGAGATATTTCCGTAATTGTAACTATGAATGCTTATAATTCGAAATCGAAAAACTACTTTCACCATAGTATTTCTTAAAAATCATGTATCACTTGTCCACCTTAAGAAGTTTGATTCAATTAGCCGGATCCAAGATGTTACGAAAATAAACCAAACCTACAAAAAAGTATAATTTAAAGTTATCCAATATAAACCCGCTTCCATATTTCTGTATAATGAAAACAATATTTTTCTAAACAAAAATTTGTAAAAATAAATTCCTTCCTCAAATCCAAATAAAAATCAACTAAACTAAATGTCACCAAAAATGTAAGTTCGGTAGTTAGTTGTCAATAAAAAAAGTGAAAATGGTCCTTGGACGTCGTATTTGAGGACATATTTAAATAAGTGCCTAAACTTGCTTTGCTTGTGCCATAAACATGTTCATAGGATAATTATTATTTGGTTAAAATCGAGGTTATGGTCAGGGTTCAATTTGTTTTGCCAATTAATCCTGAACTGTTAGATTCTCTTCATTGCGATTTTGTACAAAAGTTTGGGTCATTATTCTTCAAATTTCATTCAAATTTAAACGACATCGATAGAAACGATTTTGAGAAATTACGTATATAAGCTAATGACTCATTTTTTGGGTTTTTACAGATAACTCACAAACAGGAATTTCTTGTAACCTTAGAGAATACACTTGAGTATAATTCGATCAAAATTGTTGTGGCCGATTTTGAGGAAGTCAGAATTTTGTTTTTGTTTTATGATAAGTACCTTCAAATTCTAAGCTGAAAAACTGAAAACAATGTCCTGTAATGTGGGCAAAATATATTTACACACTAAATTTCATTAAAATCTGTTTACACGTTTGGGCTGTAGAGCGTTGCACAGACGACAGGTGCCAAGACAGACTTCATTCCAATAAAACATTTTTTCTTTTTAAAATTTTTTTACAAAGGGGACCTCAAAATGGATATTTCCACGAAAAACTAGTCGTAAGTTTTTGACTAATCATTACGAATATATGCGAAAGTGAAAAACGCTGTACGTACGAATACAAACTACGTGAAAAAAATAAGTTATCAGTGATAAATACCTGTTATCACACATAACAATCATAGACTAAAAAGTACCCCTAAATAATACCACAGTTATTGTACTCGTGAAGAAAACACCTCAAAGGAAGAAATATAACCTAACCTAACTCCACTGACACGAGTTGTGTAAGCACCATGAGATATAATTAGAATAGATAAAAACTAATGTCAACCAGCAAAACAACCCTCAGGGGTTAAAATATAGTGAGAAGGGGATTGGCATCCCGAGTAACCTAGCTGCATCTACATATTTTTTCATGAGTTTAGAAAACTTTTATTTTTTCCATGAGGTCTCTCTTGACCAACACTTGTTATTTTCCGACCCTGACGCTATTAGAGTATTTAGAGCTAGAGGTCTTTATTTTACCATCTTTTCTTCCTTTTTTTTTTTTTTTTAAAGATGATGATGACCGAGAGGTTTTTTGACTTTAAACAACAAGAAAGAAAGGACTTAGCGTCATCTCTTCAAAAATAGAAATTCAAGTGTTATCAATAACTCCGTAATCGGAATTACTGTA
The DNA here is from genome assembly GCA_963513935.1 of Aphrophora alni. Classification (NCBI taxonomy): domain Eukaryota; kingdom Metazoa; phylum Arthropoda; class Insecta; order Hemiptera; family Aphrophoridae; genus Aphrophora; species Aphrophora alni. Next base: position 73,556,477 of record OY740774.1, read on the forward strand.
AGGAAGGAATTGAATACTTTTTTATTGCTCATGTTTTAGTTTTATGTTTGGGTGTGTTAGTGCGATAATGTGCATCACTTATTTCCTTATTGCTTATAATAACCAAAGAAGAAAAACACCTAACAATACATTACAGTTATTAGGAGTTTGCTTCTGACAATAAACAGCTGTTCCAGTAAATGATAAGCCGCTTTATAAAAGGCTAATGGTATTTAAATTTGTCTGACTTTTATCTTTAGGCATTTATTGTATTGTAAATAGTAATTTATCACTATTTTCTTTCATTTATCAAAATCTAGTTTTTTTTAAATATCTCGAAACTTTGAAGGTATTGGAAATATTGGATTTCTTGATTGGAGAATTGCTGGATAGAAGCAATTTTTTTTAAATAAATTATAAAATAGAACATAAATAATTTAATTTTAGAAATGTTTTTATAAATGCGTTTGGATAATGTCCGCAGAAGAGTAGTAGTAGCCTCCACCAAATCAGCTGCTTCTTACTCTAAGGGCCGCTTTCCCCAAGTTAGTTAAACTGATATTTTGGTTTAAATCAAAAGTTAACCTGAAAATGGATTTCTCCAAACTGTCTGCTTGGTTTAAACTTCTGGATATATTAAACCATCCCAACTGGCAGTATAACTGAATAATTTTGGGATAAACTAAAAGTCTGTTTACAATATTTCTCTTGTGTGCTACTGTGGAAATAATATAACCTAAATAGAAAACAAACATAATATTATTAATTGTTTTGTGATTGTCACTCAAATCTGTTCTTCCCAGGCTATTAGCTAGGCTTAAACTGTTATTTATTGTTAGTAAGCAATGGAAGATGTTTTTGACGTGTTAAATGAAGTGGAGGATGACGATTTTTTATTGATTGGCCAAGGACAAGAGGGCCTACAAAGTTCAGGACCAAGAATGACCATTTTGAGAGTTTTGATGAAAATGAAATTAAATTAAACTAAACTAAGTTAAGATGGCTAGGCCTTAATGTTTGTTATGAAAACTGACAAGTAAGTAGTAACTATTGTATTAATAGTCAATGGTAGTAACAACAACCTAACCACAAATGTAAATAGAAATACAGAAAAACAGACATAAAAAGGAAGTTTTGAAGATTCATGACTACCAACCGCTTGGTTTCAATTATAAAACAAGTTTAAACTAATCTTAGCGGATTATTACGTGGGGAAAGGGAATATTGGTTTAACCTAAAAGAATAACTTACACTAGTTTAAGTTAAACCAGTTTAGTTACATTTTGGGGAAAGCAGCCCTAAAAGTACTATTTTATCTCAATAACAGTTCATCAAATTTCTACCAGAAAAAAAATCGTTATCAGTGTTTCATCAAGAAAGATGATAACGGTTTAATAATTCTTAACCGAGTTAAATGGCAAAACAATTGTTTCAACTTAAACAATCACGAAAGACAAAGTGATGACAGCCATGCAGATTGTTAACCTATAAACACTTGTGTTTAAAACGTTTCAGGAATTCAGGAGCTTATTCCTCGTATTAAAACCAATAAAAAAGTTTATGTAAACATATTTCCTTAAATGCTTAGTTTTCTATCTAGTCGACATTTTGTGTTTACAAAAAAGATTTGGAGTTGAAATTTTGCATGCTACTTATGTTAATAAGAACCAACTTGAGGAAAATAATCAACAGATTTCGTTTACTCATTTCAAAATGGCGGCTATTTAAACTTTTTAACGTCGAATATCTCAACGGCGGTTAAGCTTGCAAACTATTAACACGAGATAAAATATTTTCCTTTTTTAACGCCAAACAAAATGCTTTTGTTATTCTTTCTGTAAATTAAGAATAATGAGTTATCGAAGGGGGAAAAATGAAAACATTAATTCTTTTTTATTGTCTACAACACCCAAGATTAGCCTAAAATATATTTTGAATTACGTGGGGTTGGCTCGACGTGGGGTTAGCTCGACACTAGTATACCGTGGGGTTAGCTCGACACTAGTATACCGTGGGGTTAGCTCGACACTAGTATACCGTGGGGTTGGTTAGACGTGGGGTTGGCTCGACGTGGGGTTGGCTCGACGTGGGGTTAGCTCGACACTAGTATACCGTGGGGTTGGCTCGACACTTTGGGGAACTAGGGTCATCTGTTCAAACTCCTGCTTAATTGGCTAACCAGATATCCTTTAAAACCAACAGAAAGCACAATACCAATCATAACTATTCTGAACTCATAAGGCACTATTGAAGTTTATTTAAGTATCCAATTCGATGATATGTCATATTGTCGATGGGCTTTATGATTGCGATGACCATACTTCTGTGAAGATTGACTAAGAGATACATAAACACTATCTAAAGACAATATCTATATTCCTTTTAACAATTTAAATATGTTGAATCTAATTCTCTAGTTTGTTATAGTTTGTATGAATTGATTTTAATTCAAAATTGATAAGTGATACTGTACCTAGAGTGTTTATACGAACATATTTAATGGTTAGCATTACCAATGACTACATAAATACTATAAGACACGACATAGGATAGGGAAATAGTCTACGCTTTACGGGTGCTGTTCGTCACAAGTTTGACACACAGCTATCAGAAAGCGCTAGCATCAGGTGCTTGACTGTACGCATCCCACTTGGTTGAGACTGTACAACTGTTGACACAGCATAGTCAGTGTTGTCAGTTCGTGCGCTGAGATAAGCGATTCTCGACCTTCCCTCGCATCTCTGGTCCCATATGTGGCATCAGTGCGCAACTGAAACATTGTTTGACCGTAGAGCCACCTAGCGCCAGTCACATCAACTTCTAGCAGAGCGACAGCTCCACACCCTAGCGGGTATTGGTCAACTCAAGAATAAGCGTAGAATATTTAACATGGCCATGTCGTGTCTTATAGTATTTATGTAGTCACTGGTATTACCAAATTAAAAGTTAGAATTTGTAGGGAAAAATCTTAACCTAACCTAACCAAACCTAACATAACCTAAATAGTGATATTTATTTTCTATTTGATCTTTATTGATTTTAATTATACCCGCCCGACTGGTACCTGATCCGTTCACATTTCCAGAAAGTGATTGCTATTGACTGGGGCGGCCAATATGTCGAGCTAACCCCACGACACCATATTTTGAGCAGGAAAAAATAATGCGTTATTTTATTTTTAATAGAAAACAAGATCTGTATTAACAAAACTAGAAGAGCTCTTCAAAGTGGCAGCCGCCATTAAAATTTGTAGAATTCAAAATAATTTTAATTGTAGGCATCTTGCAGCCAATTAATTACCAATGTTTTTATCGATAACTCAGTTATCTTTTAAGCTAGAGAAAGAATAAAAAAAAGAGAGAATTTTATTTTGTCTCTTGTAAATATTTTCTAAAATCAACGGATTTCGAGATATTCAACGACAAAAAGTTTAAATAGCCCCCATTTTGAAATGAGTACAGGAAATTGGTTGATTATTTTTTCTCAAGTCGGGTCTTTATGACACAGCATAAAAATAATTTTAACTCGATATAATTTACTGTTAAAAAGATATATTTTTATTATAATACTAAATGGTGGGCTAGATATAATCACAATAATCACATCAACAGAAGGCCCGCTTAAGAAACCCTGGATAAGTTTCATATTAACTGCTGTAAATGCCACTTGTTTCAACTCAGTCACGAAAGACTCAAAGCACTTAACCTTTGATCGCTAAAGTTTGACTTATGGTAACTTGATACTTGACTTTGGTATCTCTGAGTTTATGACAGTAGTGATGTAGTGTGCCGTGGATTATTAGAGTTTCATTGATAAAGTACTTATCTGATAAAACTCTTCATTAAAATACCAAGAAGGAAGAAAGGCGCGGTTTTAGGGAATTTAAAATACGGGGTGTTATGTAATGTTCGCTGATCCATTGCAGTAATTTCGCACAATTTTTGCTTACTGTAACGCTCTACACAGTCGAAATTTTGGTCTGTATTTACTCAAATTTGATATTTAGGCTTGGTTTTACAAATAATTGTACACGTTCGTTAACTAGGAAAGCGGGTATTCAATTAATATGCAAAACACAGTGTACAAAATTTCTCGCCCATTTCTAAAACAAAATAAAATTAAACTAAAGCGTCACCAAAACTTGTTAGTTTAGTAATTGTCAATCAAAAAGGAACCATAGATGCTTTGTATGCTCTTTAAAATTCCAGGCCATTTTTGTACATTTTGGAATTTTTAAAAATCACTAAAAATAGTAGGCCTAATATTTGTCCAAAACCCAATTTATTTGTGATATACCATTTTTTACAGAAAGGTGCACAGAATTCATCTATGTAAAAAGTTTGTAGTTAGTATGTCAGGAATCCTAAAAATATACAGTAACAGAAGCTATAACGCCACAAAAATTCTAATTATTTCAAAATATATAAAAGTTTTGTAATATAGTTGTGAATAAAAGTGTGTTAAAAAATGTATCAATTAAGACAATTTTCATTAGAAAAATATTTTTCTTAATGAAAAATGTTCAAAATAGCTAAAAAATGATCTAAAACCCATCTTGTAATATACCATTATTTAGAGAAACATGTATAAAATTGAGTGAAATTTTCTAGGACCATATAATATATATTATATTAGAGTCAGGTAGTCAAGAATGAGAAAAATTATTTTTAAGTCAATAAAATTGGAACAGAAAAATCACCAACAAAATATCAGAAACAATTTTTTTAGGCTATTAAACACATGCAATAATTGTAGAATAAACTCGTATTTGTGAAGAGAGTTGTACAAACAAAAAAAAACGTAATATATAAATCACTATAAATTTAAAAAATAAACACAAAATAACTATAACACACAATTCATGCTAGAAAACTGTGTAGACAAAGTGAACGAGATTTCCCTTAAGTAATTACGACTTTGAATGTACAGTACAAACAAAATTATTACAACACTGCAAAACAGCAATATACCAAAAGAAAATCCTGAATTTCATCTTTCAAATCATATAAGAAATATTACCAAACTTGAAATATTACTAATCCATATTTGACTTCTCGTTATTGACAAAATTTTGTCGAAGCGCCACTTAAGTTTCGTCGCCGTAATGGTCTAGGAGAATATCTGTACATTACAACTTACTATAAAAGTGAAGATAATTTGGAAGGCATTGAACGAAAGATGAAGAAAAAAAGTATAAAATAGCGTTAATATAGAGTTAATATATCAAAATAGACTACAGTGAAGTATGTTGTCTTCTGCTTCAACGAACGCTAGCGGCAAAACACACTAAGTTTAGAGATTAATTACATTTTATTTATTACGATTTATGAACTTTGGGTTAGATGAATATAAAAGTTTGGAACATTAGCTTCACAATGGTAACTAATTTATTGCGATAGACTGATTTTTAGTTGGCAAATTGTAGAATGTAAAAATCTATGTTCATTTCGACTCACCCGATTCTATGGCCTATTTAGGGCATTGCTTTGCTTACCTACTCTAATTAGACCATACCCTTAGTCACAACTAGACCCTCCAAACTGGGATATTCCACACATTCTACTGACCATTGGCTCAACTCGACACCCATCGCAAGACATTTCAGTGTAAGTAGCTCGTTTAAGAATGTCTACTAACACAAATCAGCTGATTCAGCTCTTAACTAAGTTAAATACCATAAGCAGTTCTTTCAACTCAGTCATGAAAGACAAACGCAATTAACCTTTGATCTCACCGACATTGTTGGATTTGTCAGCTGAAGTTTGACTTGGTAACTTGATACTTGACTTTGGTATCTCTGAGTTGTGATGTAGTAGGCTGTGGATTATTAACACAGTTTTCATTGTAAAGCATTTATCTGATAAAGTTATTAATTAAAATTCCGAGAAGGCAGACATGCGCAGTTTTATTCAATTCTATTATTTTAGTAAAAGGTTGTCAGAAAAAAATGAGTTACGAAGATGATTCAAGAAGGAACAAAGTAACTTTTTGGGACTTGTTTTACTGGAAAAATGTTTGTAAAGTAGGTCCAAAACGCTTAGTTTCACTTTCCGCCATTTTATTATTTTTAAAAAAATATAGCTACGTGAGGTAAGATATTGAGTTCAGATTTGGTACACGTTCTTTTCATGATGTATATTTTTATGGTACGACTTCATTTTGTATATTTCAAAAATGGGGCCGTTTAAAAATTAAAAGTCCAATATTCGAAAACGGTACGTTACTTTTGTCTCGACCGAAAACAAATTAACAGATAAATGGAAAAAAGTTTTCTGACCTATATTTATACGAACCTTTTTCTGTATGTTTTACCAAAACAAGTCCTGAAAACGTTTCTTCGTGAATCACCCTGTATATAGAGTCATATATGACCCCCAGGTAGAGATTCTACAGAAAAATTCCTTTAAAAAGATTTTAAAGTTTTCGAAACATTTTACTTTGGTTACCATTCATTTTCAAGAATTAGTAAAACTAGTATTTCAACTTAAAATTATGAATCTAATACTGACGATCTTTTTCTTCTTATTTTGAGGTTATGTTTCCACGTTTTGGTTTTTGTATTATAATTCTCTGATTTTTGCTCGTAGAAAACATGTATGGGACATTTAAAGCTGCACAAATAATTGTATAACGTTATAAGTTATATAGGTTAAAAATTTAACCAAAACAAACCTAACCTAACCAAACCTAAACCTAAACTTACCTATTTTCGGGATTAATAAAAATGTTTAACGTTATCAAAATGCAAGAAAGGATTAAAATTGCAACCTCTAATAAATAAATAAATAAAATCCTCAGTGCAACAGCCCGTTCTGTGCCTAGGCTTGGTAGAAAACTATTCATCGAGTGATATATGATCAGTGCATCGAGTTCCCGTCGCCGTAATTCTAGCTTTCTTTACCAGATCTCGCTACTAATCGTAGCACCTCACTTTTTTCTTCAGATCGCTGAGGTGAATGTTATTTAATTAAGCCCCAAAGGGCATCGAACTTGGAACGTATTGCACACAATATTCGTGATTGTTGGACCGATATTATTGTCGGATCTTCATGAAATTTGAGGAATAACTAGATGACATTAGTTGACGTAAAGCTATCCACCAATGGTTCTCACTAGTTTCTTTGGAGACCGCATTATTTCAAGGGATCTGTGGCCACCGACCACAGTTCTCCTGATTTTATCTTCGAAGTTTTTTAAATGTAGATCGTCCAAAAACTATTGTATATCTTCGAGGAAACATCTCTCAAGAAATGAACAATATAAACGCCACACACTTCTGAGAACATCTGTAAAACAATGGTTACCAATATAATTATGCAGAATTAAAATTTAAAATTATTATCTAATTTAGTGTTTTATAATTTTAATAACACACGAGATAATGAAAAACTGCAAATCATTTATAAACTTTCATTTCGTTTTTTAAAAATTTCAATTGAGCACACTTTGCAAAATGATTCTATCTTTTGGCCCCTATCTTGCTTGAGTACAAACAACAACGAAGACAGACGGCATTTTGATTTTTTTTTTTTTTTTCAGTTTTCTAAGACCATTAACGTGAAGATCAGACAATAAGCATTACCAAACATACCCAATATTTCGTATACTGGGTAAGTAAAAGGTAATAATAGTTTGAGAACTGTTAAACTTCTGATGCTCCATCTATTGTAGACATATTATATTTAACACCCACTTCTATTAAATCCCAAGGCACGTGTCTGTTTATTAATGTTAACAGGCTTCAGAGTATGGGGGATCTAAACATGAATAGTTCGCAGTAGCTATTCATTGCCGATTATAAATCCACACACTTGGAGACGATAACATACTTAGCATCTCATGAATAACGTACTTGGTGAAAACAAAATACTTACGAGCTATTACAATATCCAATGACGGTATTAACAGTTATGGTTACGATAACCACTTCCGATGTAGACAGACATCTGGCTGAAATAGAATCAACTAAGTTTATCGTGTACCTTTTCCCTTAAAGGCTCACTATAGTAAATACGAACAAGACAATAATATATTTGTATAGTACGAGGTGAGTATTTGTATATTTAACATCTTAGAGGCCAGCAAGGGTCGAGACACTGACACGAACAAAGCGAGTTAGGGTCAACCTGACATCAAGAAAGTAGTGATATGCACAAAATTACAAGGTTCAGAAAACTTACCCTTCTGGATAATCCTTGATTTACCATTACAATTTAACGTTTCCTTCAAACTCAAGAGACCAACTTTTGGGGATTACAAAAGTTCTGTGGCACGCAATGTTTTCGCCGCCAACCGTTAGAAAGCGCTAGTGGCAAAGATGGCGACTAGTGAACAGAAAGCTTTTTGTGTCTTACAGTTTGCAAAGACGGAATCTGTATAGTTACTGTGCAACGTGCGTTCCGTATTAAGTTCGGTTGTGATCCTCAAATTGATAACAACATCCGTAGATGGTATCATCAGTTTGAAGATAGCGGTTGCCTTTGTAAGGGGAAGAGTACGGGACGACCAAGAGTTAGTGAAGAGAGCGTTGAGCGAGGAGTGCGAGAGTCGTTCACGCGTAGCCCACAGAAATCCGTTCGGAAGACTAGTCGTGAGTTAGCAATTCCTGTAACGACTGTATGGAGAGTTTTACGTAGACGCTTACAACTATGTCCTTATCGTTTGTAGTTGTTACATGCTCTAAAGCCTGCAGACCATGGTTTACGTGCCAAAACTTCGCTAACGAAATAGACGATGATGATTTTTCTGGTTAGTGTCGTCTTCAGTGATGAATCGACCTTTCACCTTAGTGGTCATGTGAACACGGTCACCCGATCTGACGCCTTGCGATTTCTACCTTTGGGGGTTCATAAAGGATCGTGTGTATGTGCCTCCACTACCAACTGACCTTCCCGAATTAAGAAACCGGATTGAAGCAGCTGTTACAACAATTACTCAAGAAACACTAATCAAAGTTTGGGAAGAACTCGCACATTGTCTTGACGTGTGCCGTGTGACGAATGGTACTCACATTGAACACTTTTAGGGTTTTCTGTAAAACTCTTTGAGTTGCTTTTTAATTTGATGTGTCATTTATAACGGTAAGTTTAATGTAATAAAAGTTATAAAGCGTTAAAACCCGCTATTCATTTTGAAACACCCGAAGTATTACATTCTACAACGAAGGAGAGTAATTACCACGATGAAGCCTATCAATTTGTTTATATTTGGATAGGAAATACGAAATAGTTAATGCAATGTTTTTACACCGAAAGACAAGTCAATAAATTTCTCGACACTGGTAGATGTAACTATTAAAACAAATATGAACGAAGTTTGTTATCGCGTTGCAGGTTTTTATTACCAACTTATTTATCACAGCATGAATGGTACCTCTCAAGGTTGAAACCTTGGACTGATGCTTTTCCTTGTACAGTATATAAGAATGGCATTGGAAGCGGTCTGTAATAATTCAATTGTTTACCTCATCCATAATGATATCAACACGTTCAAGATGGAGGTTTTATATAACTTATACCTTAGGCCTACACTGAAATACATGTATCGTGTGACAGACAATTTTTTGCCTCGCACATTATTTATTTCCCCCACATATACGTAAGTTATGTGATGGGTTAAAACCGATGTTGGATATTGTTGAGTAACGGATATATCCGTTTTAAGGTCCATTAAATCCACAATAATGGTTTTTTTTATTCATGTCTGTCTGTCGTCTGTTCAGCGCTTTACACTCCAAATCGCGTGAACAGATTTTAATGAAATTTGTTGTGACCACGTTTTGTCCTTATCTCATGAAATGTAAGAAGTAGCACTTAGGTTTATTCGTTAGGGGGGACTTAACTATAAGGCGAATTAACAGGGAATTAACATAATTTGGAGGTGTGTTCATAGTAAGGTTAAATATACTACATCACTCGCAGCTCGAATCATTCGCGCAAAGAGTTACTCTCAACCATTGTCTCAACATCATCTTAATTAATAACACCAGGCCATGTTTTGGCTTATACACGTAATTAAATCATGGTACGGAAAATTAGCTTGTGGGTTTTTAATGAAAGCACCTCGGTGTCACTAGACCCTTTTAAAATGAAATTATTCAACCATTTTCGGCAGAAACAATGAAACTACAGAAATAACAAAAATTGTAAAACATAAATGGTATTTTCTGTGTCTCGCAGCACACTGTATAGGTATAAATAATCGTTTGTCAGTTTAGAACAAGCTCTGCTCATGGGCGGTACATCCGCAAAATAGGCTAACCATTTTCCAGACGGAAATAACGGATGGTAAATTTCCAATTACTACATTCGAGATTGTAATTTTTCTTCGAAACTAAAAATTACGGGTAGGTACTCAAAAATACTATTTTTTCAAAATCAGCTGAAACGATTTTGATCGAATTTTGCTCAAGTTTAGCGTTTTTGGACCCAATAAAAGTATTGGTCGCTATCTATCCAAAAAATTTCAGTTCGTCAGTTAACGGTAAAAAAAACAAACAAACATAAATTGCTCATTATTATTTATTGTTCATGTATATACGTTATATCAAACACGCTGTGTCTCTCATATAGAAGCGCTAGCTTCCAAATAGGTATTTATGAGGTTGATATAAAATACTCAATTTCTCAAAAATCAGTTCTACCGATTTCGTTAAAATTTTAGTGAAAAGTGAAGAGTAATGTCCCAACCAGTGTTGAAAATCTGAAAAAAAAAAAATAATAAAATTTAAAAAAAATCAGCTCAATTTTAATAAAATACGACTTACGCCGAGCACGTGTTTATGTCAAGTGAAGACAGTTAATATATAAATATTTTTTTCAAAGATGGAGTCGATGGTTCATATTGACTTTTTGATTAACAACTACTGAAAGACATTTTTGAGGACGATTAGTTTTAGTTAGCGTTTATTTAGTTTTGGACCCTCAGGGGGTCACTTTAATCAGTAGGTCTACGGGTTTGGCAATCCCAAGAGTACCTATAACACCTTTTTTCGTGTAGTCTTGGGCTAGAGCCCTCTCTTTTCTATTCAGACTCTCTTGACCAATGTAATTAAAATAGATTCTGATACAGTAAGGATTCATAGTTATAGAATGTAAGAATCATACTACACTTTACAATCATTTTTGCAAAGCAAACAGTATAAATATCTGTAAACATTAAAAGTTGAAAAGCAATGCAACCGTTAAATACTACCAATGCTAACGTTTAGTAAGAACGTCTCGCGTTGTCTTGTATGACATCGAAAAGCGTCCTCACTCACTCTCTAGAACATAAGAATAGTTCCGAGAAACAATTGATTGTACAGTGACAATATCTGAAGACAAAACTTTCCATCCTCGTCTCAACTCTGTGTACAGTACAGAGTTGCTAGTGTCGTTTAACAGTACAAGTTTACTGGTAATGGGATTTACCAGTAGAGAACATATATAGAATATCACAATTTAATAAAATAAAGGTAATGCTATAGACCAATTATTATTGGGATTTTAAAATGTCTACTGTTGCACCCATAAATACGTATATTTTCTTGTTGTTTAAAAGCAAAAAAACCTCTCGGTCATCATCGAATATTATATAAATATATATATATATATATATATATATATATATATATATATATATAAAGCATATGTGTAAAAAGCATAAAATAAAGACCCCCTAGTCCTCTAATAGCGCCTGGATCGGAAGAGAACAAGAATTGGTCAAGAGGGACCTGATATGTAAGATGAAGAGAGGGACCTAACTAACACTAAAATGTAGATCAAGCTATGTTCTCACAAGAATACCAACCCCGTGCTGACTAAAGTGAGCCCCTGACGGTTCTTGCTGTTTAAAGATGAAACGTCTTTAGGTCTTGATGAAGAAAGAGAATGAAACGAGCATAAAAGAGAAACCTCAAGTCTTGAATACCCTAATAATATAAGAGAACAAGAGTTGGTCATTAGAGACATACTAGGAAAGATGAGAGGGATCGAACCCAAAACTACAAAAAGAAGTGTAGATTCAGATAGAAAATACGGAATTGTCACACAGAGTTCCCGAGGAGGTTAACACGTAAACTATTATCAACAAGTTATTAGGATTACGTGTTAAACATTCACAGTCCCACGCAGAGAAATAATCAAAATTGCATTATCTGAAATATTGTACTGTTGAACAGTATAATAACTGTCATTCTCAATAATAAATAGTATTATTATAATCTGCTAATTTAAATGTTTCGTTACAAATTGGGTTAGAATTATTGATAAGAATAATATAATCTTACATGTGAAGATTACCAAGAATAGCCTAGTTCTTTTTTTAATGTTTTAAGTGGTGGGGAAATTTTTGTTTGTACAAATGGCAATTTGAGTTGTACCTGGTAGGGGACAAATTCTACATCCAACCCTTCTACGTATGTACATGTAGTGAAATTTTGTATAATGTACTATCAACAATAAATTCAAGTGGACCAAACGTAGTGCCGTCGGCTGGTTGAGTAGTAAGCCTTTACGCTCCACGAGTAAGATTTCGGGTTCATCCCCGTGGAAGATAAAAAATTACTATGATGACCCAGCATCTCAGGGAAGCTATAATTAGTAGGGCAGAAGAATAATGATGGTGAATAGAGCAGGATTGTTAAACTCAGGGTTGTTAAATATCTCGGATGATAAATAATGTAACAAAAATGAAAATTTACAAACTCTCAAAGATCGGTTACTACTTCTTAGTGACTGTCAGCTGACATGCTGTGGAAGATCGAAACGGATGGAGAGCTGTCGTTGGAGAGGTAATGATTCACACCGAGTTGTAGTGCCAGATAAGTAAGTTGGTAGCGAAATCTGGTAGAGAAAGTTAAAAACGTCGACGGCAATTCAAAGTGCTAGCCACATAGGCTATTACTCGACTGAAAAGCTGTCTTACTCTCTCGAAGTTAAATTAAGTTATGACCAAACGCAACATAAACCAATAACACTGCCAGAACCAGTAGAACTCATGAATATTTTAAATATCATTAATTCACGATTTAATTTTACAGACTCTAAACTAACACTGACTAAATCACCATAATAACTGTTAAAGAAGTATTAGCTATCGTATCGGAAACAATCCAATAGCGAAATCACGTCTCAACTCAATTTTAGCGATAAAATCCCTGATCGCCAATAAGTGTAATAATTATTTTAAAATCACTGTCAGAGAATCACAGATCAGTAAATAACCAAATACACTGGTAGGGAAGTGTTAGCTATCATGTCGGGAACAATCGAATAGTAAAATCACGTCTCAACTCAGGTGCAGCGATAAAATTACTTATCACTGATCACCAATAAGAGTAATATTAGTGATTTTAAAATGACCTTGAAAGACTCACAGATCAGTCACCAAAATCACTAATAGAGAAGTGTTGGCTATTGTATCGGAAACAAACCAATAGTGAAATGGTGAAGTCATTTGTCACCACAGTTGTAAAAATGAAATCGGTGGTCACTGTTTATTAAAATTAAATATTATCAATCATAAATGTGTTAATGGCGATTTTACAATCGCTGTGTGAGAATCATACACCAGAAAATCACAAAAACCACTGATAATGTTATCTATCGTATTAGAAACACAACCCATTAGCGAAAATGAATAAATCACGTCTTGCCTTAAGTGTAAAGACAAAATCACCAATCATTCTTCATCACCATTTAGTCCAATCAATTATTAATAACATAATAGAGATTTTACAATAGCTGTCATAGAATCCAGGTCATTGAATCACAATTCCAGAACTGTTAACTATAGTCCGGAAACAAGCCAATAACAAAAATCGCAAAATAACATCTCAGCAGGATTACAACGATAAAATCATTGTTTACTCCAGTTTGTCCAACACATCAACAACTGTAAAGACGATTTCACAATTGTTGAGAGAATAATAGATTAGTGAATCACCAACTATCACTAATTCGTACTTAGTTCCCCTATTCTCTGAACACCACATACATTATTAAATAAACGCGTGCCTGGACATCTACTATTATCTGTCTCAAATTAAGCTGCTAATGTTTATTAAATAACAATGATGCTGTACTATTACACGTTTGAAAAACATCGCACTTTGTTTAAAATAAACCCAACAGTAAAACTGTTTGTATTGTAAACAAAAAAACCAAAACTATGAAACAAACTGATAAAATTCCCATTTAGGACGTCAGTTTTTAAGGTGAGCGTACTTTTTCTTTATGGCTTCTAGTATTAAAATACCATTAGATTTAGATAGTTAATACATTTCGTACTATGCAACCAGCATTCTTCCATAAAGGGCCTAAAAGACATTTGATATATTTTAAAAATAAATAAATATTTTTTACAAATGAAATAGTATGGATTTCTGAAAACAATACAGTCATCGGAAAAGATTGGATAGTTTTTAAGAATTGCTTCCTTAATCGGTCGATGGTATAAAGAAAAAATAAATTTAAAAATGAAGTATATCAGAAACAAAACAATTGACCGCCTACAAAGTGCATCCCACACGTTGTTGTGTTGGCATTGCCTGATGTTTTTGGTTTGACTGATAGCACGACTCCCCCTATGAATCGTACTGCATTCTGAATGTGAAGTCGACATTATTGAAGTCGAGTACTCTGGGACGCAACGGATTGATAAACCGCGATGGTGTTTCCAGGCTGACGTCATGCGCAGAGCGAACTATATTTCATCTACTTATGAGCACAGTCTTGATTGTTCTGCAATGAGTTAAACACAGCCAGAAGTCAACTACCAACTTCACACCTGATTGACGGATGGTATTTCTAAAATGACTTATCGGTTTCCTGAGGCCGTTAACGTGAAGATCCGTCAAAAATCGGAGGTAGAATTATTCCAATTACCAAACATAGGCTACTACTGGGAAAGTAAAACTGCTATTTATTCACACCAAAACGGTTTCGACTGGACTACTCATGCGTGGTTCAGAGGTTAAAGCAGGTTAACTGTTGAATTATCAAGTTGGAATGTCCGTATAATGATGCCATTCAATTACTGACAGCAACCAGTGTTACACAAGAACCTGTTATGGACATTGCTTTCTCATCTAGATTAATTTGAAAGATATCGGGTTGGCCCGGTTGGCCATTTTGATGTTTAAAATCGTATCGGATTCATTAAGTTGATGAGAAGATATGTCCTAAGGTTATTTCTACATCTCTGCTTATATTAATCTCATATACAGGATATCAACTTTAATTCAAGTTCCTGCTTTAGTCAGAGAAAAATAAAATTGCATTGTTAATGTTTGTCATGTATACGTTTTATTTTCCAATAACTAAGTATAGGTAAGGTTAGGTTTCGACCTCTGTTTTTTTGACTGATCTTCATGTTATGGTTTCAGGAAACCGAAAGATATTTTAGACATGCTGTCGTTGTCTCTGTAGATAAACACGATAACAGTTACAAAAATTTAGGAACGCGATATTTGATGCAGGGGACTATAGTGTGCTCTTATATAACTATATTGAAATTCAGAAAAATATAATTGTTGATAATGTCAAAATGGCGGCCAGTTTAAACAGTTTTTATTCATATCTCATGTGTTATTCAACTTATACTAAATTAGATAAAAATTTAGATTTCAATTTTGCATAATGGTATAATCTCCATTATATATTTTTAGTTAAGATATTGTCAAACATTTAATTTCGACCCCTGACTTCTGAAGAAAATGTGATATTCGTATAGTTACGAGATGAGTGAAAGCCGCGTACCCGATACGAGCGAAGCGAGTGTAGAGTCTATACATCTACGAGACCCGTTAGGACCTAGCTGAAGAAAAGAAAGTAGTAATATACACAATTAAGAGGTTCAGAAACCTGTTAAAACAAACTCGCCCTACTGGATAATACCCTTTTGAACTACCAATGCAATTTAACTTTTACTACAAAGCCCAATAAACCAACATTATAGTTTATAACATTATGGCCGGACATCATTGTAGTATAACGGCCTACCGCGATAAGAAATGTACATCATTGTAGTTTAACGGCCTACCGGGATAAGTAACGGACCTCATTGTAGTTTAACGGTCTAACGCGATAAGTAACTGGCCTCACTGTAGTTCAACGGTCTAACGCGATAAGAAACGGACCTCATTGTAGTTTAACGGTCTACCGCGATAAGAAACGGACCTCACTGTAGTTCAACGGCATACCGCGATAAGAAACTGACCTCATTGTAGTTTAACGCTCTACCGCGATAAGAAACGGACCTCACTGTAGTTCAACGGCCTACCGGGATAAGTAACCAACCTCACTGTAGTTTAACGGCCCACCGGGATAAGTAACGGACCTCACTGTAGTTCAACGGCCTACCGCGATAAGAAACGGACCTCACTATAGTTCCACGGCCTACCGGGATAAGTAACCAACCTAACTGTAGTTTAACGGCCCACCGAGATAAGTAATGGACCTCACTGTAGTTCAACGGCCTACCGCGATAAGAAACGGACCTCATTGTAGTTTAACGCTCTACCGCGATAAGAAACGGACCTCACTGTAGTTCAACGGCCTACCGGGATAAGTAACCAACCTAACTGTAGTTTAACGGCCCACCGAGATAAGTAATGGACCTCACTGTAGTTCAACGGCCTACCGCGATAAGAAACGGACCTCATTGTAGTTTACCGCTCTACCGCGATAAGAAACGGACCTCACTGTAGTTCAACGGCCTACCGGGATAAGTAACCAACCTCACTGTAGTTTAACGGCCCACCGGGATAAGTAACGGACCTCACTGTAGTTCAACGGCCTACCGGGATAAGTAACGGACCTCACTGTAGTTTAACGGTCTACCGGAAATAACCCGCAACGCCACACACCCGGGTCATTTAGCTCGACATTATTAAAAATAACTCAAAATGTGTAGTGAACTTATTCTGCGTCCGTTGGTCCAAGTCGGAGAGTCGACTGCCCGTACGTCTGGGTTAACACGTCCCACTTTACTTGCCGAACGTCTAGTCCTATCGTGCGTGTCCTTGAACTTTTGAATCCTGTTGGTACCGTAGTGAGCCTCTGCGGTAACCGGGGTTTCTCTCGAAACCCAAGCACGGTGATCTCAATTCGCAACGGAGGTGATAGTGCCTCCAAACTCGTCACAGTGTTTGTTCTTTCAAGCAATCATCTCAGGAAACGTCACACAGATTCTGAACTCTTTATGTTATCGAGTCAGGAGATGTGAAGTTTTTGTGCAAAAATGATCTTCGGGAAGCTTCATTAAATGGTCTTGGTACTGAAACTATTTTTACAGCTCTAAGCTTTAAAATTCACAAAAATTCTCCTGCTTTGTGCTACTAATAATTTTAAAAAAAATAGTTTCTACTCCTTAAAAATAAACAAGCGTCTTAGGGAAAGAATTTTCAATTGATCAAACAAAGGATAGGAAGGTCTACACAATATGCAACGAAGAATACTCTTTTGAACTACTAAAACAGATTTTATGTTATAAAAATAAGCCCCCCCCCCCATAAATTATTCCAAATTGAATGTTATTGTACAACACAGAAACTTATTGTATTGAAACATTGTTATTATTTTGTAATTTAAATTGAAAATTTACTGTCAAAAAGTTCTTTTTATCTATTGTAACAAAATGGAACTTAAAAAAAAACAGAAAAATGTGCATTTTATAATAATTTCCCCTTTTTGTGTATAATTTTGTGAAAGTTTGTGCAATATTTTGAACCGTATATGATATTTTTTTCAATATTTTCAACACATTAAATCAGTGCGTATGAGAAAAAGTCTGTGCACTGAACAGATCGATTTTGGGCGTAGAGACAGCGTTGAACGCATATAGCACTTCTCTAGACTCTGGACCAGTCAATACTATAGTCTGGAGATGACAAAAAATGCCACGCCCACATGTTGCACTCTGTGCTTCTATTTTCATCAGACTATACTTCTTTCTTCTGCCGTTTTCTGACGTAATGTTTTATGAAAATTCTGATAGATGATTTTAATACATCTTGTCGTGCAGACGTTGACGTCATATGACGCGGATTTAGTTAAGTGAGATTTGTCGATTATTTAATAATCTTGGTATCAATAAGTACGTCAAAGGAAACATTAGTTGTAGGTTACAGGAAACTAATTTTCTTTCGGATTATGGAGGATCGTAAAACCTTATAATAGTATAGGTAAGGAGAAATATACATTTATTAAAAATGCCGCCATTATGAAAATGTACAGGCTATTACAAAAGTATATTTTATTCCAAATTCGACCAAAATATTATAACGGTAACAAAAAGCGTTTGGGATTCGTCCTTTTTACTGTCCCATATACAGGGTGTTACAAAAGTATGGAAACGGGTTAATATTTCAAGACCTGCTTTAGATAGAAAGATGTTCGACCTCTCATTTTAAAGCTCTTAACCTGACCTTACCTACAGAGTGGTACAAAAGCTTAATGAATATCAGTGTTCCAAAAATTAACAAAATGTATTTTTTCTCAATTTTTTTAATGTAATGGTAGTATTATTTTTTACATATTCTAATAGGTAAATTTAAGACACTTAAATGAAATTTTATAAACACAATATTAAAAGTTCTTTGCAGTAGGGCCTACTGAGTGTTCGGTAATTGTGATGTAAAGTAAGCCAAGATGTATTGGAAATTACATATCCGGTACAGGGTGTTCTAAAAAATAAAAAAGTAAGCAAACATATTTCTCAATTGAACAAATTATTAGAAGAAAGTGTTACTTTAGTTTAATTTTGATTAAAAATATATTAAGTTTTAACGAATTTCGGTACCCAAAATAACATATTAGTTTAAAGTCTGGGACATAAATTAATGAACATAAGGTGTAAAAATAATTTTCCATGTACAGGATGATTCAAAACTTAAGATTTTTTTTACCTCATAGTTAATAAATGTTCAAAATGCTTTAATGTACAGTTTGGTAGTGTAATCTTGTATACTAACCTCTCTCATTGAATTCAAAAGTAGTGAGAACAGCTTCTTTAATCACCCTGTACCGGATATGTAATGTCCAATCTTGACCTACTTTACATTATAATCCAAATAATAAATCATTATTCACTCAGATCTTCAAAGAACGTTTACAATTGTATTTTTTAAAAAATCGAAATTTAAAGCGCAACAATTCGGTTGTTATTAAAAATTCCTTATAAGTACCTTAAATTGACCTATTACCATGTGTAAAAATATTAATAACGTTACGTTAAAAAAAGTTGAGAAAATGACGTTTTGTTACTTTAGGAACACCCTGTATATCCTACTAAACATTTCTACCACCCTGTAGATAGGTCAGTTTAAGAGTTTTAAAATGAGATGTCGAACATCTTTCTAACTAAAGTAGTTCTTGAAAAATCAAGTCGTCACCATACTTTTTTAACACCCTGTATATACATAGTATAGAGAACGTTATTGAACAAAGCGATGTCCAGCACTTTGAGGTCACTTTCCGTGAGTAAAATCGCAAGTACAAAATATTACGGTTCAGAAAGAACCAAAAACCAAAATGAACTAAGGGTAGCCCATCATTAAAAGGTTGATTTTAGTAGAATACCATTACGCAAAGGATGTGTTTATGGCACAAGCGCAGCAAGTTTAAGCACTTATTTAAATACTGGGTACAAAAGTCTCCCGATGTTGGTTATTTCAGAGCGTTAGAAAAAAAAAATCCCCACTTTCGAGAGTTGTCTTATTTTGCATTTTTTTTTTTTTTTAATTATTCAGTATTTTTACAAGTTGTAAATAGAATATTAAATTTATTGCTCCCTTAATTTTACAATCCTAGCTTTTCAAATGTGATTTTTTTTTTCAGTGACTGTAATAACAAACAAAACGAATTAAATAGAATAAAACTGGAACACAAGATCACACAAAAATTACGTTTACTTAATCAAACGGGTTTCAACGACAAAGTCACCATCCTCAGTGATACATGAGCTACAATAACTAAACTACAACTATAACGTTATAATTATATCGTTATAGTTTAGTTATTGTAGATCATGTATCAATAAGGATGGCGACTTTGTCGTTGAAACGCGTTTGATTAAGTAAACATAATTTGTGTGAGATCTTGTGTTCGAGTTTTATTCTATCTAATATTATCTCACAAGTCAAGCTCAATATTTATCTAAAAATGAATTAAACATCAAACAGAACAAAATATTGTTTCTAAACATATAATTATTATAATAATAACTAATATGGTAATAAATTAGAGAGGTATATTGAGTTTTCTTTCATTTGAAACAAACCGCATGAAAATCGGCCCGCTTGAACTCCAGAAATAAGCATTAACATGGTTGTCGGCAAAAACCAATTGAAAACCCTCTCAATAGTGACCTTGAGACCGTGGGTTAGGTCACCATGGTCATTTTCTATATATACTATTGATCCTTAGACCCTAAGCTTTCCAATCAGACCATCCCCATCTCTGTAGGGTGAGTGGACCTATGGGAGTTCCACTCATGCATAATATTTAGAGCATAGAGCCATGCGAAACAATTTGAAATGGTTTTTTCTTACTTTAACACAAACACTATTGCAATTTCGAACTAAATATTCATTTATATAACCGATCCGTAGGCTACAATGACTGAATTAAATTTGAAAAGTCTTTCACTTTTCGATTATCAATCACCGAAATGACATTTTTGAGAACGATTAGTTTAGTTTTGTTTTTATTTGATTTTGATGATGGTTAAGTAAGAAAGTTAATTCAATTTGGGTGCTGGTCATCTTTAAATTTTCAAATACAAAGGGATCAAGTGTCACCATTTAAGTCCATCTTTTTACCATAAAACGATTGTGGAAATGGTACTGAATTTTTTTACATTCACTTTGACGGGGTTTTTGCTGATTTATTATTTTTTTAAAGGTACATTTCATGTAAGATGTAAGGTTGGTTTTCAGTTGTAAAGTTGGTGGTACTAACAGAATTGAAATAAAATGTTAATTTAAAAATTTAGTTATTTGGGTTTTTAATTCAAAGTTATTTAAATATACATTATGCTATAGGGTAAAAAGGCGGATCTAAATGTCACGTCACATGGCCATCTTTGTATTTATAAAACTGACTCCACGAAATTTTAGGCGATAAACCCAATAAAAAGTTTCAAAATTTTGTATTTTGAGGTCTTTAATATTTGGTTTACGTGAAAAATATCTAGAATAATATCTGTGGGTTAAAAGAAGCTGATTGGAGAAGTGATTATTTATTATATTATAATTCAAAACTCCTCAGGTGCTTAACAATCCCTAGGTAGCCTAGCTGGATCTATTCCTTTATCCTTGGGTTAGATCCTGTACTTTCATTTTTCCTATCAAGTCTCTCTTGAACAAAGTTTTGTTCTCTTCCGACTCATTCCTGATAATTTAACGTATCCAGTGAACCCGATAACTAGAAAGGGCACTTATAACAGGACCCTGCTGGATTCTACATATTTTTTCTTGTAGTCTTCGGATAAATCCATTTCTTTCATCTTTCCTATTAGGTCTCTCTTGATCAACTCTTGTTCTTTTTTGACGCTAACGGTATTAAACTATTCGAGGGCTTGAGGACTAATTTTACGTTCTATTTTTTTTTTTTTTTCTTTTTTTTAAAGGCGATGATTACCGATGTTATAAACAACAAGGAAAAAATATTATTCAGAAATATTAATTTGAATGAACTCAGCAAACGTATTCTGATGCCATGATTTGTGCTAATTTATTAATCTGTAGTTTAAATTTTGCCATGAGGGATTTAAATGCAAAAGGAAATTCTATAATGTAGAGGAATAAAAGAGTATTAATCGATCTCTTTATTTTCTAGACGAAGTAACTTAAAATGACTATCCGTTACAATTAGTTGGACGTTTGCCATCATCTGAAACTATCTAAGGGAAAGTTTTAGCTACACCACAACTTTTACTGGACGAAATCACAAATTTACTGTAATTCATTTGATTAGAAATTGGTAATATTATGTTTTTCATAACTTATAAACTGTTTTAAAAAATGATTGTTTTACAGTGGGACTAGTAATTGTATGGAAAATAAATAGAGCAATGAAATCGACGAAAAAAGTTCAAGTGTATTGAAATTTACTTGAAACATGAACTGTCAGTTTTGTATAAGTCTTTTATTGAGAAACAAAAAATTACAAAAAAGGTTTAATTATAAATGATCAAACATGATATATTTTGGCTGTAAAAATGTGTGCCCTGATTTCATAAAAAAATACAGAATTGTTCTTATGATCGTTGACATAATGTGTGACAAAGCCAACTGTGATTGGCCGAGATATTTAGTGACGGCGGAGGAGGGGGAGGGTTAGCTGAAGTAGTAATGTAGTTATTAAGGTCTATTGTACCTCTGAAAACGATAGCAGTGCTATTGAAATCTACATAAAGTAGAATAAACATAAAAATACAGCCTTTGTGTTGTGGTCTCTGGGAATTTTCTTTCATTATTCTGATGATATTTAAAATATGATTGAGTTGTCAACTCCTAAATATTTGGTATTTAGCAATACGGAGGAGAGGAAAGACATATTCAACGTTTCAATATTCCTAATTAACAAGGCAATTACTGGCAGAGCAGGGTCTTGTAGTTTCCATGGAACAGTTTTAGTAGAGACTAGCAGCCAAAAGCAAAGCTTGTCACTACTCAAGGAGACTACGTTCTTCGATCAAGTCAAGGTTTTGATAGAAACCCATCTATCCTTGTACTACTCCAAGACTGTGGTTACGTGTAGAGATCTCCTTCACATTACCCTGGAGGAGACAGGATTATCAGAACAATCTGTGACCGATGATAACAGTAAAATCCGAACGGAGAATGCCAAGAAAGTGTTAATTGCTTCGTTAGTACTTACCTTTGGCACTCCTACAGTACCAGAATATATTTATACCGGATACCAACAGCTGGACCATATCTCCCTCGACGTTATTTCAAATGTCAGGGTTGAAGATACGTAAGTTCTACCTGTATCAAGACGGAGGTATGCGGACAATGTAGTAGAACACAATAGTGATGAAAGCAAGAATGACGCCAAATGTCCCAATTGTGGGGGCGATCATCCTGCACGTACATTCAATTATACTAGGTACAAGGATGAAAAGGCTATTTTGTCTATAATGTCGGAAGACAAAATATCATTTAATGATGCCAGGAAGCTGTATAAAGCTACAAAACATGGAAAATATTTACTTCTGCAGCTTCCAATTAAAAGACATCGTGTGAGAACTGCGATGAGTTTATAAAGACAATTAACGTACTAACAGATTAGGTGGCTCAACTATTAGCCATGTTTACACAAAGTGTTCCTTGTTGTAATGTTTCTCCTAATATACTGTACAATTAACGCCTCCAATGACAACTCTCTCTCTTTACATCTTCCAATGTTCAAGACCTAAGATGTTTGTGAGAGCTGTTGTTACAAAAAAAGCACTCACACTTTCGGTGAAGGATTTTTTTAAAGAAGCGCAGTATTTTTTCTCAGACATCGAAGCCATCAACAAAATCGCTGGCTTCTAAATCTGAGCCTTCCATTAACAACATTTTAAATAAATCTTACAAAGTAGGTCTTCCCTCTCAACCTAACATTATCTAACCTAACTTAACCAAACCAAACCAAACCTAACCTATCCTAATCTAAGCTAACCAACCTGACCTAACCTAACCTAACTTAACCAAACCTAACCCCAATCTCTTTGGGTGAAGTCTAACAAACCCTGTTTATATCTACGTTTTTGATTCTTTAGATGCTACATTTGATTAAAACTTGATAAAAATCGTCGAAATTTGAAAGTTGAATTTTGGTTTATACACCTTACGTTTTGAGTTACATATTTAAAAAAGAATCTCTAGATAGGACCAAAATTTGTTTAGATACCATACCAAATAATCATTTCACTTATTTAGGCTGTATACCACTTTAGAGACAAAACAAAACTACAAATATAACTTTTTTGAGCTTAAAACGAACATTTTTATGAAAAACTCAAATACATTTTTGACAACGCGTAGTAACAATAGAAATAGAATTGTTTTTAACCCAGAAATCTATCAAATTGAGTTTTTACTAGCTCCAAACCATTTACATGAATGAACCCGTTAAACAGGAAAATAGAATCTTTCATAGGTATGATAGAAAAGAAGAAATAACGTCCGCTTAACTACGTAAAGTGTGTCACTAAGCTGTGGTGTAACAATGCTAGGAGTCACTGAACTACCAATGTGTCAAGTCACAGAGGTGGGCCTGGGAACTTGCTTGTCAAGAAGAAACATTGTTAGACTTGCTATAGAAGTCTTAAATGTGATAAAATTATATATTTGGATAGTTAATTTAAAAGTTATATCTCCACTGAGTTAAGTTCCTGAAAAACTCGTGTATTTTTATTTCAGGTATCAGAAAAACCTATAGGGTTTTCTGAGCAGTGTACAAAAAATCTGGGTGATAGTAAAATTCATTTGCAACAAAATTGATCATAGTAAGCTCCATCTT
Organism: Aphrophora alni; assembly: GCA_963513935.1. NCBI lineage: Eukaryota > Metazoa > Arthropoda > Insecta > Hemiptera > Aphrophoridae > Aphrophora > Aphrophora alni. The sequence continues at coordinate 73,580,953 of OY740774.1, forward strand.
CTCCCGCTTTGTTTCTGACATATAACCTTAACCCCCTCTGTTTTTTTGTTTTTTTTAGGAAAAACGTGACTTTTCAGTTAAAAATTCTATTTCATCACTTTATTTTTCACGTAGTAAGAGTAAAGTGACTCCATTTCCAAGAAACTACTTTAAATTTCCTATAAGGCACAACCAACATAGTTTCTGGAAATTGATCATATGCTTTATTTCAAAGCCCACAAACATGAAAAAAAAACTAAATAAAATAATATCTCAAAATCTCTGTTAAAATTCAAATTTACGAACAAACGACTACACTTATAGAAATATTTTTTTAGTGCAGTTTAGTTCTTTCCAACCTGTGGATTGCGGAGGGAGGCCCCACTGTAAATAAACAGTGGTTGAACTGAGTTGAAGTTGACGGGGATGGTAAGATCCAACAGCACAGAACGGGCCAATTTTGTAATTTAAAAAATGTATTAACCAAAACAACTATAAAAGTGATGCATTGGGCGCTTTTCAATGTTATAAGTAAAATAAACCATTTAAAGGATTTAAATTCATTCAGGAGAAAGAAGCAGGGGTAAATAAAATGACCGTTGGATATTTAAAAAAAAAAAAAAAAAAAAAACTGGTGTGCGTAAGACCACACGTTGGAAGTGATAACTTCTATGGCCGGTCAGTATTTCCAATATCTTTTGAATAAAACGGGGGGGGGGACATGCTTCAAGAAAACTTTGCAACGAGTATACCATTAAACATATTGTTATTATTTTATGTTATGATTAAAATTTAATGATCTCCTGAATATTTTTGCCTGTAGAAATATAAACAGCAATAATTATGATAATCTGTCCAGTTCCGTCTAAACACATCTACTTAAACAAATTTATCCGATTTTCGACTGGAACACTCCAAAGCCAGCTGATTTGTTTGAATGAATATCCATATGTGAGGTTACTATATTCACATTATCACCTGTATTACGATAAATTGCTACTCCACCGGCAGAAACCACAGGTTGTATATACTTTGGAACGCAACAGAAATCCGGAATATCTATGATCTCTCCATCTTTCATATGTGTTTACCAAAGAATAATTACATTTGATTTTTTCAAAATACTGTCATTGAGATCGAGTGCGTGTGCAATGATGCTTTGACAATTGATTGAAAAAAAAAGATATTCCTGTTTTGTTGCAAATAAAGTCAGACACAACTTTACTAATTGTTGTAAACACAAACGTATGCGCAATGCTATACAGCCCAAACGTATGCGCAGTGCTATACAGCCCAAACGTATGCGCAATGCTATACAGCCCAAACGTATGCGTAGTGCTATACAACTCAAACTTATGCGCAATGTTATAAAACCCAAACGTATGCGCAGTGCTATATAGCCTAAACGTATGCGCAGTGCAATACAACACAAATGTATTCGCACTATTAGGCCTATACACCCCAAACGTATGCGTAGTGCTATACAGCCCGTACGTTTGCGCAGTGCTATACAGCACAAAACTATGCGCAGTGTTATACAACACAAACGTATGCGCAGTGCTATATTCCAAAAGTATGCGCAGTGCTATACAACACAAACGTTATGTTATTATTATGTTCAACATACCGTCGCATAGGTATAGACTACACTGATTATGCCGCTCTTATGTTACGTAATGACCGTGACGCGAGTTTGCCGTGTTACTCCTTGTATTCATTGAATATGATTGTAAAAATATTCACAAGATATGCAGATATTTTGTAAAAGTTTTTTGGTAGTCAATTCCGATCTAGGACTTGCACCAAGCCTTTAATAATTCATTTTGTAAAACTGATGACTTAGATAACTTATATGATTAATACAAAGATCTAACTCAGAGACACGTACAATATAAAATCGCATCTTTTCATTCCAGTGTACTAGCCGCATGCCTCATATAATGGCTACCTGAAGTCCATATTTAATGCAGTCTGGTGTACAGTACCGCTAAGTGGTGTTAAGTTTTTAATAATTCAACAGTTGGTAGGCCTTAGGTTTGTTCATATTGTTAGCTTTTCTGTGTTAGCTAATCACTCAACATTATTTCGTTAATTGGCAACTGGCATTATGACCTTACAGCAGTACTTTAGTACCAAGGAGAATTTCGGTACTTGAAAGTATAAAACTTGAACACAGATTCTTTCAAATAGTACTTTTAAACGTATTTCAACGACAAAGTCGCCATCTTCAGTGATTCACAAACTTACTATAACTAATTATAACAGTTATAGTTTAATTATTGTTTCAACGACAAAGTCGCCATCTTCAGTGATTCACAAACTACTATAACTAACTATAACAGTTATAGTTTAGTTATTGTTTCAACGACAAAGTCGCCATCTTCAGTGATTCACGAACTACTATAACAGTTATAGTTTAGTTATTGTTTCAACTACAAAGTCGCCATCTTCAGTGATGCAAAACATAGAATAACTAAACTATAAATGTGAACTTAGTTTATTTATTGTTGCTTGTGAACTGAAGATGGCGAGTTTGTCTTTGAAACGTGCATGAATAAGTGTACTTACCGTTTGTGAGAATTTGTGTTAAAGTTTTATTCTATCAAATACTAAAATCTATTTATCTGAAAATAAGAGAAAATATTTATTCATTAAATTTTTTATAAAATTTCTAATAAACTGGGTGTCTAGAAAATAAATATCGATTTTAGGCCAAATGAATTGTATACCTTTACATCTCATTCTACGTATTAAGACGTTTATACGATTGTAAGCTATTTTTGATGTTATTCATTAAAACAAACAGATAAGGGTCAACAGAGTACTTACCCAGCCCCATCACACAATCTAATACAAGCAGATCCTCTAAATGTAATGTCCAAAAGTTGGTATTTTGGGAAATGTTAAATTTTATTGAAAGATCAAGGAATATACTGGGTAACCCATTAGGGTAAGTCTGTTCAAAACAGTTTTTACACAGATTTTCTAAACGTCGTAATTTTGTATCACTTTCTTGACGTCGGCTTGGCCATGCCAGGCCTTAGGATGTGTATATATTAAAGTTTCCACTTGCTTCACTTCTGTCAGTTTTAGGTCCTTGACGCTGTATATGTAAAGGAGCGTTAAGGTTAAGGGCGTCACTACTCTGAGCAAGAGTGGCATCTGAGATGGAGGATTCGAACTCCACACAGAATACAAGGTTTGTTCTGTGTAGTTTGGTTCTTTCCAACTTGTATAATGGAGGGAGGGCCCACTATAAATAAACGGTGGTTGGCAAGAGTGGAAGTTGACGGGATTGGTTAGTATCCAGCTGTACAGACTATACCAACCTTGTAAATTTTATTTTTGTAGATGAATTTACTAAAAAAAAATAATTATACAATCGACGCATTGGGCGCTTGTCAATGTTATGCCTAAAATAAATCATTTAAAAACACACTTAAACATTAAAACTCTAGAAATATACCTATCAAGCTTCAATGCTGTACATATGTGAAGGAGCTTCCACTTGCACACTTTTGTAGGTGATTCGACAGTTATAGGATCTCTCAACTGTACGAATATCACATTTCTTGGGAGATATCAAGGTTAGAAACTTCATTCGCTATTTGTCATCGTAGATAGCTGGGGTTGGTAGCATTCATGCAGAGTTGAAACCTACAAATATCTAACTAATTTAGTGTGTTATAAGTTTAATAACACACGATATATAAGGAGGAAACTGATTAAAATGACGCCATTTTAACATTTTAAATGATTTTTTTTCTGAATTTCAGGTAGTGTTTTACATCAGAACATTATACGAAATTTCATGTTCTTATCTCAATTTTTGTAGCCACTATCGTGCTTACGTACACACGACGACGGATGGACGGCATGTCGAAAATAACTTCTTCTCTTTCCTGAAAGGTAAAGTTCAACCTAAAAATATAATTTTTCATGATTACCCAACTTACCCTATACTTAATAAACTGGGTAAGTAAAACACCAAATTGCTTACCTCCTAGAGTTGATATATTTCTCTTTTCTATGATTTATTCTCCATTATAAACATACTGGTTCAGCTTAATACCTGCAATTATATGTTTGCTATTACATTACTATTTGAGACTAAAATTTAACTAACCTCTGGTTACAAGGACTATTTGCTCGTTACAATGACTATACTTAAAAAATATACGGTAAATTATATTAAACTTATTTTTAACAATTTTTTTCTTTTAGTAAAACTTCTCTCTGAATCTTTGGACTCACAAGAATAAAGTTCTGGAAGATGTTCTCCACCTGGGGACGTGCCATCTAAAGGACAGAATTGAGTGTGAGAGAGAGAGAGAGAGAGAGAGAGAGAGAGAGAGAGAGAGAGAGAGAGAGAGAGAGAGAGAGAGAGAGAGAGAGAGAGAGAGAGAGAGAGAGAGAGAGAGAGAGAGAGAGAGAGCGAGAGAGAGAGATAAGACGTTTCTTAGTTACCAGGAGCAAAGGAATAGATCCCGATTATCAAGAAAGTATACAATCTAATTTAGTTTCTTATAAGTTGTATAACAGATAAGATACGACCAAAAAACTGTTTAAAATGGCCACCAATTTAACATTTTAAATTTCAATGTTCTGAATGACAATAGTCTCCTAAAGGAAATGTTAATATTTTAATATTTGTGGGCGCTATCGAGTTTACATACCGACGACAACAACGGCGGGTAGAGGGGTACCAACCTTACCCTACATGTCGTATAGTGGCTAATAAATGAAATTTATATTGATTAGTGAACAGCTGTAGAAAGGATTCAGATCTTAAAAACCGGCTGTAGTACTGAAGTATTGTGAAATAGCTAAATCGGTTTTGGTGTAGATTTCTTGTAAACTATATACCGTGTATCCCACGAAGAGGTCGCTATTTTTAAATGAATATCCCGGACATATGGAACACTTTATTATAGTTATGTTACATAGATACGTTAAAAAGCACTCGAGTTTCAATTTTTTAATGGACAATCAAAACAAAATGGCGGAATAACAAAATAATAGTACGTTTTCACCAAAATGATTTTATTTGCGTAACCATTACAAATTGTTGTTGATTTATTTTGTAGATACCATGAAAATATACAAACATTTTCTTTCAAAATGCCCTTTAGGGAAAAATTGCAAATTCTGGGGATCTTGGAGGCCAATCCATGAAGTTGCTGCCACGACCTATCCTACGGTTGGGAAGATCTCGGTCTAAAATTCCTTTGGCCACATTAGCATAATAAGGAGGAGCTCCATCCTGTTGGAAAAAAGTCCCTCCTCTCCAGCTGAGTAAGATGAGGAACTTAATATTGATGCTTATCTGTCTCCAGTCATTGTCTGATGGGATATGTCATACGATAAAACATCATCCTTGGTATGGATTTTGTGTGACATATATTATATGACATAATAATTACAATTATGTCTGTTTACAGATCTTGTTCGGTAAAATGTAGCTTCATCTGAGAATACAATTCCTTCATACCACTCGGCATCTTCGTCAAGCTTTTCAATTATCTTCGAACAAAATTCCACTCGTCTGTCTGAGTCATCTTCCAGCAGTCAGTAAACTAAATGTTTCATGTAAATTTATTTTGTTTTTCTTGGCATACCTTTGAACTGACGACTTTGGTATCAGAGTGGCGGATGAAATTTATCCAAGTGAATTAGGCCTGTTTGGAGATTTCAGTAAAGTAGCAAGCTTTCATTTTATCTGTTAGAAAATCTATGGTATTTAAAAAAGGATTCAGTTTCTAGTAGCATCGTTTTCCATTTATGAATTGATTTCTTGATGGAGGAACAACTTTTGGATAGGTTCTTTGAAAACACCTTTCGCTTTTTGTTCAATTGGAAAATTTATTGTTTCGAGGTTAGATACCACACATATACTGCTTGATCAAAACTACCAAATTGTTTCATTGTTGTGTGTTTACAAAACAACATCTGATTGAGATTCAACACATGGCAATGCACATTTTAATTGCATTGTGGAGGAAATGGTTCTATCCAGAAGAGTAATGTTTTTTGTTATTCCACCATTTTGTTTTTATCAACCATACAAAAATGAAACTAGACGGTACTGTTTAACATAACTGTAAAATGTCTAGTTTGTAGAGTGTTTCATATGTCCGGCATATTAATTCAAAAATAACGACCTCCTTGTGGGACACCCGCTATGTGAAAGTAATAATGAAAACTCTATGTGAAAAGTAATATTAGGTTAAATTTGTTTACCAGATTGGAGGGAAAGAGGGGGATAATTGCCGATGAAATTATCTCTCTTTAACGCATTAACACTTTTAAACAAACACTTATTTAGGAGTAAGTTGTTTACTCGTTTACAAGTTTTCAAACAATTGTTCATTCTCGGTTCTTCTAAGTGTTTGTTTAACTACAACGAAACAGATTCTGGAATAACGACAAGTGTAGTGTTTACCCAATTTACCTAGTTTGCTACTGTAATAGCAACAGGTTTAGAGACGTGAGACGTAGAATGCCCTACAGACATGCCCTACAGCGTTCTACTTAATTAAGGCGTAAACCAATAAAATTAATTATTCAAAAATAAAATTAGGAATATTCCCATTTAAATACATGCATTCATCTTTAATGTTTATTTTAGGCTGGACAACTTTGACTAACTATTAGTGTAGTTGTAAAACAACTTTATTTCACAGCTGTTAGTTAAAATGCATATACATTGAATGCTTGTTTTCCAATGGCATAGGTTATTAGTTTATTAATAACAAGGAAGTGAATTACTTATTTAACAAATCTAAGTTAAGAATACAATGAATTTTACAATAATCTTCTACATATTTAATTTCGTTTGTAAGTTTAATTGTGGAAGCGCCGCATTTAGACAAATTGCGCTTCTAGGCAATCAAGTTGATTGCCCCTCAAATAATTATATAAAATTGAAATAATAGAGTAAATTACGTTTACCAAGCTACACTGACTTTCAAAAAGTTTGTTATAAAATTATAGAAAACATGATCTTGTTTTACTCATTAAACTTTCATTGAATACTCTGAATTTTTCTACATCTTTTCGAAATAAATCTGGATAAAAAGTTGTTTCAAGTTACCATTTACACTAGGATAGGATTGTCCTGATTCTTTGATATAATCAAATATACAATTACACCCAGCAGAAGTGGGTAGACAATGATAAAAAATAGTGTATCTGTACAGCACATGTTTTTATTTACATAATGAAAATTGTTTCTATGAAAACAAAAAAATATATATATGTACAACATATGTGGGTAGACAAGATTAAAGAAATCTAAAATTAAGAATTATTAAAAAGTTGTTAATATTATCATTAACAAATTGCTGTTCTCTCATTATCAATTTCATCTATAAGATTAAAACAGTTCAGTATAAAGTTGGTACATTCACGTTCATAGTTTTTCAGGTATTTATAAACCCCCAAGCGTTGATCACTTTCTTTTTAGAAAATGTTTTTATTCTTCTTGAAAATAGAAGGCTTGAGTGACATCACATTCAGTTGCCATAACCGCAATAGCATTTATACAAGCCGCTACGAGTCAAATCCGTTGAGGGAGGAGCCAGTAGACATCCTGACCTTGAAGAAACCAATAGGGACCGTGCGGGTTTGCCAACTCGTTTCCCCACTGTGATAGAGTTTGGCACCGCGTTTCTTCTGAAGTTACGTACATTTAAGGCACTCGAAAAAATTACAGATACCGCATTTCATTTTGCATCATAGTTGCAAAGAGCATAATTTAATGAACAATTAAAAAAAACTTTCGTAGCTGCATTCTTTTCTTGTATTTCTGAAAGAAAATAATATTTTCCCGACTCAATAAATGAATATAATAGAAATCTTTTCCCGTAAACTGGAAGAAATTTCAATAAAAACTAATATTTATTTTTGTACTGGGTAACAATTTTTTTTAAACAATTATTACAGGGGAAATAATTATTACCTTTAAAGTTGGCTTTGTCTCAATGAGTTGTGTAGTTTTTCATTCGCTTCAATGCTGAAAGTAAGCGTTCACCATTACAGTTAGTAAAGTTAAGGCTTTGCTTAAAGCAATTCTAAGAGTTATATTAACATTGGGAAATATGTTCTGAAGAACATAACACATAGGCAAAAGCCTCATTTTAGTTACTTTCTTAACTTCAAACAAAACAAGTTCACTACCACGACACCGGCGCCTGATTGGGTCAGTTATACTGAGAGGAGAGACAGTGAGGCAGTTGCAACAGTGTACAACACTGTGACAGAATAATACAGCTTGTACCATAATTTATTCCTTGGTGTGTTAGTAGAAAGGCGAGATCGTAGCTCTGGAAAATGGCGTTATTTTTTTCCTCTTTGCTTTACACAAATCTTGAGCTCTCAAAAATTGTCCCCTTTCTCAATTTCCCCCCTACATTTTTTTTTCCACAAAATTTTGCGTCCTAAAATGCCTATTAGGAAATACTGCACCGATTGTGTCCTTTTTGTTGTCGTGTGCTGCTCTAACAAGAGGCGATTTAAAGTTTTTGTAAATGTTTCCGACTGCTGAGATGAACAAAAAGTACGTGAAAGGATCGGCTTAGGCTTAGGTGAAGTAAATGACCGTAGTAATGAGAAGCTCTTCATCTAGATAGTCCTTTTAGGTGCCAATTTTTAAATGAAAATATTATTTCTAAAAATGATGTTGGTGGGTACATGTCACATGCAATGCTCTACACTTTCTTCGTGAACTGACATGTGGACATTTTAATTCGTGCTGCTACAATGGACTTATATGGCTTCTCCAACCTAGAATGAACGCAGAACTACAGATATTTCACCAATAAAGACTTCGTTGATAGTATACGAAGGTATAATAGTACTATGGCATTTAATTGTGTAAAATTATTGAAAACATTTTATTTAGAAATCAATTTTAGTTTTTGATTGATTTTCCCTTCTTAGTTGTGTTATCAAATTGTTTTAATTATCTTTTTATGTGTGTTAACGAAAAAGTTATATATCTAGACGACAAACAGTTAGTGAAATTTTAATTGTGTTTAGAAATCACAGTAATATTGTAATATTAAACACAAAGAAAATAAATAAAGTTTAAAAATAACATAATGACATTCTTTGTAAGATATAACACAAGAAGTGTTGAAACCTTTTTAAATTTAAACTTTTGAGAGAGAGAGAGAGAGAGAGAGAGAGAGAGAGAGAGAGAGAGAGAGAGAGAGAGAGAGGGAATATAATACAATAGCTCTTTGATGTCAGTTGTCAGCAAAATTATATATCGGGTGCCAAAATCTCTGTCAGAGCGTGACAGTAGTACACAGTCTACGACTAAGCTTCAAAGTTAACAATAATCAAGTTAAAACAATGTAGGCCTATACCAAATTATATTGCAGCAAGTTAAAGCACACAGATCAGTAGATATTTTGGTTTCATATTTTAGCAATTCATTCTTTGTGAGATATTTGAGGGTAAAGATAACATAATAGAATAACGATAATGCTACTAGCGCTAATAACTAGAACTATAAGCTTAATCAGCTGTTAAATAAAACACTCTGGACGAATAATAAACAAATAACATTACAGTTGATACAAGATCGATGGAAAATAAAAGAAATGAAACATCAGATTTTTAGTGAACTTCATTTTTAACTCGGGTTTTTGTTTGTATTTTTACGAATTGTAGGTCATCTTGTGTTTAAATTAGGGGGGGGGGGACGAAATCTGACACTTTAAATTTGGCCTATTGTCAACATATTAATTTGTTGTCAAATAAATATACAAATTCGGAATCAGGATAACTTCTAGTTTTACTTGATACCCCATACATAATATCTAAACAGAAAAACAACAAAATTTCAACTCTACAGTTTTTGCCCCTAAACTACTTCAAGGTCATTTTTTGTTACCGCTATATTTTTCCTATATATGCGACGATACAAAGAATAAAAATGCAAAGTTCGAAATATATAGGATTTATATTTATTGTTGTGTATGACAGGTTGTGACTTACCGACAGACGGACAAGGCTGTGCAATTATAAATGTCCTTGGATTTACCTACGGACCTTAAAAAGTAATTATAGGTCATTTAAATTGCAAAACAATGATGTTTTAACAATTTTTGATTGAATGAAGTATTTTCAGATTTTTAATTCCCCCCCTCCCCAAACTTCTAACGTGGCTAATGAGAAATAAAAAAAAACAACAACAACCAAAATTCTCTCAAAACCTGTAAAAATGACTTTAAACTATCAAAACCACCACATGGTTCAGTAGGCTAATAATCAGTTAATTAGAATATGATGTCATTTTCTTATCACAAACAGGGATTGTAAATCTTTGTCTTTTATCATGGTAAGCGACTTTGTGGTCACTCTTTCACTAAAATGCAACCTCAAAACCACAGGTAAAGCTATCCAACAAACTTTGTTTCCTTAGTATAGAGTATATAACAACGCTAAAGTTATAATCAAATTTGTACGCGAGTTTTACAAAAACAGGTACATTATACACTTTTTCTTGTGTTATCAAGTTATCAGCTTTATAAAACCGAACATTTCACGCATGCAATTCCAATACCTACTGTTACAAAAAATTTATCACACAATATAACATCAGATGATTGGATGAAGACAATATTTTCACAACTTAGCCAGTTAGTTCCTCCTTATCTAACAAAGATTCCTAAAACTAGATATGTTTCAACAATATGTGTGGAAAGTGTTTTCAACATTGAGTAACTTAAAATCAACAGGAGATTATTTGACAGCGTATAGAGTGAGAAAGGGTATGTTGAAATTGTAGACAGTTCTAGATCTATAGTTGTGAAATTCAGAATTGTTGTTATGATTGTGAAAATTCTGTAGTGAATTTTTAAACGTATAACCATAAAAATGATAGACTCTACTAAAATACATTTATTAATAGTATACAGGATGAATCTTTATCATGGGCATTATTTGTTTATCGTAAACTATTAATCTGATGAATGGGGGGGGGGGGGTTGTTACTTGATAAAATAACTCTGAAATCAGTTTTTCAAAGTGAAAATGTCATTCATTTTTCCCTCATGGCTGTCAACTATTTAATTTCTTATGGGACCCCCTATTTTGTATGGTGTTTTCGGATTTTGTATTAAATTTTAATACTTTTTTATTCTTAGTTATTGTTTGATAAACCTACTAGTTTAGGAGTAATAGAAGCTTAAAGTTTTGAACATTTGGCGTTTGAAGCAATTTCAGGAGTCGATTTTCCATATTTCCCAATTTTGGAATAAAAATTAAAATGTAATTAGGATGTATTCTAATGTACTAGGACTACAAATAAAACAAATAATTTGTGCAACTAACAAAAACTTTAATGTAATAGCAGATATTTCTTGTTGAAACTCCATATTCAAGGATAAAATAAAGCAAAAGCTTAAAGTTTCAAATATTTAATAGTATAAATGAGCTACAATTGTTTCGCCTTGCGGCATCGTCGGGCAACTGATAATTTACAGGTATAGACAACTATTTAAACATAAGTACAGGAAATTGAAATACAATAGAGAAATCGGGAAAGGTAGGGAATAAATCGGGAAAAAGCAATAGATTAAATAATTTAGAATGTTTAGAAATAAATAGATCTATTTCACTTAGGCCTATTCTCAACTTAAATGACCAAATTGTATTAAATTCGTCACCTCTTCTAAAACCCATCCGTAACATAGTTCATTAACCTTTATCTAACCTGCTAGGTCATCCCCCTACCTTTCCCGATTTCTCTATTGTATTTCAATTTCCTGTACTTATGTTTAAATAGTTGTCTATACCTGTAAATTATCAGTTGCCCGACGATGCCGCAAGGCGAAACAATTGTAGCTCATTTATACTATTAAATATTTGAAACTTTAAGCTTTTGCTTTATTTTATCCTTTAACAAAAACTTGATAGAATCTAGTGTAAGATAAATAAGCCAAGTAAGCTATTAAATAGCCTATAAAATTATTTGTAATTCTAAAATAGTATTTACCCATCCTAGACTATCCCTACTTACATTTTTATCTTGATTCAGCTATTGGAACTACGGAAAATCGTCCCATGAAAATGGTATAAACTTCCAACGTTTGAAAATTTAAGCGTCTATTACTCCTAAACGAGTAGGTTTATTAAACAATAACCAATAATAAAAAAGTGTCAATATTTTGAATGGAATCCGAAAACACCATACAAAATAGGAATCCCCATTAGAAACTAAAATGTTGGCAGACATGTTGGAAAATAGGGGCCATTTATCAAAGTCTGGAAAACAGATCTATTAAATTATATAAAAATTTAACAACGGTCCCCCCATGTAAAGTTTTTAATCAGATTGATTGTTTAGGATATACCAATAGTGCCCATGATAAAAGAATCACTGTATGTCAACATTGCCTTAAAAAAATAAGGGAAGACCATAAAATAAATAGCCTTGGAGTACTCTAATAGCGTCAAAGTTGGAAGTAAGACCTGATAGGAAAGCTGAGAGAGACGGATTAATACAATGCTAAAGGTGCAGACCCAAATCAGGATACCATACCCATCTAAATATTGATGGTTATTTACTGGTCATATAATAATTATTATTTGTAACGAGATTTACAACTAACTCCCCCACTATTTGTATTTCAATAAATCGCTGTACCTGTAAATGAATTCTATTAAACAGTACGAGAATGTATTGTTGGGTTACAATATAAATAAATAATAATAATTACCACTAACGCACTTCCCACTCTATCTTGTACTTAGATTTGATATTAGAAGAATCTACATCTTCAATATCGTGTGTATTATCACTATATAATCATTGTGCCTGTAACTAGACATATATCGTAGAGATTCATAAGGATATCTTTTGATGTCCAACTTAATGTTCTTATTTTAAATAATAGCATTGATAATTTTTCTCAATTTAATGTTTAGATTTTAGATTACGTTTACTTCCAGAACTTGAACGGTTTCCGTTCAAAACTACACGAATTTTAAATTACACCAATGTGTTGTGTTTACGGTACAATCTGTTCAAAAGAAACCTTTTTGAGATATCTCCAACAACGAACTCCTCATTAAATCAAGAATTGTATGGAAGTTCTCAGGAGGGTTTCTTCCGATAGCTATCAAAATGACATTTCTTGCTGCCTCTGTGGTTCTAAACTGTTTAAATAAAGTATCAGGACAATCCATAAATCATTACAAATCTTACGGCGTTACGGCTAATTATACGAAGTTCTACAAATCATCATCTTATATTTTCGAGGACTTTTATTCATAGCTATGACCTCGACGGCTCAATGATAAATGGACGTTCCGGTCTGAGTGAGAAGCGTGGCGAGGTATGACAACGATGCACTTCCTACACCAAATGATTCATGCCAGAAGGAATTTATTTTCACTATTGCTGATAATGTATGCGGTGGAGAATTTCTCTTCTGTCATCGTCATCATCCAACACACAGCTTTGTATAATTACATAACAGGATCTGTATTCAGCAAATTTACTTCCTTATCCTTGTCTACTAACCTCTCGTTATCAATGGGAGGATAGTATGTTGCTGAGTAATACCAATGACTACATAAATACTATAAGACACGACATAGGATAGGGAAATAGTCTACGCTTTACGGGTGCTGTTCGTCACAAGTTTGACACACAGCTATCAGAAAGCGCTAGCAGCAGGTGCTTGACTGTACGCATCTCACTTGGTTGAGACTGTACAACTGTTGACCTCTCTCTCACAAACCTTCTCACTTACTTCCGTCAGCATAGTCAGTGTTGTCAGTTCGTGCGCTGAGATAAGCGATTCTCGACCTTCCCTCGCATCTCTGGTCCCATATGTGGCATCAGTGCGTTTTCTCTTACCCGCCTGAAACATTGTTTGACCGTAGAGCCACCTAGCGCCAGTCACATCAACTTCAGATTCTCTAGCAGAGCGACCTAGCGGGTATTGGACAACTCAAGAATAAGCGTAGAATATTTAACATGGCCATGTCGTGTCTTATAGTATTTATGTAGTCATTGGTAATACTACATTAAATTTCAGTCCTTTAAAGAGCATTAGAAAGTTCTCTTCATCTATGCATCTGTAAAATGGACAATTCAAAAGAATTTTACTCAAACTCTTCATGAAAGCTAACAATTCCTGTATCTCTCATCAGTTCTCAAAACCCCAAAACAGATGTAAGAGCGTTTGAAGGTTGCAGAACAAATTGAAAATGTAATCTAACAATTTACAGTATTTTTTAAGCTTCATTCGATCATCGATTGATTAATAAACGCTCTGAAGTGCCTTTGGATTGTACAATGACTATTTAACATAATATAAATACGATTAGTTAGGATCGATATTTTTTGCCAGACAAGCCATTCACAGATAAACTATTCACAGCTAAGTGAAAGTACTCTCAGTTCTGATCAGTTTACTACTGAGGACGAAAAATGTTAAATGAAACATCTACGCTTGAAGACGTTATGATTCTTCAAATAAACCTCCGGAATACAGTCATCTGTGATGTCATAAAGACAACATCAAGTATTTCACAAAATTATTTATTCACTTACTTATCCAATGCACTATGATTAACCAATCTACACTAAACAGAATGTTTAAATTGCAAGATTTAGCAGTCATAATCAAAGATGGTATTGATTTGGAACACTTTCTTTTTCCTTGTTATTTAAAAACGAAAAACCTCTCGGTCATAATCGCCTTATATATAAAAAAAAAAGATAAAATAAAGACCTCTTAGCTCTCCAATACTCTAATAGCGTCAGAGTCGGAAAAGAACTAGAATTAGTGAAGAACCTGATAGGAAAGATGAAAAAGAGAGATCTAACCCAAGACTACATGAAAAGATGTAGTTTCAGATAGGTTCCCTCGGTATTGCCAAACCCGTATTCACTAAAATAAATGAAACCCCTCTTATAATTCTTTGGGTATGTTTACCAGTCGAACCATTCACAGCTACATGGAAGTATTCTAAGATCTTATCACTTCACTACCGAGGATGTAAAATAATCACGGGATACTAAGCTCGAAGATTCTTTGACTTTTCAAACCTGGACTCAACAGAATCGTTGTCAAATTTATCAGACTGTTGTTAGCATCACCAAGTGCATCTAATGTTATTTTATCACTCACGCAACCAATGCACTACGATATACCCTAAATATAGTTTCCGCATTGCAATATATAGAAGTCATAATAACGAGAACTTTGATTTTGACGACTATGTTATTCCGTTTACAAGAGAGTCAGTCGATTAGATGAGTCGCAAGATCAACCCATGGTCTCTAGTCTCAAGATATGAGAACAAACTCCTGTACCAATCAGATCTAGTCCCTATGTAGTCCTCCTACCAGAAGGTTACACAATAATTTAGAAGAGATTTCTAAGGATTGTTATGGTTCAACAGTATTAAAATATTCCAGTGGCTGTCAAGCAAAGGTAACTCTCTCTCTTTAAGACTTACATGCGAAGCGAGAAAGAGACAAACCACGAACGGAAATAGTCACTATACTGATCTGCTGTGTGGAGTGGTTATAAGAATTCCCTCTAAGACACGGTCGAGACGTTTATATTTGACAGACACTACTATCCGAAAATTGACCACATTCTATTTGCGTCTGGACAACAGTGTATCCAAGAAAATGGATTACTCCCATAACATCATCATTGCTAGAGAATCCTCCTACACTTAAAAACAATTAATAAATTGCTGTGTACATTAAATGAAACATTCCCTGAGCGAATATTTTACCTCATAGTATTAGCCATAAAACCGGGGAAAGTTATCCCACATGCTTCCAGCTTCGGCTAGTGGGCTACCCAATCCCACGTAAGTATATGATATGAGGTAAGGTATCGCGTGAGCGACTTGTGGCTACTCATCACACGGGGCTTGGCGAACCTTGCGGAGATGAGTTCTAGGAGGACGGGAGCCTTCCTAGAAAGCTGGCGGATTACTACACACCACGGTGTCGGCCAAAGAAAACTGGGGTAAAACTTTCCAGCTTGTCGGTTTACTTCCAGATTCGGCTAGGGTGCTACCATCCTTCGTAGGTGGGTAACGGGCGCTGTCCTTGGTACATTATCGTGTAAGGTAACATATCGCGAGAGCGACCTGACGGTGACTCATCAATGGGGGGCTGGAGAACCTTGCCGACATGAGTACCATGAGAGCATGCTTGGACTGTCCAGAGCCTTTAGCCTTTGGGGGGGATGCGCTTAAGAAGTTTTCGTGGTGGTAGTAGTATGCTAATAGTGGATAACGTTCCAGTTCTATCTAGTGAGTGGGGGCCCGGTATTGTCCCGAAACACTCTATGTGTACCGTCTCCTAATAGTTCTTCGGAGCTATTTTACGTTTTACTAACTTTCAAATAGTTTTACTTACATGTTAAAGAATACCAATGCTATTGTTTAGTAAGAGAACATATATTAAAAGACGTTATCGCTGAATCGTTACAGTATTAAGGGTGTACTTTTCCATCTTTTCTCACCTCTCAATACAGTACAGGTGGTAAACGTCCCTATGGTCGATTAAATTTAATATTTTGGTACTATAGCCGTAAATCTTCCTATTGTTTAATACTGTACTCAGTAAACATTGTGTCATTATTAAGTCAGTGAAATAGTGATAGTATTCTTAGTTAAATGAATATGGAAACTGGTAGTGAAGAAAGTGACTACAATATCGTCACAGGTGTTTATAATTTATCTATTGAAAGGGAGTTAATCAAAGAGTTGCAATTGACATCTTTGCAACAAGAAGGAAAGAAGGATCAACCTGAGGTACAAGTAAAACAAATACAGGTACTGTATTAGGAAAGTTAATTCTAAATCTCATTGCTAATCATAATTAAACTAGGGTATTAGTTGCTCGAAATCTAACAATATTTTTTTATATATAAATATTTTAAAATTGTAAATTGATTTGAAGCGTTCAATAATTGGTCCAATTGTAAATACAGTAGTGTAATTTCGACTGGCATCCTTAGTGCTCGTTTATACGAATCAATGTTAGTTTCCTCATTGTCAAGTCCACGCTTAATTCTCATGTAATTGCGGCGATAAATACTCATTCGATATAAGTTTCTTTTTCCTCTAATTGGAGGCATTGTTATTAAAAGTACAATGAGAAATTTCATAGAAAAACAAACATTTCAAAATTTATTAACAAACATAAAAAATCTCATAATATAAGAAAGTCAAAACGAACTGATAAATACAATATTTTGTCAGGAACAAATAATCACAACACAAATAACAACACCTATACAAATAACCACACTCTTGTTTAGTTTGCTATAAATTATTTTGGTTTATATCAATAACAGCTGATAGTATTTGCTGTAGTTAAAAACTTATGGATTTTTTTTCATTAGAACGAATTCTTAATATAGAGCCAGATGTTTTTAATTACAAATGTTTATAAATTCCTTAATAAAAATTACCATTAGGTTAATGGTAAAAACTTTCATCCCTTCTAATTTCCCTCAACTTATGTTTGGGTTAATGGTAAAAACTTTCATCCCTTCTAATTTCCCTCCCTTATGTTTGGGTTAATGGTAGAAACTTTCATCCCTTCTAATTTCCCTCCCTTATGTTTGGGTTAATGGTAAAACCTTTCATCCCTTCTACTTTCCCTCCCTTATGTTCCAGCTTTTTGAAATTTAGGCGAATACAACTTCAGCTTGAGCCCTATCCAAGAACATTTCAAACGTCAAAATCGGTTTAAAACTGTAGGAGGAGTTCTAGTCACAAAAAACCTCTAGCCTATTATATAAGAATAGATTACCAGGAAGTAATCACCAATATTAGATTATTTTTTCCCTTTTTGTTTGAATTTAAAAACCTTTCAATCATCATCACCTTATAAAAAAGAAGAAAAGAGCATAAAATAAAGACCCCGGGCCCTCGAATACTGAGGGTCGAAAGAGAACAAGAGTTGGTGACGAGGGACGTGATGGGAAATATGAAAGAGAGGGATCTAACCCAAAACTACATGAAGAAAGGTGTAGTCCTCGGCTCCGCTACACTCATTATGTTTGATCCCCTGAGGGTTTTAGATATATTATTATATACCACCAATGTATTTTAATAGTGTTAAATATTTTGTCGACACTACGCGTTTTAAAGTCTAAGTAACGCCACTGATCCTAAGACGTCATTATACAGCACTTCTGCCTTGAAGTAGTGTTAAAATACTTCGTTTTAGCGTTATTTGCGCTTTTTTTCTTCTTCAAAGAAATTGTTTTATTGCTTTGAACATCTGTGCAATCAGTTTGTCATAAAAGTTATCTTTTGTTATTAAATTATTTTGTTTATACCAACAACTGTACGACAATCATACTTCTGGACTGTACTATTTGTTATTAGATGTTATTTGTAAACTTGAGTAATGATTTGTCGTTGGATTGAAATAATATAAAGATAACTCGACACATTATTCGACATGTTCACATTAAATTATGTTTAAAATTATGAGTATATTTTTATTCATTCTCTACTCTTCCATTAGGATATTTTATAAAACGCCTTTAATAGATTTAAAATTAATACTTATATAAATGTCCAAGGTGGGCTGTGTCGAATTTCACAATAAGAAAAATAAAGAATCTCCAAACCACAAAAACAAGAATTTTTTAAAAATATCTATAATAACTTTCTTCATGTTTAAAGGCGAAAAAGCTCTCGGAAATCAATGAATTATTTAAAAAATAACGTAAGATAAAGACCCCTAGCTATCTAATACTCTAAAGAATCGAAAGAGAACAAAAGATCGACAAGAAAGAAAGAGAGGGATTTAACCCTAGACTACATGAAGGTGTAGATCCAGTGAGAGTGAAGAGAACGATGGAAAAGTAGTGTCATGAGGGATGTTAACGCTTACTCCATTTTTCCTTCATATTTAAAAGTAAAAACCTTTCGATCATCATCTCCATATAAAAAAAGGAACATAAGGAGGAAAAGAACATAAAATAAAGTCACCCTAACACTCGAATACTTTAAAAGCGTCAGTGTTGGAAAACAAGCAGAGTTGGTCAAGAAAGACAACATGAACAATCGCGTAGATCGCGCATGGACTCTCACGTCTGTAGTTACTATAGTAACTCCTGAGGGTTTATGCCAGTCGTGATATATGGGTTTGAGAAATGAAGCATAATGTTAATGTCTACGTATATTTGAATAGAAGTTTTAAGAAATATTGATGTAAAATTAAAACAACAATTTTTTTAGTATCAACCACAATGTTCTATTAAAACATTGTGGTTGATACTAAAAAAATTGTTGTTTTAATTTTATTTAAAATGGAATACCACCAAGTACCTACGGTCTCTAGCATAAATAGTTTAAATATTGATGTACCTTTGAGAGAAAGGTGAAGGATAATATCAAAATATCAAACAGAAAAATGGAGGTGATTCTCAGAAGGATAGACATTATGAGATTCGTAAAGTACTGGCGGCTGGATTGCTTGATCACGTGGAACTGATGGGTGAGGAAAGAACACTATGGAAGACCCTCCATGGAAAATGGAAGGAAAAAGAAACATAGAAGATAAGAGAAAGAGAACTGGAGGAGGATCTGAGGACTATGTGTATCAAAATATACTAAGAGAGAGTGTAGAGAATAGAGGGATGGAAAAATGGTGTCGTGAGGGATGCCAAAGCCCACTTCATTTTTTATTGTTGTTTAAAAGTTAAAAACCTTTCGGTCATCATCCCCCTAGAATAAAAGGAAGAAAAATATAAAATAAAGATACATATAGCTCATTTGTTATGTGATAGGGCTTGGAGGGAGGGCGGTCTGGCTTGGGGTGAGAAAGTTGTTCTACACTGTCTAGAGACGCACTGATGAAAGGACAGAGGAACACTAACTCACTCGCTTCTCCCACCACTAAAAAGTGACGGGAACCTGTTTGTCCGATGAAGGTCAAGCGCCACTACATACCAAACGACCTCTACCCCTCGAATACTCTAATAACGCCAGTATCGAAAAACAATAGAGTTGGTCATGAGAGACCGCATAGAAAAAATGAAAAAGAACGTTCTAAGATACATGAAAAATGGTATAGAACTAGCTAGGATCCCTCGTGATTGCCACGCCCGTAGTCATTATACGATCCTGAAGGGCCGAGGAAGTAAGTATCAGTTCTCATTTGTTGTCCGAGCAGTGCGCTACATCATAAATGGGTGGACCGATTTTGATAAAATTTCGTGCAGAATATATCATTGCCATATCATCAGACTTTTTGAGCCGTAAAATCAAATCATTAATTTTTATATTAGGCCTATAAAAATTGACTAACGATTTTAAACCAGATTTTTCTCAAATATAACCCCTAACGGCTTGGGAGGAATTGGTCAAAAAAGTATATTAACTATGGAAGCCTTCTTAAAGATCATAAAATCTGCAAAAGCTATTTCGATCAAATTTTTACGCAATGTGTACCTACAGAACTAAAAAAAATTGTCATTTTTAGTTTTGTAGTTCTGTGGTTTGTCTATGAGTGTATGAGAAAGTTAGTGCATATCTGTTCTTAAAATATTTATGATTTACATCGCGGCAAAATTGAATTGATCAGTACTGGTCGTTAGTTCATAAACGTTGAGTTAACTGTAGATTATATGTATTACATAACAACAAAGTTATATGATGCGCTCGGGAACACGAAGGACAGTCTTAGTACTGAATCATAACTTCTCCGCACACGTAATGCATTCCCCGAACATTTTACCTCTATAATTCTAAGAAATATCACGAGGATAATTCGTTTGTTAGCCAACAACAACTGTCCACACTGTAAAACAATCTGAGTGAAATTTATTGTAAGGATGTACCTATTAAGTTATTGCAATCATCCTCTTGCTGACATTATGAAATGTCCACTGATCCTAACAATAAGAGTTAATCAAAATTCAGGTTTGTAAATTTAATAAACTGGGCAAAAATAATTGCACAAACATTTCCACTCATCCAAATAAAAAACGAACAGAAACTAATCGTCGCAAAATATCTAGTTTTCGTATTAATCTTTAAATTTTACTACAATTAAAAATGAGTTGGTAGCACAACGATCGATTATAGAGTGACAATACAAGATGTATTTGCGCTATTGAAGATGTAGATTTCAGTGTACTAGTGTTATTATCCGTTATTTTCGTACCCTAACCGTACATTCTAGCGTTGTTTAATAGTGTTTATTTACAGGTAATGGGAAAGTATAAATCTTGTTGCTAATTGATATTAAATGACTAGTAAGCGATCACCAATATTTTGAGTACTGGTGTGACAATCCAGAGTAGAATCCACATCTTCCTTCTTATAGTTTTGTATTAGATTCCTCTCTTTTATCTTTCCTATCAGGTCTTCCTTTCCAACCCTAATGCTATTCGAAGGCTAAAGGCATCTATATTATTGTATTTTCTCCTTTTTTTTAAGGCGATGATGCCCGAGAAGAAACAGCAACTACAACACATTTTAGTCGCTATAATTTGTCTGTCGACAGTAGCCTATATCCTACGCGTTCCAAAAGT
Source organism: Aphrophora alni (assembly GCA_963513935.1). Classification (NCBI taxonomy): domain Eukaryota; kingdom Metazoa; phylum Arthropoda; class Insecta; order Hemiptera; family Aphrophoridae; genus Aphrophora; species Aphrophora alni. Next base: position 73,602,486 of record OY740774.1, read on the forward strand.
ACTGAACCACACTTTAAGTCTAAATATTACGGATCTTGAGACAGGAGTAAATTCCAATCCCTACTGCTTGAGCATGGGCATCCTTTGCTAAAATCTTCAAGGTTTCTTCTCGAATCTATCTCCTTCAGTCTTTAGTCGACAGATTACTACGTTTATATTGTCGGTGGTCACTTAGGATTGCTTAAGACCAAATTTATAGTGAAGGAATTCTTCTTCAGTCCCTCACTTATCTATGTTGTTCGTAGGGTTCAGTCATGTTCAACTTGTGTTGTAATTAAACCAGCACAGAGTAACAAACTATGGTAATTCTCGTCCACTATTCGCTAATGCTTCGTCTGCAGTACAGAATCTTCATAACCGTAAATAAATTCTTAAATTTCACAACTATGGATATCAAATTGTCAAAAATTTCAAAATTCCCCTCTCCTTATATGGTTTGTTGAAAATTGAAGAATTTTATAATTAGTAGCAATTCAGTAGTAATTAAAAGATGGATTTTAATTTATTTTACATTTTTCATTAGGGCCCGGAGGTAAAACCAAGGACCTTTTTAATATATGTGTCTTGTAGTTTCACAGATAAAACGGTAAAACCTGTAATATAAGTCAAATTTGCACTTCTTTCTATTGTCCCACACATAGAAAAATTGTATTGTAACAGAAAAAAAAAGAAAAAAACACTTTGGGGTAGTTAAAAGGGATAAAGTATAGAGTTGAAAATTTTTATTTTTGTAAATATTATATCATATTAAACTAGAAGTTATATTGATTACGAATATATATGTTTATTTGTCGAAGCAATTAATATTTAGACCCTAGGATGCTTAAAAGCCTTCGAAAAATATTTGTCTGACCGAATAAATTCTCCTACTAACGTGCAGCGTATCAGCTGCATACCGAGTATTCATTTTGTAATTTATTATGATCGTGCACAAGTTAGAAACGGTAGTTCTGGTTGTAACATGCAAGGGACAGTGACCACTAAGATATTTACACGCGAAGCACGCTTTCAGAAGCTGTTTCCTGTACCTGGAAGTGAGGAGTTATCTATTCGATGATGGCAGCATATGTAATAATAATCATTCTAAAGATGCATTTTGGTGGACGGAGAGATGTTTTCAGATTCTAAAATTGGAGGGCCTGCTTTACATATTTTCAACCTTATTTGGAACATCAACGATGGAATGGAATCCATATAATGCTTAGGAAAATATTTTCCATTGCGATATCCAATCAAAAATCTTCTGTTTTCCATATTTTGGGGTCTTAGGCATGTAATTACAATGTAAATCGCAAGGGGTGAAAATTGCAATGTTTACATTTAATTTATTTAAGGTTAATAATCAAACCTTTAGTAACGCCAATTAAAATAAGTCTGTTACAGTTGAAGCCAGCTGGTGCACTGCACAGTAAATGTTCTGTGTAGTACAAGATAAAGAAGAAATTCCTTGTCTATGAACAGACTAAGAAAACAGCTGTTTTCTGTGTAGTACAAGGTAAAGAAGAACTTTCTGGTCTATGAACAGACTAGGAAAACAGCTGTTTTCTGTGTAGTACAAGGTAAAGAAGAACTTTCTTGTCTATGATCAGACTAGGAAAACAGCTGTTTTCTGTTTAGTACAAGGTAAAGAAGAACTTTCTTGTCTATAAACAGACTAAGAAAACCGCTGTTTTCAGTATATTACAAGGTAAAGAAGGACTTTCTTCTCTATGAACAGACTAGGGAAACAGCTGTTTTCTGTGTAGTACAAGGTAAATAAGAACTTTCTTGTCTATAAACAGACTAAGAAAACCGCTGTTTTCAGTATATTACAAGGTAAATAAGAACTTTCTTGTCTATGAGCAGACAGGAAAACAGCTGTTTTCTGTGTAGTACAAGGTAAAGAAGAACTTTCTTGTCTATAAACAGACTAAGAAAACCGCTGTTTTCAGTATATTACAAGGTAAAGAAGGACTTTCTTCTCTATGAACAGACTAGGGAAACAGCTGTTTTCTGTGTAGTACAAGGTAAATAAGAACTTTCTTGTCTATAAACAGACTAAGAAAACCGCTGTTTTCAGTATATTACAAGGTAAAGAAGGACTTTCTTCTCTATGAACAGACTAGGGAAACAGCTGTTTTCTGTGTAGTACAAGGTAAAGAAGAATTTTCTTGTCTATGAACAGACTAAGAAAACAGCTGTTTTCTGTGTAGTACAAGGTAAATAAGAATTTTCTTGTCTATAAACAGACTAAGAAAACCGCTGTTTTCAGTATATTACAAGGTAAAGGACTTTCTTCTCTATGAACAGACTAGGGAAACAGCTGTTTTCTGTGTAGTACAAGGTAAAGAAGAATTTTCTTGTCTATAAACAGACTAAGAAAACCGCTGTTTTCAGTATATTACAAGGTAAAGAAGGACTTTCTTCTCTATGAACAGACTAGGGAAACAGCTGTTTTCTGTGTAGTACAAGGTTAAGAATAACTTTCTTGTCTATGAACAGACAGGAAAACAGCTGTTTTCTGTGTAGTACAAGGTAAATAAGGACTTTCTTGTCTATGAATAGACAGGAAAATAGCTGTTTTCTGTGTAGTACAAGGTAAAGAAGAACTTTCTGGTCTATGAACAGACTAGGAAAACAGCTGTTTTCTGTGTAGTACAAGGTAAAGAAGAACTTTCTTGTCTATGATCAGACTAGGAAAACAGCTGTTTTCTGTTTAGTACAAGGTAAAGAAGAACTTTCTTGTCTATAAACAGACTAAGAAAACCGCTGTTTTCAGTATATTACAAGGTAAAGAAGGACTTTCTTCTCTATGAACAGACTAGGGAAACAGCTGTTTTCTGTGTAGTACAAGGTAAATAAGAACTTTCTTGTCTATAAACAGACTAAGAAAACCGCTGTTTTCAGTATATCACAAGGTAAATAAGAACTTTCTTGTCTATGAGCAGACAGGAAAACAGCTGTTTTCTGTGTAGTACAAGGTAAAGAAGAACTTTCTTGTCTATAAACAGACTAAGAAAACCGCTGTTTTCAGTATATTACAAGGTAAAGGACTTTCTTCTCTATGAACAGACTAGGGAAACAGCTGTTTTCTGTGTAGTACAAGGTAAAGAAGAATTTTCTTGTCTATAAACAGACTAAGAAAACCGCTGTTTTCAGTATATTACAAGGTAAAGAAGGACTTTCTTCTCTATGAACAGACTAGGGAAATAGCTGTTTTCTGTGTAGTACAAGGTAAAGAAGAATTTTCTTGTCTATAAACAGACTAAGAAAACCGCTGTTTTCAGTATATTACAAGGTAAAGGACTTTCTTCTCTATGAACAGACTAGGGAAACAGCTGTTTTCTGTGTAGTACAAGGTAAAGAAGAATTTTCTTGTCTATAAACAGACTAAGAAAACCGCTGTTTTCAGTATATTACAAGGTAAAGAAGGACTTTCTTCTCTATGAACAGACTAGGGAAACAGCTGTTTTCTGTGTAGTACAAGGTTAAGAATAACTTTCTTGTCTATGAACAGACAGGAAAACAGCTGTTTTCTGTGTAGTACAAGGTAAATAAGGACTTTCTTGTCTATGAATAGACAGGAAAATAGCTGTTTTCTGTGTAGTACAAGGTAAAGAAGAACTTTCTGGTCTATGAACAGACTAGGAAAACAGCTGTTTTCTGTGTAGTACAAGGTAAAGAAGAACTTTCTTGTCTATGATCAGACTAGGAAAACAGCTGTTTTCTGTTTAGTACAAGGTAAAGAAGAACTTTCTTGTCTATAAACAGACTAAGAAAACCGCTGTCTTCAGTATATTACAAGGTAAAGAAGGACTTTCTTCTCTATGAACAGACTAGGGAAACAGCTGTTTTCTGTGTAGTACAAGGTAAATAAGAACTTTCTTGTCTATAAACAGACTAAGAAAACCGCTGTTTTCAGTATATTACAAGGTAAATAAGAACTTTCTTGTCTATGAGCAGACAGGAAAACAGCTGTTTTCTGTGTAGTACAAGGTAAAGAAGAACTTTCTTGTCTATAAACAGACTAAGAAAACCGCTGTTTTCAGTATATTACAAGGTAAAGAAGGACTTTCTTCTCTATGAACAGACTAGGGAAACAGCTGTTTTCTGTGTAGTACAAGGTAAATAAGAACTTTCTTGTCTATAAACAGACTAAGAAAACCGCTGTTTTCAGTATATTACAAGGTAAAGGACTTTCTTCTCTATGAACAGACTAGGGAAACAGCTGTTTTCTGTGTAGTACAAGGTAAAGAAGAATTTTCTTGTCTATAAACAGACTAAGAAAACCGCTGTTTTCAGTATATTACAAGGTAAAGAAGGACTTTCTTCTCTATGAACAGACTAGGGAAACAGCTGTTTTCTGTGTAGTACAAGGTTAAGAATAACTTTCTTGTCTATGAACAGACAGGAAAACAGCTGTTTTCTGTGTAGTACAAGGTAAATAAGGACTTTCTTGTCTATGAATAGACAGGAAAATAGCTGTTTTCTGTGTAGTACAAGGTTAAGAATAACTTTCTTGTCTATGAACAGAGAGGAAAACAGCTGTTTTCTGTGTAGTACAAGGTAAAGAAGGACTTTCTTGTCTATGAACAGACAGGAAAACAGCTGTTTTCCGTGCGATATAAAGAAAATATCTTTTCATGATACCACATCGAAAGGAGTTGTTTTCAATAATTGCTTTGAGTTCAGAATGTTTCTGTTTCCCTATCTCTTTTGCAACAGGAAAATCAGCTGACTGCAAGGAAATTTTAAATATCCGCCGCTATCGTAAACAGCTGAAATTCTTGAAAGAGAAATTAAAGAACATTAAACCAATAAAAAGTTGATGATATTTTTAAAACGAAGAAAGTAAAAAGTGTGCAACAAAAAAACAAAAAAAACTAGAAATAAACATTACAAATACTCACTTTTTAACAAAATTGTATAAAAAAAAACTGCAGTTAAAAAGATTATAAAAACACAGATTAAGATTGGCGTATTTCGATCAAACAAACGTCATCTTCAGTCTTATACAACATGTATTTTTGTATTGCATGTTATGCTTTCAACGTACAATGTCCAAACAAGATATAATTAAACTCAACGTACGTCGAGGGTAGACTGCCAGAAAGAGACTACAATATTTCTTTCTCAGTAAAAATTTACATAGTTGACAGTTGCCAAGTACTGCAACATACAAAGTAAATACAGTAGTAAATATGTTGGACAATTAAAACAAAAGTAGTGCATTTTGTAACAGTGGTGTTAGAACTTGTGTGTTGAGCTTGCACAATTCGAAAATTACTGAATCGCTAATTAACTTAAAGTTGACAACATTGTTATAAATAATCCAGGATTAATTGATACACTAATATAGAAGATCGTGTATTTCTTTTTATGTGTTACTTTTTATATCTAATTTTGTTGTCGATTTTCAAAATTTTTATATATAATCTGTAGTTTGTCAACTCTGCAAAAAGACCTATCATAGCCTGTAAGTCCTAAATCATACTTAATCCTCTTTGTTCCCACTGCAACATAAGATATCCACAACTCGATTTCTAGTCACCATTTTGATTTGCTGCTATGTTTTACCTTTTCGTTTTACCTTCTGTCACGCTCCTGCGTTGTTTAACTGGGTCTCTTTCTCATTACAGCTGGCTAGTAATCTTCTCTGGCTGGCTAGTAAACTTGTGGCTAGTAGTTTTATCTTCTTCCGGTTTTTGTGTAGCCTATCCAATCCCACTTCCTTCCAATCTCTCAGGAGCCTACTTATAGAGCGTACTGGTATGACAAATCCGAGGTATCCCAGCTGGATTTACACCTTTCTTATTCTAGTTTTTGGTTACTGTCGGTTGCAAAAGTATGAATACTGTTTGGACGTTAATATAAAATTAACCAAGTGATCTAAAACAAATCCGATTACACTATAATGTCCCTTGTTTGATTTAAAGTTGATTTTTTATTTGAAGGTTATATTAATTTTATTGTGTTGGAAAAAAAAGTTGTTTTTAAAAAAAAATCAGATAAGTGTCCACTTTAAAAATTTATATTTCGTAAACGTATTGTCTAATTACTACTAAATGTCTACACATATGGAAGTGTTTTATATGGAATACTGCAATTTCAAATTTTTAGATTGATACAAAAAAAGTTACTATCAATTTCACATGAACACTTTTTCTCATCACCGTGTACTCCTACAAATTGTATTATTGGTGCGTTATTTAGCTCTCTGTCGTAGCAGTTATAATTTATTAAATGTCAAAAACGTAATTTTAAATCAGTATTTTATATAGATTTTTATTGAACAGTGTAGTTGAGAATTAATCATTTAGAGCTGATTTCTATTGTCGCTGGTCGTACAGTGTTGCCGCGTTCGCCTTCGCTCCCTGGCCGGATCAAAACAAAACATAGTTTTTAACGTGACGTACATTTTGGAGGTTAATATTAAATTAACCAAGTTGGCCTAAAAAATTTTGATTATAGCTTAATTTTTCTTCTTTAATTCTATGGTGATTGATATCAAAGTTGATGTTTTTATTTTAATGGTACAGTTTTTATTCTACAGTTGTTGACAAAGTGGCATTTTGTTCATTTAAATTAGTTTGCAAAACAGTTGATTTCTCAACAGTTTCACTTTACCCACTACTTTGCCCACTACTCTGCACACTATTTTGCTCACTCCGAATGGCAACCGAACAAAACAAAATTTAGGTTAAGTTTATTTGAATTGATTTATAATATACAGGAAATGTCCCGTATGTAGGTTATATTAATTCAACAACAAAGCAACGTTTTAAAGTTGAAAAAGGAAGTAATTATTCATGAAGATGATTGACAGTGTATGTACACGGAGAGTATTTTTCGTTTGCCGAGTTTTGAAGTTGGCAATCCCGTACCCTCAACAATACACCTAAGTTATTTGTAATATTCATAAATAACCTCAGTTTTGACGTGAGAACTTCTAATGTGTTGTTTAGCACTACTGCTATATTTCGTGTAGTTAGTTTTAAAATATGGACAGTTCAGAGGATGAAAACCTGTCAAATACCCCGCCTAAATTAGCGGAAAAAGCTAACAACGTTGTACTAAATCTCCTTCCTGTCAAATCAAGGAAATAGTACAACCACCAGTAAGAACTGTTTTTGTCATGGCCAAAGGAAAACAATGGTAACAAGATTTCTGAAAATATTTTGCTAGCGTACTTTTCAGAAAAGGCAAAAGTTTTACAATCTCCTACTCTTTGGAGCACATATTGAATGCTGAAGGCAACTATCCAGGTAAAGAATGATATTGATATTAGTGTTTTTAAAAAACTTATAGCATTTTTAAAGCGTCAATCAGTAGGCTATAAACCTAAAAAATCTAAAGTACTAACTTGAAATGAAGTAAATGACTTTTTGAAGTTAGCTCCAGAAAATGAAAATTTACTATGAAAATAACAACTGTAGACAAAGTATAATGTGCAATTCGTGAGCAAAGTGTCTTTTTTAAACTCGATAAAATTTACGCAGTCGGCAAGCCTCGTGCGTCAACATTTTTCTCTAGTTTAAAAAAGTGCCACTTTGCTCACTAGTTGCACAAGTAACTATTTATTTCGGTTGGCCAAAAAAAGAACAGAAGTTGAAAAAACCGATGGTGATTGAAAAGTTGAAGCGATAGTGATCGAGATTGAGTTTCGCCTTAAAACTACAAACAACAACAAAAATAAACAAACCTTTTTCTTCTCTTTTGCTTTTATGTACCAGTTCTTTCTAATAATAAGCCTACTTAGTTTGATGTTATTGTCGATTACCAGACATTTATAATCTACTTTTTAACAAACATTTCCAGTATTTTCTTATTTCTTAACATCCTCCATGTTTCTGTTTCGTAAAGTAAAACTGTCTTCATGCTACAGTTAAATATTAAGATTTTTTATGTCGTCGCGAGTCGTCTTGTAGACCATACATAGTCTTCCCAACTTTGAAAGAAACATTCTGTCCTTTTTCACTCTTATGTTTACGTTTAGTTTTGATCCTCCTTCTTTGTCAACAATGTTTCCAAGATACCAAAACATCCTTCAGATATATCTTGGGTATCCGTTTTATTTAGGATTACTTTGGTTTTGCTTCTATTTATTTTCAGTCTCACTTACTTTGTTCGAAGCTCCACACACTTAGTTTTTTGTTGTATTTGTTTTTTTTTTATATCAGACAGATATCATCAGAATCGAAATCCTCGAACGGTATTGATAGGTTCCATTGTAGGACAGTCTTTCCATCGAATGCTCTCTTCGGAGACTAGATAAACATCGTTTTAAACAGCCGCCATTTAAAAATAACCGACCTTTTGTTGAGTGACCTTGATATTGAACGAAAAAAATACATCATCTTATATTCCAAATTCGACTAAAATCTGGTACTAGTTATATTTTTTCTGATTCTAATTTTGAAACTACGTGAATCAACAATAGGAAATTATTGGAAAGAGATTTTAGATGCACAAAATGAGCTATTGTGAGGAGTTTTAGAACTTCAGGAGCAGGTGAAACAAAAATATTTTAAAAAACATATTTTCAAATTTATTAACTATTTTTTTTAGAGTTCGATAAGGAACTTGTCTACTATTCATATAACTTTCTCGAATCAAAAATAAGTATTTAAAAGAATACGTTATCAAACAAAATTTACATTTAATGTTGATGTTAAAAAAAATACATGTTTCTTCTCGCAAATGATTCGTTTAAATATAGAAAAGAAAAACTTGTTTAAATCGATCCAGAACTGTCTCCAACTGGTATTTTAAACTTCAATTGGTTGTGAATGAAATTGCGTTTTACAAATCCACCTCAAACATGAAGAGATTAAAACGGGAACGATATGTTTATAATTACTAGGGGGGGGGGGGGAAATTAGGTGGAACCGTTTTTCTATTAATAGTATTTCCTCTTTGGATAATTTGGACTAGAATAAATCCTAACACAGACGTCAAAGAACAATATAAATTTCTAACAATAGAAATGTGAATAATGTTAACACGAGTAAGTATTATTACCACTCTGAATATTTCAAGTGAAAACCGACCAGCTTTAATGAACAATTAACTGAACGCCAGAACTCCCTCCTTGGAAGTTTAACCCAATGCAAATCAAAAAGGTATAGGCCTAAATAAATATAAAAACAATAGTAAGTGATGAAGTTATATATTTTTGGCGAGTTAAAAATTGAACTTGATAGTTTTAGAAACCCACATGTATGTCTTGAAATCGTTCAGTAACGCTTTGGAATGACATCGTTTGTCCTACTTGGAAAAACCTAATGGTTGAATTTTAAACGATTTGTACACGCGTTTGGCTGTACAAATAAAAACACACATAAAGACGAAATATCAACAGATCAACACTACACTGAACTTATATGTCACTATACACGACAATCACAGGCGACAGCTGTTCCTACCAATATGACCAGCACTGTCCCGTTAGTACTTGTAACCTTGAATGTTATATATTACCATTGTACATATGCAATTCTATTCATGACTGCTTATTAACTCTGTTTCAGATCCGGTAGGAGCATCGCAGTTGCATTCTTCCTTCAGTTGTATTTCTTGTGTTCGCAATGGCAGCGGAAATCTACGACACGTTCCTTATTAACATTCTTTCAGCTACTAGCACGCAAGCTGCATACCACTCGTTGCACAATTTTTTCAGTTTCAGTAAGCAGCAGAAAAAATGTTACATTTACTGTATAGTCTTTCAATTATCTAATGCTGGGAAGCTGGTAATACACTCCTGGGACCTCAGCCTAAAAGACTCAAGTGCACTTCTTTCATCCTTGTCGATTCAATTTAGGTCTCTCGTGCTCTTCTTTTACTGGAGCTCCAGGTGGGCTGAAGGAGTTTCCTTCGCTCCAGAACTACAAACTTCAAAACTATGTGTACTGCTGTTATTTGTTGACCACACAGTCTGCATTTCAAGCTACTATGAAAACCCAAGGTATTTAAATGTTTCTTGAATCATCCAAGTCCAGTTACGAGACTTAAGAGCCTACCTTTGTTTGTATTTACTTAATGAGGTAACTACCTAAAGAGTTTTTGATTGAGTTGGTACAATGACACGACCTATAGAGTTTTCCACTTGAGGCATATCACCAAGGGTTTCTAATTTCCCAAGAGAGTTCTAGTTACAGTTTTGTTTATTCCGCAAGCAGTTTCTAGGCTCCTTTCTTTACCAGTTGTCAGCATTCCCTTTCTCCTCAAATCCTATATGAGCTGGCACTCAACCCACAAATTTGTCAGCATTCTCTTTATCCTCTAATCCTCTATGAACAGGCACCCAACCCACAAGTTTTTCAGCATTCTCTTTCTCCTCAAATCCTATATGAGCTGGCACCCAACTCACAAATTTGTCAGCATTCTCTTTATCCTCTAATCCTCTATGAACAGGCACCCACCCAACCCACAAGTTTTTCAGCATTTTCTTTCTCCTCAAATCCTCTATGAACAGCCACCCAACCCAAAAGTTCGTCAGGATTATCTTTCTTCTCAAATCATCTATGAACAGCCACCGAACCCACAAGTTCGTCAGCATTCTCTTTCTCCTCAAATCCTCTATGAACAGCCACCGAACCCACAAGTTCGTCAGCATTCTCTTTCTCCTCAAATCCTCTATGAACAGCCACCGAACCCACAAGTTCGTCAGCATTCTCTTTCTCCTCAAATCCTCTATGAACAGCCACCGAACCCACAAGTTCGTCAGCATTCTCTTTCTTCTCCAATCCTCTATGAACAGCCACCGAACCCACAAGCTCGTCAGCATTCTCTTTCTTCTCCAATCCTCTATGAACAGCCACCGAACCCACAAGTTCGTCAGCATTCTCTTTCTTCTCCAATCCTCTATGAACAGGCACCCAACCCACAAGTTCGTCAGCATTCTCTTTCTTCTCCAATCCTCTATGAACAGGCACCCAACCCACAAGTTCGTCAGCATTCTCTTTCTTCTCCAATCCTCTATGAACAGGCACCCAACCCACAAGTTCGTCAGCATTCTCTTTCTTCTCCAATCCTCTATGAACAAGCACCCAACCCACAAGTTCGTCAGCATTCTCTTTCTTCTCCAATCCTCTATGAAGAGGCACCCAACCCACAAGTTTTTCAGCATTCTCTTTCTCCTCAAATCCTCTATGAACAGCCACCCAACGCAAAAGTTCGTCAGGATTATCTTTCTTCTCAAATCATCTATGAACAGCCACCGAACCCACAAGTTCATCAGCATTCTCTTTCTCCTCAAATTCTCTATGGACAGCCACCCAACCCACAAGTTCGTCAGCATTCTCTTTCTTCTCGAATCCTCTATGATCAGGAACTCAACCTTTTTTGAACGGGTTGAGGGTCTAGCTAGAGCTTAACCAACACAACTGTCATTTTTATACTAACAAAACGTTCAGTTTTTTTTCAATAGCTTGGCCAAAAACGTCTACACTTGCTTCGCTCGAGTCAGTGTCTTGGCCCACGAAGATGTACGTATGTGAATGAGCCTTAACCAGCCGCGCTTGTGTCGATGACGCGGCTCTGTCGGATCTCGTAACTATACGAATATCGCATTTTCTTAGGAGCTCAGTATTCAAAATTAGAGTTTTCACTATAAATTCGCTATTTATCGTCGTAGAGAGGTGGGGTTGGTACTATTACCTGGTGAATTGTAATCTGCTATTTTGTATCTAATATAGTGATGATCAAAATATAGTAATAATCAAAATCAGATCCTTTAAATTTTATAAGTTATCTATAGTAGTGCTGCATATGATGTATATGTTATATCTCTACTCATCGTGTTTTAAAAATTTTAACGAGATAACATCTTTTTCTATAATAAATTTGTTCATATTTCAATGTTGCAATAGTTGAATTTATTTTAGAGCTGATGCTATTTTAAAACTACTATACTTAAAATTATCCATTTTTTAGTTACAGTATATTTAACCTATTTAGAGACTATGTGTATTGAACAATGTGCATTTAGCATGTTTTTCTATCCAAAAGAAAAAGAAAAATTAAAATAATACTGTTTTTATATTAATTCAGCTTAATTTTGTTTATCCATTGTAGTCTACTACTGATGAACTTTTCCATTGTTGAGACTTTATTTATATCATTTACAAGTTCAGGTGTAACTAAGAACTTACAAGCTACTTACGTAGGCCTATGTCACATGTTGGTTGTAGTTTAACTCTTATATCAAGCAATTTAGAATCTAAACAAAATGTACACAAACACAACATATGTTTACAAGCAACGTGTATTATAACAGCAATGGCAAGCAGTAGTAGCATTAAGTTGACAGCATAGTGCGACTGAGCAGCCCCAAGGCAGCAATTTGCGTTGTTTTAGTTCAGTGCTTACTGTGTGGAGAGGGTGATGGGGGTGGGGTCATATTTCCAGGGACGACCACGTGAAAGATGACGCCGCTTGACATACTCTGCATCATCCACCATCCAGAAGGATCCAAAGTCATCTTCATAGCGCACAAAACACTTGTGCAGAGACAGATTGGTGCGGATCGCGTTCTGTATACACAGACCATCAAGACAGAGAAAATAGTGTAAAAGTCAAAGTTAAAGAGAGGAGAGAGAGATAGAAAGAAAAGGGAAAAAAAGAATCGACTCCTGCTAACTACATTTTAAAACATATTCAGTCCGAAGTTACCTTTTGAATTGAAGTTGAATAACTCTCGAGATACGAAGAAACAACTGTTTAAAATGGCCGCTATTTTAAAATTTTCAATTCAATAGGGTCCTATATGAGTACACTATAGTCTCCTATAGCAAATTTCAAGTTCCTATCTTAATATTTGTAGCCGCTATCGTACAGACGACAACGACCGACGGACGGAATGTCGGAAATCACTATTCCGTTTCCTGAGGGTGACACGTGAAGATCAGTCAAAAACAGAAGTCGGAGTGTTGAGCAATTACCTTAATTACCCTATAGTTCAAGTCAAACAAAACGAAATCTATCATAAATCTACATTAATGACCGTCATAATATAAATCCCCAATAATCAATTTGTCATAGTACAAAAATAATATCCTATTACAGTAATTTTTTGGCGAACACACTTCAAGCTACCTGCCAAGTTAGGAAATTCATCTAAACCTTCACATACTGAAAACACGGTAATTATTTAATCGTAAAAATGTATATTTCATTTAAGCCTATATAACGTACAGTGGAAACAAGATGGTAATGCAATTTAATAAAGCGGTTCAAAAATATTGCACAAACTTTCTCACTCACGCAACTCAAACACCAAATTAAAAACCGACCAAAATCAATCGTTACCAAAAATATCAGTTTGTGAAGTTGAAAGTGAAAAAATGAAAACGAACCATCTTTTAAAAAAGGACCTTTTAAGAAATGGCCTCCAATAAGTTTTGTTCGGATCCTTAGAGGCTACACCTCGAGCGATTTTATTAATATAATCTTGGGTGAGATGCCTCTCTTATATCTTTCCTATCAGAACTCTCTTGACCAACTCTTGTTCGTTTCCGACATTGATGTAATTAAAATATTAGAGAGCTTTTTTTTATGAGGTGATGATGACCGAGATGTTTTTCGCCTTTAAAAACAAGGAACAAAAATAGAGCAAAATTAAATCAAAAACAAAATTTTTTTCCTTATAGCAGTTATCCTAATATTTTGAATATTGAAATAAAAGGGTCAAGCGTTGTGATAAAACCACACGACTTAGGGTCCACAAAAACATATTATAAGGACAAGAAATTTTATAAAATCCAAGACTTTTATGCGGCAGTTTAAATTGTAAAGACAGACGCGCGTGACAAATTATAAATACATAAATAGAAATCAATGAGACTGCAGTCCATCTTTTAATGGCTATTGAAATGTTTGTCTCACAACTTACAAAAACATTTTACAAGTTAACACGCATAGTGTGGTTGTACTCGTAATACAAAAAACTATATTCGACTTCACAATGCATTTATTTTAAATCCAAATATTTATTCACATTTGTAGATAACGCTGTGTTCAAATTATAGGGGAGGGGGAGATGTTATCTGACACATTAAATTTGGCCTAGCGCCAACATATTAATTTTTTCGTCAAATAAACATACATATTCGTAATCAGAATGACTTCTAGTTTTATTTGATACCCCACAGATAGTTTAAAAAAAAAAGTTTCAACTCGATAGAATTTCCTCTTAACTAACCCCAAGGTAAATTTATTAAACCGCTATATTTTTCCTGTATGAGGGACCATACAATGAATATAAATACAAAGTTTGAAATATATAGGATTTATCGTCTTGTCTATGTAGACTGGTTGCGACTGTCAGAGGGACAGACATGCGCGTGAAATTATAAGGGTCTCTGGTTTTACCTACGGACCTTAAAAACGAACCCATATATGGCCAAAATATGTCCATACCAAATTGGATTAAAATCGGTTTACGCGTTTGGGATCTAAAGCACTGTGCGTACAACAGAAGACAGACAGATATAATTTCTAAACCCACTTTTTTGGACACCGACACTTTAAAGTGGATATATCCGCAAACTTTTTAATATATCACAACTTTCTTTATACGTCGCATATATGAGAAATTACAATAATATATATATTGAGAGAGAGGGAGGGAGGGAGAGAGAGAGAGAGAGAGAGAGAGAGAGAGAGAGAGAGAGAGAGAGAGAGAGAGAGAGAGAGAGAGAGAGAGAGAGAGAGAGAGAGAGAGAGAGAGAATTAAAACAATTAAAAATAATTAAGATAATATAAAAAAATTAACAAACTTAATTTAAACTAGCTACAAAATGAAATTAAGAATTTACAATAAAATAAAAATTAACAATCTTAAAATTAAAGTGACAAAATGAAAGTTATAACTTAAAATAAAATAAAAATTAACAAATTTAAATTTAAACAACGTAATAAAATTTAGAATTTAGAAACTAAAATGAAATACTGTAGCTTACATGTCTTGATACAAATAAATACAATCACACATACACACAAGCACATTCATACATAATAACATTTTAAAAAAACAGAGAGAGAGAGAGAGAGAGAGAGAGAGAGAGAGAGAGAGAGAGAGAGAGAGAGAGAGAGAGAGAGAGAGAGAGAGAGAGAGAGAGAGAGAGAGAGAGAGAGAGAGAGAGAGAGAGAGAGAGAGAGAGAGAGAGAGAGAACTGTTCCCAATTCCTCCAACTAGTAGGATCTACGGAACATAATATGGCCTCCAGTGCCGAACAGGATTTCACAATAAACACAAGTCAAACATTGAATAATAGTATTCTCTATAGTAGTTGTTAAAATGGAACGCAGTTTAGTATGAAATTGATGTCAGTTTATGGAAGGCCACGTTACATAAGAAGATATTAGTGGGTTCGTGCGCAACACTGTATTATGTTGAATTAGACTACAGTATATAATATACTCAACTGTACAATGCGGCTGGATGTCAAACCTGAACTGTCCAATAGTGTTATGAATGGAAAGTCAGCTTTGTTTATTAATATTCTGGACTTCAGGTGTAGTCTTTGGTTGGTTTGCTTTCATATTTTCCAGTTAGGTTTCTCTGGACACAACCTCTTCCGACCCAGACGCTGTTAAAGCATTCGAGGGCTAGGTTTAACGAAAAATATAGTTCATCACTTTGGACCAAAAGAAGCTTTTCGATCCTCGCTCATTTTCCGGCCTTGGTTCCGCCTCGACCGTTAAACTTGAGCTTGTATCGAAAAGCTTCACTTTTGGTCCTAGTGATGAAATATACTACTTGGTATTCAAGGTTACATAAAAAGGATATATTCATAAAAACAGTTTTTACCCATTACCCTTATACTATTGTATTTTCTTTGTTCATATAAAGTTGAAAAAGTCTCGGCCATCATCATATAAAACGAAAGGGAGAATGGTTGAAGAGGATAAAATAAATACATTAATAATTAATAGGGTATGGGAAATTTTGTAACACGAGAGCTCCTTTTTTGTATAGCCGAATAGTTACGACAGAAAAGAAATCGCCGAACTAACCAGAAGCCTATCTTAGACATCACGTTTTGCTATTGAGGTCCACAGTTAAATATTATAACTTAAGGCTTTTTTTAAACCAGTCGAACCTACCAGTACACCAGGTAACCAGCTTTAATGATTAATTTATAACGTTAACAATAAGGGGACTTATTTAATGTACCACTGCAGATACTTGAACGCGTCACATTTTGATGTTTTAATACACACAATAAATTGTTTTTTCTAAACTCAATGTGGTTACTTGTCTACATTACATATATTGATACACTAATAAGTAACGGTAAAATAATATCAAATCTAGATTTAGATAAATTTTCAAATAAAAATTAAATACCTTATGGGTGGCTTGCTCCTTCCAGTGTGATTATGAGTTCCACACAGTGCATTCAGATCACAGTATTATGTCGTCGATGTATATAAACCCCGGTATGTTGATCGCCTAAACAGACAAACCAATCATTACCATTGCTGGGCCTCGCTGGCCGGTTATTCAATTTATTGGAAGTATAAACGACCCGAACACTGAATATATTTTATTGTAATTCATACAAAAAGTTTTAGTGGAAATCTTTAAGAACATTACAGACTAGATTATTTTACATACCCAGTATAAAAATATTGGGTAACGTTGGTAATTGCTAAACATGTATACCTCCGTTTTTTGACTGATGTTCACATTTCATATCATCAGGAAACCGAAATAGTGATTTACGACATTCCGTCCGTACGAAGTCGTTGTCGTCTGTTTGAAAGCACTATAGCGGTCAGAAAAATTGAATCGAAGATCTCAAAGTGACAGGTTAATTAATTACTTGTTGTGTTTATACCCAATCATATCTCGTGTTTATACCCAACTAATTTCGAACCCCAATCTCTCAAAATATATAAGAATAATTACTAGATCCGGAAAAGCTGAGTTATTTACATTAGATATCGAGTTGAGGTTAGGTTAGGTTAGGTCATTTACATTAACATATCGATTGAAGGTTAGGGTAGGTTAGGTTAGGTCATTTACATTAGCATATCTAGTAGAGGTTAGGTTAGGTTAGGTCATTTACATTAACATATCGATTGGAGGTTAGGTTAGGTTAGGTCATTTACATTAGCATATCGAGTAGAGGTTAGGTTAGGTTAGGTTAGGTCATTTACATTAGCATATCGAGTAGAGGTTAGATTAGGTTAGGTCATTTACATTAAATATCGAGTTGAGGTTAGGTTAGGTTAGGTCATTTACATTAGGATATTGAGTGGAGGTTAGGTTAAGTTAGGATAGGTCATTTGCATTAGCATATCGAGTAGAGGTTAGGTTAGGTTAGGTCATTTACATTAGCATATCGAGTAGAGGTTAGGTTAGGTTAGGTCATTTACATTAGCATATCGAGTAGAGGTTAGATTAGGTTAGGTCATTTACATTAAATATCGAGTTGAGGTTAGGTTAGGTTAGGTCATTTACATTAGGATATTGAGTGGAGGTTAGGTTAAGTTAG
This sequence comes from Aphrophora alni, assembly GCA_963513935.1. NCBI lineage: Eukaryota > Metazoa > Arthropoda > Insecta > Hemiptera > Aphrophoridae > Aphrophora > Aphrophora alni. The sequence goes on from OY740774.1 coordinate 73,619,969, forward strand.
GATAGGTCATTTGCATTAGCATATCGAGTAGAGGTTAGGTTAGGTTAGGTCATTTACATTAGCATATCGAGTAGAGGTTAGGTTAGGTTAGGTCATTTACATTAGGATATTGAGTGGAGGTTAGGTCATTTACATTAGCATATCGAGTAGAGATTAGGTTAGGTCAGGTCATTTACATTAGGATATTGAGTGGAGGTTAGGTTAGGTTAGTTCATTTACATTAGCATATCAAGTGGTGGCTTCTTCACATTTGTACAGTTTCGAGGCCTAATATGCCGAGACACAAGCACGAGCGAAGCGAGTGAAGACTGTTTGATGTATACGCATCTACGAGGACCGTTCGGGTCTAAACGATCTCGAAAAAGTAGTGATATACATAAATTCGAGGTTTATAAAACCTGTGTAACAACTGTTTTAACAAACTTAGGTACTCTACTGATTAAAGACTTCTTAATCTTCCAATACAATTTAACATTTCCCACACAAGGCACAAGAAATCAACTTTTGGTGATTAGATTTATAGAGAATTACAATGTATGATAGGGTTGGGTAAGTACCACGATGGCGACCATAATCTTTTTTTAAATTTTTAGGTTAGGTAAAAAGTTGCGTTAGAAAAGTTTAGAAAACGAGGACGTTGAGGATCCAACTAGAAATCCTCAAGAGCTCCTAAGTATTAATTATAGGAACATAACGAACAGTTTCACCGTAAAAAAACTACACTTGTTACTTTTTTATGTTTTAATTTTAACAACTTTTCACAACAGAAAATAGATAAATTATTATTTATAACAGTTACCGTTTTGTTTGAAAAGATTTCATCTGAAACTTGAATATAACTTTCACGTATCAATGTTAATTAAAGTAAAATACAAACAGTAGTCGAACTATTTACGCCTCAATCAAATTGTGTCACCATCTACCAAGGCCAACCAGTAGTGGGGGTAAAGTTTATTTTTCATATAAAACTGTTTCTATTATAGTTTATATACATCGAAGGGTACAATATATTTACTACCACTGTGATTCCAATAATAGGTAAATCACAACGCAAGGATGCAGTCACTCATTAAGCAAACTTTTATTATTTCTTACTGTGATTGGTGTTTTAGTCAAGTGTACAATAGCTGTAGTATTATTTACTCTCAGTTCTTGGTGTCACGTAGCGTGCTAGACATTAACCACATTAGGTTTTAAAGAACCATTTATTGAATCTGTTAAAACTTCCAAGGAGCAAGCTTTACAAAACCGCTAATTTACCAAAAAGTAACGAATGGCGTGAACTTTATACACACTCTGTATATATAATTGAACAACTAGTTAAAACGGTGCTAGGGATTATGATTGCTACACATATCATTGTTTAAGGTCTTAATTATCACCATGACTACTTATCCAAAGAAATTCTCAATAATACGGATATTGACGAAACATTTAATGCTATCTGTTTCAAGTTTGTTTCTGAAACATTAAACAATTTGAATTTTAAAAAAATATTATATTCGTATTTAAATTTTTTAATTTATTTTCTAGTTGTTTGAAGGCAATAAACCTCTACATTGACTAGGCAATTGATCCACGGTCTTCTCAGGAGCTCAGGAGTGAGTAGACTACGGGGTGTCAATTCCAAATGCCCTGGCTGGATCTACGCTGTTTTTCATGTAGTCTTGAGTTGAATTCTTCTCTTCCATATTTTCCTATCAGGTCTTTTCTGACCTTGACGGTATTAGAGTATTCGAGGGCTAAGGTATTTATGTCCTTTTTTCCACTTTTCGTAAGGAGACAATCACCGAGAGATTTTCTTCTCTAAACAACAAACCACAAATATTGATCCTCGTTGTCTCGGAACTTCTTCAAAGTTGCAGTCATTGACTTTATAGTTTACACGAGTACACAATAAAGGCATACACTCATACACGCGAGCGTGACTTTAACAATGAATTTAAATATTTAAATAGGCCTACCCCTAAACATGCTAAGTTCCTTATTATTATTTTTGGCGTAAAATAGAAGAACATCGTAGTCTGTCTTATCCACAGTATTACTTTAAAAAGTTGCCGCTCAGTTGTCAATAAAAAAGTGCAATGAAACCATAAACGCCATCTTTTAAAAAATTATATATTTAAATGGAACCTATACTCGCTTCGCTTGTGCCATAAACACGCCTAGTGTTACTCATATTTGATTAAAATTAAGTTTTAAATGACAGCTGTTCCGTAATATTTAGCCGATTTGGAATATAGCACGACTGGCACAATCATTAGAGGGGATTAAGAAGGGTTATCTGTAAAGTTCGGAAAGGCACGAATGGCACAACCGCCCGGCCAGGTAGCCAGAATGCGGGAAAATGGGAATTGTTTTGACTGGTACTTTACACCTAACCTAACCTAAACTAACCTAACCTAACCTAACCTAACCAAACAATTTTTAAGTTTTGGTACACAATTCATTTTTTAAAATTTAATACGTACTGAAATGTACGTTACAGTATTAAACATGTTTATAATCATATTCCTTTATTTACGGACAAAGCCACTTTTAAAAATATACAAATAAATTATACAGTAAAAATTAATTCTAAGTAAATTTGAAAATACGTGATATTACGGGCAAATGACTGTCGTGCAGAGTTGACGGGGAATTATAAAATTCCCGTTTTCCCTCGTTCGATGGCGTCTACCTGATCGAGCGGTGTGCCAATCGTGCCTTTTCCAAGCAGCTGAGTTGACCCTACTTATTCCGCTCTAATGATTGTGCTAATACTGCCATGGGCAGAAGGTCCAAAAATGTGTGCCAATCGTCCCGTTCCCGTTCTTAGTGGCTAGACTTTAGCAAAATTTAATCAAAATCGTTAAAGGCTTTTTGATTTTTATTTTATTTTATATACCCTAAAATGTTTAATTATAAAAAAATAAATCGAAAATAAGTAGGCTACGTTTAATTAAAACGTTTGTAATACATTTTATTTTTTTAAATCGTATTGCCGCAAAATCTAGGTGGACGGATACGATATTCCGACTAAACTTAAAGGGAAACAAAAAACTAGAGTAAGGCATTATTATTAGGGTCCGTAGGTAAAACCAAGGACCCTTATAATTTCACACTTCTCCGTCTGTAAAGTCGCAACCAGTCTACACAGACAAGACGATAAATCCTGTAAATTTCAAACTGCATTTATATTCATTGCATTGTCCCACATATAGGAAAAATATAGCAGTAACAAAAAAAAAAAAAAACTTTGGGGTAGTAAAGTTGCAAAAACTGTAGTTGGACAAAATTGTTTTGAAATATTGTGTGTGGGGTATGAAATAAAACTAGAAGTTACTCTGATTACGAATATCTATGTTTATTTGACGAAAAAAATAATATGTTGGCGGTAGGCCGAATTTAAAGTGTCAGATATCATGCCCCCCCCCCCTAACTTCAATACGGTGTTACCTACAATATTTGTATTTTTAATTAAATTGCAGTGTGTAATCATATACAGTGTGAACTCGTATTATAGTTTTTTGTATGACGAATAAAACTTAATTTAATCACACAATGAGAAATGCGTAGCGTATAAGTTACAAAAGCATTATTTTGGGGAAGGTGAGACAAACAATTCAATTGCCATTAAAAGATGGATTGCATTTTCATTGATTTCTCTTTATTAGGGTCCGTAGGTAAAACCAAGGACTCTTAAATTTCAAGAAAGTCTCCAACTATCTGTAAGTCGTAACCAGGATAAAAGATATATCCTATTTCAAGCTTTACATTTATATTATTTGTATTGTCCCACATATAAAATAATGGCCTTGGGGTAGTTCAGAGGCCAAAAATATAATGTTGAAATTTTTTATTTATTAAAACATTGCGTGTGGGGTATCAAATAAAACTTGAAGTTATTATGATTACGAATATGTGTATTTATTTGACGAAGAAATTAATATGTTGGTGTTAGGAAGTATAAAAGACTTCGACTTTATAAAAAATAACTGTCCTTATATGCTACGGCCGCTCTTGTTTTTAACACAGGCTTGGCCCTTTTATTATTATTGTTATATGTAAGAAAAGAAATGCTAATTGGCGTTCATAGATATTTAAAAATCAGTAGTTTTGTTGTAAAAATAAATACATGGCAATCCCTGAGGTACCTAGCTGGATCTACACCTTTTTACATATTATAGTCTTGCGTTAGATCCCTCTCTTTCCTATCCGGTCTGTCTTGACCAACTCTTGTTCTTTTCCGACACTGATGCTATTAGTGTATTCGAGAACTAGGTTTCTTTAATTTACGTTCTGGTGTTTTTTTTTATAAGGCGATGATGACCGATATGTTTTTCACCTCTAAACAACAAAGGTAAAAATATTTTTCGGCAACTTTTAGAGTATGCCTGCATAACCTCTAAAAACTTCACGACAGAGCGACGCCCAAAGCCAATAACTCTTATCACAGAAGTAACCTAGCTTCTAGTTATCTGTGACACTTGTTAAGACTACTATATTTTCTCAAAAGATAACACACTTAATGCTTTTCTGAGGCCTGCTTCAGGTAGGCTTTCAAATGGAAGACAAAAATAAGATTAAAAATGTAAATCTACATAAAATATTTTGATATATTGTAGCCTCCATGATCCCAAAAAACTCCCTGGTTGTCATCGCTCCAAAATACCGGTTTTGGAGTTGGCGGTAAAAACAAAAAATCGTATTTAGAGCTATTAAAAAAACCCTATTTTAAAAAATGATCTTTATAGATTTTTTAAACATTTAAGTGAAATGAGACGAGAAACAAGCTAAATATTTTTAGTTTTGATCGTATGGTAACTAATTATAAATTTTGAGTTTGTTATTTTTAAAATGAAAATAATACCTCGAGGTATGTCCAAAATATGTCTACGGTCCAAAATTGCTCAATATTATACCACTCGTTCGTGCTGTAACGCAATGCACATAGTTTTTTGGGGTTTAGAGGTTCCCAAATAAAACGCTCTACAAACTAGTCATAGATTTGTTTAACCCATTACATTCACTTAATCTATATTAGGTGTAGACTTGTTCAAAGTTCGAATAACTTTGAGTCAAGTTACATCAAAATAAAACACAATAAAAATACAGATTCTGTAGCATGCTAATGAACGACGCGACTGAGCTTGTTAGTAAAATTATCATAAACATCGGTCTAGCAGCTTGAGTCGTGAACTAATACATGGTGATTCAAATGTCCATAGTTTTAAAAATTACTTTCGGAAAATTTAAATTTTTCATTGTTCTTCTAAAAAGTCTCTTCAACGGTTATCTCAGAACACAGATATGTCCTATCAAAGAGCAACAAAACGCAAAGGAGTTCAACAGCTGCGGTAGACTACATAACTCCAACCAGTGCGTTACTGCCGATGATTTCGTAAATTTACACGCAAAGATGTCCAGAACAAGTTAACAATAACGGTGTATTAGTAGGGAAGCTTCGTTTAATTTAAATATTTGTTTTTTTAATTTCGTAGGAGAGGTGGAAAATCTTCAAAAGACGAAGGCAGACATCAGATCTTCCCAATAGTGTGAGATTCTTACTCAATAAAAACCACCTTCCTTCCTGTTAGTAACCCTATCACGTACGACAAGGATTCAGATTTGTTTTCCAAGCTGATAAGCTGGTCAGGGTTTCCATGAACTTATCAAGAAGATATAATGAAAAAGAGCATAACTTTATGTACCGCGCGAAGAGCGAGGCAAATCCCTAGCTGGGACAGAGTCCAGACAGATCATGCAGGATCCCTGATTGGAGTGTTGTGTAGGTGAAGGAGGGAATTACCTTACAAATACCTTGTTAGTTATATTAATATGGGATTTCCCTACCATGGATCATCTTTTTCTGCTGGCTATAGATATGTTAACAATGGAATTTGGTTAACAGAAAACCCGCAAGGTGTTCAGGGGCTTCGTCATCATCCACAAAAGGCAAGAGTTTCCTGCGCCCTGTCTAGGCGGAGGAGGTTCTTGGGCCTTGTACTGGTAGATCAACATACGTTTCGCTGGGTTCAGTGTCACGACCCTAGCGGACCTCGAAGGCTCCACTCGAGTCAGTGCCTCGACCCTGGATCTCGTAACTATACGAATATCACGTTTACTTCAGAAAAAAGTGCAAAATTTCATTTTTGACAATAACTTCGATATTTGTCATCGTAGAGAGGTGGGGTTGGTACATGCAGAATTGAAATTCGTATCTAATTAAGTGGGTTATAAGTTAAATAACAAACGAGATATGAACAAAAACTGTTTAAATGGCAACCATTTTTGGTATTTTTTATTCGATGAGGACACTAATAGTCCCCTATACCAAATTTCATGTGTCATATCTTAATTTTTGTGGCCGCTATCATGCTTTCGTACAAACGTCAACGATGACGAACAGACGACAATGTCTAAAATCACTTTTTCGTCATACTTCTTCAAAAACAGCTGTTTTCAATACATGCATTGAGATGCTAAAGTTGTTCTTTTTAGTCCCAGGACCTAAAAACATCAGCTGAAGTCAAGGTCATCAGCAGTTACTTCTCTTATACGAATTAATTAACGTTTGTAAAGCATCTATAAAAACAACCGATACTCTCGATTGTAAATAACAGATAAAACAGCTCTTACCATCGATTTTATAAATAAGTACCACTAACACAAACTAAACAGTTGTAATAGCTGCAAACTTGTGTAACTTGTCCAAACTTTTGAAGGTAAATAGGTTATAAAACTTTAATTTTTGCGAAATTGTTTTCTTATATTGTTTGCAGTATAACGAAAAATATAGTTCATCACTTGGACCAAAAAGAAGCTTTTCGATCCTCGCTTATATTCCTTAAACTTGAGCTTGTATCGAAATGCTTCATTTTTGGTACTAGTGATGAAAAATAATATTTCGGGTCCCTTATACTATGAAAAGTGAAGAAGTTTTTCGATTATCAAAATTACCCTATACTTCACGTAAAGAGTAAAACCATTTATTTTTAGTTTTTCATTTTTTATTAATTCTTGTTTTCAACAGAAATGGGCTAGTATTCCCACAGGAGGGCAATTCCTCCCCATTATGATTGTAATGTTTAGGGCGTTTTTAAATGAACAGTTCCATAACAATTGGAAAGGTCGCAGGGGTGAGATCAATGGCCACTCCATTCTCCTGACCGTAACTATTAGATTTATTATATAGGGGCATTTACATTACAATACCAGCAATAATTGAAGATGTAAGGGATAGAATTGAAGTATAATGCCGAAGAATAACACCAGGAATACTTACGTAGAAACATTCGATAAGCAGTGTTTTTAGCAGTGGAGACATATGGAGACAAATAAAAGTTTGGTTTGTGATACAAAAAGAGCAATTATTAACAAAAAATTTATGATGGAATGAGTTTTAAAAAAAATAATTAAATACCTCAAATTACTGAGAAAAAAGTGTCACAACCAAAGTCAATATCATTTGACTTACCCAGGTAAACGAAGTACAAGGGTAAGTTTTGTAAGCTCAAGAAAATATCTCTCTGTTTTTTGACATTTCATGGCCTCAAGAAACCGAAAAAGTATTTTTCGACATACCTCTGTACGTAAATCATAAATAACATAGCACGGCAATAAATATAAACACTTAACCATTCAAACTAGGGAAATTAATCATAAGATTATTTAATTATCCCAAGTTACCTATTTCAAAATTTATATTATCTGCTTTAATTAGAAACTTTCTTAAATGCTTACATAAGGTTACAAGGTTTAATATTAAATCATATACACTTGAAACCTTTAGGCGCTAGGCAGGAGTAAAATTCCGTTGAAATTTTTAGGTTGTTTAGATTTAGGCATATACAGAGTGTCTAGAAAATATTGTCCCAAATTTCACCAGGGTATTCTATAGGTGAAAATAAGAGAAAAAAAAAAGTTCCAATAAACAAAGTCCGGGAATGGATAGTTTTCAAATTATCCGCCATTTTGTTTTTTAACTAAACACTTTGGAAATAGAAAAGATATTGAGCTCAAATTTGGTGTACATATTTGTTACGTACTTTTTAGCCCTGTACACACAATCAGATCTTTTTGTATATTTAAAAATGCCAGCCCTTTCAATTTTTTAATATCAAATATCTCTAAAACAGATAACTTTACAAAAAATTTCAGGAAACAAAACAAGTCACTTTTTTAATGACAAACAAAACGGTTTCTAAAAATGTTGTCCGTAGTTCAAAAGATAACCTAGTTATCGGCTAAAAACTAAAAACATAAATTCTACTAATTTGACAAAAATAATAACGTGACTACAAACAAATTATGTTTTTTTGTTATTAGCCGATAACTAGGTTATCTTTTGTGCTATGGAAAAAATAAATAAAAATGTTGTTTGTTATTAAAAAAGTAACTTTTTTGTTTCTTAAAATATTTTCGTTGAGTTAGCGGTTTTAGAGATATTTAACATTAACCATTTTAAATGCCGCCATTTTTAAATATACAAAAGAACATTCTGGTTTTTGTACAGGGGTAAAAGGTTACGCAACAAATACAATTTGACCTATCTCCAAAGATATTAAGTGTTTAGTTAAAAAAAGAAAATGGCGGATAATTCGAAAACTAAGCATTTCCGGACCTATGTTTATTGGAACTTTAATCTTATTTTCACCTATAGAATAGCCTGGTGAAATTTGGAACAATACTTTCTAGGCACTCTGTAAACGTTAGTATCTGCCTCCGTGATCACAGCTTTTATCAAATGTTTTAAGACTGTATAGATACCTAAACAACAGATGCCCTATGTGGTAAAGCTGATTTATAATATATCCTGGTAATTCTCTTCAGGATAATAATTAATTGTTTTTAAATGGGTTGTAATATGTTCCTAACCACAGCATTAATCCTTATTATTTTAGTGTTAACAAGAGTATAAGGATTTGCAGATTGAATACGGTTGTTAAAGGCATCAATAAAACCAAATTTTGTTGACAATAATTTTTTTGATGATACTTTATAGTAGTACAATCAATATGGTGGGTTGGATCAAGCAGGGACATGGCAAAACAACTCGGACTAAGCTCCAGAGGTTGGCATGTTTAAGCAGTGTTCACTACACCAACCACTACAATAGAAATACTACTCGGGCTTCCACCCATTGACCTGTATATTATGGCGGAAGCAAGCAAAGCAGCCAACAGGCTGAGTTGCAGCAGAGTCTAGAGCAACTCACATATTGGGAACGCCAGAATTACGGGAAAAATTGGCCACCCAATTAGGTAAAGGTACCGATAAAATGGAAACCAGATACTCGTTTTCAAGACCCTTTGAAGTTACATTGACCCAAGCTGAATCAGAAAAATATTACCGATCTGAATTTTTCGACTCGATTTTCGGAAAAAAAGGAATTTTTATTTTTTGGAACAAAAGTAGGAATAAAATTAAAACTATAAAACAGCCTTTGAAATTTTCAAAACTTTTTGTGTATTATAATTTATTTATGTGTAATACAACATATTATTATTATTTTTTTTTTTTTTAATATGTAAGTACCTACTTGAAATTTTATAAATTTGTAAATAAATTTCAATTTTGGTTTTATTTATGTTACTATAGTTTTCATACCGGAATATCAAAACCTAAAAATGATTTTTAAATACTGTATAAACTTCCAAATTGGCTACTTATATATATATATATATATATATATATATATATATATATATATATATATATATATATATTTTAAATTTTACTTGGCCCCTTTAAATGACTTGTTTTTAAATAATTGAAAACTACATGATATAACAATAATTTTTTTTAAAAAAACCATCTAAAGATCCCCATTACAAATAGAATATTGTCACAAAATTCAATAATATATATTTATCTAGTTTATCTGATTTAAATAGAACAGATTTTGATATATTTGATATTACAAGACAATATTCGCGGTTCATTTTTGCCGATAAATAATAATTACCGATAACTCTTTACCGATAAATATTTACCTTTAACTTTTTACAGCTAAATTTTTACCAATAAATCTTTACCGATAAATATTTACCTATAACTTTTTACCGCTAAATCTTTACCGATAACTCTTTACTGTTAAATAGTTACCGATAAATCGCGAATTGCATTTTTGAAGAGATGTTGACGAAGTAGTTTTGTTGGGATTAAAACTAAGTTTAGCACAATCGAAATATTAAGGTTTAAATATAAAGGTTTTAAAAAATTGAAATATTAACTTTTATAGGTACAAAAATGTAAGGAATCCCTTGGAAATTCAGCAGAAATATCCTTTACACAAAATTTGATCAAAATCGGACCACTAGGTTCATAGAGGACTGCACGAATTACAGTTGAACAAACATCAAAACCAATTTTTGGATAACTAAAAATGAAGTTTTCACAATCGATTTTTGAATTAACGTTTCGCATAAAATATCTCAAAAATGTTATTGTTTTAACAACCTTATTTGGAGTTAAATTACAGTTTGCCTATTGGCAACCCTGAAAGTCACAGTTGTTATCTAAGTGGTTTTACTAATTAGGCTACTTGTTAAACTGTGACGTAACTATGACGATATAATCACGGGGATTGATAAGTCAGGTGTTTTACTGATAACACAGTCTATAACTAGGCCACTCTATTCTATTGTACTGCCATGTTATAGGTCTTTCATACTTGTTATATAATACTGCACGTGTATTTTGGATTGCAAACATTTCCAATTTTATTTTATGATTATATAACACAAGAACGTAATTCGACATTTTCCATTAGCAATGAAAACTGTACAGATATATAGTATTGATTCTGTTCCACGTAAATCCACAAAATTAAGAAGTCAACTAAATAAAAATGTCTTCAAGATAACAGGTAGTGGAACAATACTTTAAAATAAGGTGATGGATACATCGTGGTACTTCCCCAACTCGATCTTACAACGTAATACAAGCAGATGTAAAGATGTAATCGCCGAAAATTGGTTTCTTGAGCCTTGTAGGAAATATTAAATTGTAACGGTAGATCAAGGAGTCTGGGGAAAATAAGTTTAATAGTTGTACAGTAGCCTCAGACTAGGATTGTGTCTGGTGTAAGGGGCGTGTCCTCCCTTCTACATGCTTCCCTAGCCTGACTTGACGGTACAACCCATTCCAAGAAAACTAGGTCCACAAATTACTGCTTAGCTACAATTAATTCCTAAAGTTACAACTTCGTGACAGACTTTTGTAAACGTTTTATTCTTATTTACACCGATAAAAGAAACGAAAGTAGGGTACGCGTTTACACAGAAGTATTTGAGGTCTATATTTTTTTATTGGGGTTGTACCGCTGAAAGCAAACGCAACAAACGAAGTGTGGAGGTCCCTCATTTCCTCTCCACCCCAGACATATTCCTACCTTGAGGATACTGTAACAGGTTTCTGAACCTGAGTGTATATCACTACACTCTTGACGGTGTCGTAGATGGGTAGGCTATACAGGGTGTTTCAAAACTCCCCTTACAAACTTCGAGATATTATCCCTTGGGTAAAAAGAAGTCAAAAACTTAATACGACCAGGATCTATCTCGTTACAGTTAGTATGTTAATTTTCATTATTGTATCCCAACTCGTTTCAAAATGGCGGCGATTCAAAGCTCTTACATTGAAATAACTCTATAAATAGCCATTTTACTAAACAATTTACAAGAACAACGGTTTTTAGTAAATTTTAAGAAAAATCCATAGTTGTTTTTGTTTTTAATTTGGGAGAAAAGTAAACGATATTTGGACTTTCTTATCCGACCGCCGTGCGTGACCATGTTCTTGTCCTCTTCCTCATGGAATGAATAAATGAAGTTGTTTTTTAGGTATAAATTTTAATTGGAGTTTTATTCACATTTGTCTGTTTATTAACTCCAATTTTAGTAGTTGTACAAAAAATACTTTTATGAAATTAAATAAGTATAAGAATTGACGTAGTGATTTATTGGTTGTAGGAATTGAACAGTTTTGTATGGTATCAACAATGAAAGCAGCTGTTTTTTACAGTAGGCCTACAACAATCAACCGTTTGAAATAAACACTTTACAGGACAAGAACATAGCCATGCACGGCCGGACAAGAAATTCCAACTATCGTTTATTTTTCATCCAATTAAAATTATGAATTTTACATAAAAATTACTAAAAAAAAAAAATTGTTTTTCCAAGACTCCGACTTTTCTTGCTCTATATGAAGCTCTGCTCCGAGACATACTGAAGTATGGGTTTTTATGGTCGCTCTACCAATCTGGCTATATAAAAACATGAAGATTCAGGACTCTTTGCGAGTCTGTTGGGTCATAAACTTCGATATGGTTACCCTAGATACACCGATCGAGGAAATTCATAATAAGGTTTGGCTAGAAATCTCTCCATCTGTAGAAGGGCCATCGACATTTAATGGTGGATGATATTATTAATTGATCTGTGGGATGTAAATTTCCGTATATTTCGGAGAAGATAACTGTGCAACTAGTTACAATAGTAGCTTGTCAAGATTCTTTAACTCTGGGAACGGGGAGTGGTGTAGCTCAGGTTGCTAGAACGCGCTCATTTATCCGCACTTCAAATTAGCGAACCCTCATAATATGTTTTGCAGGTTCAAGCTCCGTTTATAACATAACATTATAGTAAAGACAAAAAAAAAGTTAACAATATCTCATCCTTTGGATTGGAATTTCATCGGAACGCTTCAAGAAGTCGCTAATACGCCTTCCTACAAAAGATTAAGACTTGAAGTTTAAGCCTTGTTTTTGTTTGATTTTGTCACTGTTTATTGTTACATCAATTAATTAATATCTTTGTAAATTGTTATTAAATTATAGTATTGTTTTTGCGTTGGAAGATTATTTAATTATTATTTGTTGTTTGATTAATATTGTAAATTGTATTGGAAATAATTTAATTTTGTGTATTTAAATGTAAAATGGTGGATCAGTTTGGAAAAAGTAAATGCGTTTATCAAAATGTTTTTTAAAACTCCTATTGTCTAATAAATCACTAATAGCATAGCTCATACCCTGGAATTGTTTTATCTACACCCTTATTTTTAACATGTAATACTAAAGTCTCTCTATCTTACTGAAACCCTTATTGCAGTTGAAATTGTTCATTTCAGAAAAAAGTCTATCTTAATACGTTCAAAATATTATTGTATAACATAACTACTCCACAAGAAGCATTAAATCACAATTTACTTCTTAAAATATGAAATGTTTTCAGAACTCTAATTTTATATTTAGATCGGCCACAATTTAGAATTCGTTTAATGTAAATAACTTTTCTTTTCACTATTTTTTTTCAGTAACACTTTTAAAATTATGTATTACAGAACTCCCTTTACTATTTACGTTTTGATTTTTTGCCTTTCAACTTCCTCCAGAAGGGGGTGATATATATTCAAAAAAGTGGTGTCTGTACCTACATTTGTATTTTCAATTTCAATTATTAACAAAATAATAAAGTCAAGCGTGTACTAAAACCACAGGAGTTAGGATTCGTAGGTATATAGGACAGTTACTTTCAAAAAGTCAAAGTCATTTAAACGTCAGTTTAAATTGTAAAGACAGACGCGTGAAATTATAAGGGTCCTTGATTTTACCTATAGAGCCTATATAGATAAATCAATCCATCTTTTAATGGCTATTGAATTGTTTGTCTCATATCTCATAAAAACTGCTTTAAAAAAAAAGCGCTATGCGTTTCACATTATGTGGTTAAATTAAGTTGTATCAGTCATACAAAAACTATATTATATGATTTCGCACTGCAGTTTTATTTCAACTCTAAAAAATGTTTCATTTTTTCAAATTTGTATGTCAAGTTATAAAAGGAGACATGACATATCTGACACTTTATATTTGGCCAAACATATTGTTTTTTTCGTCAAATAAACATACATATTCGTAATCAGAATGACTTCTAATTTTATTTCATATCCCACACATAATATATAAAAAAATTGTTTTTCTCAATACTATAGATTTTGCACCTTAACTACCCCAAGGTAATATTTTGTTGTCAATTTATTTCTTCTATAAATGGGATAATATAATGAATATAAATATAAAGTTTGAAATATATAGGATTTATCGTCTTGTCCGTGTAGACTGGTTGCGAGTACAGCATACAGGCACGCTCTTGAAATTATAAGGGTCCTTTGTTTTACCTACGGACCCTAAAAATATGGGTAGAGGAATATACCGGGTGTTCAAAAAGTCTGGAAACCCCTTAATATTAATTTTATTAATAAACGCAGAACAATGAAACTCTAGGATTACGTCCTCACTGTCGTTACCGACTTTTTGCTCATTTTAACTGTCTTTTTTCGCTTTGGGGGGGGGGACGTCCTGTGGAGGAAGTCTAAAAAATCTTAAATGTAAGCATAGGTCGAATTATACCTCATTTTAAAGGTCTTTGTTAGAGGAACACATTGCCACAATCCCGACTGAAAAAGGACCATTCGTTTTGAAATGGCAGCCTCTTAAATTTTGTTTGATTTTAATGCTAATTCAATGGCAAATTTTTAGTAAGCTTTAGTTTAGATTACAATGTCACTTAGTGAGACAGAGCAAATAACCATTCTGATGATGAGGGGTATGAGGATAGAACTCGTTCATATGAGGAGGTAAGCCGCTTGTTCAATGAAACTTGCCCCAATTGACCGCCTATTCAAAAATCAACAGTGTTGAAGACTGCACAGCGCGGTTCTGTAACAGATCGGTCAAGATCCGGACGGCCAAAATCAGCTACACAAGGACACCACTTCGAGCACCTTCTGTAATACCTTCCAAGGTTTGTTTATTTTTTTATAATTATTGTCTTGCAAAGTAAGTAATTTAAACATAAACAACTGACATACTGTCTGTTCAATTTTATTAATAATGATAATTGTCCCCAATTACATCTGTGCACTCCTAACGTTTTTAAACAATTAAATCGACCATTACTGATATTTCCTATCCCTCCACACTCCAGCTATGAAATTCTCATAGCTAAAACACTAACATAACCAACACGGTTGAGTATTCACTTCTGCCTCTTAATCTTCGCAACGTAAAGTTAACAAATTGTAAAAGGCTGCCATTTCCAAACGAATGGTCCTTTTTCAGTCGGGATTGCGAGAATGTGTTCCTCTAACAAAGACCTTTAAAATGAGGTATAATTCGACCTATGCTTACATTTAAGATTTTTTAGACTTCCTCCACAGGACGTCCCCCCAAAGTGAAAAAAGACCGTTAAAATGAGCAAAAGGTCGGTAACTACAGTGAGGACGTAATCCTAGAGTTTCATTGTTCTGCGTTTATTAATAAAATTAATATTAAGGGGTTTCCAGACTTTTTGAACACCCGGTAGACATAAATGATCAAACTGTATATTTACATAGGCCTACTTTATTATTATTTAAAAACTTAGCTGCTGGAATTCAATTAGAAAATAGGAACTTAGTTGGCATATTCATATAGGCCTACGCTAAGTTTACAACCATTAAGTTGCTTTGGAAATAACACTCCATGAACAGATGGTAGTTAATCTGTTTATCACATTGTACAACTAACAGCTGATTATTGTCAGTCAGTTAGTTTTAATGTAGTAATAGAATACTGTGGAGATATTAAATTTTAATTTACATACATATAGTATAGAGTAAGTTAAAATCGATCTTTGGGTTTTCCATTCTGAGAGGTTCTGAACCAAAAAATAGTTTTAAAAATTTTGTGTGTGTTTGTTTGCGCGCGCGTGTGTGTGTTCCCCCATTTCTGTTCGATGACTCAACTTACATCACATAACTTTCTCTATACTACGTAAAATGAGAAAGTAATAATTGGTTAAGCAGCAAATTGGATAACTTAATGTTAAAATATCATTATTATTTTAGGTAAGAATAGAAGTGGCATATTTGTTTGTATTCCATTTTACCAAAATCTGATTGAACTCTTAATGACGCATTTTGAGATATTTCACTTTATAAATTGTCGTTCAGGGCCAACAGCCTACTGAACCGGTATTTTTGTTTGAAAATGCCAAAATGAAATCTTGTGTTAGAGGTGACACTGAGGAGCAATGATCAAGCTGCCATGCTTGCGCACGCATACTTCAAACCAGCGCGTGCTTTGCACAGATTCGTGTATAATTTAAATAATTACTTTTTTAAACCCTCGAGACTCAAAAACGTACAAAGCCTTGAAAAACATAATAGCGATATTATTTTCACCCATAACATAACTTTCTTTATAATATAAGTAAAAATACAAATATAATTCATTTACAGCTGAAAATATTAGACATGTTGCATTTGGTTCAGGTAAGGAAAAAAGGAAGGAGGTGACACTGAGGAGCAATAATCAACCTGCCACGCTTGCTCACACACACTTCTAACCTGTTCGTGTTTTCACAGCTTCGTGTATAAAACAAATAACTACTCTATTTAAACTCACGAGACTTTAAAACGTAAAAAACCTTGAAAATCGTAATAAAGATTATTTTCACCCATCACATAAGTTTCTCTATACTACAAGTAAATATACAAAATGGAATCTATTTATGGATGAAAATATTAGACATGAAGCAGACGGCACAGGTATGTAAAATATTAGACATGTAGCAGTTGGCACAGGTAGGGCTAATATTAGACATGAAGCAGTTGGTAAAGGTAGGGAAAATATTAGACATGAAGCAGTTGGCACAGATAGGAAAATTATTAGACATGAAGCAGTTAACTCAGGCAGGGAAAATATTAAATGTGAAGCAGTTGAATCAGGTAGGGAAAATATTAGAGATGAAGCAGTTGACTCAGGCAGGGAAAATATTAGAGATGAAGCAGTTGACTCAGACAGGAAAAATATTAGACATGAAGCAGTTGACTCAGACAGGGAAGATATTAGAGATGAAGCAGTTGACTCAGATAGGAAAAATATTAGACATGAAGCAGTTGACTCAGACAGGGAAAATATTAGAGATGAAGCAGTTGACTCAGACAGGGAAGATATTAGAGATGAGCAGTTGACTCAGTCAGGGAAAATATTAGACATGAAGCAGTTGACTCAGGCAGGGAAAATATCAGACATGAAGCAGTTGACTCAGTCAGGGAAAATATTAGACATGAAGTAGTTGACTCAGACAGGGAAAATATTAGACATGAAGCAGTTGACTCAGACAGGGAAAATATTAGAGATGAAGCAGTTGACTCAAACAGGGAAAATATTAGAGAGGAAGCAGTTGACTTAGACAGGGAATATATTAGAGATGAAGCAGTTGGCACAGATAGGAAAAATATTAGACATGAAGCAGTTGACTCAGACAGGGAAGATATTAGACATGAAGCAGTTGACTCAGACAGGGGAAATATTAGACATGAAGCAGTTGACTCAGACAGGGAAGATATTAGAGATGAAGCAGTTGACTCAGGCAGGGAAAATATCAGACATGAAGCAGTTGACGCAGGCAGGGAAAATATTAGACATGAAGCAGTTGACTCAGACAGGGAAGATATTAGAGATGAAGCAGTTGACTCAGGCAGGGAAAATATCAGACATGAAGCAGTTGACTCAGTCAGGGAAAATATTAGACATGAAGCATTTGACTCAGACAGGAAAAATATGAGACATGAAGCAGTTGACTCAGACAGGGAAAATATTAGAGATGAAGAAGTTGACTCATTCAGGGAAAATATTAAAGAGGAAGCAGTTGACTTAGACAGGGAAAATATTAGAGATGAAGCAGTTGACTCAGGCAGGGAAAATATTAGACATGAAGCAGTTGACTCAGGCAGGGAAAATATCAGACATGAAGCAGTTGACTCAGTCAGGGAAAATATTAGACATGAAGTAGTTGACTCAGACAGGGAAAATATTAGACATGAAGCAGTTGACTCAGACAGGGAAAATATTAGAGATGAAGCAGTTGACTCAAACAGGGAAAATATTAGAGAGGAAGCAGTTGACTTAGACAGGGAATATATTAGAGATGAAGCAGTTGGCACAGATAGGAAAAATATTAGACATGAAGCAGTTGACTCAGACAGGGAAGATATTAGACATGAAGCAGTTGACTCAGACAGGGGAAATATTAGACATGAAGCAGTTGACTCAGACAGGGAAGATATTAGAGATGAAGCAGTTGACTCAGGCAGGGAAAATATCAGACATGAAGCAGTTGACGCAGGCAGGGAAAATATTAGACATGAAGCAGTTGACTCAGACAGGGAAGATATTAGAGATGAAGCAGTTGACTCAGGCAGGGAAAATATCAGACATGAAGCAGTTGACTCAGTCAGGGAAAATATTAGACATGAAGCATTTGACTCAGACAGGAAAAATATGAGACATGAAGCAGTTGACTCAGACAGGGAAAATATTAGAGATGAAGAACTTGACTCATTCAGGGAAAATATTAAAGAGGAAGCAGTTGACTTAGACAGGGAAAATATTAGAGATGAAGCAGTTGACTCAGACAGGGAAAATATTAGAGATGAAGCAGTTGACTCAGGCAGGGAAAATATTAGACATGAAGCAGTTGACGCAGGCAGGGAAAATATTAGACATGAAGCAGTTGACTCAGACAGGGAAAATATTAGACATGAAGCAGTTGACTCAGACAGGGAAAATATTAGAGATGAAGCAGTTGACTTAGGCAGGGAAAATATCAGACATGAAGCAGTAGACTCAGTCAGGGAAAATATTAGACATGAAGCAGTTGACTCAGACAGGGAAAATATTAAAGATGAAGCAGTTGACTCAGACAGGGAAAATATTAGAGATGAAGCAGTTGACTCAGTCAGGGAAAATATTAGAGAGGAAGCAGTTAACTTAGACAGGGAAAATATTAGAGATGAAGCAGTTGACTCAGGCAGGAAAAAATATTAGAGATGAAGCAGTTGACTCAGTCAGGGAAAATATTAGACATGAAGCAGTTGACTCAGACAGGGAAAATATTAGATATGAAGCAGTTGACTCAGTCAGGGAAAATATTAGAGAGGAAGCAGTTGACTTAGACAGGGAAAATATTAAAGATGAAGCAGTTGACTCAGTCAGGGAAAATATTAGACATGAAGCAGTTGACTCAGACAGGGAAAATATTAGATATGAAGCAGTTGACTCAGTCAGGGAAAATATTAGAGAGGAAGCAGTTGACTTAGACAGGGAAAATATTAAAGATGAAGCAGTTGACTCAGTCAGGGAAAATATTAGACATGAAGCAGTTGACTCAGACAGGGAAAATATTAGATATGAAGCAGTTGACTCAGTCAGGGAAAATATTAGAGAGGAAGCAGTTGACTTAGACAGGGAAAATATTAGAGATGGAGCAGTTGACTCAGACAGGGAAAATATTAGACATGAAGCAGTTGACTCAGACAGGGAAAATATTAGACATGAAGCAGTTGGCACAGATAGGAAAAATATTAGACATGAAGCAGTTGACTCAGACAGGGAAGATATTAGAGATGAAGCAGTTGACTCAGGCAGGGAAAATATTAGACATGAAGCAGTTGACTCAGACAGGGAAGATATTAGAGATGAAGCAGTTGGCACAGATAGGAAAAATATTAGACATGAAGCAGTTGACTCAGACAGGGAAGATATTAGAGATGAAGCAGTTGACTCAGGCAGGGAAAATATTAGACATGAAGCAGTTGACTCAGACAGGGAAGATATTAGACATGAAGCAGTTGACTCAGGCAGGGAAAATATTAGAGATAAAGCAGTTGATTCAGATAAGGAAAATTGATAGGAGTAACTCTGAGAAGCTATGATAAACCTGCCACGCTTGCCCACACACATTTGCAGCCTGTGCATGCCTTGCAGAGCTTCATGTATAATTTGAAACAATCATTGTGTCTGTAAGTTGTAAATAAAATTACAACAGCTTTATTATTAGCTGTTAAATAAATGTTTATAAAACTCAAGAATACGTCATCATCAGATACTTGTTTTATGAGAGTAAAAATGAAATTAATGGCACGTGTATAACAATAGGTAATAGTCGAGGACAGTCTGCAAACTATTTAGGCCTAACTATACTAACGGATTTCTGGTTGGTTACACAGAAAAGCGGTGTTGCCAATTGGTGCTATCTGAATCAATTACTTTTCACTGGTTTCATTGAAGAGTGATTACATGTTGCACTAACCATTCACAAATATATAGAACCATTTAATTGTGTAATGATTGTTGATAATTCTATGCCACGTGGAATAAACATGAATGTTGTGAACAATAGGCTACAGAGATAAAACCCGTTGAACAAAGAAATTTTGGATTTGTAGGTAATTTAATATCTCATCTTAAAATATGCATCCAATAAATCTCCGATTTATTACCTAAATTTAAATAAACTGTGCAACGATTGCACAAACTTTGTCGCTCACCCAACCTCAAAACCAAATAAAACTTTTCAAAATTATTCGTCTCGTAAAATTACGCCATAACCACGTTCTCAGCGTAAATTGTATTCGATTAAAATCGAGCTTTCAATGATGGCTGTTAAGTTTTACTTTTCATTTTTTATAAATTATGACATTTGTTTTCAGCAGGAGACACACTTGTGTCCGACAGGACTCAATGTGTACAGTTTGCAGGAACAGTATCAAATAAAGTTCAAATTAACTTTGGTGTCCCACAGGGCTTAATCTTAAGAGAGCTGTTTTATTTCTTTTACTAAGATCATTTAGTTTTTTTTTTTACTGAAATAATGTTTTCAGTTTTGTAACAATTAATCCAGGGCTTTGTTTTGCATCTTTTCCAAATGTTGATAGTTTAAAATTTTTAATGTTAAATATATCAAAAAATAAACTTTACACAAAATTTTAATCGGCCGCCATGTTGAAAACATACAAAACAAAATCGTGGTTTTGCTACATTGATGAAAGATCACATGGAAAATATGAATACCAAATTTGGTCTCGGTAACTAATTTATTTCCAAAAATATAATGTGTTTTGTAAAAAACACAAAATGGTGGACAGACAGAAATTTTTTTACTTATTTTGACCCAAGGAACCGTATCCTGAAGTTTTGGTACGTAGTTTGGGAACACCCCCGTATATAAAGCTATCAGACAAACCAGTTTAGAAATTATGCCATTATGGCTTCCCTTAATAAACACTGAATTAAAAATGAAAGATAAAAATTCTTCTGGCTGAAATATTGCCAATAAACCCTAGATGGGAAAATACTCTTGAAAGAGGAGGTAGAGTTTTATAGGTACCCCGATAAACAATTTGGACAATTTTCTTCACCTATCAGTTGCTTACCGTCCTTTGTGTAGTGTCGGCCTGTGTGTGGTGGTTTTATCTGATCATATTTGTATCTAATTTTAGCTTTCACTGTTCATGTCTAGTTTTAAGCTTGAGTTTTTTCTTAGGTTATGGATTTAGTTTTTTGCTTTTAACATAGCCCTAGGCTCCTAGGTTATGTTTGTGTTTTTATATTTTATGCTCTAGATTTAACACTTGATAACGAAAGTTGATTTATACACTCGAAACGTCGTGTATTAAGTTCTATATACACAAATGATGGCAAATGTTCAAATCTATCATTATCAAATTAAAACCAGTAAAAATAGATGCGATTGTACCAAATATCCTTACTAGATCTACAACCTTTGATAAACTTTAGACACGTCCCACTCAAATTGTCTACTACTGTAATTGTATTAAAGAGATTTTACGCAACGTAAAAAGATAGATTGATTTTTGTCCAAGTTAAAGGAGTTAATATAATATTTTTTACTTTCCCACATATATGTACTATAGAGGAAGTTGTGTAATGGTTCAAAAAAACTCTACCGAGATTTTTTTCGGATATATCTTTTGAGATCTCCTGTGTAAAAGTGTTTTTGTTGGAGATATGAAATATATCTGAGTCTTGTGTGTATTTGTTGAACTCTTCAAATGTGGGTATATTTTAGCCATATTTGAAACTTAAAATTAGCGATTTTTTTCCAAATTGACTGCGTAGATTTTGATCAAATTTTGCTCAAGTGTATCCTCTAAGAATTCAAACAAAATACGTACTGGTCGCCACTTTTCAAAAAATATTGTTCGTATATTATCGATACAAAAAAACAAAAATCGGCCATGAAGCCAAAAAACATTAGATTTCTCAAAATTGACTAAACCGATTTCGTTCAAATTTTGGTACAACTGTAAAGATGATTTAATGGTCCAAACAAGAGTGAAAATTAGAAGTAAAAAATATTACGGTTCAGGAATAAATGAAAAAAAAAAAAAGTTTTGGCTGTTTTTAATTTGGTTTTGAGTATGATTAAATGAGAAAGTTGGTGCAATATTTTTGCACAACTTATTAATTTGTTATATCTAATTTTAAAGGATTTCTTTTAAACACGATTTTTGTTTTAACATATTAAAGTAATAATCCATAGCTAAACACTTTATCAGAATCAAAACATTTACTATGATAACATCTGAAAGAAGGTCAAAGTGTCAAGAATTTAAATTGCAGTGCAATGCAGCAAATTTTTACATTAAATATAGTATACTTAACCAATATTTCTTACATATGCAATATTTCATTCTTACCCAATATTTCGTACTTATCTCAACATTTTAAAAACTAATTTTCGATCCCTTAATTTCACAAAATCTTTTCTTAGTGGGCATCTAAGACCACATAAGAATATACCTTCAAATTTTCAGATCATTATCTTCAGTAGTTTTTACTCTACGTTGATTATGAATCAGTCAATCAGTCAGGACTTCTCATTTTATAAATTAGATGATGATGAGAGTTTTTACACCTTTAAACAAGAATAAAAATATATTACTGTAGATCCTTTCCATGAAGATGAGACGTAAATTGTTTGCTTAATTCCATTGTAGGTAAAAGTTGATGATGAAGTGAATGGGATGTTTTTAAGGTCAAATAACTTTAGTGTTCTTATACGAACAAACTTGCTGCCAGTTCTCTTCCAGACCCTGGAGACATACCTCCCAACGAATATTCTAAATCCTGACTTGGGATTGCTCACAGATACATAAAAGGAGAGTTTAACGCTGTTAAAGCATTGATCGGAGATAATGCTAACTATCCACAGCCTAAACTGTTATCAAGTAATTAACAAGTATAGTTACTCCACACGTTCACTGTTGAATATTCATAAGTGAATTTGTTTTGAAATAAAGCTATTTACAGCCGCTCAGGTGGATTTAGTACCATTTAGAAAAGCAACGACCATGACCACTAAAACAAATTTTGATTGTTCGTTTAAAAATGTGTGAACGATTGGAATTGTTGTTCATTTTGTTCAGATTACTCACAAATAACCCTATATTAAAGATAATTATATTCGTTGTTTAAACGAGATTGTTTTGCCTAAAATTGTGTAGGTAAAATTGAAAATGGCTACAGTTATAATTTGTTTGTTTGGTCTCACTCGTAGTTTTCACAATAGATTATTGTAATTTAAAAAATTGTATCTAATAATTTTTCTTTTAATATACAAATTTTTTTTTTTTATATATCTCTATTTTAAAGACTCAGTGTTAAAAACGCTATAAAACTTGTTTAAAAAACCATAAAATTGACACCCCTGCCTCTCGAATGAATAGCTTCAGCGTAAGAAGAGAACCATAGTTGGTCAAGAAAGATGTGATAGGAAAGATGAGAAAGTGTAAATGTAGAAAGGTGTACATCCAGTTAAGTACTTTGGAATTGCTACACTAGTACTCTAAGTATACAGGAGCCCCTTATTACTACAAAATCATCAATTTCAACAGAATAACAAAAGAATAAATAAATAAAATCTACAGTTTTTTATTTGGATTTAAGTTAAATTTTTAACTTAAGTTCTATTGAACGTTAAAAAAATAAATAAATGTATATAGTACGAATACGAACATACACATACACGAATACAAACCCAAAACCACCTCTCACATACACGAATACAAACCCAAAGCCATCTCCCACATACACGAATACAAACCCAAAACCACCTCTCACATACAAGAATACAAAACCAAAACCACCTCTCACTTACACGAATACAAACCCAAAGCCATCTCTCACATACACAAATACAAACCCAAAGCCATCTCTCACATACAAGAATACAAAACCAAAGCCATTCCTCACATACACG
Source organism: Aphrophora alni (assembly GCA_963513935.1). Classification (NCBI taxonomy): domain Eukaryota; kingdom Metazoa; phylum Arthropoda; class Insecta; order Hemiptera; family Aphrophoridae; genus Aphrophora; species Aphrophora alni. Next base: position 73,644,070 of record OY740774.1, read on the forward strand.
AATACAAAACCAAAGCCATCTCTCATATACACGAATACAAAACCAATGCCATCTCTCATATACACGAATACAAAACCATAGCCATCTCTCACATACACGAACACAAACCAAAAGCCGTCTCTCACATACACGAATACAAACCCAAAACCACCCCTCACATACACGAATACAAACCCACAGCCATCTCTCACATACACGAATACAAACCCAAAGCCATCTCTCACATGAACGAATACAAACCCAAAGCCATCTCTCACATACACGAATACAAAACCAAATCCATCTCTCACATACACGAATACAAACCCAAAACCATTCCTCACATACACGAATACAAACCCACAGCCATCTCTCACATACACGAATACAAACCCAAACCCATCACTCACACGAACGAATACAAACCCAAAGCCATCTCTCACATACACGAATACAAACCCAAAACCATCCCTCACATACACGAATACAAAACCACAGCCATCTCTCACATACACGAATACAAACCCAAAGCCATCTCTCACATGAACGAATACCAACCCAAAACCATCTCTCACATACACGAATACAAACCCAAACCATCTCTCACATGAACTAATACAAACCCAAAAGCATTCCTCACATACACGAATACAAAACCAAAGCCATCTCTACCATACAGGAGCACAAACTCAAAGCCATCTCTCACATACACGAATAAAAACCCAAAGCCATCTCTCACATGAACGAATACAAACCCAAAACCATCTCTCACATACACGAATACAAATCCAAAGCCATCTCTCACATGAACGAATACAAACTCAAAACCATCTCTCACATACACGAATACAAACCCAAAGCCATCTCTCACATTCACGAGCACAAACCCAAAACCATCTTTCACATACACGAATACAAAACCAAAACCACCTCTCACATACACGAATACAAACCCAAAGCCATCTCTCACATACACGAATACAAACCCAAATTATCTCTCACATGCACGAATACAAAACCAAAGCCATCTCTCACATACAGGAGCACAAACCCAAAGCCATCTCTCAAATACACGAATACAAACCCAAAGCCATCTCTCACATACACGAATACAAACCCAAATTATCTCTCACATACACGAATACAAACCCAAAGCCATCTCTCACATACACGAATAAAAACCGAAAGCCATCTCTCACATGAACGAATACAAACCCAAAACCATCTCTCACATACACGAATACAAATCCAAAGCCATCTCTCACATACACGAGCACAAACTCAAAGCCATCTCTCACATACACGAATACAAATCCAAAGCCATCTCTCACATACACGAATAAAAACCGAAAGCCATCTCTCACATGAACGAATACAAACCCAAAACCATCTCTCACATACACGAATACAAATCCAAAGCCATCTCTCACATTCACGAGCACAAACCCAAAGCCATCTCTCACATACAAGAATACAAACCCAAAGCCATCTCTCACATACATGAATAAAAACCCAAAGCCATCTTTCACATGAACGAATACAAACCCAAAACCATCTCTCACATACACGAATACAAACCCAAAGCCATCTCTCACATACACAAATACAAACCCAAAACCATCTCTCACATACACAAATACAAACCCAAAACCATCTCTCACATACACAAATACAAACCCAAAACCATCTCTCACATACACAAATACAAATCCAAAGCCACCTCTCACATACACGAATACAAACCCAAAGCCATCTCTCACATACACAAATACAAACCCAAAGCCATCTCTCACATACATGAATACAAACCCAAAGCCATCTCTCACAAGAACAAATACAAACCCAGATCTTTTGTTCCCTATTGACATCAGGGTCTAAATTGTATTGAGTATGGGCGTGGCAATCCTGAAGGATTCTAGCTGGATCTGCAAATTTTTATTGTATAGTCTTGAGTTGAATACCTTTCGTCTTTCCTATCAAATCTCTCTTGACCACCTCTTTCTCTCTTCCGACCCTGAGGCTAGGTGAGTATTCGAGAGTATTCGGGGCATTAATTTTTTTCTTTCAGGCGAAGATGACAGAGGTTTTTCCTATTTAACAACAATAAAGAAAACATCTTTTCTCAATTTTTGTTTCTGGGCTGCGATATCCACACGATTGATGATTTTAAAATGGTTTTGTTGTTGTTTAAAGGCGAAAACCTCGCTCTCATCATCACCTTATAAAAAATATATAAAATAAGACCTCTATACCTCGATTACTCTAATAACATTCAGAATGTAAGGAAACAATTATTTGTTAAGATAGACCTGAAATGAACGATGAAAGGAAGGAATTTAACCCAATTCTAGAAAAAAGTCGTAGATCCAGCTAGGGTACCTCGTAATTCCTCCAACTGTACTCACTATAAGTGAGCCCCTAAGGGGTGAACTCTCTCGGACAAATTGTTTGTGGACAAACTCATTTTGAAAACTATTTAACCTCAAAGATCTTAGAATCTTTCTTCGCCTGTTTTAGTCTTTGGGCTGCGATGAAACACTTAGTGTATTCATACAATCCCCACAGAATTGATAATTTTAAAATAGCCATCACGGAATCAATTTGAAATATTAAACATCCTATAATATATACAGAATTCTAGAACAGTGTTCAAGAAATATCTAGAGGCTGGTGGGGAACATTCAACATTGATTTTGATCATAGTAAGTAATTTTCTGTAATCATCAGCTTCACATAGACTTTTAAATCGTAAGGATCATGTTAGGCTATACAAGTACCGACAAAAAATCTAATCCTAAATGCATAGCATCAAACCAATGGAAATTCCCTTCTCTTACGTCATCACTAGTTACAACAGCTCATTATTTACCTTTCATCAGGTCCTTGGCACTGACTATGTACACAACCCCCCTCTCAATATACCCCCTCATACCATTGATCTGATCAGACACACATTCTATTCCGGTAGTTTTTTATATAATTGGCATCTCAGCTACTGTAATAGAACATTGGTCAGCTTGCCAATGTTTAAATAGTGCCAGGTTCTAGTATGCATTGTCCAGACATGAAGAATGTTGATTAGTAGTATGGGAAAAATTAAGTATATGAAGTGTGAGTGAGATAAAACACTAAACGGATGTTAAAAATAGTAACGATACATGTTTTTATTTATCTGTGAACACATCCAGATAAGAGTTATGTTCCTGGAATTGTTATCGCAGACATATGCAATAAAACTGCTGTGCTAAACACGATAAAACACAATATTTTAAATTTTTATTAAAATGAATACTTTTACAAGAGGGTGCGAGGTTTCGTAGGTGGAATGAATTCATCGGAGTGTCACGTCACGCGAGAAGCGTCACGATAATCGCATAAATGGTTTTAAAATGTATTCATTAGGATATTGTTAGGACATACACATTGAACAACTTATGGAGAGGGAAATGAGTCGTTTGGCCGCAGGTTGAGCCGAGGCACATCTTCCCCTTCTCCACCTCCTTTTCCTCTGTTCCAAAAATTCCACCCAAAATCAAACCCGCCTCAAAAATTCCACTTATGGAGACTTCCAACCTTGGATCCCCCCTGTCCCAAAATTTCCATCCAAATTTTGACCCTTTACTAAAAATGATATTTTAAATTCACCTAACCCTTTTTTTATAATTTTAATATAATACCACCCCCTAAATTTTGACCCCCTATTCTAAGAAAAGTTTTTAAACCCATCCATCACAATATGAAAAAAAATACCAACTTGTTTTTTACCCTTTCCTGAACACATTATTTTAACCATTATCTAAACCCACCCAACCAATTTTTGAAAAAATGCAAAGATATCTTTTATAAATTATTTAACTTTCCTTTTCTACTGGTCACTTTTTAAATACTATTGTAACATCCAATTTCGATAGAGGATCTCGTGCACTGCACAACATGTTTAGTTTTACAGACACTTTTAAATGTCTTCATTCATATACTGTATAAATTACGTCTTTATGGCTTAACTTACTTCAGATATAAAATGATAATTGATTTTTTTTAAACCATTAACTCAACCACCATTCAGCTAGGGTACACGTATTTGGTAAGTGTCGAATTACTTTCTTACTTGGTGTATATTCACTTTAACAGCAAGTGGTTTTTATTTTTTTGATGAACTTGTTTGACGACCTCATTTTTGGTATCGATTGTTAAGCTGGAGAGAAACTTCCGAAAAATTACCATTGAAACTCCCACCATTTTAAAAATACCTGACATTTTTTCTTTTTTTTAACTAACGTTCTATAGAAATTAATTCTTAGTTTAAGCTCAAAATTTAACCAAAATCCAAATAAAAACGAGAATGTTTATTTATTGATTCTTTTAGGTTATTCTCTTAAAATGGACGATTTTTAGCAATAAGTCCCTTCGGGACTCATTTATAATGAGTACTGCTATAGCAATCCCAAAACACTTAGCTGGATGTACACCTTCTTCATTTAGTCTTTAGTTAGATACTTCCTTTTCATCTTTCCTATCATATCTTTCTATACCAAATCTTGTTCTCTTCCGACTTTGAAGTTATTTTCTAGGGGTAGGAGTGTCTATTTTATATGTTTTTAAACATATTTTAAAGCTATGATAACAGTCAGGTTTTTGCCTTTAAAAGACAAAATGTCAAAATAAAGAAAAAAAATTATTGTAGAAGAAAAATCATTGTATACTAATTTTAAAATTACAATAACCTACTGTGGAAACTGTAAGTGGGAGCAAACAAACTAATTAAGATGGCAGCCAATTAGAAATTTACCTACCGATTTTTTTAAGCCAAACAAAATCACTCGTACAACGAATATTACTTATTGTGTTTTTTAAATATAGTTACAGCCATTTCGAATTTTACGTATAGAATTTTATGCAAAACAATCTCGCTTAAACAACAAATATAGGCTATATATTTTTTAATATACCGGTAGGGCTATTTGTGAGAAATGTGAACAAATTGAACAACAATTCCAATCGTTCACACATTTTTAAACGAACATACAAAACTTGTTTTAGTGGTCACGGTCGTTGCTTTTCTAAATGGCACTAAATCCATCTGAGCGGCTGTAAATAGCTTTATTTCAAAACAAATTCACTTATGAATATTCAACAGTGAACGTGTGGAGTAACTATACTTGTTAATTACTTGATAACAGTTTAGGCTGTGGATAGTTAGCATTATCTCCGATCAATGCTTTAACAGCGTTAAACTCTCCTTTTATGTATCTGTGAGCAATCCCAAGTCAGGATTTAGAATATCCGTTGGGAGGTATGCCTCCAGGGTCTGGAAGAGAACAGGTAGTAAGTTAGTTCGGATAAGAACACTCAAGTTATTTGACCTTAAAAACATCCCATTAGCCTTCATCATCAACTTCTACAAGGGAACTAAGCAAACAATTCACGTCTAATCTTCATGGAAAGGATCTAATATAATTTTTACCATTGTTGTTTAAAGGTGAAAACCCTCTCGGTCATCATCTATATCTATGAAATAAGAAGTCCTGACTGACTGATTCATAATCAACGTAGAGCAGGAACTACTGAAGAAGATAAAGAGTTAGAAAATTAGTTTAAAAAATGTTGATCTAGGCTTTACACATCCCGATCTGTAGCCATTTTTATATTTATTACCATAGCAACCGTTTGCATAAAATAACAGATAAAACAGCTGATTGAGTTCATCAGCTTCAAAAATTAACTTATTCTGATAAATTAGGTTATTCCTAGTCTGGACTAATATTAAAAAATAATTTGTAATTACCATAGCAACCATTTGCATGATCCTAGCCTGGACTAAATTAAAAATAATTTATAATTACCATAGAAACCATTTGCATGATCCTAGCCCGGACTAATATTAAAAATAATTTGTAATTACCATAGTAACAGTTTTCATAAAATAAACAGCTGATTGAGTTCATCAGCATCAATAATTAAATTATTCTGATAATTTAGGTTATACCAAGCCTGGACTAATTTAGTTTTATTCGAGATTTCGTTTCAAACGAATGAATTTCGTTGTTATGACCAATGTATATAATATATATATATATATATATATATATATATATATATATATAATATGACTATTGATTATTTAATATTAATGGTAATTATGTAAAGCTATTCGTAATTCTAATTTTATTGTGGATTTTGATCTCTGTCTTATATTATGAATACAACAAGAAGGATGTTGTCATATTCGTCAAATGATTGTATTACATGTAATAGAAAACTGGGATAGATTTTCTGCGTTTTCTGAAATTTATAATGGTGATAATTATTTCGGCTCCAATAGTTATTACACTGACATGTCTCAGCATTCAACTTATAACATTTATAATTAGGTCCATCAGTTTTAATAGTTCAAAACAAAGATTAGGTTAGGCCTATCCTAGACCAGTGTGAAACATAGCAACCAATATAATAATACAAACTTAAATCACCTGATTACATCCATCAGCTTTAATCAACACAAAGCTAGGTTAGGCCTAGCCTAGATCAATGTGTAACATTTTGAAAAGTGTTATTAACTAGTAAATTTTGGCCTAAAATTTTGAAACTATTCAATAAATAGGTCTCTATAATTTCATATGGTTTCCACTTCCATCGTGTATTCTTAAATACACACGGCTTTTTGACGTTAATCTCAGAAACTACTGGGCAGATTTTATAAAATTTCTTACGGTTATAGTGCTTAAAAGAGTGAGGTTTACTACTTTCTTTCTCCTCTGGGGAAAATTAGTTGTTACTCCTTTTAAATTTCAAAATATTTCCCATAAATTTAATATTATCCTTAATATTTGTTTAAAAAACAAATGTTTTAATGAATGTTTAAATAATCAGCTGATAGCGAAGGTTAGATTAGGTTTGGATTTTATAAGTTGATTAAGTTGACTAGTATGCATACCGGTAGATAATGACGATGATTTTAGTCTTTTCGACTGACAGCAACTGTTTATGATATTAACTACTGACTTAATCGATTTGAAGTGGCTTATTGTTTAGAAATAAGAATTAGTGATGAGCTTAAATTAAAAAGAAACAATTAATTCCGTTTGAATTTGTATTAACTTGTTTAAATAATTTTATTACATTCAGTTCGAACACTAACTACAGAGGTTTGTTTCTACACTCCTGTGAAGCCGCGATCGATGACCGGCTTTGTCACTATCGATGAGCCTTATTCTCTAGACAGCAAAAAATGTTTCGTAACCTTTATGTTGAATTTTTCGAATGTTGGTACTATTATGTACGGTTAAGGCGTTGACGTACTATGTATTGTCTGACTGTAAGATAATTTTTCACAAATACCAGTAGTTTCTTGCTGGTAGAAAGAACAGAGTGTGTAGCTGAGGTAGCATATCTTGTAATTGGGCGAGTTTACATTTTATAGATGGTAATTATAAATTAAAAAGAAAAGAAGAATTTTGCTATTCATGAGAGAGAATAATTCTTTTCGCGCTGTTTATAATATCCTTGACGTTCTGACATAACATGAAAGGTGAGTTTATTGTATATCTATCTGTCAATCTTTTCGTAGATCTTTAGTCTTTATTGGTTCTCAATGCAGACTGTATTTAAAGTCAGTCAAGGAAGATTACAAAGATAACTTCGAAACAAAGGTAACTAAACATCTAAAGATCTTCCTCGCTTGACATAATGGAGAAATAAAAAGATGGAAGAATAGTAGATATCATTAGAGATTATTGCATTATGAATTGGCATCCCTCCGATGGCAGGATGGAAGTACCTGTCAGCTAACTTGAGAATACAGGTGATCACTGTTTTTGGTCTTCTGTGTTGGAAATAGCAGGAGCTTAGTACCAATATTGTAGACTTAAAAGAGTTCCATGACTAATCTTTCGGATCTGATTTATTAAAATAATTATATCTTTTATATATTTAACCCTTGTAAATCATTTTTTCTGGATGTGGTGATTGGTATACAACGCGAATTTGAAGCTACACTGCGAGTAATAATCCAGGAACACCATGCATTCGACGATGCTATTAGACAAATGAGTGGACTAAAGGTGAAGATAACTAATCTCACTTTTGCCCAATGAAGGGAAAGCGTTAAACCTAAACTCCAGAAAAGTGGTGAGCAATGGAACCCTAACAAGTGGCGAAGGAGCAGGAAAAAAGAAGAGTCGGGAATCCCCTTCGACTTCTAGGCACCTTAGTAGAAGGACATTCTGAAGACTACAAAGGTGTTTTCTTAGGGCCCACCCCAAGCTTCTTAAGCGGTCCTCAGATCGTTTCTGGGAGATGTTTGTCCAGCATAACCCTACTCTTAAGTTAGTGGAATTGAAGGTACTTTCGGGAAAGGAAGACCCAGAGGGTTATGAGTTTGTGTAACAAGTTGACATTACTCACTGGACACGGTCACTTCAGAAAACATCTGCTAACACTCTGGATCATCAAAAGTTTATGGGTTATGTAAACTGTATGACAGATTTGTAAACATATCATCCTAGAATGTGAAAGGCTAGAGACTAGGATAAGGGTCATATTCTGGGCTTCACAACCAGGCGAAAACTCCTAAGCCTCATTGAAGGCACAGGTATTGACTTACCTTGAGAATCTTGAGCCCTCGTACCCCAATAATCTAATCTAATCTAGTATCGATATACTAAAAAGGTATAAAAGTTATCCTTGAAAAACAATTGAATTGTAAAATTAGTAAAAAGCTAGTCTACATGTTCGTGGGATCTTACTGAATCTACACATATTTCTAATCTCTCCTATCAGGTTCTCTTCTCTGACGCAATTAGAACATTCCAGATCTAGGTGATCTCTATTTTATCTGTATTTCTTTTACCTATAAGGCGATAATGACCGAGATGTTCGCTTTTAAATAACAATAAGAAACCAAATTTATTGAGCATGAAATGTTACCTAATTAGTCTTGGATATTGGAGTTTTCTTGGAGGTTACAATAGCTACAAATTTTGTTATCGTTATCAACGGATCTCATAGCATTGTTATCGCAATAAATGAATATTCAACATAGGTCGTGTGTAGTAACAATGGGGCTTAATTGCTAGGCTTCGCATAATTAGCTCTATCTTTGATCACTATGATAATTATCACATTATAATGGTTTTTATTTATGAAATTACGAGTGGAAGTGATTATTAGCTAATATCTGTAATAGACTTTATAGCTACCGTGATCTAACTCATGCTAATTGTAACTCATCACTACCTGTTGTATGAAATGTTCACCTATCCTAATAAGAGAGATTTAGCGCCACTTAATGGTTTACTAAAAATATACCTTTCAGGCGGTTTTTGAAAGTAATGTCCTATAATGGGTATTTTCTTTCCTGTTCTAACCTAATGTGAAGGTATATTTTTTGGTAAATTATAGGCTCTTAAAAAAGAAAACTTAATTTCAATTAAAATCTATTTTACCTATGAAACTTACGATGAAATTTTGAAAAAAGTTTTTCAATTTTCAATAGATATCTACTAATTTATAAAAGTATACTTCAAAATTAAATTGTATGTTCCACAAAATCACAAATTTGTAAGCATTGTTGTACACAAATAAAATAGTTACAACTCTTTTTAAAAAAAACAACGCAGTATGATCATGTGTTTCACCTTTTCTTCAGAGTTGCATTTTTTTTTCCCTTTTGGTTAAAAGGTGAAAAACCTCTCAGTCCATCATCACCTTATGAAATAAAGAAGATAAAATAAAAAACCCTAGTCCTTAAATAATAGGAAAAAGAGAGACATGATAGGAAAGACGAAACCCAGAGATTTAAACTAAGACTGCATGAAAAAAGTGTAGATCCCTCAACATTGCCATTTTCTTACTGACTACAGTGAGCTCATTCAAACTAAGCTACCTGCTAGTATATAAAGTCCATCTAGAAAACATTTGGCGACATTTATAATCACTAAATTATACAGGATGATTCAAAAATTATCTCCTAACTTCGGGATGTGATTCAGAGTCTGAAAACGCTTCTTATCCGTCTGTCGGCCATTTTGTATTTTTCGAAAAATATTGATAACTTTATAAATTATTAAGATTTTGAGGCATTTGGTATACATATATATTTTATGGGTATAATAAATGTATATTCACTTATCAATAGCAATTCTCTTATTTCATCTTTTTGTTATTTTTACTACACGAGTATCTGACTTAATATTCCTCCATCATCAGGTCTTCATATTACATTAATACACAAATACGAATCCACAACACAATTACAAATACAAAACATGTCTTGAAGGTACCTTTTTTTTATGATCTGTTTTAACAGTATACCAAGAATTAAAAATCTTATCTTATAAATTATCGAAATGGTGGGCGTTTACATTTTTTAAACCTATTAGTTTTAGATATATTAAACTAAAAGAGATACTAAAAGGATTTAAGTCATTTATGAATCTTTAATTGTTAATAGAATGAAGCAATATAATATGGAATATTTGATACTATAAATTTCTGTGTATTGTAAACAGTTACAAACAAATTAAATAATTTTTTTTTATAAAACTATTATCCTTCAAAATAAAAATAAAAATGAAAGAATAGTTTATGAAAATAACAATAAAGGGCTGTCAAAAATAAGATATTCTATTAATATTTAGACAAAAGATCTTTTGCTACCAAAGGAAGACAAAAAGACACAAGTGTCACGAATAAAAGAAGTTCACCAAAAACTGGAATAGATCGGAGTGACGCAGGAACAAGTTGACAGAGATTGGTTCAAGAAAATGATTGTTGAGGTTCGAAAGAACGGTGATGTGTAAACTAGCCCAGAGTGTGTTTAAAAAAGCTTAACAATAATAACTTTAAAAATGCAATCGGGGTTGTCCTTAAAAGATCAAATCATTTTGTATCTTACTTGTTTTCTAAAGTTTTCGAGATATTCAATATTAAATATTTTTATTTCAAAAATTCCATTTCAAAAATGTTCAAAATAAAATCTTTGTTTTTTTAGTATACTAGTAAAAAGTTACATAAACAAAATATTGCATTTTGCAAATCTGAACTCAATATTTCTTTCATTTTTTGTAATAAAAAACTAAACAAATTGGCGTGAAATTTATGTTAAGTTTTTGACATAAATTTATAGAAATATAAGAAATATGCTCCTTGCTTTCGAGATACACAATAAATACAGGTTGTAAAAAAGTCCCGGAGCATTATATAACTTTTAAAGTTGAAAAGCTAGAAAGCCAAATTTTAAAATGTTTATTTGCTATAAACAACTATTTTTTAACGTTATAGGGTAAATTCCCCCCTTCCCATCATAATGGGCTTTTTGGAGGGCAACTAAAAACGTTCAACTTTAAAACCCCGTTGAGTAATACCTTATTTTTAAAGGTGGTATTAAATAGAAAATAAATGTCCAAACTAGAGGTCGCTAAATTAATTCAAAATGGGTGGCCTGTTAAATATTCAAAAAATCCAATTTAATTCCGAATCTCTTATAAATAAAATAAGGAGTCAAAGTTATATATATAATTGTTAGTTATATATTATATATATACTGCAATATAAATTCTCTGGTCAAAGACCAAAAATATACCACAGTTTAGTTATGCTGTTATAGTTTAGTTTCCTTATTATTTTTTCTTAGAGTAGATTTTGAAGTAAATTGGAAATATTTAACCGGCCGCCATTTTGTTTCGGAGTAAGAATGACCTCTAGTTTGTACAGTTATTTTCTATTAAACAATACCTTTAAAATGATATATTACTTCTTGATTGGGATTTACATTTGAAAATTTTGAGTTTCCAAAAAACCCCGTTTTTGGGCGAATGTAACTTTACCTTGTAAACAGACACACAACTGTAACAAAAAATTCCTAAAGTTATAGTTTAAAAGTTTCTATTTTTACACCTTGTATATAAATTTAAATGAAGGCTCAAATATACTTTCTGGGGAGTCATGAACAGTGCACATTTGATGGTCGACTATCGGGTCGCAACTTTACCACCAAAACGGCTGTAATATTATTTTCCAAAAAAGTCGCCAGTAGTGATCCCTAAACATATTGATTTACACCGCATTCGATGGTCACGCACATTGAACTCCCTTTTAGCTAAAATTCTAAGACATCGTGCTCATATCATTTATAAAATATTAATCAGAGTTAATATTAATATTGGCAGCCAAGTTTATTGATTCATAACAGTGGCGGGATGCAATTTAGAAAGCTATTAAAGAAGGTCGACGGACTGTCCTTCAGCGGGCGCGCTTTCATTTTACACGCCTTACTTGGCACCGACTATAAAGTTTCGTTAATCCGTTACAATAGCTTGTTCAACTACAATTATATTTTAATATTCGACCAATGAAGCTTGAAGAATACTCTAATGATTGGTTCAAAGGCAGATAGTTTTTCTCAAACTAAATCTTGGATTAATAATTATAAGGATTTGCAGAACCCTAGATAAAACAACTTGAGCTATGGACTTCCTCAGAGACCAGTTTTGGAGCCTATGTTATTTCTGACATAAGGTGGTACAGGAAAACATTTAGTATTTCAATTAAACATTTATCAAGTTTGCAAATTACATAAAACTGCACGTATAAAAAACTCTAAGAGATTCAAAAAAGCTGGATAGAGATGTTGTTGCTGGGGTTGCTATGGTGCAATTTATTTGTTTTCTTATTTGTTCTGGTAGTTAGTTGGTAAGTAATCGGTATACTCTTGAAAACGTCTATTTATTGTCAAAACCTATTGAATTAAAAAAGAATTAAAAATTGAAAAAGAGAAAACTGGTATGCGCCAAGAGTGATGTTCTATTACGTTCTCCTGAAAAATCACTACGCCAATTAAGTCAACATACTGGAAAATATGCCAAGAAAAGAACAAAATTCGGGAGTACAGAGTTCATGCATTGCAACAACTGAAAAGCCCTGAAACATAAAAGACTTCCATACTCCCAATGGTTCCAGGCTCTTTAAAGATTGACGTAGGCCATTACTTTCACCACATGGTGTACAGATGAAATGTGTTTTCATTTGTCTGGATGTATTAATACACAAAATTCCAGGTACTGAACGGCCGAAAACCAATAAATAATCAATAAACATCAACTGCATTCCGAAAAGATTAGTGTTTGGAATGCGATATCTGTTTTGAGAATTGTTGGATCGATTTTCTTTAATACAAAATGTTAACTGTGATGCTTATAGACGGATATTCGTGGAATTTGTAGAACAAATTGATGACATTGAGCTGAGACAAGGCTACTTTCGACATGAACTTGCCACACATCCGATAATAGCTCAAAAAAAGTTATGAAACAGCATTATTTCACAGGATTTGTTTCGCCCGACCTTAGTTTTCCAGATTTTCTTCTTTGGATTTTTTTAAAGGACAGATATTTTACAAATTATAGTAACTTAACCAAACGAAAATGACTGGGAATAATGTTGCTCTTATCGAGTACAAACGATACTCCAAATTTCTGACCAAAATATTGACCCTAACCTCTAAAAATTAAAAAGAATGATCTAATGAAGTGACAGGCAAATTGTGAATCCAACTAAATGTTAGACCAAGATGTAGAACCCAACAAATCACCACTGTTATATAAGCCTAGACGATAAGCTGTCAGTATTTGACCTATGAACTTCTTCGGGGATTCATTTTGGAGCCTATGTTATTTCTGATATACAGTATAATACAATACTCGTCATGCAGTTAATAGAGTTAAGTAAATGAATACGAACGGCTTTTTTTTTTTTTCTTTTTCTTCTTTTTTTTTGCATATTCGTTCTTTTAACGACTCTAACAGAATTAAAAACACAAATGTCCTTTGTTATCACATAGCTATAAACATTTTTTACCTAACCTTTTGTACAGACCCTACCTCTTGTCCGTAGAGAGTAACTTATCTCTATCTAAAGTAAGCTGAGATTAAACAAGGGTTATTACTGTTCAAAAAATAGCTACAGTTATTTAATATCGTTTAAAAACCATCCCCATTCATCGTACTTTCTCTCATGTACGTAGCAAAGAGAAAGTATGGGATGAGTTAAAAAATGTTCTCCATCAAGACTTCTGAACCCAAAAAAGAGAATTTGATTAAATTTGGCATGTGGGCTAATGAAATTTAAAAAATTTTGTTGAATAATTCAAAGTGACGTGTACTTTATATACCACAAAAACTAAAAATAACGATGTTCAAAAATCACAACTTTAACGGTTTTATTAAAATATTGTAGAGGTATATTTTTTATTTTTGCTTCGAAAAGATATTAACGAAATAGTCTAGTATTTTGATTTAACACCTGCCTGAATGATATCTTGTACTTTGATTTTACACCTTTCTAAATGTTTTTTTTTTGTGTTTTGATTTTACACCTTCCTGAATGTTTTCTATTATTTTGATTTTACACCTTCCTGAATGTTTTCTTGTATTTTGATTTTACATCTTCTTGAATATTTTATTTTGATTTCACACCTTTCTGAAGGTTTTCTTGACTTTCGATTTTACCTCTTCCTGAATTTTTTCTATTATTTTGATTTTACACCTTCCTGAATGTTTTCTTGTATTTCGATTTTACAAACTTCCTGAATGTTTTCTGTTATTTTGATTTTACACCTACCTGAATGTTTTCTATTATTTTAATTTTACACCTTCCTTAATGTTTTCTTGTATTTTGATTTTATATCTTCCTGAAAGTTTTATTTTATTTTGATTTTACTTCTTCCTTAATGTTTTCTTGACTTTTTCAAATGGTAATATCTCGGAAGATATGCTTTTTCCAATAAATGGTAACAGTAAAAATGTCTGGCAACAATTATCTGGTCATTTTCCCACTCAGATAAGTACACAATTTCATTTATAAACAATCAAGCGTTATCATAATTTTTTCCCCCTTCAGGTTAGTTGTTATCACGAAAGAGATTTCCTGGGTTAGATTTGCATTTCAATTCACACCTAGGGATTTCCTAATTTAACTGGACTAAAACTGGATAATACCTTTTATAGCAATCCCAAAGTACCTACCCGGATCTACACCTTGGGTTGGACCCTGCGCTTTCATTTATTATCAGGTTCCTCATGGCCAACTCTTGTTCTCTTTCGATTCTGACTAGCAGGATTCATGGGCTAAGTGTCTTATTTCATTTTCTTCTTCTTTCTACCTACCCAGTATACGAAGTAGGGTACACTTTTATTATTTGACATTTATTTATTCATATAATAAAATTCTAAATTTTGGAATCATCACTCTAATAAATAACTCTTTATAAAAAAAGTACCCCGAGTTAAAGCAATTGTGCCGTCGTGCTCCATGTGTGGGACATGTTAGAACACCATGTGAGGCATGTCGGTACAATTTGAAAGGTTCATAAATAAAATCACATAAGGGTCATAAATCCAATTTTAATACAAACAACAAATAACATTACAAAGAAACTGATAGTCCACATATAATCGTCATCATGACTCTTACAGTTAATACAAATAAAAATAGTTTATCTCCACGAATACAGCGTTCTTGTGTTCATTTTTGCAATCAATTGATCTAATCCGCGTACGGTAGTGCCTCGTCGCCATGATTTTCATTTCAAATCTTATAAAATATTCATATTCAAACTTACATTCAATTTATAGTCCATATATAAATGTAACTAAGCATATCCTCTTTAAGACACTCTGAGATTAAACGTACAGGGTGCTTCAAAAAGGACTTTAGAACCTTTGTAAATTTATATAAATTTATTCAGAGTACTTACAGAACTGGTTTTGATGTCATTTTGTAGCAAAATAGATCAAATTTTGACTCACGTAGTGAATAGTAGTACCAAATACATCTACAGCAAACGCTAACCATAGATGTAACAAAGATGGCTGTCGTCAGAGGTCCCGAGTGCGCTCTCTGTGTTTTTTGGTTTGAACAATCGAAGTCTGCGACAATTGTGTAACGGAATTTTCGTACCTAGTAATGGCAAAGACCCTCCAACTAGGCTTATGTAGATTTATGAGTAGCATAGTGTTTATGAGTGAACCCGGTGTTCAGTAACCTATAAGAAAGCTTCAAGAAGTCCACGTAGTCTGACGATATCGTAGAGGAAGTGAAGCAAAGCTTTACAAAATCAACCCGATGAGCTGGCCGTTCCAAGTGGGACTGTTTGGCGTGTGTTGAGAAAACGTTTGCTCGCAAGGAGTTTAGTGGGGAAATGTTACAGCGATTGGATGAAGACCAGGATTTCATTGTACACATAATATCAGTGATGAGACGACTTTAGATGTAAGTGATACACACAACTGTCGGATTTGGGGAAGTGAAAATCCACGACAATCCTTGAAACTGTTCGTGATAGCTCTTAACTTCTTTAAGTCTTAAGCAAGAGCAAAGTTTACAGCCCTTTCTTTTTACAAGGAAAAACCATCAACGGAATAGCGTACCTAGATAACCTGGGAAAGTTTTTAATATCACAGATTGATGAGGAGGACCAAGAACGCAGCATACTCGCACCGCCGCACAACTTCCACTTTAAGTCCGTCATTTCGTCAATAACCGCTATCCAGGCACATTGACAAGTCGAGGTGAGAGGATTGCATGGCCACCTCGTTTACCGGATCTGATATCTCACACGCCTGACATGCTACTGCAGGTTTGGCAGGAAATCGACTTCAGATGGGATGTCTGCAAAATGACCGCTGGAAGACACATAGACTATGACAACAAAACCAGCTCTGTAAATAGTCTCAATAAATTTATATATATTTACAAAGTTTTAAATTCCTTGTTGAAACACCCTGTATTGTATTCATTGAATCAACAGAATAGAGGAATAAAAAATTACTTTGCCGACTAACAAAAATGATAGTGATGTAATTCCCACGTGTTAGCGAAACCCAACTGCCAGTGAGGAGAGGGAGAGACTAGCTCTCATTCCCCCTCCATAGCAACCCGTTTCATAGCCTCGTACACTCGGTTCCAAAACTATATCAATATACCCAAAGTGCTACGGTCTAAGCTAAGTTTGGTAATCGCATTAAATCCCGACCTCTGTTGTTTGATTGATCTTCACGTTTCATGGTCTCAAGAAATACAAAATTATCTTTAACATGTCCGTCCATCGTTGTCGACTGTATGTAGAAATGAAAACGGCCATAAAAATTAAGATAGAAACATGAAATTTGGACACTATAGAGAAATTCAAAAAAAAAATCAAATTGAAATCGTCAAAATGACGACTATTTAAAATAGTTTTTTGTTCACAACTCGTATATTATTCAACACTAACAATTTGCCGATTTCA
Organism: Aphrophora alni; assembly: GCA_963513935.1. Taxonomy (NCBI): domain Eukaryota; kingdom Metazoa; phylum Arthropoda; class Insecta; order Hemiptera; family Aphrophoridae; genus Aphrophora; species Aphrophora alni. Next base: position 73,661,333 of record OY740774.1, read on the forward strand.
ATTGACACGTAATGGTACAAATTGCGAAGTTACTGTCAAAAATCTAATTTCAAACCATGATACTCGTATAATTAGGAAATCCGGAAGCGCTGAGTCATCAAGACAGCAAGTGGAAGCTCCTACACATTTACAGCTTCGAGGTTCATCTGATGCCACAACTATTAGCGTAGGAGCAAGAAATGCTTAAATCCTTGAACAAAAATCTTTTATTGAAGTCATCTCTGCATGTCAGTACTTCAAATCATTTATCTGGCGATGTAGACAAAATAAATTATTTATATTTTAATATTAATCAAAGAAGTGCTGAACTGTTATGTATTAGAAGAGGTGAGTTCTGCTAAATTATTATATTTATTAATCAACTTTTCCACAATGTTAACAGCCTACTAAGGGCTTATACATCTTCACTTGAACCATGGAATCATATTATGAAGTGATTCTTTAGGCCAGCAGTTGAATAGGTTTTGAACACTGCAAAAAAGGGGGGAAAAAACAATACGGCTTAGGCTGTGGCGGGTATAAATAATCTCTTGATTTGGCGCAGGAGCTGGGAGTATTGACACTTCCTAGTATGTACATGTTTGAAGTAATAAATATACATTAAGTGTCACACCACTATGAATAAGGATGTACATGATTATGGTACCCGATTAAGAAGCTATTTACAATTAGGCCAACATAGACTCAGTAAGCTTAAAAAGTTACAATCCCAACCAGGTGTACCATTAATAAATAAACTCCTAGACAGCTTTAAAGGAATTTAAGAGTAGCGTAAGACGACTTTTGTTGTACTTTTACTCAGCGGAGGAGCTTATCAGACAAAAGTATTCTTCAAATATTTCTGTGGCTAGATACATAAATGAATTTTTCTTGATGTTTCTTTATCTTTCCATCCACGAAACCAGTTAGCGCCTAGATGACGTGAAAGAAAGGAATGATATATGCAATTACGAGATTCGGAAAATTTGAATAACTGTTTTAAACCAATTTACCCTTCTTTATAAGACTCTTTGATCTACCAATAGAATTTAACATTTCCTACAAGGATAAAGAAGCCAATTAGTGGATCAATATGATGAGGATGGGTAAGTACCATGATGGCACACACATCAACCAGTTTTTTAAGGTGAATAACAGCAATGTTTTACGCAATAAACAAACTAAATCTTATACAAAATCAAAATAGGACTATTTTGTGCAACGGCCGCCGCGCAGGCGCGCAATGAAGGTGGCTAGTAATTCATAAATCTGCCATTACCCTGGCGCTAGTGTCAAACTGGTAATTTTATTTCACTCCTCCAGAGCATTATGACAAATTTAAGTATTCATTATAAGTGCGGTTTCAGCTGACACAAGAAACAGTTAGTCAATTCATCATAAAGTGACATATGCAGATGAACTATCAAGGTTCGTAGCACATTGAGAAAGTTCATGCAAAATCTGTGCTCGGTTTATATCCCGAGTGGCATAGTTTGGTGACTCATAATCTACTGATAAAGACCATCTGTGTCCTGTAACATCACTATCTGACTAGAGCCAACAATACAAAAACACGATAGTGCAGCTATGATGTCATTGTTTGACGTTCGAGTTCTTGGAATATTACCAGCATTACTCTGTGGGTTTATCCAATATAAAAGTATTGACGTGAAAGGCGTAAGAACAGTTCTCTTTGTGTGTTTATGTCAGGTTGTTATAGTAATTTGAGTATATGTTGACAGATTTCATAAGACTCAGTGCAGATTATCAACCAATGTACTTGCTGAGTTTGTTGATATTTGAATCCAACGAAATGTCTACTATATTCTTCATTAAAAAAAATCGGCAATAATGTCGACCCGTGCTTTTTAACTGATCCCCAGATTTCATGGCTTCTGGAAACCGTCTGTCTGTCTCTGTAAGCACGATAGCGGTCACAAAAATTAAAATAGGAACATGAGATTTGGTAGTGACCCCATATAGAATGCTGATGAAATTCAGAAAAATCGATTTCAAAATGTCAAAATGGCGGCCATTTTTAACAGTTTTTGTTTTGTTTGATATTTAGTGTTATATTTGACTGATAACATACTAAATTTAATAAAAATTTCATATTTCAAATAGGGCCTAAAAAGACAAAATGAATGGCGCTTACGAAATATTTGTTAAATAGCCCTAACCAAAATGGCGTCACAAAATGTATTTGAAAAAAACTGTTTAGTGTTTTGATTTCACTTATGTACCGATTTTACAATTTAAAAATCTCACAAATACATTTTGCGCCGCCATTTTGGTTATACTCATTCAAACAATATTTCGCGAGCGCCAATTATTTTATCTTATTATGCTTTTTAATTTGACATGTCACAAGATGCGGGTTGCAATTTGAATATTTTGAGTACCCCCAAAATTCCCCCATATAGAGAAAGATGCAAAATTCTAAACTATCATAAAAGACACTTTATGTGACCCTAGTTGACAGTCCCAAAAAGGTTTGGCTCTACTGAAATTCAACCAAAAGTTAAGATTGGGAGTGGGGGGACTTTGCGAACACACTGTATAAATATTAAATATAATAACCTAAAACCCAAGACGCCCGTCCATAGTTGATTATCATTATTTATAGACAACTAAACAAACATTTTTGGCGACAATACTTTTGTTTGTTTGTATATCGTTTACGGTTGTGTGAGAAAGTTTGTTCAATGTTTTATTTACTATTTTACAGCTGATTATTTTAATGGAATCCTCATGAAGTACTTTCTTGATATGACTAAAATAAGGGAATAAGATCAACAAATATAATTAATTACTTGTCCTATTGTATACATCAATAACAATCAGCTGTTGCCTTCCTTTGACCCTAATTGTACGTTACTGTTATCTGTGAATAACAATATAAATACATTACATTATCGATCCAATGATGCAAGGTCTGTTGTTTGTTTATTACTCAGTTGTAGCCGAATGAGTCATTATTGGAATTTAGAAATAAAATTCTCTGCTACTAGGTCTATCGATGTATATTTTATTTTCCATTTTAAAACGGCGGCAGTATAAAACAGTCACTGCACCAGAATGGACTGTCCAAGATACGCCGTGAGGCGAGTGATGAAAGTAGTGATGTGTATTAAATGTTGAGCTTGACTTATGAGAAAAACTATACAGTATAACAAACACACAGAACACAATTCTCATAAAAAAATACGCCTAAGTATCAGACGCGTTTCAACGACAAGGTCGTCCTCTTCAGTGATACACCAGCTACACCAACCAAACCACAACTTGTTTAGTCAAGTTTGTTTGTTGTCAAGTTGTGGTTTGGTTGGTGTAGCTGGTGTATCACTGAAGAGGACGACCTTGTCGTTGAAACGCGTCTGATACTTAGGCGTATTTTTTTTATGAGAATTGTGTTATGTGTGTTTGTTATACTGTGTAGTGATGTATGTTCGAATTAAAATACTCAGTGAACGCCAGTATCAAAATCCTTGGAACGTTCGAATTATTAAAATCCTCGGATTCGAAATAAAATATTCTGACAAAATATTCTTAACTAGGAACAAGGAGACGATATAATATTCGTTAGTAATTCACTGATTGGTAAATCTGAGCTCGAATCCGGTGCGAAAAATCATTCTGCGCAGATACTCGATTTCGAAATAATAATACGAGTATTGAAATAATTTGAAACCAATAAATTCGATTATCCATTTCACCTGAGGATCAACATCGCTAGATGAAACTGTCTTGGGGATGCGCAGTGGCAAAGAGAAAGTTTGCGCATGCGCGACGACAACATCCCCTCAGTTGGTTTATGTCTCCATAAGTGGTGTTTGTGTTACGGCCTTTCTGAAAACATTTCAGTGTTGTGTAGCTGTTGACTCCAGGAATGTCTGGGCAGTCATCGTCACATCACACTACGTCAGCGAGTAAGTCTGTGATTCACAGCCAGAACAGGAAGATTATTCATAATGTTTACGATTACATGAAAAAAGAAAATGATAGCTTAATGAGTCTATAGCAAAGGACTGATGTTCGGCGGGTGGCTAGTACATCAGTAGCCACTGACTCCGGGAGAGGGGAAGCTTTCTCCCCACCCTGCCACTTCCTCTACGCGCATCACTCGCCTCACGGCCTGTAAGGACGCGGGTGTTCCGTTCTTGGATATTTTTTGAACGCGAAAAATCTCTGACATGGTCGCCTTATAAAACAGGGAGAAAAGAACATACAATAGAGACCTCTAACCCTATAATACACTAATAGCGTTAGGGTCGGAAAAGAACAAGGTTGATCAAGAGAGGCCTACTAGGAAAGATGAAAAGGGACTGAATTTATCCCAAGACTAGAAGGAAAAAAGTGTAGATCCAGCTAGGGTCCTGTTATCTGTGCCCTTTCTAGTTAACAATAGTTCAATAAGATAAATAATGTGGATGTTTCAGTTTCCACATATATTTGACTATTATAGAAATATTTTTCACACAAATTTTCTGATGCTCTAATATAAAAGTTCTATAATCATCGATCCAATTTTACAGACATACTTCAACATTATGTTCTAGTATTTCAGCAAAGACAATATAACTTAATTATTTGTTCTCAAAACAATATAACTTGAAGCGAGTTAAGTATTTTTGCGAAAGCTAAATGACTACTATTTATATCTAAAAAAAACACCCAGAAACATACAGACTTGGTTTGCTCACTCATTAAGCCAATGGTGGAGTAAACTCGTAAAGTTTAATTTCTGGAATTTCTAAAAGAATTCCTCTGGTCAATAATAGATGATCTCCCTGTCGCCACTCGACTCTTGAATCCATTCATCCAGTTACGTTAGTTTAGGCTTTCATAGTTTCCTTTTCTCTGGGTATATTGTTTGCAAGTTAGCGATTGCATGTCTTTCTGAGTTCTTTCGCAACGATGCTCTATTTTCTGTTCATTTTCTTGGGACTTTAATTAAATTTAATTTAATTTCATATAATTTATAATTACCATAATTCCTAACAGTTCCTCGGGATTATCTACCCTGTACTTACTAAAGAGAATCTTTGAGGGTGCGACAAATGGGAATGCGTGTCCTGGAGTAATACTACGAGAGGCAGGATTTGGTTGGAGAGTTGTCGTTTGAATGTTCAAGACAATCCGAGCATCAGAGCTGGGTGACGATGTAGCTAATTTGTAATCCTTATTAATTCTAGCCATAAATTAAAAAACATGACATATTAACTTAGTTAATAAATCTGTATAACTAGAGCCTAGAAGTTAGGCTTCAGATCCTCTTTATATGCCTCTGTACCTATCTCTATCACATTATTATGCTCTTCACATTACTAAGTCTAACTCTTGCATCAACATCACATAGACTGAGATGCAAAAATTACATAAAAATAAAATTAATAACATACCATAACACCAGTAGCAGTTCTATCCATGGATCAGCTACAGTTTACACGTGCAATGAAATCTTCAGGTTTATTAGTGTGACGCCCACTTTTGTTGAAGTTTTGAGGATCGTGGAATACAAATCGACTGCTTCGACGCAATATTAACTTCCTACCACCTGTTTATTGAGAAACAAATAGAAAAAATTTAATTAAATGAATTAATTGTTGAGCGTTTTTATCAATTAAGTAATACTTGTGGAAACATAAATGTTCAAATTAAAGAAACGTTCAAAATTCTACAATAAACTCTATCCTATCAAGACGAAATTTCAATGACTAATTTTAGATGTTTACAAGCTTTGAGATGTCAATTTGGGTGTACCTGGAGAACAAATTGAAGATGATTGAAATCAATGAAACGTCGTGTTTGTCGGTTTCTTTCATTTGATGTTTAAGCGTTTTTTTTTACAGCCTACAAAGTGTTCACTTTATTTTGTTTTCCTACTAGTGTACAATTATTTTTATCGTCTCAGATAAGCGTACATAGTATAGAGAGAGTTATGTGATGGGTCAAAACATAAAAGTCTAGTTTTTTTTTTTCATATATATTCTTTTTCGTCATACTGCTTCAAAAACAGCTGTTTTCAATACATGCATTGAGATGTTAAAGTTGTTATTTTTAGTCGTAGGACCTAAAAACATGAGCTGAGGTCGTGGTCATCAGCTGTTACTTCGTTTATACGAATTAATTAACGATTGTAAAGCATCTATAAAAACAACCGATACTCTTGATTGTAAGGTAAATAGATTATAACATTTTAGTTTTTGTGAAATTGTTTTCTTATATTATTTGCAGTATATAGTTCATCACTTGGACCAAAATAAGCTTTTCGATCCTCGCTCATTTAAACTTGAGCTTGTATCGAAAAACTTCACTTTTGGTCCTAGTGATGAAATATACCCTACTATTATAGACCTCCCTGAGTCCAAAAAATAGGTTTTACTGGAATGACGTCCGTCTTTTGTCGTATATCCAATGCTCTACAACCCAAACGTTTGCAATCAAATTTGGTATGTGGTAATCGTGTCGTATATACAATGCTCTACAACCCAAACGTTTGCAATCAAATTTGGTATGTGGTAATCGTGTCGTATATACAATGCTCTACAACCCAAACGTTTGCAATCAAATTTGGTATGTGGACATCGTGTCGTGCATCCAATGCTTTTTAACCCAAACGTTTGCAATCAAATTTGGTATGTGGACATCGTGTCGTACATCCAATGCTCTACAACCCAAACGTTTGCAATCAAATTTGGTATGTGGACATCGTGTCGTATATCCAATGCTCTTTAACCCAAACGTTTGCAATCAAATTTGGTATGAGGACATCGTGTCGTACATCCAATGCTCTTTAACCCAAACGTTTGCAATCAAATTTGGTATGTGGACATCGTGTCGTATATCCAATGCTCTTTAACCCAAACGTTTGCAATCAAATTTGGTATGTTGACATCGTGTCGTATATCCAATGCTCTACAACCCAAACGTTTGCAATCAAATTTGGTATGTGGTCATCGTTTGAACATTTTCTGACAATTTAAAATTTAAGGTTTGGTATTACAAGAAAATACACAAAATTACAATTTCTTACATTTGGTTTACAAAGACGATAAACGGTTCGCAAAACAGTTGTTCCCTACATTCAACCGTTTTCATTAAGGAGTGCACTTTCCTGTTTATTTCTATCGCTAGATTGCCATGGTAACAATAAGTATTCTAACTTCAATAGTTGTTTCTAGGCTAAACAAACGATATAAAATAAAAAATATGATGTAAAATTAAATAAATACATGTGCACCTTTACAACTGTAGGAAAAAACTTTTAGTGTAATTCGTGCGAAAAGTGATTCCGGTGAAATTTCATGGTTAAGGCCAAGGCAACAGCTGTTTTAACTATATTAGGTTAAAAATCAATACTACGCATGTCCGTACGAGTAAAATGTGAGACTATTTTTATCGAAGATAAATAATCAACTGCACCGCAAACCTAGTCTATTTAAAACACAGTTTATGTTTACATAAAGAACTAATTTTAGAAATATATGTTTTTTTCCAGACTTAATATTTTGCAACTTCTTTGCTTTATAAAATAAACAAAACTAACTGTTGAAAGGTGGGTCATGTATCAATTTAATGATCAAAGCCAGGTTTGGAAATCTAAACAGACGTTTATGTGTTAATGTTATTATAAACTATACACGAGTGTTTAGAAGTACGCACAAGGTAAAATAATTGAGACTTTGAAAGTTAGCGGGAAAGTTGATCATAGTACCTACCCAGCCCCATCATACAAAGTAATACAAGCAGATCCTCTAAATGTAATGGGCAAAAGGTGGTTTTTTGGACGTTGTAAAAATTTTGATTAGATCAAAGTAATCCACTTGGGTAAATTTGTTAAACAATTGTTACACAGGTTTTTTTGACGTTGGCTCGGCCCTAACGAGTTTCGTAGAGGAGTATATATTAAAAAGTCTCCACTCGCTTCGCTCGTGCAGTGTTTCGGGCCACGGAGCTGTACTTATGTCAACAAGTCTCCACTCGCTTTGCTCGTGCAGTGTTTCGGGCCACGGAGCTGTACTTATGTCAACAAGTCTCCACTCGCTTTGCTCGTGCAGTGTTTCGGGCCACGGAGCTGTACTTATGTCAACAAGTCTCCACTCGCTTCGCTCGTGCAGTGTTTCGGGCCACGGAGCTGTACTTATGTCAACAAGTCTCCACTCGCTTTGCTCGTGCAGTGTTTCGGGCCACGGAGCTGTACTTATGTCAACAAGTCTCCACTCGCTTTGCTCGTGCAGTGTTTCGGGCCACGGAGTGTACTTATGTCAACAAGTCTCCACTCGCTTTGCTCGTGCAGTGTTTCGGGCCACGGAGCTGTACTTATGTCAACAAGTCTCCACTCGCTTTGCTCGTGCAGTGTTTCGGGCCACGGAGCTGTACTTATGTCAACAAGTCTCCACTCGCTTCGCTCGTGCAGTGTTTCGGGCCACGGAGCTGTACTTATGTCAACAAGTCTCCACTCGCTTTGCTCGTGCAGTGTTTCGGGCCACGGAGCTGTACTTATGTCAACAAGTCTCCACTCGCTTTGCTCGTGCAGTGTTTCGGGCCACGGAGCTGTACTTATGTCAACAAGTCTCCACTCGCTTCGCTCGTGCAGTGTTTCGGGCCACGGAGCTGTACTTATGTCAACAAGTCTCCACTCGCTTCGCTCGTGCAGTGTTTCGGGCCACGGAGCTGTACTTATGTCAACAAGTCGCCACTCGCTTCGCTCGTGCAGTGTTTCGGGCCACGGAGCTGTACTTATGTCAACAAGTCGCCACTCGCTTTGCTCGTGCAGTGTTTCGGGCCACGGAGCTGTACTTATGTCAACAAGTCGCCACTCGCTTTGCTCGTGCAGTGTTTCGGGCCACGGAGCTGTACTTATGTCAACAAGTCGCCACTCGCTTTGCTCGTGCAGTGTTTCGGGCCACGGAGCTGTACTTATGTCAACAAGTCGCCACTCGCTTTGCTCGTGCAGTGTTTCGAGCCACGGAGCTGTACTTATGTCAACAAGTCGCCACTCGCTTCGCTCGTGCAGTGTTTCGGGCCACGGAGCTGTACTTATGTCAACAAGTCGCCACTCGCTTCGCTCGTGCAGAGTTTCGGGCCACGGAGCTGTACTTATGTCAACAAGTCGCCACTCGCTTCGCTCGTGCAGTGTTTCGGGCCACGGAGCTGTACTTATGTCAACAAGTCGCCACTCGCTTCGCTCGTGCAGTGTTTCGGGCCACGGAGCTGTACTTATGTCAACAAGTCGCCACTCGCTTCGCTCGTGCAGTGTTTCGGGCCACGGAGCTGTACTTATGTCAACAAGTCGCCACTCGCTTCGCTCGTGCAGTGTTTCGGGCCACGGAGCTGTACTTATGTCAACAAGTCGCCACTCGCTTCGCTCGTGCAGTGTTTCGGGCCACGGAGCTGTACTTATGTCAAAAAGTCGCCACTCGCTACGCTCTTATCGGTGGCTCGGTCTAGGATTTCGTAATATATATTTTCTTAGGAACTCATGGTTCGTAATTACATATCGTAGAGAGGTGGGATTGGTGAGATTACATGCCCAATTAAAATCTGCAATCTAATTTAGTGTGTTATAAGCTAAATAAACGGTGTGATCACCATTTAGACATTTCAATTAGTTTTTTCTGAATTTCAATAGGGTTCAATATGAGCACACTATACTCCCCTGTATATATTTAATATTTTCTTTATTGAACAAGGTTTGGAATTATATTTTTCACAATTTGCTATTTTTCAACTTAAGAGAGTTGGCCATTACATGAGAGTAGTTGATACCATTACGTGAAGAATTAAAACCTGCAAATTTATATTTAATTTAGTGTGACATAAGTTGAATAACACACAAGATATTTCAATAGAGTTCTATACACCTAGAATTACATATAGAAAATTTCATGTTCCTATCTTAATTAATTTTGATCGTTATCGTGTTTAAGTACAGAAAAGTCGAAAATCATTTTTTTGTTTCCTGAGCTTATGAAAGGTCAAGATCAGAAAACAGAGGTTGTAATTTATTTATGATAACCTAAGTAATTCAGACTTACTATATTGAGTATATAGAAACAAATTGAAGCTAATCATATTTTCCTTGTCTTGTTATGCAAATAAACTGCGTAAAATTTGAATTCGGAAATTATTTCCTTGTGGTTTAAAGGGAAAAACCTCGCCGTCATTATCGCCTTAAGAAAAGAGCATACAATAGCAACTCTAGTCCAATAGCCTACTCTAACCACTTCAGGTTCCGAGTAGAACAAGAGTTGATCAAAAACGACCCGATAAAGCTGAAAAAAGGGGATCCAACCTAAAATTGGATGAAGAAAAGTGTTGATCGCACAAGGTATCTTGGGATTGCCACACATATGACAGTCTTTGGTTAGATCTCTCTCTTCATCTTTCCTATTTTTCTCCCTTGACACATTTTTGTTTTATTCCAACCCTGATACTCTAAGGGTATTCGAGGATTAGGAATATTTTTTACGTCTCCATTTTTACGTACGAAGGATATAGTAAGTTTTGTAATTGAAAAATGTCGACTCGTTTTTTGACTGATCTTCACGTTTCATGGACTCAGGAAACGTTCGTCCGTCGTCGTTCCCATCTGTAGTCCTATACAAGTTAAGATAGGAACATGAAATTTGGTATAGGGGGCTCATCTAGAATCCCATTGAAATATTTCGTGTCTTATTCAACTTATAACACACTGAAATTAGATACAAATTAGTAGGTTTTAATTCTGCATTTAATGCTACCAACCCTCTGTACGATGACAAACAGCGATTCCCAAAAATATCATTTCGAACCCTGACTACCAAAAAAAATATAATATTCGTATAGTTAAGAGAACCAGAGGCGAGCGTAGCGAGTGATCGATTCTTCACATGTAAAGGCCCTAGACGTACAGAAAGTAGTGATTTAAGCCTACACAATTACGGTGTTCGGAAAACCTGTGTATCAACGGTCCCAATTAGTGATGTATGAGTTCGAATTAAAATACTCGGTGAGTCCGAGTATCAAAATCCTCGGAGCATTCCGAGTATTAAAACACTCGGTTTCGTATTAAAATATTCGGACGAAATCCTCGAACAAGGAGGTAATGTGAGAGTATGAATTCGAAATAAAATCCTCGGACAACGATATTCGTTAGTGTTGTGTCAATTCCAAACAAAATGCTCGGTGTTTCTACTTGGGTTATATTAGTTTCTAAGCTGATTTTTCACTACACATTACGATTTTGAGTTTAAATGATTTAGATTGGGTAACAAGTTCAATTTAAAATAATAATATTCATTTATTTCCACATTAACAAAAAGTAAATTAAATTATTATTTAATTGTTATTTCTTTGATCTAAATAAATATTAATAGGTTACCATCTTGATAAAAAATATAGTAAATTAACTTATTTTAAATAACAACTAAATTATTAATGTTGGTAATAATTGTACTAACGTTAAATTACTGAATTTGTGTCGAGGCAGGATAACATTTAATTACGTATTACAAGTGTCAATCACATATTGTTAAAAAAATAAATACTTGGTGGATCAGTCTAACAGGTAGAACGCAAAAGTGTAGGTTTATCTAAAACGATCTGATTGGTAAAGCTGAGTTCGAATCCGATGCGAAAAATCATTCTGCGCAGATACTCGATTTCGAAATAATAATACGAGTATTGAAATCATTTGAAACCGAGTAATGCGAGTATCCATTTCACCCGAGTATCAACATCACTGAGTCCCAATACAATTTAACATTTCCTACAAGGCCTAAGCGACAAAATTTTGAGCAATCCATTTAGAGTGTCCATGGGCGTCATTACCAGTTCATTATTGGGGGGGGGGACATATGCCGGGGGTCTGGGGGTATGGAAATTTTTAAAAATTAAACTTCTCAAAACATCGTTTTTATGCATTTATTTATGCGTTTGTAACAGAAATGTAATGCTAAAAACCCTAGTAAAGACAAAGCCCTGCTAAAAACCCTAGTAAAGACAAAGCCCGATGTTTACCTTTTAAGGTTTTAAGTAAATCATTCGTTTTTAGCAAAAATATTTTTACATCTCAAATATTGGGGGGGGGGACGCGTCCCCCCCCCGGCGATGACGCCCACGAGAGTGTCTGCTTGTATTACATTGTATGATGGGGCTGGGTAAGTATCATGATGTACCCATCAACTTGTTTTGCATCTATTATCCAGTCAAGTTCAGTTTTGTATTATTAGGCCGTTACTAGCCTATATTATACTACTACAGTGTATAAATAAATAATCAGCTTGACTTGTGAGATAATATTAGATAAAACTCGAACACAAGATCTCACAAAAATTACTTTTACTTAATCAAAAGCGTTTCAATGACAAAGTCGTCATCCTCAGTGATACATGAGCTACAAAAACAAAACTATAACAGGATGGCGATTGTTGTTGAAACGCGTTTGGTTTAGTAAACGCAATTTTTGTAAGATCTTGTGTTCGAATTTTTTTCTATTTACTACAGTTTTTATTAGTTCATTTCTTGCAGTTTGTTGAGTTTTGAGTCTTTACTTTACAATTATTTGTTGCTTGGAAGCGAAAACCCTACTGTTAATAACCCTCGAATTTTCTATTTACATCAGGGTTGGAAATAGATAAGAGTGTGTCCAAAAACTTGATTGGAAAGATAAAAGAGAGGAATCTAACTGAAGACTACATGAAAGAAGATGTAGATCCAGCTAGAATCTCCCTCGAGATTGTCAAAAGTGTACAAGGAACCTTACAAAAATGCAGACATTATTAAAAACATATGCATAACTTTCAATACAATTCTATAAGATGCGACATTAAATGACACAGTTGTAGTACACTCACAATGTGACCTTAGTGATAACATTATTATCTTTTCCTACGATAAGTTGTTTCAAAAGATCGTTTTTTTATTATGGTTGCATATCGAGTGGAAGGATATATACTACCCACCTGACTTATATAACCTTATCATATTGATTAGATATGAAGCTTAGAGTATTTAACAAGTCAATTTGTTCATTGACTTTTACAAAACATGAACAAATATGGTGTTGAAACATTGTATTATCTTTCCCACAAAACAAAAACAGCCAAAGCTATTGGTAACCAAAATTGTTAGGTCGGCAAAAAGTGAACACGACCCATGATGACTACAGTTCTGCTGCGATAAGAATGAACGCGCAAGGTATGCAGAGCATTAGTAAATATTTTAGTTGATATTGAACATCTCACTACTACTCTAATTAATAACATTAACTCAATTATTTTTAAATTGTGGAAAACTTTCAAGAGATGCAAGAAGAGCAATTTTTATCAAGGATCTGAACATCATCACCTGAATCGAATCGAATCCTCAGACTCACGGGATTGGCAATTCCGAGGGGCTAGCTGGAGCTATACTTTTCCCATGGAGTCTTGGGTTAGATCCCTCTTTAATCTTTCCCATCAGGTCTCTCCTGTTCTCTACCAACTCCGACGCTATTGGAGTATTCGAAGGACTTTACTTCAATCTTATAAGACTATTTTATTTATTTATTGATATAAAGGCCAAGATTCATTGTCCTGGATATGCCTCTCAGCAATATAGCTTATTGTCTACCCTCATTCACAGGATCTTCCTTATCAATCCAGTCTCAGGTTTTTGGCAAAATCATGAGATGCTTCGGAAAATATCGTCCCGTTTCCCTATTTGTCCCCTACTTCAAAGAGTGTCCAGGAATTGAATCGTTTACTGTTCACACTGTCCTGTAAAAAACTAGGTGTACACAGCTGCATCACATAGCCTAAACAAAAAGTTTGATGAACGTAAATCCATTTTGCGTAGGGATTTCAAAATCTACGGAAAGTTCAGGGACGGCCAGGAATCCAGTCACTTTTCGCAAATCGGTCTCGAGTGGAGTCTTAACGGACCCTTAAGCATCCTCTTAGAGTGTATTTAAGGCGATGATGACTGAGATGTTTTACGTATTTAACAATACAAGAATAATAACAATACTAAAATGAGTCGCATTGAGTAGGGAAAAAAGAAAAACTTAATCAACACCTCAGAGTAGTCCTGATCTTGCTGCAAACCTCAGTTTTTTCCAAATCTAAAGGAATTTGTGGGAAGCAAGCGATTGGCAAATAATGATTATTGAACAACGAGTGTTAGATTGGTATGATGGTCATTTTCATTAAGGCGGAAGCTCGCAAATCGGCTTATAGACTGGCTGTTGCGGGTCACTGACCTGAGGGCCTGCTCATTACTATGGTAACTCTAGATAGCTCTGTGCTCAACATGACGTTAGATGTCATGGGCGCGAGTATTTCTTTACGAGACCTTTTCCGGTAAGTTTTAACTCTCGTGAAGAGTGTAAAAGAAAGGGAAATGTAACTTTAGATCAAGGCAGTCTTATATGGTACACAGATGGCTCTGCCATTGAGGGAAAATCCTGATATGGCTTATACAGCGTGTCTCCTAAAAGTCTGGGAAAGTATAGTACAATATAACATACTGGAAAACAATAAAAACGAATACAATCATTAGTATTAAGTTTTATTAGTTTTCGTTGTCCAAGCCGAGGTTTTTGCAATCGTTATACTACCCGATAGTCACGCTGCCCTTAAATCTTCTCCAAGAAAGTTGGTGTGGAAGAGCTCTCTACACACTAGCACCCACTAGCTCTGTAATCCTAAGCTGGGTACCTGGTTACGCTCGCATTCGTGGTAATGAATGTGGGGACGAATTTGCCAAGAAGGGTGCACAAATGCCCTTTTTGGGTCCCGAGCCAGCCTGTAGCATATCAAAATCGTTTGCCTGCAATGCTATTGAAAAATGGTCCAAAGAGTGGCATTGTAACCGCTGGCAAGATTACTCTGCATTCTAAAACGGTGTGTCTATTTTCACCGATAACTCCTAAATCGAGATCTTTAAGAGGATGGTTACCAATAGTCAATTAATGTCCAGTTGAGGAAAATTTGGATAGTATTTTTTGGTTTTATGAACATTACCAAATATCACTGTTTTAAAAACGCCTTACACCAAATTTGATCATAATGGTTTTATAGTATCTTACTACATTCCACAAACCATTTTCATGAAGCCTCAAAATATAAATAAAAAAGATAAATTTTTGGTCCTTCATACAACTTTGTCTCTACCGCGTATGTGATAAAATAAATATAGCTACGAAATAGAGATAATGATTCTTTATTAAACATGTAACGAACAATGTTTATTTTCTAGAATGATTGAACAAACTAATTTAAACCAAAACAAGTTCAGCGTACTTTGATACATGGGGGAGCTGAAGTTTAAATCAATCGAGAAACAGTTAAAATTTTCGCCTCCCATGTCGTATAAATTTAATAATACCACGTGTATAGCAGAGCAGTGCTAGTTTAAGCTATACTGACACACAATAGACACAGCCGATTAAAATGATGAGAAGCAGTGATTCTCTCAAATACGTAATTTGTACAAAGTATGTTGTAATGGGACAGAAAATATTAACGGGATTTTCCTTTAGTTAAAGTGTAAATTGATTTTATTACTATTTTAAGTGAGCAGACTCCTGTAAAGTAGCTAAGTAATAAAAAGAAGATTATGCGTTGCATATGGAAGTGTAAATTAATGCACAATTTGAAATTTGTGACTGCGCAGAAGTCAAAGAGCCCCCTGCGCATGCGGTACTACACGGATTCATCTCTAGCCCTTCAGAAGTTCATTTCCTCGTAGCGAATTGATTAGTTATGCTAAAAATATTGGCGTTTGACGAAATATTCAACATACTGGGAGTTTTGTTTAAATATCAGTGTTTGGTACTGCAGTGATAAATGGATAACCAGCATGTAGTATGGAGAAAAAAATCCCCGAAACGACCTAAGCAAGAAAAATGGTTTATAATGTGTATAAGTAGCAAACTGCAGCTGTTACTCCTCCGCCACATTCGCACTACTGTGAGACCGCTTCATCAAATATGTTTACAATTGTAATCATATGGCGTAGGATTGATTTTTTTAGGCACAGATTCCCAGAACTTTCACAGCCAATATTGTGGTCACACACTCTATTGGAAAATTCTCTCGTGTCATAGATTGTTTTACTCTACAACCGTTGTTTTAAATTTAGGATAGATTTTCACTAAATATTGACGTTTACAATAGCTCAAAAAGATATTTATAAGATTTTAACAAATTTATAGTACGGACAATAACAATGCTAATGGATGAACTTTGTGTTTTTGGAGTTAAAATTTTGTATTTTCTTTTTAAAACAAAGTAAGTTACGTTATAAATCTGCGGCCCAATCCGTTAAACCGATTTTTATGATATTACCACATATTTCTTTCTTCAATGATTTAGTTGTTCATAATTATGCAAACTAGGTTTTGAATTTTAACTAAAAAACAGGTTCCTTAATACGCGATTCCCAGGACGGTGGATGGGTCGTAGATTTCATTAAAGATCGAGTGTATTTTACATTTTACTTGCCGATCTCCCCGAGCTGAGAAATCGAATTTACGGCACAGTAACGCCTGAATCACTGGTTTTGACTTTGGCAAGAAATTGATTGCGATATCACAATGGTACTCACATCGAACTACAATGACACCTCATCTGATTGTGCAAGTTATTAGAATAAATTTATACACGCTTCTAAAGTTGTTAAAGTCCTTTATGAAACGCCGTCGTTGTTCTGAGCCCCTTATCATTTCAAGATTGTTCCTTATTTGATTCACGTAGTACCCCAAAAGTTTGGGTGGCCTTGACTAAGAAATCTAAGCAGTGTAAAACTTTTATAAAGTTATTAGATTTTGTCAGGTATTTAAGTGGGTAAATTTAGAGGTACATGGGATGCGAGATAGATCCACTGTTTAGTACAAAAAGAAATTGGACACGAAATTGATTACCAGTACTGGTTTGGATATGTAAAGAAGGTGCTTTCTTTAATCACTTAATAAACTTTTTTTTCCCTTTTGTAAATCAAGTAAATAGAAAACCTACAAGTATTTATATGTTCACATGTACCTAGTAAAAAGACGTCAAAAAATTGATTTTTTATGACCCCCCCCATGAGTCCAAAAAAGTGGATTTGGAAAGATGTCTGTCTACCGCATGCACGTACAATGCTCTATAGCCTAAAAGTGAGGACCGATTTGAATCAAATTTGGTGCTGGCATAGTTACAAAATACACAAATTCTTATTTTATTGAAATAGGAAGATTAATGATCCAAACCCTTGGTCAAAATCTCAGGTAAAAATAAATTACTGTTCAGGAATAATTGGTAAAAAATAAAAATGTATCAGGACATCAGTAATTTTAAGCTAGATTTTTATCATATACAATTTTGCTGAGGATGTGTTTGACACGCAAAGCCAAGTTTAGGTCCTCATTTAAATATTTTATCATAGACCAAGGATATTTCCACTTTTTGATGGACAACTACAGACCGAAATGACATTTTTGGTGAAGATTAATTTGGTTTTTTGGGAAAGGAGTGAAAAAGATGGGGTTGGGGAGCGTTAATTTATTAAAATTGTGCAGATAAAAATTATCTCAAAACCTCTTAAATCTTGAATTCCAAAATCCAGTTTGGCCTTAAATTGGAAAACTCTTACAAAGGAATCTGGACCCTTCACCATACTGGAGGCTATACCATCCCCTAACTATAATTATGTTTAATCACATATTGTTTATGTAACTCATATTTTACAACTCCGAGATGAAGTTTAGGCCCAGATCACAATAAAATCAAACTATTATTCATGTAATAATTTTGATGAAACTTGTACTGTTTTGGAGCACTAATTATTCTGTTTGAAATGGTCAACTCAGGAAAATGCCCAAATGACAAACAAAATTTTCGTTCCTTAATATTAGGCTTTTAAAGTTTTGCAAAAAAATTACTGTTTGGATTTTTCTTAGTTGTGCAATGCAAAGCCAGATAAGTATTTGTTTTTTATCCCAAATAAAGTTTAAAAACAAAAAAAAGTTGAAAAGTTTCCTTAAGTTCTGTAAGAAAAATAAAGAGAACACATTAGGAAACTATTATCTCGATTTTTCATTTGCACTTGAAAATAAATCTGGATAAGTAATTCCTGAATTATATCTTTGTTACTATTAAATCAAACTGATGGTTATAATTTGCCTTTATAATTGTCACTACATAGCATACAGTTTGCAGTCTTGGTTAAATGGGAGAGAATTCATAATGGTGCCCCAAATTAATTATAAACTTGGATCAAGCATGAAAAGATATCAACTCTGATAAAATAACTGTGCACATACCTAAACTTTCTTATACCACAATTTGCAATTGCCACCAAAATGGTATCATTAATGTATATATTTTAACAAAAAATTCATTGAAATCAGTATTATTATGGCTTAAAAAAAATTCAATTAGTTGTTTTCATGAATAACCTTGAAATTTGAAACAAACTTTAATTAGTTGAGCCCATTTATAAACTTGTACATCTAAATGAATGAAATTAATAGTTTTGAAAAATTATTTTTGAGGAAAAGTACCTCAAGTTTGTTTTGGAACAAATTTAAATTAAATTGTTGGAGTCAATTTTCTACCTTATAGATCTACAAAAATTATTTAATTTGAAACTACTTCATAAGAGTGGTAAAAAAATTAACGTTACATCAAAATCGGTTGCAAAGATTTAAAATATAACTAAAGAGTAACCTAAAATATCAATCTATATTAAAAAAAGGTAAATTAATGTCAACCATGAGAACACACAGTTGATTTCATGTCCATATTTAAAATAGTATTAGTTAATTATAAATTGTATAATTGTACAAATTAACACAATTGCTAAGAAAATCAATTTTAAATTACATCTTAGACTATACAAATTAGGGATAATTTTAACTTAGTTTCTTCACATAACTCTAGTCAATTTCTCCAACACAATAAAATACCCTAAAGTAGGATGCCTACTTTTTGTGAGGTTAAAATTGTGTTCCTAGCGAATTCTATGTTCCAATGTCTATATTGCCAAATTTTACATAGGTGTGAATGTACAAAGGCACTTTATTTCACTCCCTTCAAGTGAGTACAGATGTGGCAATACAGAGGTATCCTAGTTGGATCTCGCATTGATCCCACTCTTTAATCTTTCCTATTAGATTTATTTTTACCAATTCTGATCTTGATGTTATTAGACGATTTTGAGGGCTAGGGGTCTCTCTATTATATAGTTGCTTTTTCTTCGACGAGTGTGAGGTTTTTCACTTTTAAACTACAAAAAAGTTTCATTTACAACTGTAAATGATAACACTTTTGATCGGGAAATGATTCAAGGATAGGTCTGGTTTGATATTATAAAAACTCATGACTCGATTATATTTTTCATTATATTATTACATTTGTTTCCATTCATACACCAAATTTTATAACAGTACATACAAGTCTATCTGCGATAAAACAGCACATAGAAAGTTTTGGGAATAATACAATAATAGGCAACTAGTTTAAAATTTTACACTAACTACAAAAATAAAATCAATCGTAAATAACAAATGAAAAGATCAAAATGAAAATGAATTATTAACAGATTGAATTTGTTTAACCTAAAATGGTAAAATACACCAACCACCATTATCAGTGTGCGATGAAATACATTAATCATGGTGGTTTAGCCTTGTCCATTATCGAACTGGCAGTGTGACCAAATTAAGTCAAATTAGTCCCAACATTACAATAATTAACTA
The DNA here is from genome assembly GCA_963513935.1 of Aphrophora alni. Classification (NCBI taxonomy): domain Eukaryota; kingdom Metazoa; phylum Arthropoda; class Insecta; order Hemiptera; family Aphrophoridae; genus Aphrophora; species Aphrophora alni. Next base: position 73,681,017 of record OY740774.1, read on the forward strand.
ATTTATTTTAAAAATTATTGTAATATTGGACGTAACGATATGCACAATACAACATCGAGTTGTAAGCAACGGTGATAAATGAAAACATTCCAAACAAAAACAAAATGTAAAGGTTTTAATGATACTATGCGATGAATTGAATTACAAATGATTTATTGAAAGGGTACTTACACATCATGGAATGTACAAATATAGCTTTATATGTCCCCTCTCAAACTTTCTTCCTATGGGAATTTAATACTAAACTTCTGGACAAACAAACACTATACTACAGAGTCTTGTTTTGAAGATCACGCAAAGGTTCAACTGTCTTCTCATTTTTATTTTGGTTGACACTTAACAATTAACCATTCAAAAATTGCTAGTTGTTTTTCTATGGGTCTTTCTACATCTAAAAAGGTTGTTTTTTTCTCACATAATTGTACAGAAACAGCACAATATCAAAGTAACTTGGTTTTTTTTTTTACTTACAGTACACAGGGGAAATACTATAAGCACTTAGCTACTAAAATACATGTTTTGCTTAAGAAATGTGCTCAAAAATTTCTAAATATACATATCACGCCAAAAGTATGCACCAAAAATAAACAGGAATTTGTTACCCGTAGCGGTACTCTTAACACATTTCTTAGCATTTTTATTTTGTATATACCTATTTTTTTACATTTAAATAAGTCGTACAACTTCAGTAATAATTTACATGTTATATTAACTTCTGATAACAAAAATAAATAATTAAGAATAAATTGTGCTAATCTGACACGAATGTCAAAAAAACAAAAACATAAATCAACAAGTTGTTCATATTATTGTAGATATCTTCTTTTTTTTCATTGGGGGGGAAAAACCTTCATTTTGTAAATAGCCGTTTTCCTTCCCCCCCAGTTTTCTTTCCTAAAAAAATTGGCTACAATTATAACAAAGTTACTTTTTTTAAATTGATAAATTGGAAAGGCTCACAATGAAGTGGTGTTTAAACTCTAACGTACAAAAAGATGCCTACGATAAGGCCGTAAAGACCCAATACTTCTGCAAAAATGAGGATCAAAATCATACCGACGAACAGTCGCGGTTGTTGAGCTGTCCCCCTCACTCCCGCATCTCCTACGATCCCGATTGCAAAGCCAGCAGCCAAACCGCTAAAACCAACAGCTAGACCTGCACCAAGCTGCATGAAACCCCTGTAAAAGAAATATTTAATTTACAAGGGCTATCAATGAACTTATCTCTTAATCTAAATATGATTCATTCCTGCTATGAAGTAATGGAGAACAAATAACAGCAGCTGGATACACAGAGTTCACTTGTATCAACTTTTACACACACACTGAATATTTCTTCATTTGAAAATTTAAAGCCAGCGTTAAATAGTGTAGGGAATCATGGACTGTTAGGATATATAAAATAAATATCTTGCGTTTATATAAAACTTAATAAACAATACACAAATTTCTCATAATGGTACACAAAACCAAATATAAACCAAGATCAAAATTTAAAGTGGAAGATGCGTATAGTAAACTCAAAATTCTGACTTTCTCAAATTGATTTTCATAAGATTTTACTAAAACGTAGGCCGAAAAATTAAACCAGAGATTATATTCCTTCTTGGAGTAATATGCTTTCCAAAATTTGTCAATTTTGATGTCAAATGTATAGATGAATTTTTGATACAAATTTCATTAAATAAGTACGGGACATAATATTTAGGCTGTTTTTCCTGAATAAAATGAATTATGTTTCATCAACCAAGGGTTCACCAGTTCTGAGTAATATAAGTCAATGCAAAACCCCCTACAATTGCAAGAATCAGTGTGTGTTGTAAAATAAAAATGGATGACATAAGAGTTGGGAAAAAGATAAAAAATTAAAATTATTATTTTTGGACTCTGCAATCATGTGCGAATCAACAATCAAAAAATCATTTGATTATAAAATGGTCAAACGACATCTATTGAATCACTACAAATAGAAATTTGTGTGATGGTTTTTTGGGAATAATGTGTCTTTTCAATGCAATGCTATAGATTTTTATCAATTTGGCATATAAATCAAATTTTGGCCTCATCGGGTGTTTTTGTCTTCTCCTTCAATTTTGTTATTACTTTCATAAAAATCATATTCTGTAAATTTTCATCTCAAAAATATTATTAAACAAATTTTTTATTTAAAAAAAAGACTGAAAATTGATAGATTTTTTGTTTTGTTTTACCATCTAACATTACATAAAAAAAACAACAAAAAAATTGTCCATAGCAGTAACCACAATTTGATCTGAATTTAGGAGTTTTATCTGTACTCTATATAGTGATGTGAGTCGGGAATATTCCCAGTGGGAAGGGAATTTATAAATGGGAATATTTCCAGGGAATTTCCCAAAGCCTTTATAAGTTCCCAAAACGTGGGAATTTATGGGAATTTATGGAATAACTCCTATAATTAAGGTTTCTTTGGACTTAAAACTCTTTTAGAACCTTAATTAGCTATAAATGATCAATCACAAAAGTAATTAAACAGGAATAATATGATATACCATTATAGAAACTTATATATCAACATTACTCTATCATAGAAATTCAACTTCATTTCATAATCTCAATAGGAAGGCCTGGTAGTGAATTTTTAAGGTTAATAGTTATAATAAATCTACCTCTTTTTATTGTATCATAAGTTTTAAACAATTCATGTTTTGACTCTTAAACTTGAATCCAGTTTGAAAAAAAGGCTTTTAGATGATTCAGTTTTTTGGCCGAGAGTTGAAAGCATGGTAGCGCTCCTGAAACCAGTTGTGCACTTAATAACTTCTATTGAGTCAAATGAACCACAAACACATCTTGTGGTTACGAAGTTGAATGAATTGGAACAGATTCTAGAAGGAAAGCTTCCTTTGTCCCCTCTTCTTAAAGCAGAAGAAAAGAAAGTAATGAAACAATTCAGAAAAAGAAAGGACATGGCTGCAAATTTACTGGATCCCAAAGTCCAGGGAAGTGATTTGAACGCTGACCAGCTGTTGGATGCAATCAGTTTTATTTGCGACACTGCTGAACAATTGAAACTAAATGTTTCTAGAGTACGAGGAAACCTAGCAGATTACAGAGACAAAGAAGGCTTATGGGCCAGAAGGTTTTTGTGGGAGGGTTTTGATGGTACACCTACACCCACAAACAACGAAATAAGTCCCTTATTATGATGGAGGACTCTGCGAGGGACATGTGAGCTGGCAGATGTTGCCATAAGAATCTTAGGCGCTCCAGTCACCTCCGCAGCCACTGAAAGGACATTCAGTACATTTTCTTGGATACACAGTAAGAAAAGGAATAGACTAACTTCGGAAAAAGCTGCCAAGCTTACTTACTTATCGTATAACTGGAAGCTCATGAACACCTCACCTCCCGCTTTTAAGAAGCCTAAAAGTAGGCCAACATCTGGGGAGAGTTCCGAAGAGAAGAATAGTGATGTGGAACTTATGGAAGAGGAAGAGGAGCAGGACGAAGAAGACGAGGAGGAATTTGGGTTGAACGATGAAGAGAAGGAGAGTGATGTGTTGGAAGAAGGAGATGATGTGATGGAAAACGATGAAGATGAATAAAAACACAGCCTTTGATCCTACTTGAATTACAGTTTACAAACCAAAATTAACTAACTTACTTAGCCTACTTGTGTATTTTTATTTCTAGCAAATTGCTTATAAAATTGATTTATCTTTTTCCTCAACATCAAATATAGGCTATGTTTAGATTAATTAAAATTTTAAACCTTAAAAGGCCTAATAGCCTACTTTAAGTTTTGTAGTTATTGGTTGAACAAATCTTTGGGAAGCACAACTTATTTTGTAAGCTGGTAAGAAGGCCTATAAATTTATTGTGTCTGGGAAATATACAAGTTTAACATTAAAATGTTTCTCTGAATTATTAACATAAAACTCTTCCCGGTCGCAATTTGCAAATCACAAGTAAAATTGAGTTTATTTTATTAAAATCTTTAGAAAAACTGAAAATGATAGCTATTTGCTGATAGGTTAAAACGTTTAAATTATATCTTGACAAAATGATATGATCAATTAGCGATTAGTTTTCAACTAGAATCCGAAAAATAATAGTTTACAGCCACAGCCGAGCCTAGTTTACTCAAGAGGTCATGACAGAGACAACAAATGGTATACTTTTCTATTTCAAAATTGCATTTTGAGGCCTAAAATAATTTTTATTTCAGAATGTAACTGTTTTTAAAATGAAATAATATGTTTATTTTCATCAGTTAGTACTGAAAGATTTAACAGAAATTTTTTTGCTGTTGATTGACCTTTGTGTTAGGGAAAAAACATAAATTCCCATATATTCCCAGGAATTTATGAATTTTGGGAATATTCCCGGCAATATTCCCTGGGAATTTTCCCTCAAGTATAAATTCCCGGGAATTTTACATCACTAACTCTATACAAGCTAGATTATTCTCAAATTTCAACAATTTTCAAAGATTTGGCAATTTGTTTACTATTGTCCATTATAACAAACTGTTGTCACATGTTTCTTTAAGTTTCATTAATTATTTCCCCCAAATTGGGGAGGGGGAAGAATAATACAAAAGAAGAGGACGAAATTGATTTCCAAAAAAAAAATTCGACAAAAAATCTTTTTAGAGAAGATACACAGGCACCCCTCCACCAATTTTCACAAATAAAATATTATGGACAGCGATTTTATACATTTCATCTCATAATGGTTGAAAATACTACATTTCCAAAACTGAATCCCTTACTACTAATCAATACAGTGAATACAGGTGTGGCAACAAACCCTTGGACCCTAGCTGGATCTACACTTTTCTTTATGTAATCATGGGTTCAATCTCTCAATTTCATCTTTTCTATCAGACCTACCTTGATCAACTTTTGTTCTTTTCTGACCCTGATGCTATTAGAGCATGGGCTGGCTAAGAGCCTTTATTTTATGATCTATTCTTAAATATTTGTTATAATGTGATGATAACCAAGATTTAAAACAACCAAAAACTGAAATGAATTAAACACACAAAAACTACAGTCTTTTAAATTACAAAATACAAAAAATTTCAATATTACTAGTTCTATCGTAAACAAACAAAGCCCAAACAATCATTCACATTTTGAACATTGTGACAAATGAATAATTAGGTTACCCCAAAGTGATGTTTTGGGAAGCTTAGATTAATATTACTTCATACTCGGAATATACACAAGATCTTGCAGATTAAAATGTTGGCCCAAAGTCAAAATAAACAATGACTTGTAAATGAGGCTATCCGATGCCAACACAGAGAACTTTCCACGCACTTGCATCATGACACGACTTTCTACTTCACTTGTTTGTCATGTTCAAAACATTTCAATTATTTTTTAATGGATCAGAATTCATTTATGACTTTATAAATAAGCATTGTGTAAAGTTTTACAGGTAATAAAACTGATGGAAAATATGTGGAACAAACAATATTAATTACTATAATCTATCCATAAATTGTTATTGATTTAGTTTTTCCAATATTGAACAGAGTAAGAGCCCAATATAAAATTTAATAATAATTATTATAATCAATGAAAACATTTGTACACATTTACCAGTAAAAATGAAATAAATGGTGCAAAAAATGCATAAACTTTCCCATTCACCCATCTCCAAAATTAAATAAAACCAAATCAAAAGGTTAAAATGAACCATGGACAGCGCCTTTGGAAAAAAAATATAAGAGCCTAAACTTGCTTCACTTGTGCCATAAACACATCCTCAACGTAAGTCGTATTTGATAAAACTACATTTTAAAGATAGCGGTCAGTTATCATTTTTTGTTTATTGCCAATTATTTCCGAACCGATATATTAATTTTAGTTGAGATTTTACATACAGGTTAGGGTAATTAATATTCACATTTCACTAAAATTTGAACGAAATCAGTAAAACTGATAATAAGTATTTTATAATAGGTCGAATCCTGATTTTTGGTCAAAAATTAAAAAAGTATACAATATATGTTCACAGTACTACAAAATAGCACTATTTGTATAGGGAGTTTTTACAAATATATATATATATATATATATATATATATATACTCCTCAGTTTTTAATTATATCTGCAAGACGATCTAGTGTCTTTTTTCAACTGATCCACCATTCAGACATAAAAAAAAAAAAATAAATAAAATAAATAGGGGACATTTACCTACTTCTACTTCTGTAATAAAATGGTGTACTTGAATTTTTCAAATTTCACCGCCCTGGTGGTCAACATTAAAATTTCTAATAGAATCCCCTATTTTTAAGTGGAATTTGAATTTTAAACGAGATTTTTAAGACTTTTTAATTCTTGGGTATTTTTTAATAATCTTACTAGTTTACAAGACATAAGCTCCGAAAGTTCACCCAAAGTTCCGTTTAAAATATATGGGAAAAGAACCAATTTGTTAATAATCTTGTTTTAATTTCACTTATACAAGTAGTTTTATGATTACTCTTGAATTTAGAATTTTATAGGAAGGAAACTTTTATGATGGAAACTTGGCAGGAGGTAGGTATTTATGATTCCTATAAAACCATTTGATGAACTCCATTGAAGGCCTTAACTTAATATCAGGTTGAAATTAATATATCAGCAAGACAGATCATCATAATAGTGACGTAGGCTAGATACATATTATGGGGCCACATCTTGGCCAAAAAGGTTCCCAGACCTAAAGCCCCTTGATTTTTTCTTATGGGGGGGGGGGGAGGAGTAGGTTACAGTACCTAAAAATGAAATCTTTAAAAAATGTTATGCTTCGGTCGAGGATATGAAAGAAATAATTAGAGAGATTGTATTTTCAAATTCACCTTAACACCAATAAAAAAGTTATCAATAATTATTTTGTATGAAGTTGCATATTGAACAACGGTGGACATTTTGAACATGAGCTGTACGATTACTCTTAATTGTGTAAAGATTTAATAATTCACTTAAACTGTTAAGACAACAAATGTTAAAATATTACTACTCATATATTGACTATTCATCTGTGTTATAAAACACAAAATTCAAAAGTATTCATAAAACAATACATGTATAACTGAAATTAAAACAAGAGTACTAAGAAACTGGTTTTTATTCTCCCATATATTTCAAATGGAATTTTGGAACTCATATCTCGTAATCGAATAATATAAAAAATACCCAAGAATAAAAGTCTTAAAGTTTGTCACTATAATGGAAAATGGTGGCCGAATTTCAAAAATTCAAATACACTATTTTATTAAAGAGGAAAAACTAGGTAAGTTCCTCCATTTGAATTTTTGGGTAAATCTTTTAGTTTCAAAGATCCCAATAGTGCCCCAGTTAAAAATAGACACCCTGTTATAGGTTGTTATTTATGGAAGAAAAGAAGATACAAAAGGTTCATCTTTCCAAATTTTTCCCCCGTTTCTTTAGTAAACTATTTATACTCTGATAAACACCCATACACTAAACCAAATAAAAACCAACCTCAAGGTTAAAAGAAGTTGCCATCAAAAGATCAAAATTAAAAATTATGATAAGCCTTTATGAAGTTACATCATACTTTGCTAAATTCCAAATAAAATATTTTTGTAGTCACGATTTACTAAAAAAACTAATTTTTTTTAATCGGAAAAATATTACTGCCAAAATTGGAAGTAAAAATTAAAAATTGTTCATGAATAATTTTAATTTACTTATGGTTTGCCATTTTGATTTGTAAATCTTCACAATTTTATTATTTGATCAAAATCACTTGCACCTATTGTAACCCTTAGAAGAAGTTGGATTCAAGGAGTTAAGAATACTAATAAATCATTTTGTGTCGATAGGAGACACAGGCTTAACTTGGAAAGTGGTCCTTGGTATTACTAAACTATTAGACTATATATGTGCTCTATTAAACTGTAATTTAAATCATTTTGCGATAATTGCATCCACATAGGGTAAATAAATTAAAATCAAACAGGTCTGCGAATGAAGCATTACTGTTAGTCAGTCTCTCAATTTGCCAAAAAAAAAAACCGAATGGTCCATTCTACTTATGATGATAATAAATTCATAACACAAATTACTTTATAATACCTAATTACTAAAACAAGATTACCACCAAGGATTGAATCTAGACCATTCACTCAACCTACTTGTATATTGAGGAATCAATCGGTTGACATTAAGAAGACTGGCGTTATGTAGGCTTATATCCTATTAAGGGAGATTAGTCCATGGTAATTTAGATACAACTTATATGGAAACAAACAACAAGATGTGCAAAATAAGTTTGATAATAATATATTTGACTTTAGGTTGAAGATGATTTAATAAATATTGAGGTTAGATGTGGCGATGTAATAAATATTTAAAACCTGCCACCAACTAAAGCAAATTTTTAAAGTAAGTTTTGTTTCTTATTTTTTGTAATAAAAATATTGAAAATATAAAAAATTTGGGAATACACATATTATAAAAAAGATTAGTGGCTACATTAGAATATAGCCAACTCATTTTTTGTAAAAATCACTAAAATAATTCACAGATGGAGATCAACAGGTTTGATGAACTGCCGTTGTCTAGTGATAAATCCAGAACATAAGAAATATGAAAATAAAAAACAACATACATATCCTAGTAGCAGTAGGTTCCTTTTCTTAAATTACCAGTTTTAATTTCCAATATGGCCATAGACTATGTCAGCCATTTTTAATATTCGTTATGTAGGTTTTTATCAGTTGATAACAGAAGTTGATCCAATCTCTCGAAATGTCAATTCAATTTGATATACACAAATTATGGTAAATATCCAAAAAAACCATACACACACACATCAATAATTTGCTGTACTAGTAAGAAATTAAAACAGGTTTAGTTATGACAAATAGACACTCTTTCTAAAAATTCTGAGTACAATCACTAGAGATTGAATTAAAAAAATATTCTAACTATTGTACTAAAATGTAAATTCAATAATCTATTAAACTAAGTAAAAAATTTATAAAACAACTTACATAAAGATGGTGTAGCCTTCGCTGGCCTTTTTAAGGTTTCCTGCTATTAAAATAGCTATGACAAGACCATAAATAGCAATAATACCAGCCATGACAACTGGGATGATGGATTTCATGATGAGTTCTGGTCGCATCACCGACATGGCAGCAATACCAACACCGGATTTTGCTGTTCCATAGGCAGCCCCCAGAGCTATAAAAAAAAAAAAAAAAAGTTAAGTCTAGATAAGTCAAAAACTGATTTATTTTGGTATTACAAACATAGGAAGCCCCACAATGGTGGGGTACCTATATATTGCCAATATGAAGACAATAGTACAATTTACAAATATGTATTACAAATTGACTTGAAATTTAGATAAACCCTAGAAATTGTATATGTACTTACGAAAAAGTTATGGACTTTTTTGACTATTTACAGACATATTAAAAAATATCCATAATCTTATATTTAATTCACTAAGGAATATCTGTGCTAGTTGCGTATTTCTTTCAGGTGTCAAATTCTCAAATAAATTTTATTTTGTTGTTTTGTTTGAGAATTTATAACAGTAATTTAAAATTATTTTTAGGTTAACTTTTTAAATAGTAATTATTATATTTGTGTGGATTCACGTTGTGTTGACTGATTGCTTAAACCTTGCAAAATTAAAGGGTTTTTATGGCTTATTATTAATGTGTGACAATTAGGTCTGAATTTTTTATCTCATAAAAGTTAAGGGCTTAATTGTACATACTAATTAAGTGGTTACTTTATTTGTGATTTATTACTTCCATTTCACAAAAGTTAACAGTTTATATAGCTTATTGTTAGTTAGTTAAGTAGCAATATGATATTGTTGTTTTCATAATGCTGTTCTCAACTACCTAAATAAAATCAGATTAAAGCCAAACACGATAGGCCTACGTATTATTTGATTTGCTATAATTAATATAAAATGAACAAAATATGAATACATATTTGAAGAAATAACCACACAAATGTAGTTATTCAAAATGTTAAAATTCGTAACTGGAAACAACTAGTAAAATTAAAAGCATTAACCTCTTGTAGTTGTAAACAGTCGTTAAGAGATATATCAGTTTTAAGGTCCCTTGAGTACATTATATATATATATATTTTTTTGGAATGATGACTATCTGTGAAATTGTGAAGATTAATGATCCAAACTCATATCCAAAATTGCAAGTATGAAAATATTACGGTTCAGGAATAGTTGGTGAAAATAAAAAATGTACCATTTACAATTTACACTGAGATGTATTTTATGGTATAAGCATCTTAATTAAATATTTTTTCAAATACTGTGTTTAAAGTTCATTTTTACTTTTTGATAGACAACGAGCTGACATTTTTGGTGGTATGTTATTTGGTTTTAGAAGAAAAAAGAGAAAAATCAAGAACTCAATAACACAATTTAACTTCCAATAAGGTAATTTGAGACCTTAAAGTATTTTAAAGTCATTTACTTTCAAACACTATTTTTTTAATTATAAATTTCTGTATCTGAACAAAACAAAACATAGTGAGTACTGAAAAACTTGGCCTATATATCATTGTGTCTAAAACCGTAATGTACAGTATGATTGATGATGGCATTACAATTCAGTAGGGACATTTGCTATTCCAAGGACATACTATATTATTCAATCTGTGATTCAAGACCTGGTGAAATATTCTAATAAATAGTAACTAAGGTCAACTAATTTTGTAATAATACAAGGTGTGTGAGAAAAGTAATGAGACTGGCAACGTTGTTTCTACTAGCCTGTGCTAGACCGGTTTGTTTATCCCTTACACTTTCTCAGTCTGAATTTCAACTCCGTACAGCTAACATATTATTTTTGACAGCGCCATTAGTGAAGTTGAGTTTTTGCTGTGTGTTACAAAATTGGAGCATTGGATTTTAGAGCAAAGTTGTGCAATCAAGTTTTATGTTAAACTTGGTGAATCTGAGAGTGTGACTTTTGAAAAGTTGAAACAGGCCTATGGGGAACATTGCTTATCAAGAGCACAAGTTTTCCGCTGGCAAAAATAATTTTTTGAAGGCCGAGAACATGTTGAAGATCTACCTCGCTCAGGGTGACCTTCAACTTCAAAAACTGACGGAAACGTTAAACGTGTGAGGATTCTTGAGAGATCAGACCGTCGTTTAACAATAAGGATGATAAGTGAACTTGTTATATGTAAACACTTTTAGTGTACATCAAACTTTGACAGACGATCTTGGCCATGCAAAAGATTTGTGCCAAAATGGTGCCGAAAAATCTCACAACTGAACAGGACAATCGAAGAAACATGTGCGTTGATCTTCTTGAGAGGATTGGCAATGACCAAGAATTCTTCAATTGTGTGATCGCAAGTGATGAATCCTGGATATTTGAGTACGATCCTGAAACAAAGCGGCAAAGCGAAGAGTGGCATACTCCGTCATCTCCTCGACAGAAAAATGTCGAATGAGCAAATCAAAGATTAAGACCATGCTGATTTGTTTTTTTTTTTGACAGTAAGGGTATCGTGTTCAAAGAATTTGTTCCACCAAGACAAACTGTCGACAAAGTGTTTTATAAAAGTGTCCTTGAAAGGATCAGGAAAAGAGTGGTTCGTGTGAGACCAGACATTGCAGACAAGTGGATTCTTCATCATGACAATGCCCTGTGTCACACGGCCATTTCAATCAGTGAATTTTTGACCTCAAAACGCATTTCTGTGGTTCCTCAACCCCCCTATTCACCGGAATCGAGCCCTCGTGACTTTTTCCTTTTCCCGAAATGGAAACATGTCTTAAAAGGACGTCATTTTGAAACTCTGGAGAACATTCAAAAGGTTGTGACCGACCAGTTAAAAACTTCCAGCGCTGCTACCAAGAGTGGGAACAATGACTCCGCCGTTGTATAGCTGCTCAGGGGAACTACTTTGAAGGGGATAACATTGTTGTTTGGAAAAATTAAAAACTTTGGTAAATGAAAAATCAGTCTCATTACTTTTCTCACACACCTCGTATTACAACCCATTCTCACTAATTTACTTGGATAATTTTTAATAAGGACATCCTACTACTACAACTTTTTTTGTCAGTCATAAATTAAAAGTCACTCAAGATTAGGTTTGTTTGGTTCTGACACACACTATATATATATATATATATAACTAGTCATCCAACTTTTACTTTCCCACATAAACTTTGTATTGAGATAGTTGTGTTGGGTTATAAAATCCATGTCAAGTTTTTTGTGAAAATATCAGTTCGAGGTCAACAGCTGTGCTCTTGAGTCTAATAAATATGACAATTTTGGTCAAATTTGGTATCTCATATACAAAATTTTATTCAATAGCTCAGGTTGGCTGCATATAACACATAAACTCAAAATTAGCTTAAGATATTTGATCAAATTTTCTTAAAGAAGACTCTAAAGAATTAGCCTATAGTTATTTCTACAGAAATACTAAAAGAGTTATCGGTAAAAAAGACTATTAGCTATTATAAAAGGGTCATTCCATGAGAATAGGGACAAAAACACAAAAAAATTTAATTTGTTATTTTCAATTGATTTTATGGTATTTAGGTTATGCAAGTGTTGGAGAATATTGACAGTCTATTTGTTTTTAATTTTATCAGCTGTTTCAACAATTAGTCAGCTGTTTCTTTACTAACATTGTTTTTTGAGGTTAAGACTCAAAAATAAGAAGACTTCACAGTTCATTTTGAGCAGTTTTGAGCCAGTTGCACAGAAACTCACCTTAGCAGTGTTGTAAAGCAAATTTTAAGGTAAGAGAAACACATGTTCTTTATTTTTGTTTTATTAATGTTAGCGGTTAGGACACTGATATGTCATTCGATAGTCATTGGTAACGTTAGTTACCAAAAGTTCAATAACTTTGTTTTTCTAACCTCAAATATTTTTCATTGCATTGCTATTAACCTCACATGATTGTGTTACTGTGAATTGAATAGACTAATATAAGAATTGAACTTTATTAAAGATAAAATCCAATTTTTTTTGAATATTTTAAATATTGTAACGTTAGTTACCGATGCCATAGCTAACGATTTTTGAGTTTAATTACAAAATAAATGGGATAGTGATACTTTTATTGGCTTGTAGACTAAGAGGTAAGAGTCCACTTTAGCTTCAGTTACTTTATTTGTTTTTCAAAGAATTTATCAAAGAATAATTAATTAATAAGTGATTTAAAATTGTTTACTCGTATATTTTTTCTTTTTACAAATAGTAGGCTATATTATGCATGCAATTAACTGCTTAGGATCAGTTGAAAGAGGTAAGCTAATTGTTAATAAAACCTGGACGAAAATAAAGCAGTTGTTACATGAAATTGAAATTATAATATGTATTCAAGGCTTCCTTCATAACTAGCGTTTGCTCAAGATGGAAAGTAATGTTAAGGGTTTATGTTATTCGTTTAGGTCAGAAAATAAGTCTATATAGGCCTAAGTTTAGGCCAAGTCAAATATTATTGAAGGTAAGATGTGTTGTTGTTAGATTTTAAAAATGTATCAGTAATTTTTATTTTAACTCTTTTTGAACTAACACGGTATCCATTTATTGTCTCAGGCCTAGCTAAAATGTTCAACAAATCATCATTTGCAAGATTTAAAATGCAAGCTTTCTTTTCAGATGCCACTCACTGCAGCAGAAAAGATGAGGAGAAGACGGCAGAAGCTCAAAGAGGAAGGGAAGTACGAAGAATACAATGAAAAAATAAGGGAAAGGATGAAAATTGTTCGGGAAAAGAAAAAACAGGAAATTCAAAAGCTTGGTACAAAGAAACGAGAAAAACTATTAAGTGAGGAAAGAAAAAAGGTAAGAGAAAGAGTCTCTAAATGTAGACGTTTGAAAAAGGAGAAGGAAATTGCAAGCTCTCCAGTCGGCTATAAAAGTAGTAGTACCTTGGGTAAAGCTGTAGCAAGAGTGCGTAAAGTGCTACCAAAATCGCCAAGAAAAAGGAAAAGCGTTGTAAAGAACCTTTTTTCCTCAATTGTTGGTAGCCCTGTTGTGATAAAACAGGATGGATCAGGCAAATCTGACAAACCAAATGATAAACAAATTCGAAGCAACTCTTTAGCGCTTAGTAATCAAACAATAGAAGCCGTCAAGGCCTTTTACGTGAGAGACGATATCAGCAGACAGACTCCCGGAATCAAAGATGTTATATCATTAAAAAACAGCCAAGGAAAGAAAGAAAAAATTCAAATACGATATCTGTGCTATTCTATATTAGAAGCTCACTCTTTATTCAAAGCTGAATCTGGCATTGACATTGGCAAAAGTAAATTTGCTGAATTACGGCCCAAACATGTCAAACTAAACAACACATTGCCACACAATGTTTGTCTCTGTATGTATCATGAAAATTTCATAATGGCAGTGACAGCCTTGCACAAAGCTGTACCCTCTTTCCCAAAGTATTCAGTTACATTTTGTGAAATGTTTTTGTGCAATCCTGCAACCAAAAAGTGTTGGCAAGGTGAATGTAAAGAATGTAAAAATATTTTTCTGAAAAAGATGCAGGAAGAGGTAGATGAAGAAGACTGCAATGAAAATGAAGTATCTTGGCACATGTGGAAAGAAGTTGATGGGTCTTTGACAAAGGTAGTACGGGAAGGTAGTGTGACCGAATTAGTAAGTTGCTTAGATGAAATTTCAAGTAAATTTTTTGTACACGTTTGTGCTAAGCGAGAACAAGCAGCAAGCTATAATAAGCAGAGGGAAGAAGCTGCCCTTAAAAATTTTGATCCCAAAGTAGCCTTAATTCAGTTTGATTTCTCTGAGAATTATACCTGTATAGCGCAAGATGAAATCCAAAGTTTTCACTGGGGACAACCACAGGTTAGCTTATTTACCTGTAGTATCTGGTATAACGGGAAACAACACCCTTATGTTATAGTATCAGACAACTTGACGCACTCAAAAGTCACACTTCTTGCATATGTAAGTAAAATTCTAGATGAATTGCCTAAAGAAATTACAGAAGTAAGGATCTGGAGCGATGGCCCTAGTAGCCAGTTTAAAAATAGATTTATAGCTGCCGCACTCAAGGTTCTTCAGAAATCCAAAGGCATGAAAGTAGTCTGGAACTACTTTGCCACTTCACACGGCAAAGGACCTGTGGATGGCATTGGCGGTGCTGTAAAACGGGCAGTCCATCAACAAGTTTTGAACAGAAAAACTCTTGTGTTCAATGCCCAACAGTTTTGTGATGTTGCACAGTCAGCAAGTGAAGTTAAAGTCATTCTGATGAATGACCAAGACATTCTCGAAATAAATGACAAATTAAACCTGAAGAAAGTTTTTAAAACTGCACCCGAGGTTAAGGGTATTTCAAAAATCCATGCCATGGAGAGCACAGAAGATGGACTGAAAACGTATTTCCTAACCAAAGATATGCTGCTCTCAACAGAACTAGGTAAAAGGCAAAAGAAAACCAGGTCCATCTATTCTCTGGTATATAGTTCCAGTTCTGAGTCTGACAATGAAGACATTACGCCTATCACCCAACAGCAAGAAGGGAGGAGTAAAATTACCCCCAACGATATTGAACAAGGAACTTTTGTGAAGGTTATGTTTGACCACCAAAACTGCAGCAAGACCTATACTTATGTTGCCATATGCCAAACTTCGGTGGACTCTGAAATGGATGTCCGCATTCTGTGCTTAAATAAAGTTGCAAACAGCCACAGGTTGTTTACAGTTAACTCTGTGGAAGCAGAGCCATATATCAACATTGAGCAAATACTAGAAATTTTGCCTGAGCCTGACATAGAATTACATGGTGAAAGAATGTACTATAGTTTTGAAAAACAAATAAAGGTAAATGAGAAGTAGGCATGTATTGATTTTCTATGCGTGGTAGAATTGGATTCCCTATTTACATCTTCCCTCAACAATATTTGTGTAGGCCTAAGTTAGTAATTTTAAGTAAATAATCAATTATTATGAACAAATTTCTCAATAATTCAATTGTGTAGAATAAGCTTTTAAATAAGAACGTGTTAATTTTATTAGATTATGGTTTTAATTGTGACAAAAAGGTAGAATAAACCTAGCTACTGTATTTAGGAATGTGTATGACATGGCCCTTTCCTCGTACATTGTAAGTTGAGGTTTTGTAATTTTTTGGTTTATAAATAAATTTATTACTTACACTAACAAGTTGTATTATTCTAACCCTTTTTAAATTCAAATGCCAAAGGCTAGTGAAAATTTAGTTTTTAATATTACGGTATTTTGAAAAATTCACTGGTATACCATCATAAAAATGGGTATATAAATAAAAAAAGAGGTATTTTAACTATAAAAGTTTTTAAAGCATGAAGTAACTTTTGTTCAGAATCTCACTAAGCAACGTTTAGCCTACTAAATTAATTATATGCTTAGTTTTACTTGTATTAGACAATTGTAACGTTAGTTACCGTAACGTTAGTTACTAACAGGTTTTGATAAATATATTTAAATTTGAACTTTTTAAAAATGTATGAATTTGTAATTTGTATCATGTGTAAAACATTTAGAGTATTTTACAGCCAAATTTTTTTTTTAATTTAAGGACATCTAGATGAGGAAAAAACCATTGCTGAAAATATAATAAGTTTCCTGATGTTTGTATCACGGTAACGTTAGTTACCACACTTTAACCTTTATAACTGGGATAAATTGTGTCTTAAGAAATATTCAACCAGATCATGTGAAAGGGAACTTTTAGAAGAATTTCAACAAATTAAAGGTTTTAATTTAATCTGATTTATTTGTGAGAAAACACGTTAAATAGTGTGAGACAGTAACGTTAGTTACCATGGAATGACCCAAAAGACCAAATTCCTCAAAATCGGCATTCTAATTTTGTGCAAATTTTGATGAAATATGAATATTAATGTCCCAAACGAGTGTGACAAATCGTAAGTAAAATATAATTTACAGTTCAGGTAAATAGTGAACAAAATGAAACATGAATCAATAAAAACATTTTAAATTGAAATACGATTTCCATTTTGAACGAGTTTGTGGCACAACTAAATAAGCCTTATCTTAATTTATTAACATGTTTCAAAATTATTAATAAAATTCACACAAAATTGATACGACAGGACTTTTCTAAACAAAATCTCATAAAAAAATGCGGGTAAACAAATTCAATTATAAATCATTTTTAAATAGGAATATTATTAGCTATATAATTCTGCGAATGTGAGTCAGTAAAAGTTTGTACAATGTTTTTTTCACAGAGTTCTATAATATAATTAATTATCCAAATCTAATCCATATTCTGATGTCACTTAATAACAATAACTTGTCACTCTGTTCAAACAAAGTTGATATAAAGTAGACTAACCTAATCAATAAATTGAATAACTTGACTTGGATTGAATGATATCAATTTCCTGTTTGGATTGAATAGCCTGTAGCCTGCCAGCTGGGAGACAGAATTGATTAAAGCCTAGTTATATTTACTTCTGTGTCCAAAGTATAAAATAGGTAGAACAAAATTGAAATTGAAGTTCTATTTTAAATGTATGCAACACTATTTATTTTAAATATATGTGGTAAAAGGATTGATTGAATACTTCAATAGACCAATAAAAACTCATCCTCATGGTAAATAGTTTTATTTAAAAAATCTAACTTTTTAATGACAGGAGTAAAAAGTTCATTTTTGTATTTTATTAATTATACCTGAAAAATGTTACTTACAATTTTATACATGAGTATGAGTTATTTTCATATTTCACTAAATGATTTGATTTCTTAATGATTTGTGGAAAATACCCAAGACATGATGCATGAAGAAATAATTTTCATTAAGGAATTTAAAATTGATTTTGTTCTCACACTATTCTTTTGGAATTCTCAATAATGGCGCTATGTGTATCTGAAGTTACTCATTGACATTCATTCTCCATATTAACAAATCAAACCACATGCCAAGCTGTACGAACATCAGTCTGCATGTAATTAACAATAGGTATATATTATCTTTGCAATTTGTTACTCACTTTAACAAGCATTTGTTCTTGCAGATGATTTGTAATATTGATAGATGTAAGGTTAGGACAGAGTGATTAGTGATACCTGATTGATAAATTGTTTATTAAAGTTTACTTGTTAACATTTCTATTCTTTAGTTAATATATGTGTTTAACAATTAAGTTATTTATTCAAAATGAAAGCATTTTAAGAGGCATTTAACTAAGATAACCAGACACCCTGTTTTAGCTAATGTATTCCTGAAAATTTCTTATGGGATACATAGTTTTACCAGTCTCGTTAAAGTAAGCACGTGGTGTAAAATAAATATGTGTATATAGGCTGATATCGCTTTTGTAGACGTTTCTGCGAAAAGCATTTTTCGCTTTTTTTTCCTACTCTCATGTAATAGTGCTTGTAGTATAATAAACATGTAGGGTTGGTACTATTGTGATTCTGTCATTATTTTTTATCACTTATTGTTCATATGTAAATGTTTACGTTTATATGCACACACATACATACAACCAACACAGAGAGCTATTGTTATTTATTTTTATTCCTTGATATTTAAAGACAAAAACCTCTTGGTCATCATCATCATCTTCTTATAAAAAAAAGATAAAATTTAGACTCCTTAGTCTTCAAGTAGGCATACTCTAATAGCATCAGATTAAGACTTACAATAATTACAAAATTCCTAAACCATGGAAAAGTCTACACATTCTCGAAATGGCCCACTTTGATCTTTCACAAATTGGGTAGAACGTTTTTAATTTTCGATGAATGTAGAGGGAATTACAATAACTCTTAACTTGCAAGTATAAAACCTGCATTTAGAAAATAGCACTGGTTTTCCATAATTAGATTAAATAATTTTTGAACAACAAAAATGTCAGGGAAGTTTGCTATTTAACATTTGTGGTTACAATTCATAGAGATTTGTAAGAACTTATTTGGTTCACCAGTAAGCTAATTATGGTGTATATGTAAATTAAGTTTTGTAATTTTTGGAGGTACACTATAAAAAGAATGTACAGTTGTATGAAACAGTGCCAAAGTAGTTGATTTGCTTTTGTACACTTGTTTATCATTTAATGAACAGACTATACATGTGATATAGTGCACAGTTAGTTTTCAGTTTCCCAAAAGTAGCAATAATATTCAACATGCACAGTAGTGAAATTCACAATATTAAAAAGTTTATGTTAGATCAGTTATAGTTAGCAGTACAACCCTTTAATGATAAATAAGTTAATGAAATGAAAATAAAGATATATAATGGAATAAAGAAAATAATAATTATTGTGGTTTTAGTTTCTGTAACTACAGTTAGGGAAATTATCAATTAATATTCAAGAACTAGTTTTAGGTCAAATAAAAAATATTATTTGTTAATAAAAAATAAATAACAATAAAAAAAACTATTTGCTATAATAATCGCCAATTAACTGTAATTAAAATATGCATTATACAAATGAAATAAATAATGAGATTTAAAATACAGTAGAACCTTAATGGTTCGAATCCTAATAATTTGAATGCAATACATGTACCATTACTGTACATGCGTTTGTGACGGCTAAGAACTGGTACGAAAAACAAGCCTGAGTATTGTTCATTTATAATAAATTAATTATGGGATAACTTTTTGAATATGTATATAATTTATCATATTTGATGAATAATTATAGTTCATTAGAACAAATATGTTTATAATTTTAAACATCAGTCTATTCAACCAACACCCATTTATTTTCTGACTCTCGTAGTTAAATTTCAGGAAGATCACCTGAACCGTCGTTGAAGTACGGTTTTTGGTGAATTAATATATTTTCAATAATAAAAATTGTATTTTGGAATGTAAACTTTATTTAAACTAGAAATGTTAAATTTGTTACTAGTTCGTTTGAATTGTGATGCCAAAAAGCCCCCCCCCCCCTCCATATTAGAGATAACAGGGCTAACATTCGTTTTCCTAATAACATGTCATTTTATTTTGAAAAATGTTAAGGTTGGATTTAAAAAAATTCAGTAAATTAATATAATGAGTTCCCTGGCTATTCTAGTAGTTAGTGCTCTCATTTTAGTGTTGACTCAGCATTGTGAAGAAAATTGGGAAGCATCAAATTGGCAAGACACTCAGGTTAAGAATGCTAGAACAGAGATGAGAATCTCAATGTGCTAACCACACATTATCCCGACTGAAAAGCCGCCTAACAAGTTTAGACTCTTCATGGGCTGTTGTGACACGAACATAAATCAATAAAAACATTATCACTTAAACCTAACAATTAAATTCAAAGACTAATATAAGATTATTGAAATTTCATTTGATGGTATTGTAATATGTGCGTTTCAAAGAAACAGGTTAGAATTATGTTATAAAAGATTAATAAACAAAGTAACTCTCAGTATTAAGCCTACTTGAAACCTTTGGAGTTTCATATCTGCCAAGAAAGCTGAAAAGGTAAGTTTTATTTTAAAGGCATCTAACCTGACTTATAAATTCGATTCATGTAAGTTGGAATGGTCTGATCTAATGAAAATTACACTCTGTCGCCCTTGGAAGGACATTTATATCTTAGACATCCTTAAAATGCCACTACATGGTTGTCTTCTAGATCGAGATAGCTTATACTGTGAAATGAACCCCATTTCTCTTTATGTTCATATTATCCCTTTTCTTCTCAGGTGTTGAATACAATACCATCATTGAAATCGATGTGCCAACAATTAAAAAACAATTGTGTGTTCTCACACCTGATTGTATACAAGAAAATTCATGCACAATTTAGTAAAATGTAGAAAAGTATACAATTGTTTATAAGGCAGGCCTTAACTACTGGAAAGGGTAATTGGGATTGCTGTTGAATGTATGCTAGGCTAGCATGCTTCTCGCAGACTGGGAGGACCGCATGGAAGTAGAAGAAAAAGAACTACGATCCCAGAGACGCTGGCGGAACAAGAAGAATAAGTGGCACAGGGAGCGGAAGAAGAAACAAGTGTGCCTTCACCCTGATAATAAAAATTATATTGTATTTTTTAAATTAAAATGTATTTTTGTATTAATTTAAATCTTTGTCTGTAAAAATTATTTCCAAAAAGCATTTCAAAATAAGTCTTACTAAACGACAGCCCATTTAGCTTAATAGTCTGACATTTTACTTCAGATTAGGAGTGATGGACATAATTAAAACACATTCATTTTTCACAAACACATTCAGAAAAATGATTGAAATTTAATGTTGAAAACAAATTAAAAAACATTTCATAAAACTAAACTCATAATTGTATTCTCAGAAAACTGGGGAATTATTTCCATAATAGACGAGAGTATAATTATTGCTGAAGGCTGTTTTGTACAAGGAATTTCAGAATTAAGCACGGGTTTAAGCAGAATTAAGAACTATAAAGAAAACATTAGGACTAGTTTAAATAGTTCAATAAATTTAACTAAAAAGCTCTACATAATGTTTGGGTGCTAAAGACTACATAATGTAAAATAATCAAGTTTTAATTAAATATACAAATTAATTAGACTTTACAAAAGAGGAGACTTATAATTTTCAGCCATAAAAAAAGATTATACAATAATTCATGAGTATAAGATGTATTTTTATATTAATGATAGAAAAATTTATTTCGTATACATTTTCAAAATCTTGTTCTTAATTTAAATTTATTTTTTATTGCAAAATGTTATTTGAATGAAGAACTCTCAATGAACAACACAATTTTTTATATTTCCAGAAATCAATGAACTCTTAATGTAGTACCTACATTTGCTAAAGATATTAAAACTCTCCACTACATTACTAAATTTTTGGTTCTGCATTTTCAAATTTAATAACAAGAGAACACAAAATGCAAAAAGAGATTAGGGAATGCTGGCCTACTGATGCCAGTATTTTCTTAAATATGTATTTTATTAAAATACTTAAAAAATAAAATAAATAATAATAATAAATCTATTAGAAATTTAAGGAAAAATTGATGTACTTTAAAAAAAATAGGTTTGAAAGTTTTTTGTTTGTAGCCAAATTCATCTGAGAATATGTTCCAAGTAACAGAAGTATTATTTATAACAAATAAGAATAAGAGAAATTTGCTATACAATCTAACCAAGTACAGGGGCCAGTATTGCTAAGCAGGATGCTTTATTTAGCAGACATACATAAAAAAAAAAAATTATATTTGAGTACAAATAACTAGTCTCTCCTCTTGATTAAATTTCTCCCTGGTGCTTTAAAAAGTTTGGTATTGACCAAGAATCCAGAGGAAAATGTGAGGAGTCAAACTAAGTTCTGAACACACATCAGTGATGAAAAGTCATCTAGCATGCATAGGCCAACAACAGGCTGTTGCACCCAAAATTTATTAAATTTTTTACAAACGCATGATAGAAAATCGTTAAGAGCCGATTTAAAAACATTAAAATTTTATGTTATGGTCTTGAAAAATATAAACTTAATAGTTTACAGTTATTTTGATTAAATATGGATAGTTAAGAGTAATTAAAAACCCTAGAGTTACTAAATTTTGAACAAAATCAACCAGATTTTCTAAGAAAATCAAATGCTAACCAATATATATGTCAATAATTTGAAGAGACAATTATGTTGGCCTATTAACAAAAATATTCAACTAATATATTTATGTATTGCCCTTCATATGTCACATTATTATACTCATGATTTGATGGCCTTGAATGAGTGTGTAATAAAACAGTTGGCCATTCACTTCTGTTATGCAATGAAACAAGGTTGGGCTTATCCAGTCATAATTAGATACACCAATGTTATAGTGATACTGAGTTAATTGGTAAAAACTTTGGGAAAAAAAAGTTTTGATCAAGTCATAAATTTGAGGAAGAAAATCGGCTTTCGAACATCATTCACATTTTGCGAAAGAGTGAAGATTAATAACCCAAAATTATAGAACCTAAATTTTAAAAAAAAGAAAGAAAAGCAACGTGACCACTGTCTTTTAAAACATTTTAATGTTAGCCTATAGTTGTAAATAATAGTACAAAAGATTAAAAATAGCCTAGTAATAATTGTTTCAAGCATACTGTCATGCTTCTGTACATATATTGTGAATTCGAGTATAGTTTATTGAAATAAAAGTGGCTCACATGATAGAAAGTTTACTTCTTTACATGCTATAGAATAAATTAAGTTTAATCATGCTTGAAATTTAAACATAATAATTCAATTTGACTCCAGGGATTATCATAACATCTTATTTCTTAAGACAAGTTTAACTTTTTGAGTGCTAAAGTTGAAATAATAACCGTAAAAAGACTGAACCCAATTTATCAGATGTCAAGAAAAGTATAAAAACATTCAATAATCGTAAAGTTTTGTATCTAGCAACAAACAGTGAGACATTTTGTTTCCGATAAACACTTTTTTAATGCACTTAACTTCTCGCAAGTTCAATATAAGTGACCATCATGCAATAAAAGTGAGAGTAATTTTTTTATAGCCTAATTATTTAATTTCTAGTGAATATGTTTTTGTTCTACACATTTTTGGACTGTGACTTTTTTTGCGGATAACTGAAATATTTCAGTTACATTTCACGCTAGGTAAAGCTTTTTATTTGTTTATTAAAGTAAACTTATTTATTATTTATTAAGGTTAAGTAGATTTATTAAAGAAAGTTTTGGTCTTACACTCAGAAAAAATGAAAAAAAAAAAGAAGACATTTCCAAAATATACCCGTTAAAAGGAGCGAAATAACTGTTAAAGTTTAGTTAACAGACATCTAACATTAACATTTATAAGATTTTACAAAAGCCTAAATCGAATATATAAACAAGAAACTAGTAGCGTTCTTTGAATCATCAATTCTTTATATAGACCACACAATATAAATAATAGTCTATGTTAGAAAATATTTTCAATGTCAGCAAGTCTAAATTCTTGTAAATATTTTTGCCGATTACTTCAAAACTGTTAAGCTACTTTATTTTACTTGTGTTTCATCTATAGAGTCCATTGTTTTGGGTCAATGACATCCAATCAAAGACAAACATTTGCTTGGCTTCCTATTTTGAACCTCAACACTGACTAATCAACATTGACCTTATTGCTGACACAAGACTGTCTTCTTTCCATACTTTTACATTTGTATCTAGCATGTCACTCTATATTCAACTTTACCAGTAGGATATATATATATATATTTGTCTTTTAATTAATATATTGGATAACCCTGAACAAGAACTGATATAAAATCAGTTTCTTTTGTTAGTTTTTTATATACGCTAAAAAAATACTATTCTATATTTCACATATACATAGTAATGGGTGACGAGTTTATTGCAACATCCGTTTTGAAATCTCCTGAGTTCAAAAAGTGATTTTGGAAATGATATCTGTATGTTGTCTGTACAGCCCAAACGAGTTAACTGATTTTAATTAAATTTGGGCATATTTTCGCCCTATAGGAATTTATATTATTTTTCAAAAACAAAACGTATTTGTAGTCATCTCTCAAAAATTAGAGATTCTCGAGTTATCTGTAAAATACACATGGAGCTCTTTTTAAAAGACGTAATTTCTTAAAATCGGATTTAATTTTAATTTTAGTGAAATGTGAAGATTAATGATCCAAACCCATATGAAAAATAATAAAATAAAATATACGGTTCAGGAATAATTGGCAAAAACTAAAATAATCTTAAAAGTTTGATTTAAGCAGAGAATATGTATGTTTCATTTTCACTTTTTGACTGAGATTTGTGGTGAGGTTTGGTACAGGTGAGTAAGAAAGTTTTTGCACTGTTTATTTAATATTTAAATGATGGTTAAAGAAATAAACTGTTTTGACAAAATTGATCCTGTGAAATTGCTGCGTTTTTCTCTTAAATTAAAATCTAAACTATTGTTCATATACTCTTCAGCTACTAATCCGCTTAAAAACATTACTGTACAACCAAGAAACTACAGTATTATAAAACTACCACTATTTCCTCAAAATATTCAAATACCCCACATGCCCAACTTATTAAATATTCAAACATATAAGACTTGGGACACAGCTATACTGCAAGGTCATATTGAATTAGTCATGGACTATTATTATATAACAATGGTTGATAAACCTAACCTATAGGCCTACCAAAGATAAGGACACTAGTTTTTATTTTTTTTTAAACTCGTGTCTAGCTAAAATTTAATACTATATGAAAGTTATTTGCTGGTGATAAATTGTATAGGAATAGAGCAAGTTTTGAATTAATCAAACCAGATTAAACAATATTACAATTTTAATATGAACAATCCATCATTATCAAATAAATTAAAAAGCAGAATATAGATTATGAGGGATTATTATTATTTTTGCTATAACTAGCCTAATTAAAATTTTTCTATTCAAAGTGAAATGAAAATGATATGGGTAACTGATATTTGTTTAACAAATATCAAATTATAAAATATGACTTATCACACAAAATACATATCCAGATATTTCACCAAAAAAAGTTAATATTTTATTTCATTTATTCTAAATTGTATACAAAAGATACATTTTTACATAACATCAATAAATAAGTTAAATTTAAACATCAAAAAACAAATACAATAAATTAAAATACAGTGCAGTCATACAATGCAATAAAACAAAACCATGGAAACAGTACACTGATATATTATACAGAGTGTCTAGGAAATATTGTCGCAAATTTGATCAGGCACTGTTATAATTTGTGCATTATAGATAACTTCCAACAAATTATGTTTTTAGTTTTTAGCCGATAACTCGGTTATCTTCTGAGCTATGAAGTTATCGGGTTTAGAGATATTTGACATTAAACCTTTTGAGCTCAATATCTTTTTTATATTTTAAAAGAAAGTGTTTAGTAAAAAAATAAATATATTGTTAATAGCGGATAAATAAAAAACCAAGCATTTCCGGACTTATGTTTTTTGGACCCCCCCCCTATTTTCAACTATAGAATATCCTGGTAAAATTTGGGACAATATATTCTTACACTCTATAAATTTTTTTTCATTTTTTTTCTCTCTCCCTAACAAGTAATAAACATTGATATAAATAAAAAAATCTAAATAATATAAACTACAATATAAAAATCAATTAACTATAATTCATAATTGTTATAATATAATTCATAAAATATTTTTAAAAATTGGCGACTGTCTTTAATTTAGAAATATAATATAACATTGGAGCCTGCTACAAGAGATCTATTTAACCATGTTAACAGAGTGCACAAACTCCTCAACCGAATAAAACGACTCGGACAACACTAGTTGTCTTACAATTTTAATATTGACCGGCAGCTTGTTAATAAAAAATGCACCCGTTTGTGAAGGAAATTTAGTGTATAATAAGCTTATTTTGTCCTGTTTAGCACGATAATTACCAGCTTGTCTTGGTTCTTGCCCATGATCACACTTGAATTTGAAATAGAGAATTAATCACTTCTACACACACAGAGTAAGATTCCATAGCTTAGATGGGGATATACTAACCTATAGTAAGCACTTTAAGGAATAGAGGGTGTTTCAGTTTTACATATGAACTTTTTCTTCATAGGACAAAGTTTTAAAACTCATCTCAAAACCAGACAGATCAAATTTTGTCAAATGAGGGGGGGGGAGGTTCATGACCAAAGTTTATTATTTTCCAAATTACTTGATATCTATTATTTAATGTTGCAAATGATTTATTTTAATGTTTTACAATTGAAACATGTTAAATGAATAAAAACAATATTGTATTTATTGAGCCTTGTCGATTTAGGTTTCACTAGTTATGGCAATCTTATAGGCCTAGGCTCTATAAATATTATGAAAAGTACAATCAATAGTATATTGATTTATTTATTTATTTAACTTTAATGGGATTCCACCATGTACCAACATTCGGTAGCATAAATCAATTTAAACATGGGATTTTTTTAAATGTAGAACAATCAGTCCATAATAAAAATTTCTCGGTTATTATTGCTTTAAAAAAAAAGAAAAAAAGAGCATAAAATAGAGACGGAAAAGAACAAAAGTTGGTTAAAAGTTACTGAATAGGACAGAAAAGGATCTAACCCAAGACTATATGAAAAAAGAACTAGGATCATTCGGGTTTGACTCTCCCCCTACTCACTATAAGTTAGGGCCTGATGGTGTACAGTTTATAAATTTATGGGCACACAAACATAAAAATCTACACTCGGTTTCATGTTTATTTGGCAGTGTGGCTGCTTTATTGACATAACAGGTAGACTACCAAAACGTAAAACTAGATGTATTTCGAAAGAAAAACTGTCAATATGATAAAAATATAATTAAATGGTAAACATCCTCCTTAAATTTGAATGAAAGTTTGTAGTATGAATGATCCTACATTTTCATAATGGCTGTAGTATTGAAAATTCCATTAATTTAGATAATATATTTTGTACACTGCCAACTAAATACGAATTAAATATAGTAAATTCCTAAGTATTTAGTAATAATTATAATTTCCTCACTACTTATTGTTCATAAATTGCCAATGTTAGCTGACTTTTATATTGAAAATTGGTAACCCATGACGAGTTCTTTATGGAAGGTATGGGATGTGGGAATATAAATACACAAGGTAAATTTTATTTTTAATACTGATAATGTAGAAAAATTGAAAATTTATTGAACTATCTTTCGTGGAAAATCCACAGGCTACACAAAATCATGATTCACAAAATTCTCGGATTTACAAGGAAATTAGTAGCATTAATAGGACTAATGTTTTTGAAAACACAAGACAAATCAAATCTGCAATGACATAATTTTGCATAGTTCTTTCCTTAGGACAATTTCCTCGTATAAACATGACTTTATACAGTAGTTTTGTTTAATAATAATAATAATAGTGGTAAAATCAGTTATAGTGACCACTATTAACATTATTATTGGAAAAGTTAAAAATTTACAAGTTGTACCTAGCATATATTCACAAACCAAATATTGTAGCATAACCAAAACCTTGCTGTTATGAAGAGGTTTATTTAGAAATACAGTTTTATATCATGAGATTTGAAATTGTATTGGATTAAATAACAACTAATCCTATCTTTAAAATTTCTAAACTTTCCTATGTCGCAAAGAAAACAACACCTGATACAAATTGGACCTTACATTAGTTATTTAGAATAGATGTTTAACAACCAAAATGTGGTATTGTTTAAATACAAATTTTGGTATAGACAGATATGAAAGAAAATTTAGAGATATGATCTAATGGGCTCTAAAAAAAAATTAGCCCATTAGTTTCACAAACTCAATCAATAAAATTTCCAAGATCGTGGGTTTATTTTGTACTTTTTTTAAATAGGGTGACTAGGTAGCCTATATAGCACTCATACGGTTTTAGGAAAAATAATTTCCATATTTTTGTTATTTAACAAACAAAATTCTTATTTTAAAGGTTTGTAGCTGCTCTTTATAACAATCTAGCTTTGAATTTTTCCAAAATGATATTCAATTGATGGAAATTTTTTAACACTTTTGTTGATAAATAACAAATTTAAAACTTTATTATTCTTTAAAATATCGCAACAGTATTGTTGATATTCAAAAAAAAAAAAAAAAAAAAAAGGCTCAATATGTGTTTTATACTTTAAAGTCATCAATCTGTTTTAGTTATTGCAACATCCATTTTGGTACACTGGCACTCAAAGGGTTAACAAAATTGAATAATTTTATAACTACTGTATTCCACATCAATCTTCAACATTTTAAAACATTCCAACCACTTCTTTCTAGAACAACGTAAACCAACAAATTTTCACTTCGCCCTCATATTCATCCTTAATATTATTTAGATTAAAATAGTACCTTAATCATTTTATGAAAACACTCGTTCCTTATTGAACTTTTAAAATGTTGAGTCAATCAGATTATTGCCTGTTTTTGATTCACTATCAGAAATTCTATGGAAGGATATCATTCCAAAAATGGCCTAATGGGAAGATAATTTTCAGGAGTTATATAGATGACAGGCCCTACTGTCATTTGCATGTCATTATAATGTGTTACTTACTCAGTAAATTGAAAATAACCGTAAATTTTACACACAATCATGTACTTAAATCAGATAAGAATGTAAGATAAAAAATACATAAGTTCCTAATTGTATGTCATTTAAACCCCCCATATGTTAATAAAGTGATTATATAAACGGATAATATAATACTGTACAATTTGTCTTTAATATTATACAATAGAAGGTGCAAAAAATTGCACAAACTTTCTTATTCACACATCTCCAAAACCAAATAAAATCTAATCGTAATCTACAATGTCAGTTTGGTAGCTGTCAATCAAAAAGAGAAAATGAAGGAGATTTGGAGAAATCAGATCTTTTATAACATTTATACGGTAGATTTTTTTAAGGTTTTTAGGTTTTTATCGATAACTCAAGAACAGGAATTTTTCGAGAGTTGGTGACCACTTGATTAGGTCCACCAAGAAATTACACTTGAGCAAATTCGTTGGATCCCATTTTAAGAAAAACATGACACTTTTTTTCCCTTATAGCAGCTACTGTCTATTTCGAGTCATCAAGAAAATAAACACCCCCTCTCTACTTTTTTGGACTCTGGGACTTAAAAATAGATATATATCCACAAAAATACCCCATCATCAATTTTTTTAACCTATCATACCCTCAGGGACTCGCATAGAGTTGAGTAAAGGTTTAGCAATCCCGAGGGAACTTTGGCAAAATCCCTCTCTTTCATTCTTATATTGTTACTCTTGTTTACTTCAGACTTTGACCCTATTAAAATATTCTACAGGTAAGATGACTTTATTTTATCTCTTTTCTTTATAAGACAATGATGACAGAGAAGTTAAACAATACAAAAAACTGATCATCCATTACTTAACTTTATACTAGACCTATTTATGTAAGAAAGTAAAAAAAAAAATAGATACATTTTTACTACTGGTATATTATAAAACATTTACATAAACGCACAGAATAAACACGTAGTGTATAACTAATCTTTGACTTTATGGGTAAAAAAATAAATAAATAAAAATACAAAAAAAAAGAGAAATAAGTTACTTTTAAATCAGACAACTCAAACTCATCCATATCATTTACATAAATATGACTAATTCATCAATAACAAGTGCTTACAAATCATCCATGAATAGGTTTGAAAAGTTCAAAAGACCTAGGTCTAACTACTGTTTATGTCAAGCTACTAGTTTATTTGTAATAACTTAACGACTGTACCATTTAGATGATTATAAAACATTAGGCTATAGTTAAAAAAACAATGATAGCTTATCAAATTTATAATAAATTTATTTATGAAATTTCAGAGTACAAGTATATTAAATTTGATCAAATTAATGAAAAGGTTGGTGAAATGTAAACGTAGATTTTCTTCCAAAACGTGGCTATAAGAAATGTTATATAATTATTCCATTTCAACTAGACACCAATGTTCAATATACTTAGATGAAAACTGATGTCAATTTCAACATTAAAAAAATTTATAGTTTCATCAATAACGTTCCACAAATAAAATGTATAAAAATTGTGTATTAAATTCAGATTTTTCTAGAATCTAGGTGCAAATAAATAAATTAATGTGATGTTAAATTTAAACTGTGAGCTGAAAAATGCATATTGGTTATGATGTGTATTATATATACAGTATATATATATATATATATATATATATATATATATATATATATATATTGTAACATTTTTATATAATTGAAGAATAAATTTGTAAATGGAATAGGATTATAAATGTAAAGTTATGGAAAATTATTCAAATGTTACATAGAAGAATACAAAATTTAATAAGCAAGTGAAGGAACCATGTGATTGAAACAACAAGTAAATCATATGATTTATAATAACAATTTAAAAAAAAAAAGGAAGAAATTTTCAAATGATTCTGATATAAGATGATCTGAAGTGAAGTTGATATTTTTAAAGGTATAGGATACGATTGAAAAATAAAAACAGTTTAAGTGAAATATTGAAATAATTATTATATTGAACAATTACCAGGAAGAAGTATATAAAAGGAACATTATAAATGATGGTGAGATGAACTAATTAATATTTAAAACTGATTATTATTTAAATATATTTCTGTTTAATTGTGAAACCCAAATCTGACCCCGAGATAAAAATATAAAAAACATTTATTTTTTTATAGTGAATATTTCTTTTATTGTGCTATTTAAGAACTTAATGATATAAATTAATTTTTAATTTATAATTAATTTAAATAAATATAATACTAAAAGAAAAGTATTATAAATTTGGCATCCACAACGTGGGGTACGATTAAATGTGCAATTAAACAATAAGCAATTTCAGGTTTTATAATATATATTTAATAATTTTAAATAGGCCTATATATTATTTTTTAATATTAACTTATTCAATTAAAAGAAATTTCAATTTAAACAAAATAAATAATTAAAATGTCAGAGCAAGGACGTTATGAATTAAGAGATAACCCAAAAGAGACACAAAAAAAAGAGAATTGGAGAATCAAAAGAAACAGGATAGGCCTAAGAAGGGAATGGTACAGGAGGAAGGACAAATGGTTAAAATATTGGAGGTTCAGGAAATTGATGAATGTTCCCCATATTCAGGGCAGGACAGGTTAGGACAGGATGAAAGAGATAGGGTACCATGCTCTGAGGTAGAAGAAAATGTTAGGGAGATAGAAATAGAAAGAGGAGGTGTTACACTTGTTACAGTGAATAAAGAAGAATCAGGTATGGAGAAATTATTGAGAGAAATGATGAAGAAGATGGATGAGAAGGATAACAAATTTGATGTAATGAGGGAAACAATGTCAAGAATGGAAACAAAAAATGAAGAGAATAAAAATGAAATGATGAAGAAATTGGAAGGATTTGAGAAAAAATTTGAAAAGTTAGAGGGAAAGATTGATAATAAATTTGATGAGTTTAAGAGAGAGATAGAGGAGAAACAAGACAGGATAATAGAAGATCATAAGAAATTTGGGAGGAAAGTAGAGGAAAATTTTCAGATGTTGGGAGAGGAATTAAAAGAACAGAAGGAGAATATTGAAGAGTTAAATAATAGGGTTAAAATGAATAAACAAAATTTTGAAAGGGTAGCTAGTAATATGGAAGAGAAAATGAAGGAAACGGAGGAGAGATTAAATAAGAAGGATAGTATGGAAAATAGAACTACTCAGATAATATACTATGCTAATGATGAAAGCCACGCTCAGACTACAATGCCTAAGTTTAATGGAAGGGGAATAAACCCAATTGAATATATAAGAAAGTTGAAGAGATATGTAGAGAAGATGCAAGAGAGAAGGGAAAGAGAAGGTAGAGAAAAGGTGGACATTAAGGATATAATGGACATATCTATGGAAGGAAATGCTGCTAGATGGTGGCAAATTACAAGGGAGGACATAGAAGACTTGGAAAATTTCCAAGAAAGATTTTTAGAAAAATATTGGAACGATGAAGTACAAAACGGAATTAGAAACAGTTTAGAAGTGGAGAAATATAGAAAAGATGGAAAGCTAAGCAGAGCAGAATATTTTATTGAAAAGGTGATAGTTATGAGAAATTTAACACTGACACCAACTAAAGAAAAGTTTTATAAATTTAAATTCAAATTAAAGGGAGATGTATGTAAAGTTTGTAAAATAGTCAATGACTATAGAAAAATGTCACTGATAAAAATTTAGTAATTTGTTTAAAAAAAAAAAAATAAATAAATAAATAAATTTTTTTAAAAAAATTAAAATTTTGGAGGACAGTTGTAACATTTTTATATAATTGAAGAATAAATTTGTAAATGGAATAGGATTATAAATGTAAAGTTATGGAAAATTATTCAAATGTTACATAGAAGAATACAAAATTTAATAAGCAGGTGCAGGAACCATGTGATTGAAACAACAAGTAAATCATATGATTTATAATAACAATTTAAAAAAAAAAAGGAAGAAATTTTCAAATGATTCTGATATAAGATGATCTGAAGTGAAGTTGATATTTTTAAAGGTATAGGATACGATTGAAAAATAAAAACAGTTTAAGTGAAATATTGAAATAATTATTATATTGAACAATTACCAGGAAGAAGTATATAAAAGGAACATTATAAATGATGGTGAGATGAACTAATTAATATTTAAAACTGATTATTATTTAAATATATTTCTGTTTAATTGTGAAACCCAAATCTGACCCCGAGATAAAAATATAAAAAACATTTATTTTTTTATAGTGAATATTTCTTTTATTGTGCTATTTAAGAACTTAATGATATAAATAATTTTTAATTTATAATTAATTTAAATAAATATAATACTAAAAGAAAAGTATTATAATATATATATATATTTTTTTTTTGGACAATTGATACACCCTACCACGATTTTCACCAAAATCAGGGCTACTACGCAGCCTATATATTTTTAAGAGTTACAATTCTGATTCAAACAATTAGAAAGTAAAATAATGTTTATATGAAAGCAGATTTTATGTTACAAAATTTAGTATAATGTACAAAGTTTTTTTTATCTATATCAAATTCTTGACATTTTTCTTTCAAATGTTTGAGGTTATTTGACAAACTTATGTGAACCTAATATTTGATATTATTTAAAATAAGATTAATTCTTATTTAAACAAATTGTTCTGAAGAATAAATACAAGTAGGGGGAAAAAAAATTAATACTTATTTTCTATCTTTAAAATACCAATTGGTAATTAGTTGTCTGAATTTGTATACAATTGGAAAAAAAAACACAAATAGTTCATTTATAAAAATGTATTTCAAAAAAAAGAAAGAAAAAAGTACTTATTGGAAAACTTCCATAATTCACTTGCTAATGAATTTTCATAAACTTTTAAGAATTCTCAGACCAATTAAAATAGCATAGGCTAGATTAACAAACAACTGTTAAAGATGATGCCACTCCCTTAACATTAGTAATATAAGCTACTTACTTTATTATTTTTTTGAAATAGTCAGATGTAATTACAATAGAAATATATTAAAAGAGAAAGATATTAATTAGCCTGTGAATTCTGAAACATGCATTATTTTTTTAACAAGTTAAAATTGACTTGTTTTGAAAGTAAAGGTTGAAAACCAGATTATTAAATTCTATAACTTGTTTATGAAATTTAATTTTATCTTAAGTTATTTAGGGTTTAATTTTATAGCCTTTCTTTTATTTTGTAGTAGTTGGCCATAAATAATAAAAAACAAAATTAATTCAACTCAACATGTTTTAGAAACACATACTACTTTTTATAAATTTGTTAAATTGTTACAAAAGACAGGTTCAGTCATAAATCCTACCTCAGTTTTTAAGTTTTTGAAATCCGTGTAAATTTTAAAGCTTCAAGTGACAAATCTGCACCTAACGAAGCCTTCTATATATGACACAACAGAGGTGTAGTGTATCAAACTTCAAAGTTAGAATTATTCACACTTAAAAATGAAAGTTTTGGATTACTGATTAACCTGGAATTCAGTAACAGGAACTAACCTAAACTAGTTTTACACTAGACTTCTTTCTGTGGTACTAGTTTTAATTTTCAACTTATAATAGTACGTTATATTGGACAATTTCATATTTTTTATGTTTTAGGTGTTTTCACTTTATAATGTGAAATTATCCATACTCTCAAAACAATGTGTATATATACACTAATGATGGCAATTGTCTGAATAAATGGTATTATCAAGAAACAATTAAAAAACCCGTTATTTCTTCTGAAATAACTTGTATTATAATAATTATAACACAAAGTCATTCATAGTTTGAATATATGTAACAAAATTGTAAAACTTGAAATGGCCTCAAATTAGGCGAACTGGTATAAAAATTTACAAATCCCTAGACTTAGTTACGAGGTAATGGATAGGTAGCTATTTTCGCCTTCAAACTCTTCAATTGTTGATTTACGAAGAAAAGCAAATGACCAACTGAAAGTTGTTGTAATCATCAGCAAATATTTTTCCCAATAGGTCATGGTTTAAAACCAGGCCTACCACTTGCACACAAACATAACTTATCAACGAATCACTATTTAAAAAAAAACATAAAATGGCTATACAAAACAAATGCGGCCATATTTGAAATTTTAGTACAGTCATGAAATTTAATCTATCGACTAACTATAACAATAGAAACTGAACAATAGAAACCCTTTAATAATAATGAACATTGTTTTGATTCTAGTATGTTTAGAATGAAGCAGGGACTAATAAAAGAAAACTACGTTCAAATTCTTTTCATTTTATTATTGTAGGCCCTAACTGAGATTTAATGTTTCCTGATATTGAACAGAATAATTTGTTTTGAATATAGATTCATTTTTCAAAAAGTTACTTATGAGTTATCAATTTTTAATATAACTTGCACCATTTTTATAAAATATAGTAGGCTACTTATTACTAAAGGCCTATATGTAAAGTTTATTGCAATCTATTACCACTGCCTATAATATAGTGAAGTTGCATTAATCCGAATATTTGTTTGTTTGAACTGTTCGGATTAGGGAACATTTAAAAACAAAACAAAAACAGCAAAAAAAGACACTACTTCCTCGCACATAGACAGTAAAATTATTCAAAACAGGCTTAGATTATTTTACAAATTAACAAAAAATAAACAGATAGTATAAAATATATAAATCGTAAAACCTTTGCTAAATTAAATTTTTTGAACGGTTTATGCAGTTCAGAATGACAAAGAAAATATATTAAAAATAGTAATATAACTGAGAAAATTTATATAACTATCATAAACTAAACAATTTCCTCTTTATAATTTTGTTCATTTAAAATAGAAAGAATACATTTTAAAGTATCTTTACACTTCAGGTATTTGATCATTTTTAGTTAAAGCATATTTAAGTAAATAATGGAGAAAAGATAGTAGGTGTACATTTTTAATCTGCCCAATCTAATTAAAATAGATTTTTCCTTTTTCTCCCCCCCCCCATAATGATGTACATAGCAGAAAATAATTCCCTACAGGATTATTAATGCCAATCTGCTCCCCCCATTAAATTTAGCTTTAGTTGTTATAGACTGTGTATAACTGTCTATTATTTTAATATAGTATAAAAATGGGCATTAAATTAAAATCTAAAACAATGTATTTAGATTTTAATGAAAAAACAAAGGGGAAAAAAAAACAACAACAAAATCTCTACTTAAAACTACTAGAGGGCCTAATTCAAACTTCAAATTACATATACAAAAATACGCTTTTTAACTTTGATATACACATGAAAATATAGGCCTACCTTCAAGATTTAAATTAAAAGGTTTTTCCTCCCCTCATATTTCCTACCATGGTTTAATTTTACAACACTGGAGACCTTCTTTTCTGTAGTAGAAATTTAAAACTTAAACCTGTACTTTTTATAATAGATACTAATTTTGAATAAACAAAACTAATTTAATTTATAAGTACACTAATACTATTGTGTTTAAAAAATTGTATATCAAATTTATTAGGCTACTCCAAATTTTTTGATTTAAAAGTTTAGTTTTAGTGCTAGGCCCTAAAACATAGACATAGGCCTAAATAGTAGTCTTTATTTATTAAAGACTCCATATTTAAAATGTAAACACAAAGAATCAAATTTTCCTTTAATATTAAATCAACCCAATTAAGAAAGAAAGAAAAGATTTATAGTTGAAAATTTCACACACTTAACTTACTCTCTCTTGGGTCTGTGGGGGGGAGGGGGGGAGCGGGAGAAGTTGAGTCTCATGGTAAGAGGTAATTTAGTTCCTTTTGAATAATGTATAACGGATCCTGTTTGTCTTTATCCTTTAAAAAGTGAAGCATTTTTGGGCAACAGACACTGTGAATTTTAAATGGTACCATTAAATTACATTTACATACTTTATTATTAAATGAACTAAAATATTTAATTATTCCTTTGGTTTTATAACTATATATATTTATCTCATTTTTGACATAGTTTTTTAAGAACACTAAAATTAACGTAGCACAGTGGCTAAGCTCTAATAATTGTATATGTATGAATATTAATCAAGTAAACCAAATTTAATATTTAGATATAGGCTACCTTTAAAATTTTTTTTATAAAAATACAAAGATTAGAGGGATTGTCCACGAAGTGGTCAGAGATCTGAACCACACAAATATTTACCGAATGCAAATAAGTACATTTTTAAAGATCATAATGATTTTACAATGTTTTGGCCCAATACTTAATCATTTATCCTAAAAAATTAAATAATGTCACATAGGCCTACTCTATATAACGTTTGTTTAATTAATAAGATATTGAATACAACTTTGACAAAACAGAATCATCTTTTAGGTATAGTGTATATACAATTTAAAAATATTATATAAGTTTTGTTAGTCTCTCAAATTGTAGAAATCGAGAAGGGAAACATAAAACATCTTAGCTAAATTAAAAGTTATTTAATTGTATGGAAAACCATGGTCAAGTAAAGTCAATGAGATGATTTCTAACATAAATAAATGTAGGCCTATGTATATTATGTTTTATATCAGTTGTATACTAAGTTATAGTTTTGAGTTTAAGTATAGGCATAAGTGTACAATTTGTATTTGATATATATGAGCAAGAATATAGGCTGTTTTATTTTAAACATGATAACAGGATAATGTGGATTTTGCATGATAAATTACAAGGTGTGCCTATCACATGACAAGCAAATCAGATGACTTCTTGAATTACAAATGATACTAATAAGCCTATTATCAATGGCCTAATTCATTGTTAGCATGTGAGATTGTTATTTATTGTTAAGTAGAACATGTATTATTCTGTATTGTACACATGATTTGGTGTTTTAACTGACATCTTACAAATTTTGTACTTTAAGTAAACTATGTAGAACAATATCACTCAGAAATTAAAGGAAATGTTTTTGAACTAATCAAAAATAAAAATCACTGTTACAAAAATTTCTTTGATATTTAGCAAATGATTTGTTGTAGGCTAGTAAACATTAAAACTATTTCCAAATATCTATATAAATAGTCAAGAATAGTTTCTTTCAGTTATTTAATAAGAAAATTTTCACCGTATAAAGAAAGAAGGAAAAAAAATCTAAGGATTAAAATCATTCTCGATCTCTAGACTATGTAAATATAAAAATATTCAGAAATAAACAAAGTTCCTAAAATGTGAAAGATAATCATCACTGACATTATGATTGTCCAGTGTTCAATGTTTGTTTGGAAAACAATTATTCATAAGAAAAAACTATATTGTATAGGTAGCCTATACACACATAACGTCAAAATGTATATATTTATATTTTCTTATGCTAATATGTGGCATTAATTTGGAACATCTGATTTTACTCAATATAATATGTACTAAAAAACTAAATATCAATGACACTTCTGTATAAAACAAGTAGTTTAGACTTTCTACTTAGGATTCGATTTGGTAAGATGTTGCAATTATAGAAACATTTATCTCACACCTAAACATTTGTCTATTCAACAGTTAGCCTACTTTTGACTAAGTATTCCAATGAGCTACAAAATCACTTCCTTTGATCGATATCTGATGAACATTAACATAAATAATATTACACATGGCCTAATCAATTATTCTAAGCCTACATGAAATTATAGGCCTATGTTTATATTATAAAATACACCATATTAAATTTGTATACTTAAATATTTTAAATAATATATTCAGTAGCTTTTAAGATAACAGAATTTGAAGAAGTTGGCATATATTTTATATAATAATCATAGTATGTCCTAATTATTATATAACCATCTTAACATATTTATCAGTTGGGTCAGAAAACATGGTTCAAAGAGTTTATTAAAAGACATAAAACTTCTAGGTTTTTAATCACAACCATAAACTGATTAAGATATACTAAGGATAATAAAACACAATTATTTATTTTGTATAAGTGGATATACAAAATAAATAATTGTGTTT
Source organism: Aphrophora alni (assembly GCA_963513935.1). Taxonomy (NCBI): domain Eukaryota; kingdom Metazoa; phylum Arthropoda; class Insecta; order Hemiptera; family Aphrophoridae; genus Aphrophora; species Aphrophora alni. The sequence goes on from OY740774.1 coordinate 73,719,996, forward strand.
TATTATCTTTAAACATGGAATTCCACCAAGAACCATCGGTCTCAACAGTAATGAAAATTAAGATATACTATTTGATATTCAAGTTATTTCTTCGGTTATAAAAAAATGTTCGGTTTTAAAAATTACCATTAAATTTGAATTGTTTTATATAGCCTCTGACTACAGTTTAAGTATAATTTAAAAACAATAGCATATAGACCTAAATTTAATCAACCAGAATTATAGAAAAGATATCTGCATTGACTGTTAAATATCAATTAAACCCAGTTAGTGTTACTCAATTTTTATTTGAAATGAGTATTTTATTTAAACCTAAAACAATTATTATCTAATAGGACTAGTACATTGATATAAATTTTGGATAGATTAGCCTATATATCTTAATGCAGATGTTAGGTCTATTCACTGTCCTACTATTATACAAATGTAATGAATAATTTGTTCAAAATTAGTAAACTATAGCCCAAGCTATAAAACAACTGCAGTACCGTACTAGAAGTATAGGGATAGTTCTATTAATTGTATGACAGGTAATTGATATAATATGGGTTAAAAAATAAACTCCAAGTTACCATAGCTCTAAGCTTTATATGATATTTCATCAGGGTGTGTCAGTCACATGATTTGCAAATCAGCTGACTTTAATTAGTCGATGGCATTATCAATGCCCTAGTTGATTATGATACAGGAATACTTAACTAGATGGTTTTTATTTTTAAAAAAAGAGTCATAATACTGCATGAAAAAGAAAACAATTCTACAGATAATTATTGTGGAAAATTACACATAAAAAGCTCGGTATAAAACTACAAACATTTTATTATACAAATTTATATAGGCTTATATAAAATTATGAAAAAAAAAAAAAAAAAAAAAAAATGTTATAGGCCCTAAGCTAATCCTAGCATCTGTGGTGAAAATCTATTAATTTAAATTTAAAAGACATTGAAAATTTAAAAAAAGAAAGCCTTAACAAAAAAGGGTGTGGCTGATACAATCACATGTCTTGAAGGTCTAAGTAGGCCTACTGATAGTAGGTCTCAGGATATTATTATTAGACCTATCTAAAATGGACTATTGTAGGATACCATGTTATAAATTATTGACTTTATTTAAATCATCAAATGATCAGCTTAACACTATATGAATTTGAAGAAACAATATATTTTTAATAATACTGTAACTAAGATGAACAATTTAATTAAGTTGAACGAATGTAGGAATAACTTTATTTGAATACGAGTCCCATACATAAAAAAAAAAGAAAAATTAAAGCCTAAATATTAATCTTAAATACACAAAGGTTGTAAAACAATTTTAAAAGATGAGAAGTATAAACAGTAGCCTATCCATAGAACATTATTAATTTATTTGAGGGAAAAGAAACAGAATTATACAAAGCCTAGAATTCTTATATGAATTCCTAGATCTGGTTATTTATAAATTACGTTAAATGTCTGAAATTTAAACCAGTATTAAGCAAATAACTTAGTCTACTAGCCATATCAAACTCGTTTTTAATCATGGTTAGGTACACAATTATGACTTCACTAGTTTTAGAAGTATCTAGGCAAAATTATGCACAAGTCTTTAAATTATAGGTTAGGTTTGCTATCTAATTCAAGAAGGTCTAGGCTATGGACTATCATAGTCTACTTAAAACTTTAGTAGAAAGTGACTTGTAAAATAGTCTATCTTTATTTTGGCTGGGCTTTATTTTTATTATAAGGCTAATGTAGTTATGAAGTTTTAAAAAGGTTATGAATTTAGGCTACAAATGCTTATATAAAATATTTGGGCTTCCAAACATTTTCTGTTAAATCTAATTAATATCTTTTAGGCAGTTTGAAAAACGAATATGTGCAAATGTCTAATACAAATTAATGAATATTTGTAGAGAAAGAACTTAGGATGGGTCTTTAAAAATAATTGTTTATCCTAATGGATTTTATCTTATTTACTGATTAGGCACATGACTATAAAACTATAATATTTAGGTCCATTATATAACCAAAGACATTAAAAAAAAAAAAAAAGAAGGATATAGGTTTAATTTGGTAATGTCAAGATTAAACAAAATTAGGATACTTCACATTTTCAATTAACAACAATTAAGTTAACTTAACATAGGCTATTAGTCCTGTTATCCTAAACTATATACAGTAGGCCCTACTACATAAAAAACCATTTATAAGGATAATAAAAACAGATGAAGATGGGTCCATACAAAAAAGTGTAGTTTTTACTTTAAAATTATACTGGCCCCACCCACCTGATGCTTTAAGACCAAAATGCAAATATTTTCAAAAAACTACATTTTAATAATTTCCTGACCTATTCATTAAAAAAAAAAGAATAGTCTTGCCTACAGATTATAATTTCCTGCAAGTGGCATAACAGTTTAACCAGATTATAAGTTTTAATAAATACCATACTGTACAGTTTTAAGAGTAGCTTAACAATAGATACATTTTTATCATTGATTTAAAACTCAAAGTGTACTAGCCTATAGACTTTTTGCCGTCAAATTATTGATAATGAATGAAACGAAAATTCACAGAAACCGGACCAATTACATGTAGACGTCGATAAGTACGCATACATCTTATAAAAGGGAGGGCCTTGATGACTATTTTTTTCAAGTTTCAAAAATCACAATTGTACATTACGTTAATTAGTTAAACTATAATTATCGATACAAAATGTATTACTGGCCAAATACAATACATCGTACTTCCGCCCAATTTAGTCTATAAACACTGACACAATTGGAAATAGGTCCTTTACTATGCCTTCTATTTGATCAATATCGTAGTAAGTTTGTAGAAATTATAAAATTACTTACCACTGAAAATAATCGCCGATGCTGCTCCCATAACTCCAAAAAAGGGTCCATAAGCGGGTGATTCGTCAAGTGCCGTTGCCATTTTCACTGTTTGTCGAGTATTTACAGGTTCTGAAGACTCTGGAGAACAATCCAAAAAGAACTTACTTCACAGAACTAATCGGTCCACTGTCAAATATGGCCTAAAGTGGTCGACGGTCATGTGATGAGTAGAATATTTTAGGTGTTCTCTAAAGCTTGTGTCGGTTTCTCATTGGTCACAGACTGTGATGTTACATTTCATCCACGAATAGAGAGCTCTTTTAGATCGCTTAATTTATTACGTCACAAAATCCTATTGGTTGTCTGATGTTCACTGCTTTCAAAATATAAGCTTTCTTTACATTTCAAACCACGTGCTTCGTTTCATGTTTTGAGTGACGAGAAATAGATAAGGCAGTGCAACATGTATTGGTTTGGTTGTTTCTGTTCTGCTTCAAGTAAACAAACGCTAATATTTAACTTCTAATATTACTTTACTTTCACAGTCTTAAAAAGTAAATATGTTAAGATACTATCTGGTTTCTCGTTTTGTTCAGTATCTTTTTATTAAAATATAAATCTACCACAATTATTAAACTTTAATATTTAGAAGAGCAAGACATAATGAAGTTTTCTTACAAGGTGAGGTTATGTGGTCTTTTTATATACATTGATTATAAATATTCTTTTAAAAATACTATAATTTCAGAATTAATTAATAAGGTATATCTAGTTAATTATTAGTAGCAAAAATGAGTTTAAAGGAAAACATTAAATTAGGGATGGCTAATGATTTAGATTAGGCCTACATATGATGTGGCTGAGTAATTGTTTACTGTAACTGCAACCGGTATTTTTGGCAATTTAAAAAAAATCATGTTCTACATACCTTATTTATTAATAATAAAAAAGTCTTCACCGCAAAGCAAACTTTTTCACGAAAAAAAAACAACATAATTTCAACTTTTCTAGGTTAAGGTCCAATAAGTGAATTATGCGTTAAAATAGATTTGTATGTGATTTTTTACCTGACCTATGCATAAATTTGAAAAAAAGAAGAAATTTTGCTTACTTTCCTAAGCAGTCACCCATCTACGTATTAATTGCACTCTATGTTGCTTGACTTCGGTGATCTATAAAAATGTATTGATTTCTGTAGTTTTGGAATCATGATTTTTCAGTGTTAAAGTCAGCTCCGTGTTGAAAACTTATTTTATTATTAAATAAATAAGGTATTCCCCTTATGTAGAACATGATTTTTTAAAAATCGTCATTAAGACCATTTGCAGTTACAGTACACAATTACCTATGGCTGGTTTGACAGCCCTAAATGATGTTTCCATCTCAAAAACCATACTTACGTCTATGGAAACTGTATTTTGTATCCATTGTGAAATTAAACTTAGGTTAGTTGTGATAAATAGGTAATAAATTAATAGGCTATTCTAACTAATTATGTCTTGTCATAGCCAAGATAACAGACATCAACAATGAGTCTAGAGCAAATAGTATTAATCTATTAGCACAGAATTTTTTATACCACTGAAATTAAAAGGGCCATATGAAAATCTTATACAGTAATCATTTCTGTGTCATTGATTACTATGCATATATAAGTAAAATACACAGAAGGCGGTTTAGTCACCTTGTTTTTTTCTTTCTGAATTTTAAGATTCTAATATTTTTAACCAAGTTTTGTTGTTAGTTGCTTTATATTAAATTAAATCGAACAGAATCTAACCCAATCTGTCCTAGACACCAAATTTGAGTGATGTTTACTTTTTAGGTTAGGAGGTTGTAAACCTCAATTGTTAATTATTGGAGGGAGGAGAAATTATTCCTTTGTCATAGACTGTTGTTGTGATATTACCACACCCAAGACTGACAATATTAAATACAATTCAATAAATGGGCCTCAATTGTTACTGAAAAAATTATGTTACAAATATGAAGTTAAACTAGAATTTTCCTATTTATATTTAGAGTCCAATGGCAAAACCGGCTATAGGACTATTTTTTATCGTATGTATGCACATTTGTCAATAATAATGTAGTCATTTTTGGTTTATTTATTCTATTTAGTTTAAGTTTATAATTTTTTATACAAGGTTATTATAAAAGGATGGCGGGGTTTCATTAATTCATACCAAGACAGTAGAGAAATTTTGTGATCTTGTATTGGTATCGCTGATAACCTATAATCTAAAAGTTTGTTTAATAGCTGTTGTAACCTGACAATTATTTCTTGCATTGTTGTTGTACTGTGTTTTGTGTTTTCTGGAGTGTTCTGTGTGGAGTGTGTTATTATGTTCTCTAATAAAGAAAAAGCAAAGTGTGTTTTGTTGCTGGCTGAATTCAAATCTGTAATTTTAGTGCAACGTTCATTTTGACGTGAATACAGAAAAGATCCACTACATGAAAATAACATACGACATTGGTTGAAACAATTTGAAGAAACTGGATCAGTTCAAAAGCAGAAATCATCTGGCAAACCAAGTGTATTAGACAAAAAAGTTGAACTTATTAGACAATCTGCAATCAGAAGTCTGAAGAAGTCAATACCTAGATGAAGCCTAGAGTTAGGTATTCCAAAAATATGGCGCACCCCTGCACTTTATTGCATTTGTCACAGACACTTTGAATGAAAAGTTTGGACATCGTTGGATAGGCCGTCAAGGACTTATATGTTGGCTTCCAAGGAGTCCAGACCTGACTCCTTGCGATTTCTTCTTGTGAGGGTATATCAAAAACATTGTTTATCGACAAAAAATTCGTGACCTAAATCACGAACTGGATTAATGAAGCAATGACAACCGTTATCAAAGACATGTTAAATTAACGTTATGGCAGAACTTGATTATCGATTGGACATTTGCCGAGCGACTAATGGCACACATATCGAACTTTATTAGTTATGAAAAAAACTGTTTCAGACGACGATTTAGATAAATAATCAACATCAGCTGTGAGTAATTCTGTTTTCATTTAAATCATGTTCAAAACCGCACCATTCGTTTATGATAACCCTGTATTTATCAAAAATGTGAAAGCTAGAGATTTACTAAAAAACACAAGTTTTTGGTAAATTATCCAAATATAATCTAGACCTATTATTACATTATTAAGACGAGGCAATACTTGTGAATATTCCGGTCAAAATAAGATGTTTATAAGTTTGATATAGATAAGCTTTTTAATACAAATGTTATTCACATGTCTATAATACAAAAATATTGTCATAAGTTAATTGCTAAAAAAAATCCATATTGTTTATATGTTATTACTTTTTACAGTTTTCTAATCTCCTTGGCACTGTTTATCACAAAGGTAACTTATTGTTTACTCCTGATGGTAACTCTGTTATCAGTCCTGTTGGAAACAGGATAACTGTTCATGATCTTAAGAAGTAAGTACAGAACTATGAATTAAACTAATAGTGTTTGTATCCAAGTCACTCTTTTTTATATAATAAAAGAACAATAATGTTCGTCTATGTGACTTTTTTAATAATAAAGTAGTTACTTACTTTATAATTATATGACACGTTTTGGAACTCGTTCCATCTTCAGAATATCACTCTGCTGAGGTTGTTAAAACATTAAAATAATTTATTACACAAAATATCACAACACATATACACATACATGTGCACATTAACACAGACAATATCACCACGTGTGCACACCATCGAATATAATACACTTTATTTATGTATTGCTAATACAAAAAGTAACTTATAGAATTTTTTTTTTAATGTACGATGTCTAAAAATGGTATAGCCTATATTAAATGATATAAAATACATAATATATATGATATTGTGAATTTATCCTATAATTTCCCGACTGCTATCGTCTATCTTAACTAATAGATGTCATATATTTTTCTATGCAGTATTACAGTATTTTATTAAGTTACAAGATCTATTCATGTACGTTAAATGTATAGTGTGCATGGGGACTATTTGTGTTGTTTGCCTTTTTTATTTTTATCAATGCGGTTTTTCATTAATAAGTATTGCATGTTTTATAGATATAATATCATGTAGAGTCTTAATCTTACCTAACTTGTCCTGATCAAATTATATTCGTCATAATATAATTAAGTGATGTGATTTCTTAATATATAAAACTCTTAATTTTACTTAATAAAGTCAGCAGTGAGCATGCACAAATTTATACCAATTTTATAATATAGTTTTATGTATTAAATAATTGCAACAATTAATTTACAACGATAATATTTTATATTTAGGGTATATAAGGTGAAGTTTATTTGAAATTATAACTATGAAAACCTGTCAGTAGTTGGTAAATACTACAGAAGAGTATCTCTGATCTCAACTGTCAAAAGTCTGTTAAGAGTCTACTGAAAATCAAAATACACATGATAAAAATGGTAACTGTTAAATTATTATTAATTCCATTAATTTGATTTTAAATGATTTAAAAGTAATACATATATGGGTTATTTTCCGTTATCATCGCCCCTCTCATATTAGCCTTTTCCATTATCTTCCTACCAAATATAGTTTAGGTTAGGTTACTTTATATATTAAAAATAAACACTATTTCACAACGTAATTTGATATAATGTTGTTTTTTACAATACTGGTGGGATGGTAGTGAAAAACACATCATAAAAATGAAGTACGGTATGATATCAGAAAAGAACCCGTAAGTGTATTATGTGAATTCATAATTATTTTGTTATTATAATTATATTCCTGTGTGTATAATAGATAATACATAATGTAGGGTCATTATTTTCTTTCTCAATCAATGTAGGAAGTTGCTACACCAATGATGGAACATTGACAGCTGTGATACTTCTAAAATAGATGGTATAAGCTAAATTTTTTCTTTCGTCAATATCATAGATTTAAAAATAAATATTTCAAAAAAATTCTATAACGTAAGATAAGTTCTAATCATAACCATCACTAAGTAGGAAGATATATATTCACTACTTATGAAATGTACCCTTTCTATAGCACTGATTCTAGTTGCATTTATGTTTTTCTTAAACTTTTACTTTCTTTATTTTAGTAACAAATCTTCAACATTACCAATTGAAAGTCACTACAATTTTACAACGTTAGACATTTCACCTACAGGTTGCACTTTGGTTGCTGTCAATGAACGTAAGTGCTTAAAACATTTCTTATACAATAATATGTTACTTTAAACTGTTAAAATTTTGTATTTCTTTATCTATTGTATTTTGTATTTACAAATAATGAGAGTTAATTTTACTCGCCTTGTTATATTTTTAGACAATTACAATAATTGTAAATTTTACATATAATTTAAAAACTATTTATTTAAATGAAATACAAACACAATATTTCATAAGTTCTACAGTTTTACCAATTACCTTCAGTTGATAGTATAAATTATGTAAATATTTATTTAATATTTATTAAATGTATATTTTGTTGTTGTTTTGTTTAAAGATGGAATACCTCATAGTTATCATTGCTTCAAATAAAACATAAAATAAAGACCTTTATAACTAGTTGTTTTACATGGTTCTGATTGTCACTCTCAATTTAGAAATGTTAGTTACTTAAACTCATATAGGTAGTCTTTTATACGATTTACACTATTGACCGATGGTACTTGGTAGAACTCCATTTTAATGAAAAAACAACACAATATTTAGTAAATTCTACAATTTATTTGAGTCTTGCCGACCATGGTTTCGCCAACAACGGCATTTACAAGGCAGCTTAACAAAGACTAAGGAAAAATATAGAAACTAACATATTATTACTACAAAAGGAAGAACAGTTACTTAGCTAGGGTAGGGGGGGGGAGTAAGAGCAAGGGAAAACATGTGGTCATACGGAAGACAATGGTTTTAACAACGGTGAATTTGACAAAAATTCCACCTGATCATTAAGTACTAGTTTGGAGTCTTTACAAATTATTCTCTTAATCTCTAACATTTCTAATAAATTTAATTTCTTACTTTTAACATTAACATGGAGAATTTCAAACTTAACATTATTCAAAAAATCAGACACTACATGAGTTTTTAAATGATTAGAAAAACTAGATTCATTACGACCCAACCGCCAATTTCTTTCGTGTTCCATTAACCTGCATTTAAAACTACGGCCTGTTTGGCCTACATAAACTGCATTACAGATATTACAAGTTAATTTATAAACACCACTTTTTTGCATGTTATCTATTTTATCTTTACAATTTAGTAACATTTTTCCTAAATTGTTTTTGCAATAAAAAGCTGGTTTACAATGATTTTCGTTTTCTAATACATTCCCAACCGCATAGCTAACCTTACCAATATAGTTAATTCTACGCCATTTTTGTAATTTATTAGACTCTACGGTTGGAAAAATAAGTGATTTAGCTTTATTTTTTAGTTTAGTTTTAAAATTTTCTCTATGAGGTTAACATCATAATCATTATTAAAAGCAATTTGTTTTATGCAATTTAATTCCGTACAATAATCGTTATTAGACATAGGAATGTTAATGAGACGATGCAACATACTATGGAAGGCGGCCATTTTGTAACTAAAAGGATGTTGTGAGGTAGAATGTATAATATTGTCAGTAAACGTAGGTTTTCTAAAAATACTGAAACTATGCTTACCATTTTCAATTTTTATAGTGAGGTCTAGAAAATTTATTTGATTTTGTAAACCGATTTCCATAGTGAATTGTATTGCCTCATTAATAGAATTCATATAATTAAACAGTAATTGAAGCTGGCGGTCAGATCCTTCAAATAAACACAAAACATCATCTACATATCTATACCAGTATTTAATGTTGGCGTTAAATGGGTTATTACTGTCAAAGAGTGTTGATTCAAATTTGTCCATAAAAATCTCAGCTAGCAATGGAGATAGGGGAGACCCCATTGCCAAACCATCGATTTGAGCAAAAACCTTGTTTTGAAATTTAAAATAATTTTGATCGAGACATACTTTAATTACATTAATCAATTCTATAGATGTGCACATCTATAGAATTGATTAATGTAATTAAAGTATGTCTCGATCAAAATTATTTTAAATTTCAAAACAAGGTTTTTGCTCAAATCGATGGTTTGGCAATGGGGTCTCCCCTATCTCCATTGCTAGCTGAGATTTTTATGGACAAATTTGAATCAACACTCTTTGACAGTAATAACCCATTTAACGCCAACATTAAATACTGGTATAGATATGTAGATGATGTTTTGTGTTTATTTGAAGGATCTGACCGCCAGCTTCAATTACTGTTTAATTATATGAATTCTATTAATGAGGCAATACAATTCACTATGGAAATCGGTTTACAAAATCAAATAAATTTTCTAGACCTCACTATAAAAATTGAAAATGGTAAGCATAGTTTCAGTATTTTTAGAAAACCTACGTTTACTGACAATATTATACATTCTACCTCACAACATCCTTTTAGTTACAAAATGGCCGCCTTCCATAGTATGTTGCATCGTCTCATTAACATTCCTATGTCTAATAACGATTATTGTACGGAATTAAATTGCATAAAACAAATTGCTTTTAATAATGATTATGATGTTAACCTCATAGAGAAAATTTTAAAACTAAACTAAAAAATAAAGCTAAATCACTTATTTTTCCAACCGTAGAGTCTAATAAATTACAAAAATGGCGTAGAATTAACTATATTGGTAAGGTTAGCTATGCGGTTGGGAATGTATTAGAAAACGAAAATCATTGTAAACCAGCTTTTTATTGCAAAAACAATTTAGGAAAAATGTTACTAAATTGTAAAGATAAAATAGATAACATGCAAAAAAGTGGTGTTTATAAATTAACTTGTAATATCTGTAATGCAGTTTATGTAGGCCAAACAGGCCGTAGTTTTAAATGCAGGTTAATGGAACACGAAAGAAATTGGCGGTTGGGTCGTAATGAATCTAGTTTTTCTAATCATTTAAAAACTCATGTAGTGTCTGATTTTTTGAATAATGTTAAGTTTGAAATTCTCCATGTTAATGTTAAAAGTAAGAAATTAAATTTATTAGAAATGTTAGAGATTAAGAGAATAATTTGTAAAGACTCCAAACTAGTACTTAATGATCAGGTGGAATTTTTGTCAAATTCACCGTTGTTAAAACCATTGTCTTCCGTATGACCACATGTTTTCCCTTGCTCTTACTCCCCCCCCCCCTACCCTAGCTAAGTAACTGTTCTTCCTTTTGTAGTAATAATATGTTAGTTTCTATATTTTTCCTTAGTCTTTGTTAAGCTGCCTTGTAAATGCCGTTGTTGGCGAAACCATGGTCGGCAAGACTCAAATAAATTGTAGAATTTACTAAATATTGTGTTGTTTTTTCATTCATATAGGTAGTTTATTTGGCTCAGTTTGTCAGCTGATTTTTGCTTCTGTATTACTATTCTTGTTGCATTAACATTAGTGAAGTTTGAAGTTATGGCTTGTGTACTAGTGTAGAAGAAAGAGCTAAAATTGCACTAAGATATGAAGTTTAGCAATCTGTTGTTCAAGTACAGAGGTGATGGAGAAAAAAACAGAAGAAACACATTTCTTGATCCAATGGCAATCAAAAATTGTCGCAAAAAACTGTTTGAAAATGAAATGTTAGTGTGAGAGATAAAAGCAGATCTGGAAGCCTTCAACATCGACTGCTGAAGAAAATGTGAAGTGTCCAGGCTATGTTTGAGCAAAGTTCAAAGAAGTCAGTGAGACAGGGAACAAGAGAAAGCGGAATATACAGTGCATACAGTTTTTAGAAAATTCTCATTTTCTCACTTTGAAAACCAAATTATGTGGAAAAACTGTTTGATAACAACTATGACATCCGCATGGAGTTTTGTCAGGTAATGTTGGTTTGGAAAGAATACCTAAATGTTTTAAATAATATTTTATGATTGAACGAGGGTGTCTTATGTTGTAGGATTTGTGAATAAACTCATTAGAGAAGTCGGGGTACATCATTTTGCATTGAAAGAATGTAAACAAGACCTAAGCTTACTGTGTGTGTGTGTGTGGTATGAGGTTATAGCAGATTTATTTATTTATTTATTATTTTTATTTTTCACAGAATACAAACCACTAATATTTATAATAATCATACAACATAAGAACTTAAAAATAATCTTATAACTACTAATCTTTATCCAATGAACTTAAAATAAGCTTGTGAAACAATGTTAACATGTCAAAATTTAAATTGTATACATAAAGTAAAAAAACCGCAGAAAACATACCACACACAGAAGAGCAATACAACACCCTTATACGTGTGCAGGAGCTATCTTAAATATTAATTAAATCCCATTCATACCAACATACACACAAACAGACAGACAGACTGTGATTATATCTACAAAATACATTTATTTTAAATTAAAATACATTTCAATTCAATTGGCCTATACAATTCATTTATACATTAAATTAAGTTCAATTAAACTCAAATACATTCACCTTACTAAATATAATATTATGCCCTTTATTGTCATTCACTCAGAACAGTCATTGAACAGTTTTAAACATATTTTCCAAAGCCACCGGAGGAAGAGATATCTAAGTTTAACCTTGAAATGAGTAATAATAGAGGTATTCCTTAAATATAAAGGCAATAGAAAATTTTGACCCAAGAAAGAAGAAGGTTTTTTGAGTAAAGGTTTTGTGACATTAGGGTAACATTACAAGTCCTTTGCTAACCTACCTTGTGTGGACTCCATGATTTAATATAGCCCCTTCATTACCACTTACCCTATAAAACATTTCTAACACTTTAAACACATAGAGATAACGAAGAGGAAGAATCTTTTTAGCAGATCAATTTCTTGGGCTGTTTATTTTTCATGATACTCTTAATTGCAACAGATATTTGAATATACCTCAAACATTTGCAATGTCAAAAGTTTCAGTTTGGGATAATGGTAAGGACATTGTTTCTATACCAATTGGGATGACACCACATTATGCACAAGCTGTTCGAAAATGGGTTAATGAACATTTTATGGATAAGTGGATTGGAAGAGGTGAGTGACCTACTTAACTAGCCGGCTTGAAGTCCCTGAATTGACACCGTGTGATGTCTTTTTGTGTGGATAAGGAAAAGAAAAAGTTTATGGAAAGAAGCCAAAGGCACTTCCAAGATTTGGAGCTTACGATGTTCATAATAACGTTATGTTATAATAATACAATACTAATAATGTTGCATATGTTGAGGTTTGATTTTTCATAAAATAAATTTGTATTAACTCCTCTTTAAAATGTGCTCTTTGATTTGTTTGGGAGTTACTTTGCAGCCACTCTGTACAAAAAGAAATTCTAGTAGAATTCTCAGCTTTCCACTGTGCTACCGTGGGGTCCTCACTCCGTATTAAATCATACATTAAACATACTTTATAAGCACAAATACATTCTATTTCAATTCCACTTTTTTTTATGGAGTTTTGTTAGAACTTAACATCTACAGTAATTAAAAATTAAAACATTGTGGCATGTAACCTGTCATTAACTAAAATCTACTTTTGTATTTAACTATAACGAGACTACTATTATTATAGGTTTATATTATTTTACAGTGATATTTCGTCTGAAATTAGCACCCTTTTCCAAATTTTATCTCAAGCTTCAACCAAAATTTTATTCATCTGACATTGATCTAATTTCATACAGAAAGAATTTTACTATAGTAACTTTATATTATATTATTTTTATGTTTAAAAATAACAAATTGTGATTTAAAATGTGTCTAATAAAAATTAACTTTTTATTTTTGATTTGTGTAATCATTAACAATATGATATCACCTTAATTTTCATGGCAAACTCGTTGGAAATTACATATTAGAGCAGAAGGATTTCTTACAAGTTAATGCCATAGATCAGTATTTGGCTGAAAACAATTGGTTAATTAATTCTGAGAATACAAAATATATGTATTTCAATTTAAAGAAAAACACTAATCAGGCACTATACTATGCGACACGAGAAATGTCCATTGGGTAATTGCCAATAGGAGAGGAAAAGTAACACATGGCTGTCAATTTGAACAGCTCCCTGCATGAGGCTAACCGCTAAGCTAGGCTACCGATATGTTTCAATGCTAATATAATCCTCTTTCCTCTTTCAATCCTCTTTCAAATCTGCAATCTGTACTTGACATGGACAACACTTCTTTCAAGGAAATTACACATTATTCTCTAAGTATAGATGTATAGTGACATATGTTTTAATCCTTGTACAATAATCCTCATTTTCCCTGTTTTTTTACAGGTCAATGTTTTAATGATTTTCTCATGACATTTAGTCATAAATTTAACGTTTTGTATCCATCAGTTTTTGAATGTAAGAATGAAACTAACATTCTGGTCTGCCAGTTATATTGAATTACAACCCAAATTATTAACATCTGGCCCGAACTATTTAACAAAAGCAGCTATGTATTTTTTATAAAGATACGAAATGAAATGCAGTATATAATTTTTCGGAGCACCTTAAATGAACGTAACTGCAGAAGAATCGCTGTGCCAAATGTTGTCACAACGGATAAATGAGTTGGAAAACCTGCACCGTCCCTAATAGTTTCTTCAAGATCAGTATATCTACTACAGTGTCTTACTAAAAGAAAAAAAAATTCTTGCGTCAGTTCAAGATCATTTATTTATTTATAAATCTGAACTATGGAATTCTTCTATGGGGAAATTCATCTGTTCAGAATATGCAAAAACTTTTTATCTTAAAAAAAAGAGGGCAATTTAGCTAATAGCAGGGCTTAAGCAAAACATGCAGGGCTGAAACATGTAAAAGTGTTTTTTGGAGGCTTGGATATTTACACTTTCATGTATTTATATACTTGAAAAGTTGTTATATTTTAAATTTAAGTATGATCAAGTCGAGAATATTTATATACACAACTACATCACTAGACAGCCTTGTAATTATCGTGCTGGATTAAACAGCATTGAATAAATGTTTACAATAAACTTCCTTCTCAAGCGTGTGCTAAATTGGTGAATAAACTCGCCCAAAGCATTAATTGTGTGCAAAATTATAGAACTTTTAAAAGCAGCCTTAGAGATCTACTGTTGTCTAGATCATTTTACTCTGTGGAGGTGTTTCTGTGTTGACACTGGTTTGATGTTTGGTCCAATCTCCTTACTATAAAATTGTTTACGTTTGGATTGTTATACAAATTTTATGGTGTGTTTAATGTTATGTTATTTTATTTGTCGTTTTGTAATGAATGTACTGTTATAAAAATGTGGATATAAGCTTGTAATTATCATGTTAAACAGTACAGGCTAAGTTTATACAATAGACTTCCATCACAAGTGAGTGCTTTATTTATTATTAAGGTTTCTGTTATAACACAAAATTTACAAAATTATATCTTTTAAAAACAGCAACTATTACTGTTGTCTGGATTCAGTGGAAGGAGTTCATGCACCATTATTTTATGCAATGGAGGCCAGCATAGATTTCTTTCAAATTTAGGGACCAGCATATTTACAAACAAATTAATTTTATTGTTAAGTTATTACATTTACAGTATATATGTGACTGTTGATTTACCTATATTATGTATATATTTATCTTGGATTTTTCTGTTTCATTGAGTAGTAATTATTTTTGTAATTTATGATCTGTTGTATTTATTATTAGTATTTTTTTTTAAATGATTATATTAACTTCTAGCAAGAGACAGTGTTATTGATTAGTTCCATATCATTCAATGGTCATACAGAAACGTAAAAATAGAAATGAATGAGGTTAAGTGTAATATATATATTTATTTATTTTACAGAGGGTGATTGCCATGTCGTTAGTATGATAAGCAATACTGTTATCTACAGGTATAAGTTCAAACATCCAGTGTCTTGTGTTAAGTTTAGTCCGGATGGAAAACATTTTGCTGCTTCTAAACAGAATAATGGTGAGCATTATTAATTTGTTAAACTACTTCATAATAAATAATTTAACTTAAATCACCAATTGTTTCAACAGTCGATTTGTTTTTAGAAAAGTCTAAAATCAAAAAAATAGAACCTTTTAAACTGTGTGCCACAATATTTAACTTATATATTATGATTCTCATATAATACAAGGTTTATTAAAACATTATCTGACCTGAAATTTTTTATATAGAAATAAATGAAGGGATGTCCTCTGGTTGGAAGATGGTGAGTTACCTTCATGTGCATTTTTATTCCTCCCCACAGAGAGCACAAGTTGATGGAAATCAACCTGTGGAAAAGAAGGTGTACTTAGCACCTGTCAGATTTTCATTTTTTACAAAAACTGTTTCTTACACTGTGCATTTTCAATTTAGAAAAAAGTCAAATATTACAAGAAGCCATGTGGAGAAAAGTAGAGAGTCAGTCATACCAAAGACATGCTGTATAGGACCAAGAAATTCTGAATGAGTGATGCAACTAGCTGCTTTGTTCTTGTTGCTTATAGATCCAGTCTCTTTCATCATACAGCATCACGAACGTACAGAGGATCTTCAAATAATACTCTTTGGTATTCTTTTGGCCTAGTGGTGTGTACTCTTGATGCATCACTCTAGGAAAACTGTCAACATAAACTGCCGTGCTACTTATTTTACCTTGTTGAATGTCTCTACTGTGATAACTGTATGTTGGTATTTAGGCTATATGCTTCATTGTTATCAGCTTCGGCATAAATTTCATTGACATTCTATGCTAAGCCTACATCTTTGCCAAAATTGAATGTACCGAACCAATGCTTATCTCATCTTATCCCCAAGTTTGCGGACAGTCTAAATAGACCAAAGTACGCACTTAGTTAAAGACCAAGGCATTGAGGACTTATTAGAATATGAGTTACTATCAACCGATGTATAATGGGACAGTGAAATGGTTGTCCCATTCCTAAATTTGTGTGATGTATATTCAAAAGCATGCTTATTCTACTGAATGGGTTCTACTTGGGTATCGCCAAGTTTGATGCAATACTGCTTCTCAATTAGTTCTTTCATTCATGGAAAATGAAAATCTATGCTGAAAGTACACTTCACATGCTGACTGGCAGCGACTGGCTCTTAAACAGTCATAACAAAAATCATATCTGCATATGAAGAAACAACTCCACATCTTAAATGTGTTTCATTTGTTTCTGTGGGAAAAATACAGGTCGGATACATTTTGCTGTTTTATGTTTGCTACTTAAATATATTAACCAAAACTTGTGAAAAATTCATAATCAGTAATTAGTGAAAAACTCCAATTTCCACAACAACAAATAGATCAACAAGATGATGTTTGAATGATATCGCACAGTATATAGACAACTGATGTTTGAAATTGAGGATGATGATTCGGTCATTGAAACTATGTTTGGTTGATGTGTTTTCTTGATAATGAAAATTTGTTTAAAAACATTAATTATTGAAAGTATATTTTATGATATTAATTTCTGATAATATACAATATTTGTGTTTCTAGTATTTATCTTTAAGGCACCAGGCCAGTTCCTTGGAGAGTTTAATCCATTTGTAATGGAGAGAGTATACCACGATGCATTTGATGAAACTACCTGCATCGATTGGTCTTCAGATTCTAGGTAAATATTCTCTTAGCTAAAGTTCAGTAGTAGATCTATATTTTATAGATTTCCTTACTCCCCCCTCCCCCCTTAGCATGACATTTACTCAACTAAATCATATCACATATCAATTTCAATATTTAAAGTACTTATGGGACACACTTACTTATGTAGAATATGCACTATTGCATAAACACATTGGAAATTTTATTGCTACTATTTTTAAAGAATTATTATTTTTTAGTAATAAAATACTGAATCATTTTGTCGTTTCAACAGCTTGAAGATGGTTCTTCCTGTAATGTTGATTCTCCATTGTCAATCCACACCTGTCTGTACTCACGCTTTCGATCTTTGTAACATGGGCATAGTACTTTTTGCAAGTGTTGTCTCCAAATCGGGAGTTCTTAAAAGTTGTACATATTAACGCTCAGTCTTTACTGGGGCATATTGGTGAATTTCAAGACCTCTTCCACCTTCTAAACTGTGACGGTATTCTTATTTCAGAGTTTTGGTTGAGACCAACTATTCCTTCCGATTCAGTCTATAATTTATTCCACAACGACCGTGTAAACAAATGAGGTAGAGAAGTGACAGTATTTTAAAAATCTCATATAAAGGCGCATATTTTACTAAATTCGGAACCTACTTATTCGGCTAAACCTGAATATATGTTCCTTGACATAAAAATGCCATTTGTAAACATCCTTTTGGAAGTGTGCTACAGACCACCTAAGGTAGGTTTAATGTCTGCCTTCAAATCTGATGTTATTAAACTTATGTCAGGATGTACACCTTATAGTTATAGGTGATTTTAACACAGATTTACTGGGTAATGATGATTTTTGCTATATTCAACTCACAACTATGTTTTATTATTTGAATATGTCAATTCTTCCTTTATAGGTGACTCACAACACTGGTGTCTCTAGCACTTGTTGGATCTCATAGCTGTAAGTGATGAGAGCCATGTGGTACATCATAGTCAAATATCTGTTCTTGCTTTATCAAAACATGATTTAATTTTGTGTGTGTATTTAGTGGGAAAATATAATTGTAATCAAAATTTTGTTAATTATAGAGATTCAAAAAGATTGATAACTTTGCTTTCATGTAAACAATTTTCCTGTGGAAGATATCATATACACAGACAATACAAATTCTATGGTCTCCAAGTTTAATAATAATTTACTGGTACTTTACAATAAACATGCACCAGTAAAAAAAAAGAAGATTTCTAAATATTCAGCTCCTTGGATATAACACTTATTCGTGTTTTGATGAGTCAGCGTGTGACACTGCCTTTCGCAGAGCTAGAAGTTCCTGCATTTCTGATGATTTACATAACTACCGGCGCATAATAAATAAGGCCAGGCAGGAGTTAAGAAACTCAAAAGTTAGATACACTTTTATGTTTTATCGACTAAGAAATCATGAGCTCATATGTGGCGTGCTGTTAAGGAAGTAGAGGTTGGAAAAGTAAAGACCGATTCCCATGTTTCTCTTGATCTTAACTTTTTAAATAGCTATTTTTCTGATGTGCCGAGAGACCTTGCTGCAGCAGTAGATTTTACGAACAATATTAAATCAAGTATTGCATCCCCTGATAATATTAATGCATTTATTTTAAATGCCATTGATGATCTACAGGTGTTGTAAATCTTGATGTCCATAAGGGCTAAAGCTGTTGGATCCGATTCTATTCCAATTAACTTCATCAAGGAAACACTACCAGTCACAGTACCTTTAATAAAAGCTATTTTTTATTAAATCTCTTGCTCTATAAATTTTTCATACTACATGAAAGTATAGTATAATTTGACTGTTAAACAAACAAAATCTCCTGTAGGTCTTTCGGACTACAGACCTATAAACATTTTACCTGCATTGTCTAAATGTCTTGAAAAAATCATGCATTTGTAGGTTTGCAACTATTTAAGGTAAAATAATCTCCTTAATAGTTATCAATCTGGTTTTCGGAAGGGTCATAGTACGAGTTCGGCTCTTCTCTGTGTTACTGAGGACATCCGCCGAGCTATGTCCGATCAGCGGAAAGCTATGTTTTTAGTTTCGTTTGATTTTTTAAAAGTGTTTGACTGTGTATATCACCCATTATTATTTGCTAAATTGATGAAGCTGGGGTTTTCAGCGGAATCTGTTAAATGGTTTGAGTCTTATTTGTCTGGAAGATGCCAGTGTGTAAAATCTGGTGAGAAATCGAGGGTCCTGGGAACGTATTTGTAGGTGCTCTGTCCTTGGTCCTTTATTATTTAGCATTTATATAAATGATGTATACTATATACTGAAATATTCGAAGTTTCATTTTGTATGCTGATGAGTTGAAAGTATATAATCATTTTTATGTCTCAGAAATGGCTGATATTATAGAAAAGATAAATATTGATATTAATGCTATTGAAGATTGGGTTGTTAGAAATGAACTGACATTAATTTACAGTGTAAATAAATGTATAGTATCTGTTGTAAAAGACACGCAAATAAAATTGATTTAAGTAGTGGGTCAAAACTTTCAATAAAGGCAATGATTTAAAAATCTTGGTCTCACTATAAACATTACTCTAAAGCTGGACAGACCATGTTAATGCCATGCAGTAAAGTATTTGCTGGCATGCACACTTTGAAGAAGGCGAAAGATTGTTTGCCAATGTTAGAGTGCAGCTGGTGAAAACATTAATTTTTCCATATTTTAACTATTGTAATACTATATCAATGACATGACTGTGGAATTAGCTAATAAACTTCAGAATACTCAATTATTGTTTATGGTTCATTTTTGACTTAAAATGTGATGATAATGTTATAAAATATTATAAACAAAATTCAATTTTAAAACTTTGTTCTTATCGAAACTATCATATTTTGTTGCTATTGCACACTATTCTGTACACTTATATGTGACTCGCTAACTGGCTGACAGGTTTGTTTTTAGTACAAATATAAATGCTACTGACACACAATGAAGAGCTGCATTGTTACTTATACCCAGACACAAAACTGAAATATTTAATAGATCATTTACTGTGACAGCATGTAGGCTTTGTAATTCATTGCCAGAGAGTTTGAAAGGTATCAAGGGTCATGTTCAGTTCAAGAAAACTTTGGATTATTGGTTTTGCAACTGTTCTGAGTAGTTTTGGGTACTTGACCATTTTGTTGTTTTGGAGAATGTTCTTGAGTGTATGTGTGTTTAGGAGTGTGAGTGTGTTTATATTTGATTTTTGTATAGCAAAATTTAATAATAGTTATATTTTACTTTGAAGATAAATGTGTGAATTTTTATTTTTTCAAGTTTAATATATTATGTTTTTAAGCAATTATTATTTTATGGTTTCTTACTTGTTTACAGTAAAAACTCTCTAATCCGGATTAATGTGGCGCCGGCCGATCCGGATATTGAAAAATCCGGATCTCGGGGTGGCTATTTTTATATAGTTAAAGTGGTTTTAAACGTGAACAAAACGTAGCAAATTTACGTTTTTAGCGCTAAAACGCGTTGCGCTTACGATAAGTTGTAGCTTTACCACACTATTCTAAAAATTAACTATGGTTTTTCAAATTACTGTAATATATAGACGTTATGTTTTAACTGTACTATTATGTAATTTGCCGTAGTTTGCCGGTATGGTAACCGGTAACAAAAGTACCGAAACAACAAAAGGTAGGTTAATTAAATAAATATTACAATAGCTATGTTTAAAAATCTATGTATTTTAAGCTGAATGAGGCTCAGCATAAAGTACACAAACAACATTTAATTAGGTCTACAGTGTTAACTAAAAATATCAAACGAAAAATGAAGATTAGAAAATAAAACAGTACAATAAATACGTACAGAATTGTACACGTGAAATTTTGATGAACGTGCGATAAATGTTAGTTTTCATTACAGTACAGTAATTTGTACTCGTGTCAGTTTTTATTTTAAAAAGATGTAATGGTAGCTTGCTTGGCTCGTTGAACACGCTTCTTAGATGTAATATCTCTCCATCTACGAAAAAGAAGGAGATCGGCTGGTGAGGATTCTTCTTGTTCTTCCACGTAGTCTATCAGCTGTTCAAGTGCTTGAAAAGCTTCGCAATGAGTCATGATTTGTTTTTGTTGTTGAATCCGAACCGCACTACTGCCCAGTGCCCAGCTCAAAAATATCGTTCACTACTATTCGGGCCGAAAATATTATTTTTGTATAGAAAATTGTGTTTTTATTATTTTTTATACGATGGCCGGATATCGGAGTTTCCGGATATCAGAGATCCGGATCAGAGAGTGTTTACTGTATTAATTAATTTCACTATCAATTTTTATGTATTTTGTAATAATATATTTTAGAAGTAATTACTATTTTATAGTTTCTTACTTGTTTATTAATTTAATTTGTATTATTAATATTGATGTATTTTGTAATATGTTATTAGAGGTTAAGTGGAAGAGAGGAATTCAT
The DNA here is from genome assembly GCA_963513935.1 of Aphrophora alni. Taxonomy (NCBI): domain Eukaryota; kingdom Metazoa; phylum Arthropoda; class Insecta; order Hemiptera; family Aphrophoridae; genus Aphrophora; species Aphrophora alni. The sequence continues at coordinate 73,741,874 of OY740774.1, forward strand.
GGTCCTAACTTTGCATCAAAAATAAAGATTAATATTATTATTATTATTAAATAAGTCCCAACAACAGTAATAATAAATGTATATTTAAATGTGCGAGTTAGTTATGGGCATATAGCCTTGATCACAAAAATATTTCAATTTGAGATGAGTGTAATCACTTTAATAATTAAATGTAGGGCTTACCTTAATTTACTATAATTACCTCATTAATATCCGCTTAAAAATAGTGGTGATTGGTCTGAGGAGAATAGGGAAATTTAGACCTTGTTCGTACACACTTTCACTAGTTAACTTTTTTTCCGGTATTTTAATCCTGGTATTGAATAATTAGTTTGACCCCAAGCAATCATAATACATTGCCACCACCAGGATTTATCATAAAAAGAGTGACGTAACATAATGAACATAATAGGTGATTTACATAATGAGGTGTAAAAATCATAACCTATTCTATGATGGTAACACTTGATCCTAACTGATGGCCTGTTTGATTGACCTGTGTAGATTTTAACTTACCTTTGATGAAGTGGTTAATTATTTATCTACACACTACTGTGACCAACACAATCCAGGGTGGAATTGGATTAATAGGAATGGATTTCTAGTGTGGTGTGGATAGTGAGTTTCTGCATGCACTTTGCGAGTGTTATTTAAAACAAACTATATATAAAAGTATATGTGGGCCAATGTTTATGTTTTAGAGTCTTAGCAGTGGGCTCAAAAGATTCTTCAACAAGATTGTACTGTTTAGATAAAATGAGCAATTTTCGACCAATAAATCTTGGAGCTCATGCTGATTCTGTTGTTGGTGTTTTCTTTGAGAAAAACTCACTTGATGTCACTACAATTGCAAGGTAACAGTGCTACTACTATTTCAACTATGTTTTTCATCTATTATTAATTAAAATATTGTAGTTAATGTTTAGACTGCGTGATAGTGTAAATGCAAATAAGAGTGAAGCAATATGAAGATATATCTGTGAGAAAAACATGGATTGAATTAGAATTGTTATTCAAGGAAGTGGTCGGTCAAAGTTAAACACTGTATATGATTGTAGGCTCAGAATGAAAATATTTATTTGCCAATAACTTTATTTTTAATGTTTCTTTATATTTTTAATGTCCCTTTAAAATCAAATTGTGATCAGTCCGTTTCTATGAAACAATTGTCACTCCTCTATCAATATAAAATCATGGTTAGAGTTTAATAGGACATATAGCCTATTATGTTTAGATTTTACATGGATAGGAGAAACAGGCTTACCTTAGAAAGTGGTCCTTGGTATTTTACCTAGTAGTACACAAATAGAAAAACACAATAAAACACTAAAGTTCTGAAATATTTCGTAAACACTGTTCACTTTCTCAATAAGTAGAAAGTGTTAAAAGAAGACTAAATTGTGTTTGATATAAGTGTCAAATACCACTTTCCAAGCTAAGTCTGTGTCTTCTATCCATACAAAATTTAACACAAAATAAAATCATGTTTATGTAAAAGTTGTTGGATGAAACCTTATTTTAAACGGAACTAAATTAATTGCAATGGATCTTATCTGACCATCCATCTGAAACTACAATTTAAAAAAAAATTAAACAGGATCTTAAATGGAATTTTGAGCACAAAATCAAAACTCTGACCCCACCAAATAAATACCTTTATCTTTCAAAAATATTTTTAATGCGATAAAAATTACCTACGCTAAAAAAGAAAATTAACTTTTTTTACAGAAATGGTAGGGTCTGCGTTTGGGAAAGCAGTATTGATCTGAGTGATCTTGTACCTTTAGATAAAGATCCTCCAAGTAAAAAAGTTAAACCACAGAATGAAGAAGACAAAGAGGATGATATTGACTTAACAAAAGGAGAAGAACGGGCTGAAGCTCTCCAAGAAAAAAATCAAGGTAAGATGAATTAACATCAGCAATGAATTGTTATTGTTATTATTAAAATAGATTGCATGATTATATTGTTGTGAGAACTTTCATAAAATACCAATTTTAGATGTAAAGAAATAAAGATTAAGAAAATTTTAACATTCAATAACATCACTCTTTAGTTTAATTTTAAATAAAGATGGTTAAATTCACACCCAGCATCTTAAAAACACATATATTATAAATTTCGTAATACTGGTTAATTTCAAAATTTTAGTTTGGTTGTGATTTTTGCACTACATATGAACCAAGTATGTACAAACTGATCTCAAATTCAAACTGACTGTCAATAATACATATATATTTGTGTTAAATACAAATCTAACCATTAATAAAAATATAAATTTGGAATAAATCTTAATGCCCACCTATCCTTTACACTATTTTATTCAAAAGCTAAAATAGTTTGAGTAAAAAAGTAAGTTAAAATAGACGATTTTGCTATATATGTGGCTACCAAAGTATGTCAACTGCTGAAAGAGCTCTTCAACTTGTAATAAATAGACTGGAATCTTGGTTAAGATTAACGGATCCAACTTCTTTGCTTCCAAAACGCAATGTATTGCTTTTAGTCATTGAATATTGAACCATCAGCCTTTATTATTTCTTGATGGAACACACCTTCAAACTACTGAAATTGCTAAATATTTAAGCCTATTATGTGATCATAGACTTTTTTGGATTCCACATCTATTTGATCTGAAAATAAAATACTTGACATGTTACATGTTCTCAGCGGTTCTCGGTGGGGAGCCGATAGGCCTGTATGCTACGTTTTTACTGTGCTGTTGTTCAATCATGTATTGATTATAGCTTCATGGTCTACTCATCCGCATGACTATCACCTATTAAGAAACTTGATTCGATACATATCCTTCCAATTCGTATTGTTTCTAGTGCATTTCATCCAAGCGCAGTTTTTAGCTTACTTGCTGAGACTGATGAACCATCTCTTACTCGACGAAGACAGCAACTACAAATAACATATGTATGTAGTCTGCGCTCCAAACCGTATAATCCGGCTTACGACGTTGTTTTTAATAACCCTTTGGCTGACAGTATGAATGTCGTGAGATTAGTACTGCCCCATTTAGCATTAGGACACTTAGAATCCTTGACAGTTTAAGCCTTGTATTTCCTCCGATGAATGAGTATACTCCATGTCTTATTCTTCCATGGCTCATTCAAATGCCAACTTTTGATTTTTCACTGTCCAGGTTCATCAAGCACAACACTCCTGATTTAGTATGTCGTCAGGAGTTTCACTATATACTTGATGTATACAAATCTAGTGCAATTATTTTCTCAATGGTTTTAAATTGGACTGTAAAGTCGGTTGCACATTACTTATCCGGTTGGACGTATATGTATGGATTACCCTCAGCTTATAGTGTATTTTCTGCCGAACTCTTTGCTATTTTGAAAGGGCTTAATACCGTTCTATCTGGTTTCCATCACTATCTTTTATGTTCTGATTCCAAAAAGTGCTTTACAGACTATCTGGGTTACGAATCCCTTGGTTGAAGATATTTTGTTCACATTCTTAATCAGTAGAGAGAATAAGAAGAAGATTAAATTGTTGTAGTCTGGTTGCAGAGGATGGATCTGTGTTGAACTAAAGATGAATATTTTAGTATTATTTTTGATGCTATTATTATTCCTTTTTTAATTGTATTAAATAAATTTTAAGTAAGACTGTTGGGAGAGATTAAAGGATGATTTATCTAAGATTAAGGTTAGGAGGTTCTTTAGATTTTGTGACCCGTTGATGAGACAGTTCCCATCTTCTTAGTTCTGAGGGGTTTACATTCTGGAGGGAGTGATTTTATATTTTGTTTCATCATTTGTCCATTTTTCTCTCCCAAATGGCTTACTTAAATTGAATAAATTTAATATAATTAAAAAATGTAATATTAACAACAAAAATAATAATTACACATCTGCGGTTCAACACAGATCTATCCTCTGTAACCAGACGACAATCATTTCTTTCTCTCTACTAATTGAGAAAGTGAAAAGTGTTTACGAAATATTTCAGAACTTTAGTAGTTTGTTGTGTTTTTCTATTTGGTGTACTTACTGCTAGATAATACTAAGGACCACTTTTCCAAGTTAAGCCTAATCTTCTATTTTATTTGTATTGTTGTGTATATTTTTTATTCATTTTATAATCAAAATAAAATTTTATTTGTTACTAGAACCTGAAGACAATGAAAAAGACTCTAAATCTAGTGACAAGATATTCTACAAGTTGCTTGCTCGGCATTATTTACGAGACTTGATCAAAGGACGAGATGTCACACTAACTTGTGCAGCTTATCACAAAGATACACACATACTTATTACTGGGTTTTCAAATGGATCTTTCTTCATTCATGAACTTCCTGATGTTAATCTTATTCATTCTTTAAGGTATGGCTGAGAACTGAACATTAAGATTGGCTTAAAAGTAATTATTGGTAATTCTAATACTATGTTTTAATGAAGGTTAACCAATAATTTAATTGGTTTTAAAGTTATTTGATAATAATGGATTGTTCATATTATTAATATGGTTTAATCGAACATTTGCCGCTTACTTCACAAATGGGAATCGTTACTCAACATTTGAAAGATGGGAGCAAAAATTTGTTTACTTCTATAAACAGTTTAGGACAATATTCTCTTGGTTCCATCCCTTTAACAATCAGTTGGTTCCTGTCCTGTGACTAGTGTAGGCTTGTGTATTTTGGTTTTATCTGATCACGTTTATATTTAGTGTTAGCTTTGACTGCTCAGGGCTAAGTTTAGGGTTGTGTTCTTTTCTTAAGTAATAAATTTAGTTTTAGTTTCCAACATCACCCAAATATACTAAGCTATGTTGGTGTTTTCTCTTTATGTTCTAGTTTTTCACTTGATAACAAGAGTTGATTTATTCCCTCGAAAAACCATGTATTAGTTTTTATATGTACAAATGATGCAATTGTCCGATTAAACCATGTTAACAATTTAAGAGTTAAAAAAAAAAATCAAAATTTTTAGTAGAGTATTAAAGATTTTTGGAGTTCATTATGTTTCTATTAAAAAAAAGGAAAAAAAAAGTTTCTTGAATTAGTATCAGTTTTAGCCCTACCGAACATTGATAGATCACTTCTGCATCTAGGTTTTTAAAGTTCTTTAGAGTTTTGAAAGATAGCAGGATCAATTGAGCCGTTGTTAATTCCATATGATGGTTAGGTTAGGTTAGGAGACTATTAGGTTAGGTTATTGCAGATTGTTATTTTATTTTATGAGTTAAAATATTTCTTTCTTGTTTAACCTTTTCGGGACTGTCGACGCGTTTATGCGACTGGAGTAAACTGTCCGCACAGACTACGGTCGCGTATACACGTTTTAGAACTTTAACGTTTGAGTACTATCATCGCTTTAACGCGACTAATATAATTCTTTTACTGACATGTACTGCAATCTATTAGCTTTAAAATGAACTATTTGCACTATCGATAGGAGGCGGCTAACAGTAGAAAATAGAGAGAATAAAATCATGTGACTGTACCAGCATTTAGTAGGTTTTGTGAAGAGTGTTAGTAAACATGACCGATTCTTTGCAGTCGAGTTCAGGATTTATTTCTTCTAAGTTTGTGGATAAATCGCGGAAATTGTATTCTAGTGATATTAGTGAAATTTTGCTAAACGAAGAGTCAGGTGATGAATTTGATAGTGATTGTTCTAGTTATAGTTTTGATGATGATACCACGTGTGGAAATGAGGTTAGTTTTAGTGATTCTGTTGTTAGTGAAGAAACTGCAGCTACTTCCAATAATCAACAACAAGAAATAGAATCTGAAATCACAATTACAATTACAAGTGAACCATGTCCACCAAATAAAAAACAAAAAATAACAAATACATCAGAAAATAATCAAATAGGCCTACCAATTTTTTTAAATTGGACAGACAGTAAATTCAATCCCATCATCCATGATTTTGATATTTCTAATTCCGGCATAAAGCAATCAATTTCAAATGATGAATCTGATTTTTGCAGTTATTTTAAAGCTCTAATAACGCCCAAAATTGTTGAACATATTGTGAATGAAACAAACACATACTACAGTAGAACCCCTCAAACTCAACCCCCTCAAACTCGACATTCCGTCAAACTCGACAGGGCCAGTGACCAGGAGCATGGGATTTCCAAGGTCATTTACTGCATTGTTTTACGCCATGTGCGCCTGCCAGATGCCGGGAGGTTGAGGCTTGTCACTTTTGTTTATATGGCTGTGAGGGTTGCTCCTTTGTCTAGCCACTTTCTAATCCTACTGTATAGTAGAGGCCAAATTTAAAGATAAAGGGTCCAGGTAGATCGGGACAGCCCCAATCATGTGTTGTCAAAATATTCATATTGTTGTGAACCCAAGCGCCTACCACCCGGGTGCTACCGGTCATTAGCACCGATTCCATTAAAAGTAAGCGGCAAGTCTTTTGTCATAACAATTCAACGGACCGTAGTAGAACTATGATTCAAGTTTTGTAATAAAGGTCTTAACCAGGTGAAAAAAATGACCTGACTCTTAATTATATGCGATCAGCAGTTCAATTTATAGCATTTATATTGGACCGTGTTATTTCCAAGAATAGTGTTATTTCCGTGTTTTTTTACTCTAGACTTTACTGTAAATTTTATTACAGAAGCCTTTTTAGTTTACTGAGCCTATTGTACAAGGCCAATACTTTTAAAATCTCATTTGACCCATCTATAAATTTCATTTTAATGTGTGATTGAACACACTATTTTTGTTGTTGTCAGGCAGGGACTTTTTTGCAATAAACGTGTAATCATTGATATTCAATAAATGTACAGTTATTTAAAGTATTTGTTGCAAGCCTAACCATTAAATATCAAAGTTCCCTAAAACTCGACAACCCCCAAACTCGACAACCTTAAAGTCCACATTGTGTCGATTTTGAGGGGTTCTACTGTATAACCAAGTAACTGAACAAATTGATCTTGCAAATTATTCAAATTTACATCGGTGGAAACCAACCAACGTAGATGAAATATATACATTTTTGAGTTTGACCATGCTTATGCCTAGAAATAAAAAAAATTCAATAAAAGAGTATTGGTCAACCGACAGGCTATTACATTCCCCAGTGTTTTCCGAAACGATGGCTAGAGACAGATATTTGAACATTCTTAGTATGCTTCATTTTGCCAATAATAAAGATCAACCACCCAGCTTCCGTCTATTCAAGAATTATTAGATATGTTGAAAACTAATTTCTCAAGTTTGTTTTATCCTTTCCAAAATTTAGTAATTGATGAGTCCTTAGTGTTATTCAAAGGAAGGCTTAGTTTCAAGCAATATATAAAAACTAAACGGCATCGTTTCGGAATAAAGCTATTTGTTTCATGTGATTGTGAAACTGGATATGTCCTTGATTTTATTGTTTATACTGGTGGTGATACTCAAATAGATAATGTTCCACAGTTAGGCATATCTGGAAGTATAGTAACAACTCTACTGAAACCGTACATAAACAAAGGCCACACTCTTTATACTGACAACTGGTATACCAGCCCAACTCTGTCACTCTATCTCCATAAATTTAAAACAAATTCTTGTGGGACTGTTCGACAGAACCGAAAATTGATGCCACTTCTCCCCAAAAAAATGAAGAAAGGGGAAAGAGTTAGCAAGTCTTGTGACAATGTTATGGTGGTGAAATGGATGGACAAAAGAGATGTTACAATGCTTACTACTATACATAATGACATAATGTTGACCAGTGATAAAAAAGACAGACAGACTAACACCAATATACAAAAACCAGCTTGCATTATTGACTATAACAACAACATGGGGTCTGTCGACAGAAGTGACATGATGCTTAGTTCGGTAGAATGTGTACGAAAAACAATAAAATGGTACAAAAAATTATTTTTTCATACAATTGATATTGCTTTGTTGAATGCACATTACTTTATACATGGTAAACACAGGGAACAAAATAAGTTTGGCAGATTTTCAACTAGGGGTCATTCGTCAGGTGTTAGAACAACATCACATCCCCAGAGTTTTTCAACGTGGAGGACGTCCATGAAAAAATGAGCCACCACTTCGGCTAACAGAGAGACACTTCCCTTCACTTGTACCTGAAACCCCTAACAGGAAAAATGCTATGAGAAAATGCCATGTGTGTACTCATACACAATTGGAGCAAAAGAAGAGAAAAGAATCACGTTACATGTGTGTTCAATGTAATGTAGGGTTATGTGTTTCTCCGTGCTTTGGTATTTATCACACAAAAACAAAATTTTAGAATTGACTACAATAAAAACTATTTATTTACCTTTTTTTATTAGTCAATCTAGAGATACCGGTAATGTGAAAGTTTTTTCAATTTTTTTAAGTGTCTGTAAAATTGTGTAAAAAAATAACAATATATAATATAAAAATAACAATAACAATACATATAAAAATAACAATAACAATAACAATATACAGTGTGAGTCAAAAGTATGGATACACCCTGTTAAATTTTAAATGGATAAAGATAGAAAAATGAAACTTAGAACGCCTTTCTAGGAAATAAAAGTGAACTTTTTAGTCACTATTACAACTTTGCCCATTTCCCCAAAATGGGATTTTTGGTGGGCAGCTCAAAATTTTTAAATATAAAGACCAATTAAGTGACACCTCATTTTAAAGTCCTTGATTAAAGAAGAAGAACAGTGGAAACCAGAGCTTTCTATCTCAACCCAGTACAAAATGACAGCTCATTGAAATTAGGTAAAACTTCATTGAGGCAAAATATGAACATCCACATTCAGGTGGTAAATAACCCCAATAGACAACCAATAAGCTGCCATTGTGTACTGGGTTGAGATAGAAAGCTCTGGTTTCCACTGTCCTTCTTCTTTAATTAAGGACTTTAAAATGAGGTGTCACTTAATGGGTCTTTACATTTAAAAATTTTGAGCTGCCCCCCAAAAATCCCATTTTGGGGAAATGAGCAAAGTTGTAATAGTGACTAAAACGTTCACTTTTATTTCCTAGAAAGGTGTCCTGACTTTCATTTTTCTATCTTTATCCATTTAAAATTTAACAGGGTGTATCCATATTTTTGACTCACAGGTGCCTCAATGAAGTTTTACCTAATTTCAATGAGCTGCCATTTTGTACTGGGTTGAGATAGAAAGCTCTAGTTTCCACTGTTCTTCTTCTTTAATCAAGGACTTTAAAATGAGGTGTCACTTAATGGGTCTTTATATTTAAATATTTTGAGCTGCCCCCCAAAAATCCCATTTTGGGGAAATGGGCAAAGTTGCAATAGTGGCTAAAAAGTTCACTTTTATTTCCTAGAAAGGTGTTCTGAGTTTCATTTTTCTATCTTTATCCATTTAAAATTTAACAGGGTGTATCCATACTTTTGACTCACACTGTATATATAAAAATAAACAACATTTATTCCTAAAGTTTGAAAAGTGATAAATAATAGAAAAGAATGACTGCATGAAGGTAAGTGACATAAATACAGCTAAATAAAATAACCTAGTCTGAGCATGAAGTAGGGTTTAGAGTATGTTAGTTCCGAAAAGGTTAATAAAGGCGAAAAACCTCTCGGTCATCATTGTTTTACAAACACCATATCCTGAAGATCCAGTGCTTCACTAATTCTTGTCCAACTTCCTGGAATATCGGTAACTTGTGGGGCTGCATCATGCGAGTCTTCCTCTTCTTCGGACTCACTTACATTGAAGCCTATCTAAATTGATGAACAACCTCTCATCTGTAATTGATTTTATAATTTTATGATATTACTTTGATCAAGTGGCGGAAGTTAAGAAGTGTTGTTTGGTGGTAAGAACTTGATTTTGGTCAGCTCAGATTTGTCCACATGTGTCGCGCAATAATCGATGAAAAGAATAATTTTTTCTTTGTTAAATTTTTAAACCACATTCAAAACTCATTACTGTTCATCCATGATTTTTTGTTCGCCATGTAGTCTGTGGGGAAACTTGATACATTTTTTAAACATCATGTTTTTTTGGATTTGCCAATGACTAAGGGCTTTAGTTTGTACGCGCTATTTCAACCAGTCTTTCTGACACCTGAAACTCTTTGTTTACTTGTTGTCTAGATCATGATGAGGGCAACAAACTAATTATTTTAATTTTGTCCTCTTTATTGGTTACACAACATTTCTCCTATGCAAGGAGAAATAAAACTTAAAAAAAATTATATTAGATTCAATAACCACAATTCTTTCATTTGAAACTAATGCTCTAATTTTTGAGGCAGGTGATATGTCTAACGTTGAACAAGCTTGGTTTACCAAAGTAATAGATTCTGATGCCAGTATGTAAAAATCTTCTACATAATCTTCATCTTCACCATTTAAACAATTGTTTTTAAACAATTTAAATTGAATTTATTTTCCTGGTACAAGATCAACTCCAGCTAATTTAGGTATAGACAAGTGTGATAAATTTATTTCTCTTAACCCTTTCTTTACTGGTTTCAAATGATCGTTTAGAGAGTTTGTGTATACTCTGCCATAGAGGTGATTGTACTTAAGAAAAAAACTTGACTTCATGATAACTTCAAATATTTTCTATGCTATTACTTATCCTCAATTGCAATAGTAGGTTATCTTCATTACTAAACTACTTGCTAATTAATTTTATACCTTTTGGGTCTTCACAAAAAACACTTTTTTGACACTCTTTGCCACAAAGAACACCTACTGATAACGAGTAGGCTAAAAAGTAAAAAATTGATGAAAGGAGCATGCCAAAGATGTAGTATCACTGTTATTTAAGACAGGTCCACCTGGCATTGTCTGGAATTATTAATTATAATGTTATGTAAAAGTTAGCTTAACAGTTTTATTCAAGACAATTACCAACATTTCATATTTATTCTTCAGTATTAAAACCAGTGTTTGTAACTACAGGTAGCAGCAGAAATACCTGACGGTTTTTAAATAAGAATAACTCCAATGTTTATAAATATTTTTGCATATTTATTATATATTAAGAACAGTAAAAGAAGGCAATTAATAAAAAACATATATGTAACAATGTATAGTCTCAAAAACACAAAACATAAATGCTACATTATTTAAACATAACGTCTTTTAAGTGGTGGCCATTCTTCAGCATACATTCCTCAAGTCTCGCAGCAAAGCTGTCAAACACTTTACTCAGCATGTCCGTTGATATAGACGTAATCACTTGTCTAATAGCTTCTTTTAAGTCTTCTAGTGTACGGGGTTTGTTTGCATACACTTTCGATTTGAGGTAACCCCAAAGGAAAAAGTCGCAAACACTCAGGTCGGGGGAACGAGCGGGCCAAGCGATGTCCCTGTATCGAGAGATGAAACGTTCTTGGTTTACCGTAACTGTTCGCCCTCCTTCCTTAAAAAAGTACGACCCGATAACACACTTCTTAGTAACCCCGCACCACACTGTGGTTTGGAACTATGCAGGGGGCGTTCATGTAACTCTTGTCGGTTTGTGTCTGACCAATAGCGAAAATTTTGTTTGTTGACATACCCATCAAGATGAAAATGAGCCCTATCACTCATTACAAGAATTGTTTCATCGTCCATCAAATCAATCAATTGTTCAGAAAATCTCTGGCGATTAGCGTAGTCATGAGGTTTCAGCTGTTGAACAATTGCAATTTTATAAGGGTGAAAGTGTAGCTCCTCGTGCAATATTCTTCTCACTGACCGTTTGGACATTCGAAGAGGAGCAGCTTGTCTACGCACAGGTCGATGCGGGCTAGACAGCACGGCTTGCCTCACTCGCTCAACGTTTTCCGGCGTTCTCACTGACCTTGGGAGTCCTCCAGGCTTTTGTTTTAACGCTGAACCAGTTGACCTGAAGTTGTTGACTCACAACATGATGATGTTACGGGAGGGAACTTGTCCCACATGAAAATGTCTGCGAAACTGACGTTGTGTGACAACAACAGAATCACCACTTTTAAAATACGTCTCAACGACGAACGCACAATGCTCACTGGACCATGGCAACTGAAACTCCCTCGAGTGGCCTTGAGAACGCCGCGCTCCCCACCACCCCCTCCACATGACTGCCTTACTGAGCACGAACAAAAAACGTCAGGTATTTCTGCCGCTCCCTGTATGTTACTTTTTTTTTTTTTTAAGTTTATTTACTGCTATAATAAATTATATAAATATTATTTTATTTTCAATGAGGTTAGAGCGACTGTGATCGAAAATTGGGATTCTGAAAGATCTCAAGCTTATATCTCTCTTATCCGTTAGTCTAAAAATCCATTTTTTTAAATCCTTGGTTTAATCCTAATTAATTATAAATAACATTGATTATCATAAATTAACAGTAAATATACGAAATTAAGTCTCTAAAAAATATTAATTCATTCATTTGCCCAAAACATATATTCTCTTAGGAAAAGTTATGAAATATTTGACAAATTATGTACTTTATGAAGTAGTTAACATTTATTGGTTAAAATAAATTTAGTGTGGTTACCTTTTTTTTCCACAATTTGTTGGTTTCAGTCTTGGTTTTGCGTTGATGATCATTTCACCTAATTTATTCAATCATTGTCAAACCATTATAAAAATAGTTTTATTCTATTCTTTTTATTTTAATGCGTGTCAATGTTTTAATATATTACTTAATCTACTATGATGTAGAGCACATGTGTGTGTACATAACTTTAATTTTAAATGGATAAATGCTAGTGTTAAGGCCTTTCCACACTGCACGTGGCGTGCGTGGCTGGATGTATGCCACGCCAGCCACGCTAGCAATGTGTTAATTTACATAGTCGTGACTCTATACCGGCCACGTTTACCGTCAGTAATCAGAAAGATGTCAGCTCCTACAATCCCGTAGTGATAATGAGCTGGTATTGTTGTATTGTTTGACAACAAGAAACGAGTGGGTACATCTGATCAATAGAAAAAAAAGTCTTATGGCGAATACCATCATTTGATGCGTGATCTTGAGGCTGACAATGAAAAATTCTGCACTTATTTTAGATTAAATCATGACCAGTTTAATGAGGTGTTGACAATGATTGATTGTGATATAACGAAAAACGACACTACCTACAGGGACGCAATTAGTAGCAAGGAGCGATATGTGCTCTTAACGTAGGTACAAATATTAACTAATGCCGTTATAAAAAACTTATAGTGATTGGACACTAAATAAAACGTGTTTCATTAAGAGAGTATACCAATTTTTTTCTAAGATATTTCATAATAATCATGGCAGAGTATATAATTTGCTTACTGTCTTTTAATAACACTTCGGCGATTTCGTCCCATGATTTGTCTTTCAACGTAACATCTCTGTAGAGTTCTGATGTTGAATCCCAAATCACTGGACGAGTAGGGCCTACGTACTTCTTCTATCAGCTGCTCTATTTTCAACTCACAAATCAAAACCGCTACAAGAAACACAACACATCAGAGCTAAACGCAACAGAGAATGGAGAATGGACCGTGTACGTGCAGCTAGCATTTACCATGTGGTCTAGCCCGCTCTGCGCATTCGCGGGTAAAAAATGTGTCCATTACATTTAAAAAGATCGCTCAAGGAGCAAACGATAGCCACGCGTGTCCAGTTAGCGGGTGTGGCACGTAGCCGTGGCCCTGCAGTGTGAACAGTCTCATTTGATAAGCAGGGAAGCGATATTTTGAAAAGTAGCTAGCATACGTACAGCCACGCACGCCACGTGCAGTGTGGAATGGCCTTAAAGTGTTTGTGTTTCATGTGTTTGTGTATGGTGTTGTAAATATACATTAAAAATTAATATGCATTAAAATAAAAACAATGTAATAACACTATAATTTTTGTATCGGTTTGACAATTTCTGAAAAATAGGATCTATGCCTTTTTTCATGTAGTTTTGGATTAGACCCCTCTCTTTCATATTTCCTATCAGATCTCTCTTGACCAATTAAACCACAATACAAATTAATGGGAATGAGTGATGTTTGTGTGTTAATTAAATTTAATTATAAACAAGAGTTTTATTATTGTTACAGCATTTCAGATCATGCTATTTCTACGTTAGCCTTAAACAACACTGGTGATTGGGTAGGTGTTGGATGTAAAAACAAGGGTCAGCTTCTTGTATGGGAATGGCAGAGTGAAACTTATGTGATGAAACAACAAGGACATTCTCAGGCTATGTCCTGTTTAGCATATTCCCATGATGCTCAGTACATTGTGTCAGGAGGTGAAGATGGCAAGGTAAGGCATAAACTTAGTTGTTACACTAATTGAAGTTGTTTCGGCGACCATATGAGTTTAGTTAATTCCCTTCTGGGGCTCACTTAGAGTAAGTACGGGTATGACATTCCTGAGGGATCTGACTGGATCTAAATCTGTTTTCATGTACTGTTTGATTAGATCTCTCTCTTTAATCTTTCCTATCAGGTTTTGTTCTCTTCCGACCCTGGTGCTATTTGTGGGCCAAGTTTCTTTATTTTATGTTCTTTTCTTTGTAATATGGTGATGACGGAACGATTTTTAAACAAGGAAAACAAAAATTTAGTACATTTATTTATTTGACTTTTGTTTGTTTTTTGTCTAAATGTATTTGGTAAAATGAGAGCTAAAATGACAATATAAACTTTGTTACATTCACTATAATAATAATAAGTCTATTTATCTGTTCCATTTTTAGGTGAAACTATGGAACACACAATCAGGATTCTGTTTTGTTACTTTCGGTGAACATACGTCAGCAGTGACTGCAGTCAGGTTTGCCAATAATAGAAAGTTTCTTGTGTCTGCATCACTTGATGGAACTGTGCGAGCTTTTGATATGACTAGGTAAATAAATTAGTTCATGATTGAAACATTTTTAAAATAGTATTTTTAAAATATTTTGTAGGGATGTGTCGTCTAAAAAATAGTTTATCCAGCGATATAGTAGAATTTTTTCTTATTTTTTGTAGAATTTTCAATATCTGTTTTAAATTATATGGAAATCATAAAATACATTCAAAACTAAAATCGAAATCACAAAATCAGTCTTATTGTCTCCACTATATAAATACAAGATGTCCCAATAACAAAAATTCCTGGAAAGACAGGAATTTAATGTGCACAGAAAAATACACACTGTTCCTTGAAGAACAGTTATATTATTCTATTTTTATATGCTTTTCTTATGTAAAGTTATTTGAAACAACACTAATTTGAAAGTAAAAATTACCTAAACATAAACCATAAAAAAAGAAGAAGATAAATTCTGGGCGTCTTGTTATCAACTGTTTTCAGTTTTAGTGTTCCGATAGTGAATATTTGCTTCAACTACTGATGTGTTTTTCCAGTGTTAAAGTACTGGGTGCCCTCCCATGTTTATCTTAAGTTTAAATAATGTTGTTGTTTTTTGTCTGATGGAAAGGTGACAGTCTTGCGATTGTGTCGGTAGTCTACAGATAAAAACAAGTGGTGTATCGCCACGCTGGTATTTAAACTGTTTTATTAAAAACACAATTTTTAATTAACATTTTTTGACTAAAAACTTGAATATTCTTAATCTGTGACCTACAAAACATAGGAAACGTTAATACGAATACATACTTACTATAAATGGTTGGTATTGTAGCATAAAGATAATAATGTGTAAAAGGAAATATGTAAATAAATACTTAAAACATTATTTTACTTTACCAAAAGTACAAAAATCGAGGTCCTCTTATAAAAAAATTACTCCGATTTAAAGGAAAAAATTAAGTACGTACGATATTTTCATTCATAAGAACTAGAATTCCTATCTTGACTTATATTCTATGAAAATATTGACTTATTTTCATATCCAAGAAAATTATATAAAAAACATGAAAATAACATATGGGAGTCAAATGATTATATAGTGATCAAAACGAAAACTTCAGAATAAAATAGATTACCCTTAGTTACATACAAATAGTCTGGGTATCTTCTATTACCTACTTAAAAAGAACTTGATCATGATTGTAGTGTCTCTATAGGACTTAAAATGTAATTTGTACTCTACATAATGGACAATCTAAGTTGCTTTAAATAATCCCAAAACATTCTATTCAGGCTATAAATTGTATCGTGAAGCGGGTAGACATGTTGGGTGTCATTTTATAATGTGATATGTTACAAATAAAAGTTAGTTTACCAAAAATCATGTTGGACGTAATTTTGTAATTGTTAAGCGTTACAAATAAAAGTTATTTTCTAATTTATTATTATTAATTTTTACTTACTAGGTTCTTTCCTTCATTTGCGTACTTCCCAACCTCAAAATTGCCCAATGTGTTTAGCTGAAAAGATGTTCTTTGGTAATCTTTTAAAAATTCATCTTAAGATTTTTGAATACACTAACTTTATTCAACACAAAAGAAAATTTTAATTCTATCAATTTTTAAACAATTCACAATATTCCAAACAAAATCTTAAACCTACTTTTATACACTTTACATCTACCAATTTTGTATTGTCATTCTTGGTTATACCAATGACCACAGTTAATAATTATAAACCTATTTACAGTTTCACTTCATCCACACCTTTAATTATTTATTTATCACCTTCATAGCTACATCAAAACTCCATTAGAAATCGTTCTACACTTATTTCTCCTTTTAATTTTAAAATACAGCCTCGCTTCGAGGACAACAGTCTCTTATATCCGACACTCTCTCCGATATTTTGCAGAGTGACTACAAATTCGGTTGAGTTGCTTTTTCCGTTTCAGTTAGTTTCGTTAGTTTCGGTTTATTGAACTCCCCCTTCTCCTATTGTTTGAATTTCAGTGTCCTGAGCCAATCGCATTTTTAGGATCGAAATTATGACATTTTATACCATACTGAGTCTTTGTTTTTACATGAAATCATCCCGTTTACAATTCATTAATTTATTTTCACTTTTTCTTTTCGTGTTTATAAAACACCTTTCTCCTTTTACCATTTAAAAAAAATTTAAGATTATTATTTTTAGACAATTTTTCTTTATTTTCTAGATATTCTAGATTAACCATTTATACTACATTTATTTACAATTACCAACTAGAGTAGAACTTCTGTTAAACGGCCTCGGATTAACCGGCCTATTTCGTAGTTTACTGGTTCGATGACAGTTTCCGAAAATAAATTGTAATTGAAACACCAAAGCCGCGGTGAGTCAAACGACTTTGTCGATAGCGGTATCCCATTGTCGGCATCATAAAAACACCGCAGCACCAAAGCAGCGAGTCAAACGACTTTGTCGATAGCGGTATCCCATTGTTGGTGGCGTAAAAACACCGCGGCATTGGCACCCGTCGGTATAGCAGACATACACCGGCAAAAACGTTTGATGGGCTGCTTTTTTTCCCACGAATCAATTTAGTATACATTATGGAAAATATAAGATTTCTTTTCAGTTTTCTTCTTGTCTTTGACTGGTTATGATCTAAGTACTGTATATACAGTAAACAAAAATGAGTGAGTTACGAAAACGGGAAAACGGAAGCGTTGTTGGTTTCGTTTGAGACGCGGTTGAATGTGTTAAAAAGACTTGACGGAGGGGAATCTGTAAAAAACCTTTGTGACGAGTTTAACGGGAAACTCGAATTAACCGGCCAAATGGGCAACCGGCCCGGGTGTCAGTCCCGACTAGACCGGTTAAGAGGGGTTCTACTGTACAGATTTATTATTGGTTGGAGATGTCCCATGCTTACAAAATTGTTCTACCTTTTGGACTTATGGGTTCACATTAGGAATGTTTCCACTAAGATTACTTCAAATATATGATTGCTTTTATCTCTCTCCTTTCAATAATTTATAGATTTGAAAAGGTGTATAAAATTATAAAGCTTATTATTAGTGCTCTTGTATGGTTTAACCTATTTATAAGATAAGATCCCTAGTTTAAACAAAAATTCAATAAATTAGCAGTGCGAAAAGCACACAATTTCTGTGCATAATAAACATTCAAAATGTTCCCTTGAAATGTGAAACATGTGTAGAAACTTCAATCATCAATTGAAAGAAAAGCTGGGACTCACTTATAGTGAGTACGGACATAGAAATCTTGAGTACCCTAACTGAATATACTCCTTTCTTCATGTTTTTTTGAGTTGATCACTCTTTCATCATCCTATTTGGTCTCTCTTGATCCGACCCTGAAGCTTTTAGAGTATATGAGGGTAAGGACTCTTTATTTTATGTTCTTCCCCCCTTTTTATAAGGTTATGATGTCCAAGAGATTTTTGCCTTTAAACACTTTCTTTTAGCAAGTTGATGTGTCAATGACTTTCTAAGTACCCAGATGTTTTTATAAACATAACAACTGAAGATGATGACAAAAAAGTAAATATCCACCTGCTGCAAATAAAGTTTTTATTGTGTTTTCTTTCATTCGATCATTCAATGGTGATAGTAAATTTAAATTTCACGGTTATGTAGAGGTTTTGATGAGACCTAGTTTTTCATGATTTTGGGACTTTAAATAAGTATGTCTTGTCTTCTTTAGGTTTTTGTCTAGATTATCATAATTACTTTTATAGGCTTTCTTCAGAAGCTGTTCTTCTTCAATTCTTTTCTCCTGTAGGTGTGAATGATAATTCTACTCTTTCAATTCTGTAGGTTTTAATAAATTTTATGTTTATCATCAAACAGCAAAAAGTAGTAGCACCAGTAATATTTTATTACTTTCATGTATCGTTCTTATAACTTATATATCTTTGTTCAGGTATCGTAACTTCCGTACTTTCACATCACCTCGCCCTGTACAGTTTGCCAGCTTGGCTTTGGATTCAACAGGAGAATTTGTAGCTGCTGGAGGACAAGATGTTTTTGAAATATATTTGTGGTCTATGAAATTGGGCCGCTTGGTAGAGGTATGATTTTAAATTGAATTAAACATATAGTTTATAAATATTTCTTTATATTTTCACTTCTTGTCTGTTTATATGCAAATCAAATGTAAAATGTTTTTAAAAGCAAGAAGAAATCCATGTTTTAAAATGTAGGAATTTTCACTGAACTCATTATAAATATAAGAACAAGTTATTTTATTTTCAGGTATTAAGTGGACATGAAGGACCTGTTGTTTCAATAGCTTTCAATCCAAACATGGCAAGTACAGCGTTGGCCTCAGTGAGTTGGGACAAAACTTTGAGGATATGGAATGCTGTAGAGACTGGAAGCACCTTTGAATCTATACAGCTTAATTCTGATGGCAAGTCAGATTTGTTTTTTCTTAATGCAGGAATTATTATTTATTGCTTTGTAAGCTTTATAATTGTAACACTAGTCCTTTAAATTTCACTCTTGCACTGATTGTATGTGTAACATTTGTTAATGTGAAGGAATTGACCAATATTGAATCCTATAAATATCTAGATGTAATAGTTTATGAAAGAATGAAATCGACTGAATACAAGTTGAAACTAACCTATATATATACATCACCACTAATTATTCATTGGGTTATATAAACTAGAAACAAGGGCTTTTAAATACAAGGGTTGCATAATTTTTCACCTAAATTAAACAAATTAATTTTTAAGCAAATCATGTTAGAATTTTTTAAGAGTCTTCCACTGGTGCAAATTGATAATTTGCATAAATTTGCTCGTGGGCTGTTTTTTGTTATTGGTACTACTTACTTGTGTGAGAAAACATTCTCCAAAATGAAGTATACAAAGAATGTTTGTAGATCTAAGTTAACCGATGAGCATCTTAAATCTCTTTTAATAATTGGTACAAGTAAAATTGTTCCACAACTACAAACTATTGTGAGTGGAAAATCACAATTAGATAAATCTCATTAGTATTTTATATGTTATAATGTTTATTTGTTATAATGTTAGTGGGATTCATTTCAATTATTTGTTAGTTATTATGCTTAAGTTACATTTTCTGCATATTATACTTGTCATTAAGCGTTACCTAGCAAGTAAATAAAACTGATTTATCATTCTGTGTTTTTTTATCCAACTTATCACAATGACAATAAGCCCTTAGCTGTCGCAGGCCGGATTGATGACACTGGCCATTAGTTGTCGCTGGTCGGATTGATGACACTGGCAGGCTGGATTTTCTTGCGGGGCGTAGAGTGGAGACCCCATGTCTAGATCCTTTTACTCTGTGGAGGAGTTTGTGTACTCTTATGCCAGGCCCTTGACATGATGGATGTGGTCTTTTTCTTTCCTTTCTATCAAAATTTGTATATAGGACCTGATTATACTGTTGTAATTATAATTTAAATGTGTCTGAATTATGTATGTTAATATTAATTTACATTTGTCAGTCATTATTTTGTTAATTAGTTATTGGAATTATTTTATGAAATGTTGTTTTGTGTTTTGTATTTTGTCTAGTGTGTATTGACTGACCATTGAACTGTTTTTATTGATTTATTTGTTGTATTGTTAGTGTCTACGGTATAAAAAAAAATTATGTAGGCTAACAGTTGAAATAAGTAATTTTTTCATATTTTTATAGCAATGTTTAATTATGATTACAAATCTAATATTAATATCAGATTATCTACAATTGTAAAAAATAAATAATATGATCTAGTAAACAATTTACTTTGATGTTCAAACTGACGGACATCTTGATTGACACAATCAAGTTTTTCTTGACCATAAGTACTGTTTCAAAAAACAACGTGTTAGTTGTTATAGAATGGCCGATCAGGGTTCATTAAATAACAATCAAATGGTTCAGTTAATTATTCTTAACAACAACTCGATACATTTGTTTTGATAATATTACAATTAATACAGAGTTTTAGATCACTTAACTTAATTATAAGGATTTAATTATTATCTTTAATCCAGAACGAAAACAATGTTGTGACCTGAAGTTAATTAAATTTCATTCGTATAGGCTGATATATACGAAGTTAGTGTAAGACACAAAATACACACGAGGCCTGCTCATCTCTGTTGCTGGATCTCAACCGTGATTTTTCATAGTCCTTGTTCTACCGAAGCATTCATTTTCAGAACTCAACGATGCTGATTGATTCCTCTCGGCAACTTCGACCGCCAAACTGACCATCAATCACTCCCTGCTGAGTGTGACCCCGATTTCTTAACAACCATGGCTTATGTATCTTTCAACAATATGTGACAGATTTGAGGGTTAGAAGCTCAACGGTTTCCTTACTTTTTAGATCTTGCTACAACTATTGTCTATACTCTTATACTATATTGTAACTGTTGTGGGACTTAGAATGAAACTTAACTACAGTTGAACCTCTGTTAACCGGCCCCGGATTAACCGGCCTATATCATAGTGTACTGGTTGGATGAGAGTTTACGAAAATAAATTGTAATTGAAACACCAAAGCGGCGGCGATATCAAACGACTTTGTCGATAGCGGTATCCCATTGTCGGCGGCGTAAAAACACCATGGCATCAAAGCAGCGGCAAGTCAAACGACTTTGTCGATAGCGGTATCCTATGTCGGCGGCATAAAAACACCACGGCATTGGCACCCGTCGGTATAGCAGACATACACCCACAAAAATGTTTTGATGGGCCGCTTTTTTTCCACGAATCATTTTAGTACACAATATGGAAAATATAACATTTCTTTTCAGTTTTCTTCTTGTCTTTGACTGGTCATGATCTATGTACAGTATATACAGTAAATAAAAATGAGTGAGTTACGAAAACGGAAGCGTGTGTTGGTTTCGTTTGAGACGCGGTTAAATGTGTCAAAAGACTTGACAGAGGGGAATCTGTAAAAAAGCTTTGTAGTGTTTAATTTTTCATGTTTGATATATAATATACATAACATTATATATACGATACATTTATGTACAATAAAATGAGTTGCAATAACATCTTAATTGCATAATTCTTAGCGCTACCTGATTAAATAAGCTTTCTTTGAACGAAAACCGATTTTTCACGGGAACCTCGGATTAACCGGCCAAACGGGCAACCGGCCCGGGTGTCAGTCCCGACTAGACCGGTTAAGAGAGGTTCTACTGTATATAACCTAATCTTAATATTTAATATCTAACAGTACTCACATGATGGCAAAGATCTTTATTATTGACGATTTCATAAACTGTGTTAGAGATGAATTATTTCATTTTGTTCAGTGTGTATACCTTCCAAGACAAACACTTTCTCTTTCATAAATTTCCAGAAGAAAAAATCTTTTGATGTCAAATGAGATGATCGTGGAGGCCAATTGATGGGACCACAACGACAAAACCATTTACCGGGAAATTCCTGATCAAGTAATTCACGGACAGAAGTGCTATAAAAAAGTGGGCCAGATTCTTTTTTGAAAAATAATACCATTGTTACAGTGCTGTCTAATTTGAGGAATAACAGAGTTTGTTCTCCAACATGTTTTTATACATATTACCATTCACTGTGTTATCAAAAAATACTGGGCCAATAACACAGTTGCAGGTCAGGCCATCCCAAACTGGGACCTCTGGGTAGCTGCTTTTCAATGGTTTAATGACAGTTATCTTATGCATAGTAAATACAGTTGTGCCGGTTAATAACTCCACTTAATTTGAAACCATTGTCATCGGACCACAATGCCTTTAATCACCTACACTTTAATTAGCTACAATTTTGGAAACTTCAATCACCAAATGAATGAAAACAATTTTATTTGTGCAATACATGACTGCTAAATATACACAAACCCTACTGTGGAGGATGATGATTTTGTACAAATAATTTTTTTCTTCTTTTTTTTAAAATTGTGTTTTCATTCATTTGGTTATCACAATACCTTTGTCAAAACTCCATGTTCTCTCTGTTAGTTTAACAAAACTGGAGATGCCGATCCGGGTCATCCCTTAACAAACCCTAAACAAGTCTTGGGCGATATAACTTAAAACCGAGACAACATTGCAGCCTATGTAAAGATCTTCTTGATTTCAAGTTTTCATTCATAGTTCTTACTTGTGATTATTTAAGGTTTTTCGTAAAAACTCTAATAACAACCAGTGCATTATCCTCATTCCTAACAGTAACTGGTCTATACATTTCTATGCTTTAAGAAACCCAACCCTGTTCTTTTAAATGTATTTCACAGTTTGTAAATCTGGGTGGTTGTTGGGTTCTAAATGATTTCCCCCAGTTAGTATAAACAGTTACTGCATTCTTACAATTTCAGGATTCACTTTCGTTCCTCAAAACTTTATTTCCAGCTGTTAAAGTAGCCTTGAAAATTGAAGTAAGTAAGTTAATGAAGAAGGTAAGTTATTGCAACCTAACCTAACCTAACCTCACGGTGTTGAATTAATATAGTAACTTTTTGAACCGCCAAGATGATTGAACTTGTCACTCATGAAGATAATCACTAGACCAGCTGGTAGTTCAACAATGTAAACAACATATTAAAGATTACTAATAATTGATTATATAATACTTGATATAGTTAAGCAATCATTATATGACAAAATATGTTCTGATTACAGGCCTGTGTGTAGCATATAAACCAGACGGCAAGGAAGTGGCAGTAGCGACATTGAATGGTAAAATTACAACATTTGATGTAAAAACTGGAGATCAAATCAGCAGTATAGATGGACGGAACGATTTGGGTAGTGGGCGAGCAGATACAGATTTGATAACGGCAAAGAAATCTTTGGCTGGGAAGTAAGTACATAATAATTTTATTTGATTATGCTTTGATTCGAAACAAACTTATTAAATTTTTTAATATATTTCAGTATTTAAATATCTGCTTTTTCAAACACTGTAAGTTATTGTACCAGGTGTTTCAAAATGAATAGCAGAGTTTTAACGCTTTATAACTTTTATTACATTAAACTTACCGCTATAAATGACACATCAAATGAAAAAGCAACTCAAAGAGTTTTACAGAAAAGCCTACAAGTGTTCAATGTGAGCACCATTCGTCACACGTCAAGACGATATGCGAGTTCTTCCCAAACTTTGATTAGTGTTTCTTGAGTAATTGTTGTAACAGCTGCTTCAATCCTGTTTCTTAATTCGGGAAGGTCAGTTGGTAGTGGAGGCACATACACAGGATCCTTTATGAACCCCCCAAAGGTAGAAATCGCAAGGTGTCAGATCGGGTGACCGTGGAGGCCATGCGAAACAAATAAATTGGGTCCTTTGCGGCCAATCCAGCGATCGGGTACAGTAATTTTCAACCAATCGCGTACTTCGTTGTGCCAGTGAGGCGGCGCACCATCTTGCTGGAAAATGAAGTTCTCTTGTTCATCATCTTTCAACTGAGGGAAGAGCCATAACTGTACAGTATCAAGATAAGAAGTATCAGTTACAGTTGCTTCGCCAAAAAAGAAAGGCCCATAAACTTTCTGCCGGGATATAGCACAAAAAACATTCAATTTAGGTGAGTCGCGTTGCATTTGTACAGTCGCGTGAGGTTTTTCTGAGCCCCAAATCCGCACATTATGAGTGTTCACATGTCCACTAAGGTGAAAGGTCGATTCACCACTGAAGACGACACTATTCAGAAAATCATCATCATCATGTAACAACTTTTCGTTATCAAATAAACTTCGATCGCCAGACATTGGTGAAAAAAGAATCCAATATCTGAGAGCAATAAAACAATATAGAAATAAAAAACTGCCCATAATTTACACGGATGAAACATGTTCATTCATCCCACACATTGCCACATTCGTGGTCCAACTTAAATTTTGATTTGTGCAAAACAATTCTTCAAAATTATTATAAAATAAATAAAATTGCTAACTTAAATTTGGATTTTTACAAAAACAATCCTTCAAAATTATCATTAAAACAATATAAAATAAATAAATTGCTGTCTGCAATTTTAACAATTTATTCATTTTAAATTTATTTATTCATTAATTAACAAACAAGTAAATTAATCGTAGTAACTATTAAGTGAGACAGGCTTCTCCTCTTTGATTGGCATCTCCACTCTTAAGTCTTACCGTCCTCCCTCCAAATGCCACCACATTATGAATGAGCTCTACCTCCCAAGCTATCAAATAGAAACACCAGACATTGGTGAAAAGAGAATCCAATATCTGAGAGTAATAATACAATATAGAAATTTAAAAATGCCTATAATTTACATGGATGAAACATGTTAATTCATCCCACACATTGCCACACTCGTGGTCCAACTTAAATTTTGATTTGTGCAAAACAATCCTTCAAAATTATTTTAAAATAAATAAAATTGCTAACTTAAATTTCGATTTTTACAAAAACAGTCCTTCAAAATTACTATAAAACATATAAAATTACTGTTTTAAAATTTGATTTTTACAAAAACAATCTTTCAAAATTATCATTAAAAAAATTATAAATAAATAAATTGCTGCCTTTAATTTCAACAGTTTATTCATTTTAAATTTATTTATTCAATAATTAACAAACAAGTAAATTAATCGTAGTAACTATTAAGCGCGGCAGCCTTCTCCTCTTTGATTGGCATCTCCACTCTAAGTCTTACCGTACTCCCTCCAAATGCCACCAAATAATGAACGAGCTTACCTCCCTAGCTGATACAATTTTTGTTTGATTCAAATTAGGAATAAATATACATCATAAAAATCTGCATGCAATGATATTGATATGTGATTTGTACTGAAATAAAACGGATATTGCTAAAAAGAGTAACCTTTCATTGGGTAATCTAAAAACTGGAAAACAGAATCAGTAGTAAGCTACAATATGTAGTGGATGGAATTTTAGTTATATTTTAGTCAGAGAAATGTTAGACATAATGTAAGGGGAGGGGAATATCTGAAAAGAACTGAGCCCAATAAAAAGAGGAAGAATTACATAAGAGGTCACTCTGTCTTTGCTCTCTTATAAAATATGTGCAATAAATGACTGCCATTATTGTTAAACAAACTCAACAGCTGCTTGCCGTTGCATTAAATAACAAAATTACTTTAATTCCACAGATCACAGTCCTGTCTTTTGTTTTTGTTTTACGTGACCTCTTTCTTCAGACATTATCAAACATTAACATTTCTTACACTGATGTCACATCAACATATAAAACATTCACAAAACAACATTAATACACATAACAAAAACACATTATGTTCAGAGAAATGAGTGGACACATGTATATAAATGTATCAGTTTTATTTTAATATTTCTAAACATAATGTGTTCTTATTATGTGTATTAGTGTTGTTTTGTGAATGTTGTATATATTGACGTGCACCAAGTGTAAGAAATATTAATGTTTTATAATGCCCAAAGGTGAAACGATAGTCTCGTAAAAAAAAAAAAAAGATTGTGAACTTGGTATAAAGGTAACTTATTTGATTATACCAGTCCGTAAAACAACATCATCTTAATAAAATTAAATCTTAATGTTTACAATGGTTACAAAGAAAAAATTACATATTAAATTTTAATGTATTAAACAGTTTTTTACATATTTCTTATTTAGTTTCTTACAAGAAACATGAGTTTAATAAACTTATTGATTAAGTAGAATATTTATTCTTCAATAAACAATTAAAATAGTAGGCCTACTATGGTAATAGTTAATTTTATTAAAATCTTTGATATTAAAAAAAAAAAATTCTTATGAAAACTAGACAATGAAAAGGATTTTTTATATTACACAAACTTTTATCGTTATTTTCTATTTCTTTTGTAGCAATACTTCCTACTTCTGACAACAACGCAACAGCACCATCAAAATTATCTATATACTTTTTCAAACTTTACTGCGCTTTGTGGATGGGTCAATACTTTAAAACAAATAGACTACATATTTTTGTCTCTTTTCATCAAGATCGTACTTTTGCTTTTATGATTTCATTTGGTTCATCCACTTTATGTCAAATAACTTACAATTTATGTCAGATCTTCTTGAAATTTGGCATAAAATATACCTTTTACTTACAGTTACAATAGTTTATTGCATGCAGCTTATAAATCAATATTCAATCATATCCATACTTACTTTGTACTATAAAAATTAAGACAGCTATTCTAAAAAAAGTAAATTTTCATTACATAACCTAATACTTTGAAAACAAAACCAATAATAATCTATATAGTTAGACAGAATTTTAGTGGATTTCACCGATTTCAGTCATATTTAGTACTTAAACCCGGTTTTGCTGTTTATTTAATATTTAATAATAATATTAACTTTGTTGGTTTGTCTCATGACTTAAAAGTTAATATTATTATTAATAGTGACTTGCTACCACAAATATCCATTGTTATTTAATATGTTTGTAACTAAAATTAAACTTCCTTATTGGAACATAATGCACATATATCATGGAAGGAAATTTGTATTCTATGACGACAGGGTATCTATTGTATGCCGAGTTTAATTACTCTATTTTGATCATCATGTAATAGAGGTAATAAACAAAATCAGACCAGCAGAATGAATGGAGCTAAGGTGGTAACTTCCATTGAGGAGAGAAAGGTAACTTCAAAGGTATATGTGAATTTTTTCCCACCCACTGAAAGTTTTAGTTCCTGGCAGTCAGTTTGTAAGTGAGCAAGTGTATTCAGCGCTTGTCATATTTTCATTTTCCGTAAATTGATGGAATAACTTTTGCAGCAGTATTGGCAATACAAATGAAAATTATATGCAAGATTTAGCACACTTTGGAAACTATATCATGAGCATATAAATAAAATAGTGGTACTGTATAACTATTTTTCAGATTGCCACACACACACACACACACACACACACACACACACACACACATCAGTGGAGAGTGACCTATGTTTCACTAGTCTAAGGTTGTTGAACAAATGCAAACTGTCATCAAGTACAAATTGTTGTGTCACTGTCATTGTCATCACAATGATGATATGGTGACAGCGACTGGGACCATGGTTGTATCACACCTTTAATATATATGATCAATCTTCTGATGGTTGCTGAGTACACTCGTTGTAAACTTCCTGAAGCCAGACAAAATTTACTCGGACATATGAAGGTACCCCTCCATCACTTCACCAGAGATCTTCTCCCACGCTGGAGATTATTATTTGTTCCGTGGGATAAATTTAGGTCAGATACTTTCTTCATAAAGGACTAGTTGTAGTTACTATAATAATGTTTAATTTTGCAGAGCCTTTACCAGTGTTTGTTACTCAGCAGATGGTCAGTATATACTTGCAGGAGGACAGAGCAAAAATATCTGTATTTACAATGTCCTTGAATCATTATTAGTGAAGAAACTGGAGATAACACAGAACAAGTCGTTTGATGCTGTCGATGTAAGTCACTACCATATTGATTAATATCCACTTTAGCCATTAATGTATACTATATCTGTCTGACAATTTTTATTTTTCATAACCAGCTTTGTTAACTTTGTATTTTTGCAACAAAAAGTTAGAAAATGCTGGTATTTTAGTTTTTAAATGGTATCAACTTTAAATCTTTTTTCAACTGTAAAATTGATTCAATTTATTGGCATCTTATTCTCTGAAAGTAAAACACTGGAGTACTAGTCTTTGGCTTTCCAAAGAAAAATACAAGCTCAATAAAAAGAATGAGTTTGGGTTCAACATATTTATGGCTTTGTTATGTCCACTTTTTTAACCCATCAAAAGACCAATTCTTTTTTTATGCTATAAATTCTTGTGGCAACATTAGTCGTTTAAAACGTCTCTTTAAACTATTTAAAAAAAATTTTTTTTTGGAATTGACGAAATAAATAGTGACCTGAGAGTAGGCTGGGTGTTTCAAAATTTCAAATCATATTTTTGTTAAATTATGTTATGTAATGGCTGCTGTGTGAGGAGAAGTGTTGTCTTGAAGAAGCATTTCTCTTGTAGCTCATCTCATCTATAGCACTTAGAGTCTTCTCTATTTTGTCAAGAAGTGCAACAGTATGATTTCACCCGTTTTAGATAATCAACTAGCAAAATTCATATTGTTTCAAAAAATAGATTTCAACATCTTCTTTAATGACTTCTGTGACTTGAACCTGTTTGTATTACTTAGATTGTTCTTTGGTCTCTGGACCATGACATGTTCAAAATCCTGCCAAAATGTCTTGTAAGGAAACAACTCTCACATTTCTGGTCAGCGTTCACATTTCAGAACCCATTAGGTTGAGAAATTTCTCATATTTCAAATTTCGTGATTAATAGTCACAATAGTCATTCTTGAGATGTCATGAAGTTCTTTACCACTTTTTAGTGAATATTCTATGATCTTCTATTCATAGAATGAATGGCATCCACGTTTCTAGTATTGTCGCTTGAGCAAGTCTTACAGAACATTCTGAATTGTCAGTATTTTAATGTCTTGTTTTAAACTTAATAACCATATTTACATACAGCCATTAAACATGTTATGACATGAAATAGACATTGTTAATAAATATAATTGTTATTTAAAAAATACCCCATGACAATAAAAAAATGTGTATCACACTATATTATTGATGAGATAACAACATTATACATATCATGCAATATGCATTGTAACATAGGGCCAGATAATAAGTATAACAACAATAATAAACAATGACCATACAATATTAATAAATTAGGTGAAATTGTTTATGTACTTTACATTTAACAATAAATACAATTTACCACCAAGAAAACTATCAAACACCAAATTAAGCTGTTTAACACGTTGCCTATTAAGAGAATAATAGAGAAAAGTAAGTAAATGTTAATTATTTTTTTAAAGATTAACTTACCTTTCGTGTGTTTCCGAAAGTGGGAATAAATAGTCCAACAACAACGAAACAGTTAACATACAGACATTTAGGTTTTACAGAAGTTTATTTACATCTATATAAAACACCTTTTCACTCATGCTGAGTTAGATAGAGGGATATGTTTTTTATGAAACTTGTTGAAACAAGCCACTGGACAAAGTCACGTTTTATCTGGATACTCTGAACATGTGAAAGTGGTCATTTTCACCTTCCTGCTATCCTTGTAGCACACACTACAGTCTTTGTGTTTCCTGTCACTTTTCTTATTATGTTCTTAATTTTTACAAGGAAATGCAGACGGAGTGTGTACAGGTGGTTGTTCTTTTTAGGGGTAAATGAGCGTCAACAACCTGCAGACGGAAATCGTACAATATAATCTTTCTATTCAATTTGTGCATCTTGTATAGGTATAGGAAGTTCATCAGAATCATTTGCATAACATGAACGAAAATCTTCTTATATTAGACTTACACTTGAAAGATTAGTAACCCAATATTTGGTCTGATCTGTCAACATCTTTTATGTGGGCATTATATTGGATAACAGACCCAATTAAAATTATTCAATTCAGTGCATATTTCATTTTGAAATTTGGTGTAATATATTACAGCACTGACTATACCATTTATCCCTCCATTTGGCCACCAAAATCCCCTCCTCATAATGGACTACAGTTTCACCTTTTTTTTAGAGTGGTATTTTTACTACAAGAGGATTGTACTTCCGGTCGGCATGAAGTGTCCCAGTGCAATAGGTTTCATTTGAAAGAAACCTGGATGCAAACGATACGCTGATGTAATAATTATTGTCCATATGGGTGCTTCCCCTTCAATAAGATGTATACAATTTTTGATACATGATCTTTCCCAGCAAGAATATCGCCAGCACCACCATAAACACTAAACTAAACTAATACACGGGGTTCTGTCAGAGAGTACAATTTTACGCCATACTTATGGCACTTTCCTTGATATATTGCCTAAGGATAAACCTACCTCTCCACAATACCATGGCCTCATCAAGGGAGAATCCTTTCTTGGATAATATACTTCCATCATTTTATTATTGAAGTTGTCAACAATTGGTCTAATTTTATGTTGGAGATCATTACCATCCTTATTTGTACTATGATTTGCAAAATTCAGACATCTCAAAATCAACAAAAAACAATCACAACTCATGTACTCTCTAAACCGAGGGAGATTGAACAGTCTATTACTCTTCCGATAGTCTTGTAACCTGTTAATTCGTATCATTTCTGTATTTAATATTAGCCCCAAAAATATTTTTAGTTCGGAATCGTTACATCTTTCCAATGTGTGATGCAGGACTCCTCACTAGTCTCAGTGGATATGTGTTGGTTTCACGACAAATTAAATCCAGGAAAGTCTCAAACAAATATAAAAAACCAATCAATGGTTTTCATTAGTGAAGGGACCTTAGTGAAGGGAAATATCCTTAGGCCAGATGTAGAATTACACCAGGCGGCAGCTAAAGGTCGCTTCATCAACTTCTCTGATGGAACTCTCAATATCAGTATTTACACTAAATTCATTGTCTGAATTTGAAAAATCATCTTCGCTAACATTATCAGTTACACGCCTACAAGTAGCCATTGTAAAGACAATTATAACACAACAACATTGCAGTTTATACAACCAAAAATGTACAATACACTATACACATATGATAAAAAAATTAAGAAAACAAATATAACATATCAATAACTGATTTTATATACACAAATAACAAGGAATCGGAATATAGAGGGTGTCCCATAAAGTATGCAAGATTTAATAATGTAGTAAAAACTTTTATTTATTGGAAAATGTAAGATACTTTAACGGTAATACATTTACTACGGTTAAATGTGGAACACAATATCAGACGACTCTGCTGGTACACTGTTGTCCGTTGATTGAAATTTTCGATGACCTTCCTACACAATTCTGACGCGATATCACCAATAACTCGTTGAATTTGTTCCTTGAGTTGAAAAATAGTTTGTGGGTTGCGGACATAAGCGTGTGCTTTCACATATTCCCAAAGGAAGAAGTCGCATGGTGTTAAATCATAAGACCTCGGTGGCCAATTCTGATCGCCGTTGCGTCAAATAAGATATGCAGGAAACTTTTCAGATAACAAAGCAATTGTTTTGTTACGCCGTCCTGCTGAAACCACGTGTTCCAATTTCATACCTTTCAGTTGAGGCCACAAAAACTCCATTATCTTGTTCCGGTAACATTTCCTAGTCACTGTTACTGCATTGCCAGCCTCATTCTCAAAGAAATACGGCCCATCACACCGCCAGTCTAATACCCGCACCAAATAGTTACTCTTTGTGTGTGCAGAATCTTCTCGTAAATGATATGAGGGTTCTCTGTACTCCAAATACGATCATTGCCAAAGATGATTTTGTGGGAAAAATCACCGTCTGTTTCACGTTTACCCAATATTCAATTTACGAATTCTCGGAGCTGCAAATGGTCACACAGTTGAGTTCTTGAGTCAGTTGAATTTTGTGGACATTCAGATGAAGATCTGTTTTTAGATTTGCTTCCATCGTGCTATTTGGAATGGCCAGTTTTTGGGATTAATGGGTTATTGATATCCCTAGGCTCACATCGACACTATCTCTCACTACTGCGATGTTTTCATAGAACAGGCAGCGTGAAGACATCCAGAGTGTTTAACGTCTAACAACGAAGCTGTTTCTTCTAATTTCTTAATCAATTTCTGCACAGTTGACAGATTTGTTGCTTCTCGTCGTCCAAAAATTCCACGCAATTTATGAACTGTTTCCGCATAACATTCTCCGTTCTTATAATTTGTTTTCACAAGAAAAACTCTCTGTTCTTTCGTGTAATACTCCACGATAACTAATGGTGACTAACAGCGACAACAATGTAGCAGTTGTAGTGCTACCAACCTAACAGGATGACAGTGGCGCATCATTCAAATATAAACAGTTCCACGCGATCCCCATTCAACACGTTAAATTGTGACTGCTGAGAACTTTGAGATTGGTTCTACTGAGTTCAGTTATGTTGTACATTGGATTTTCAATGAACCTTCTATACAGTTTAACATTACAGATCTTAATCAGTAAATCCTTTAGCTTGAATGGCAAATCGATAAAATGCTGTAATCCCAAAACATAGAACTACAGATATACTCAATCTTCAATAAGAAATATCAATAATTTCTTGTATTGTAATTATGTTGATGAGACCTATAGTTAATCCAATTAAGTTAGTTTTTATATGATTCAGCAAATCAAAGACAAATTAAAATAGAAATAGAATTCAACTTATCATTTTAAAATTTGTTTGGTAGGATTCCCTTTCAAAAAAAGATATTTGACGACAACTATGCATTCTATTGGAAGGTGACATTCCTATTGTTTACCTTCATTTTCAATTCAGATCTACAAATAAAATAGAATATACACACTAAAGTGAC
The DNA here is from genome assembly GCA_963513935.1 of Aphrophora alni. Classification (NCBI taxonomy): domain Eukaryota; kingdom Metazoa; phylum Arthropoda; class Insecta; order Hemiptera; family Aphrophoridae; genus Aphrophora; species Aphrophora alni. Next base: position 73,774,941 of record OY740774.1, read on the forward strand.
ACTAAAAAACTATTGGTTTTAATGTAACAGAGGTTTTACTATCTTAGAAACAGGTTAAACAGAAATTTTTTATTTAATTACAAATTATGACTGTTATTAATCTTTATCTCTCTGATTGGCTTACTCATACAAAAAATAACTTATACCATGGGCCACGAATCATGTCCTTTGAGTAATAGCCTATAGGAGAGCAAGAGTAGTGCACGGTTGTCAATTCGAACAGCTCCCTCATGAGACTAACCCTGAAGCGAAGCGACTGATATCTTGATGTGCTAATAAGGTTGTGTAAATAAGTCATTTAGGTATGTTTGCGTATGTCATTGGCACTGACATATTTATTTTTAAACATATTTTGCTTTAACAGCAATAATTGCAATTTAAGGGGAAAGATTTCTATTACATTTATTTAATCAGAAATGTATTGTTTCTGTTGAGAAAATTGTGATGATTTATTTACAAACAAGGAAAGCAGCTACGGATGTATTTTGTTTTGTTTTTTCAAATTCCTCGTTAAATTATGGTCTTTTCAACTAACTATGATGTTAAATTAAATGCAGTATATATGATTTTTCCGAGAGCCTTAAATGAAAGTATCTGCGGAAGAATGACAGTTCTAAGTGCTATCACAGCGGGGAAACGAGTTGGCAAACTCGCAAGGTTGCTATTGGTTTCTTCCAGGTCTGGCTGTAAATTGACTCCTCCCTCAACAGCCTTGATTCATGGCAGCTTATATAATGGATGTACTTTATTACAATACAAGAAATAGTTGTCTTATTGATATTCCTTTCTTGCTTATTTAGTAAGTCTGTGATTCTATGTTTTGGGAGTACAGAATTTTAACAATTTGTCACTCAAATTAAAAGATTTACCACTTAAGATCTTTAAGGTTTAACTGCATAAATGATTGATCAAAAATTCATTGTACAACTAACTGAGTTCAGTTGAAGCAATCCTAGAATTATCTCATAATAAACAGCTAGATTTGATGCTTCATAGTTTTCTTGGTGGTTGAATCCTCATTGTATTTAGTGTTAATTGTATTGTTTTAAACAAATACTCCTAATTTATTAATACTCTATGTTCATTGTTGTTTATTATTGTTATACTTGTTATCTGGCTCTAAGTTGTAATGCATGATATGTATAATATTTTTATCTTACCAATAACATAGTGATATATACTTTTTTATTGTCCTAAAGTTTTAAATAATAATTATATTTTGAACAGTGCCTATTATATGCCATTACATGTTTAATGGCTGTGTAGATATAAATATATAAATAAGATGTGGAAATTATTAAGGATAGATTATAATTTTAATTATAATTTGTAATCATAATAACTTTTAGTTTTATTTGATGCTGCACACAAATATTTCAAAAAATAAAATTCTTCAATTCAATAGTTTTTACCCTTTATCTATCCCAAGGTCATTTTTTTGTTACCGTTATATTTTTCCTATATGTGGGACAGTACAAAAAATATAAATACAAAGTTTGAAATATATAGGATTTATCGTCTTGTGTATGTAGACTGGTTGCAAGTTAAGACAGACATGCCGGAGAAATTATATGGGTCCTTGATTTGACCTAAGGACCATAATAAATTGTATGTCTCTCATCTCACAAAAACTGTTTTTAAAACTTGTACACATTTCTCGTTGTGTGGTTAAATTAAGTTGTATTCGTCATATAAAAAACTATAGTATTTGATTTCACTGCAATTTAATTTCAAATCAAAATATTTCTTTCTGATTTATAGATCACACATAAAAAAAAAGTTATCTCTATTGTTTTTGCGCCTTAAGTACTTCAAGGTTTTTTTTTTTTACCATTATATATTTATGTGTTACAATTCAAAAAATATCAATGTAAAATTTGATATACACTGTGAGTCAAAAGTATGGATACACCCTGTTAAATTTTAAATGGATAAAGATAGAAAAATGAAACTCAGAACACCTTTCTAGGAAATAAAAGTGAACGTTTTAGTCACTATTACAACTTTACAAGAAACCCAGAAAAGTGGTTGTCTATTAGGGTTATTTACCACCTGAATGTGGATGTTCATATTTTGCCTCAATGAAGTTTTACTTAATTTCAATGAGCTGCCATTTTGTACTGGGTTGAGATAGAAAGCCTGGTTTCCACTGTTCTTCTTCTTTAATCAAGGACTTTAAAATGAGGTGCCACTTAATGGGTATTTACATTTAAAAATTTTGAGCTGCTTCCCAAAAATCCCATTTTGGGGAAATGGGCAAAGTTGTAATAGTGACTAAAAAGTTCACTTTTATTTCCTAGAAAGGTGTTCTGAGTTTCATTTTTCTATCTTTATCCATTTAAAATTTAACAGGGTGTATCCATACTTTTGATTCACACTGTATATATATATATATATATATATATATAGGATTTGTCGTCTTCTCTATTGCAAATTGCAGACCGATATACGGACAGACTCATGGATGACATTATAAAGATCCTAGGTTTACCTAAGGACCCTAAAAAAAATAAAAATTTAATGGTGTTCAGAAATTGAAATTCAATTTACAATTGAACAACCACAAAGAGGGGCTCAAAAAACAAACAGTCAAAATTAAAATATTACAAAAGTCAAATGTATTTTTACTGTACGAGCAAGGAAGTTTGTGCAATATTTGTGTACTGTTTATATTTATTGATATATAATAAACGAATTTACATAAATTATTGTGTGTAATTAATGAATAAATAAATATTGTATATATATATATATATATATATATATATATATACATACACACACACACACACACACACACACACAAACACATTCATTTATGTTTAAAGAGTTTATTTTTGCATGTGACTGTATGATTTATATTTGGATTGTTTACAAACATGTAATTAATTCTAAATGACTTTGCAGGAAATTATCGATCGAAGAAAAATGACAGAGTTCGGTAATGCTGCTTTGATAGAAGAAAGAGAAGAGTTTGAAGGTGGTAACAAAACTATCAGACTACCTGGAGTAAAGAAAGGAGATATGGCGGCAAGAGCTTTCAAACCTGAAGTTAGGGTGTTTGGTCTTCAGTTCTCACCTACAGGTATGTAGTAACCACAGACAGAAAATTCTACCAAATTTAAGAAAATTAAGAGATTGTGTTAGTTTATATAACTCTTATTTATTTTATTCAAACTATGTAGGGTTATGTATTAGTGTTTGAAAGAAGAGTGTTAAGCACAATTTATGGTCATGTGGAGATGGAAGATTTGTGGCGAATTCATAGTAACAGGGAGATAGAGGACATGATCGAAAGGGAAGACATAGTGTGTTTAGTGAAGTCGCTGAGTTGAGATGATTTGGTCATGTCACTCGAATGGAGAATGCCCAAATATATACTGGAAGCCAGTATTATTGAACAAAGAAGGAAGATAGGCTTCAGGATGTTGAGGTAGATCTGAGGATGATGAGCAGAAATTGGAGACAGGCTGCATAGGACAGATGAAAGTAAGATAAATTTTAATGAAGGCAAAATCTTCTCAAGGGCTGTAAGTGCTGAAGGATATGGTAAGGAAAGGTTGACATGGTTTATGTATATTATAATAGTTGAACATTTATACACAATCAACATTGAATAAATAAAAGTCTGTGGCGGAAAATTTAATTAAAAAAGTTAATGAAAGTATTGATATACTGGATGATTCAAATGAGTGTGACTGCTGTTTTATTTGATAAGTACCTAAGTTATAGAAAACTTTCAAAAGTAACCCTAGGAGTTAAAATTGGAGGTGGTACCAAAATTTTCATTTTACCCACAATTTTTTCAATATGGAGGTCAGCTCTAATTTTCTTATGACAGCGCCCAATTTATAGTAATTTTGGATAAAACACATTATTATAAGACTTTTTTTATTCTTTGGTATTTTTTGATATCTTTAACTGTTTAGGAGCTAGAGGCACTTAAAGAAAATTTAGACCTGACCATGGTATTGGAAAAATGGCGGGTGATACAAAAAAAATTGTTAATACCTTTAGTTTTATCTCAAAAAATCCTGGGGTTAGCTATTAAAGTATTTTGTAACTTTCTATTTACCAAATAAAACCGTGGTTACATCTGTTTCAATCTCTGTACAGTCAAATGATATGAGTGAACTTCATTAACCCTAGAACTGGCAAAAACTTGGACGTGCCGTAACAAGGTGCACCCTGTCGCGAAACTACCGATTTACGAGAAATATTTCTGTCTTTTCTGTTCTCTCTATGAAATTCAGGCTACACAGCTTTGAAAGATTGAAACACGAGCTTTTCAATGGTGTATAATTCATTTCTCTACGACTCCATTTACTAGGCTAAAAGATGAGTTGAAGAAAACAACTTTTTTTTTGTTGAATACATCTCTAAAACGAATATAGAGTGAATACTATAAGAGTTAGAGACATGTGGCGAACTCTTTTGGATAGGTAAAGATTTGTACTAAAAACAGTACAATTTCACATTTCTTTGAACTAAATATCAGTTTCTGACAGTTACACAAAGTAGGACGCTATATTGTAATGCGAGTTGGTGAGTCACCATTTTTACGACTAAAACACACCAAACTTTACCAATTAATTAAATATTTTTATAGCGTTTTATGAACTTTTGATTACATGTCTATGCATCTACGAAACGTCAGCTTTACAATGGTATAACATTTATTTCGGTAGGATGATTTTAAGTAACCCTAATGTCGAGTTGCAATATCAGAGTGTTTTACAGTTGTCTGTCACCCGTCAATGGAATCCACGGCTTATTTTTTGAGCCGCATGCCATAACCAGGGTTAAAAAAAGTACACTGAATAAAGAGTGTATTGATATTTTAAAAAAATATGATGATTGTTGCAAATGGTTAAAAATTAACAAGTAATGGTTCTGTTATAGGTCAGGCGTGGGCTGCTGTTACAACAGAAGGACTTTTAATTTATTCATTGGATCCTGGACATCTGTTTGATCCATTTCAACTGGATATGTCAATCACACCTGACTCGATACATAAAACACTTCAACAGCAGGACTATGCTACAGGTGTGTGGAATGCATCAATTTCTTTGATTTTATCAAAATTTAAATTTCAAGTCTCATGTCTGTCAATTCGTTTCTACCTTTTTATTAACTTTCACATAATCAAACATATTATATAAATACAAATTTTTGGATTATTAAGGTGTTGTATTGATTGTTATTCAATACAGATTTTGAGATAGAAATTTATAAGAGAATATAATGGAAAAATTAGATCGACACTACTTTAAACTTTTTTATTAATTTATGTTAATCTCTGGAAATATTTAATATAATTTGAACCTCCTGTCCTTCTGAAGTGAAATTAATAGTAGGTTAAAATGAAACCAGTGTAATTTGGTTTTAACAACATCAAATAAAGGTTAGATTAAAGTTTAAAGTGGTTCTATATTATTATTGGAGGTATGCTATCTTTTATGTACTCGCTACAATGCTTCATTCCAGTGAAACTAATGCTGAAACATAAATAATGTACAACATATTCATGGCGAAACAGAAAACCTTTCAGGACTTGTTCTACTCGTAAAAATAAAGGGTCTGAAAATATGAAGTTTCCCAACTATCCGTCCATTCTTTTTTTTTTACATAAAAACGTAATTTTGAAAATACAAACATTGTAACAAAATTAGGCCCCTAGAATTTGATTAGTTGGTTATTTATTTATTAATATTTAGAATTTAGTTAGTTGTTTATTTGTTAATTATTAGAGTTTAGTTAGTTAATAATTTCGTTTATATATTTATTGAAGGTAATTGTTTGATATTGCGGTTGGTTTAACGACTGTGGTAAAAGTGGATGGTCTAGTAATTTAATTTAGATTGGGAAGTAGATAGAAAGGAAAAAGACATGAAATGGTTAATTGACATTTTGAAATTATTACCAACTAATAAAATGGTTTTTGATTAATTTTGCTGTCATGTTTAGCTAAGAATTAATGTCACAGTACCTTGTAGAGGCGGCGTTCCTTTCTTGGTAATGTTCTGTCGTCAAGAATGCCCGTGTGCACACACGAGAACAGCTGCTCTAAACGCACAAACTAAATACAATTTTAAATCGTAAAACACATAACAAAAACACTTGACTTCTTAATACTAAACATGACAATTGTTTATGAGTCACAATTAATTAAGTTGTTGGCCGAAATGCGTATATAATAAAAAGAGAAAAAAAGGATTTGTATCTGCGGATTTAGGAAGAAACACAGTTACCTCTTTGAGGTTGAAACTTGGACTGATTGATAAGAGACAAAGGATACCCCAAAACAGCTGGAGTTTTCAGAATTCCGGTTGAAACAGTTTCATAAAAATAATATTGGAGCGGAAATTTAAAAACTGTAGATATACTGAACATACCCCCGACTATAAACCAACCGGTTTATAGAGACGAAGAAATGAAAGAGCCAGTACTAAAGGGAATAAGCGCTGAAACGAATGAATGATGAAGGAAGATGATCCAGCTTAAGAAAGAAGACATCTAATGAGAATGATGATAGAATTGAAGACAAGGTAGAATTTCAAAAGTTTCTCTAGTAACAAATAAATAAGGGTTTAATTACTGAGAGGTAAGGGGAAAAGTATCACGGCAGGGCGTGTGAAAACTCCATCCTTGGTTTTTATAGTGGCAACACGTACGACTCCATCTTCTCCTGGAGATGAAGACAGAATGCGTCCAGTAGGCCAAAAAAGAGGTTTGAGATTTGAATCCTGAATGAGCACTAAGTCACCAGGCTGTAGATTTGGTGTACTACGATTCCATTTCAGACGTTGTTGCAATGTATGAAGATATTCAAGATGCCACCGCTTCCAGATTTGCTGTGAGAAGCGTTGAACACGTTGCCACTGTTTTAGTCTATTTAAAGGAATCTGTTCATAAGATGGTTCTGACAACGCGGTGATCGGTCGTCCGATGAGGAAATGTGCAGGCGTTAATACGTCTAACTCATTAGGATCTGCTGAAAGAGGAGTTAAAGGTCTTGAATTGAGAATGTCTTCAATTTTCGTAGCTAAAGTAACGAAGTCCATGAGATAAAGTTTTTCGATACCTATTGTTCTAAGAAGATGTGTTTTGACACTTTTGACGGCACCTTCCCAAAGTCCACCTTGATGTGGAGCAGCTGGAGGCAGGAAATGAAACTTAATTCCATGCAGTTTGGTAAATTTATCTATGGTCTCCTTAGAATGAGGTTCATTCATCATGGTTAGAATACTTTTCTTAAAGTTGTTTGAAGCTCCGACAAAGTTGGTCCCGCGATCGGAATACCAATTAGAACAAAGTCCACGACGTGACACAAAACGTGTTAGAACGTCAATGAAAGCTTGAGTAGAAAGATCAGTAGCGACTTCAATATGAATTGCTTTAGTAGCAAAACAAACAAAAATGCATAAGTAGACTTTGACGTCTTGAGCACGACGCAAAGTATGAATTTTGACAGTGAATGGACCGCAGTAGTCGCATCCAGTATTAATGAATGGTTGAGAAAAGGTAACTCGTTCGCATTGTAAGACTCCCATCAAAGGCGGACGAGAAGTTGGTTTAAGTTTGAAACAACGAATACATTTGTGTATCCGTTTTCTAATGGTACTCCTTGCTGAAAGGATCCAAAATTTTTTAGAGATGAGTGATTGTAGCAGTTGTGGTCCTGCATGAAGAAACAAACGATGATAATGGTCAATGATTAAGAATGTAATGTGGTGATTCTTTGATAAAACGGCAGGATGTTTAGAAGTGTAGCTCAATGAAGAAAACGTAATTCTTCCACCCACTCTCATTATGTCGCTGTGATCAAGAAAAGGTGACAATTAAGCTAAGCGTGAACAACAAGATGTAGGGTTTGTCCTTAAAAGTTGAATTTCCTTTGAAAAATGTGAGTTTTGCACAAGTTTAATTAGTTGTATTTCTGCAAATTGAAGTTCTGTGAGAGGTACTGGTCCGGTCACTTTTGATGCAGTGCGGACGTTATGACAAAATCTTCGAATATATGACAGGACGTATATAGTTTTTGACCACGAAGAAAATTTGGAATGTATGTTCCATTCAGTTTGAGACGACGATAAATAAATTGGAAATGGATTTGAGCGGAGTTCAGGGACAGTGTCCAACACCTGTAATGGTGATTTTGGTGGCCACTGATTTTGGTGGCGTGAAAGTTTAAGCCAAGAAGGCCCCGAAAACCATATCTGATGGTTAAGATGTGTGGAAGGAGATAGACCATGGCTGGAACAATCAGCAGGATTGTTGTCAGATGGAACATGTGACCAACAGTCAGTTGGAGTTCAGTCCTGAATTTGACTGACGCGATTAGCTATATAAACCTTAAGTTTATATGGTGGAGTAGTGATCCAAGCTAATGTGACCATGGAGTCACACCAACATTTGATGATGTCAATAGAACACCGAGTAGATAAAAATTGAATGCAATAGTGCATTAACTAGGCGAGCAAATGAGCACCGCAAAGCTCTAATCTAGGAAGTGATGTGCGCTTGAGAGGAGCGACCTTAGATTTGGCTAAAAGTAGCTGTGTATTGACAATGTTGTTTAAAGTAGTCGTCCTAATGTAAATGACGGCTGAGTAACCTTTATCCGAGGCATCGCAGAAGCCATGGATCTGGATGCTCGTTGACTGATGAAGGTTGATGCAACGAGAAATAGAAATGTCTTCGAAATGAGGCAATTCTTGAACGAATTTTATCCAAGCGGAGTTGATGGTCTCTGGAACTGGTGAATCCCAAGAGTCCAAAGGTGCTGCATGAGGCACTTAGCAAAGAATGTCGTAGGCGACAGAAAACCACAAGGATCACATATTTGTGCGATTGTGGACAAAATAGATCGTTTTGTAGGTGAATGATCCGAAATTGGTAGCTGAATGGTGAACGAGAACACGTCGTTCGAAGGTGTCCATTTCAAGCCAAGTATATTGAACAACGGTTGATCTGGTGAGCGGAAATGAAGTGGTACTTCCCGATGTTCCTGAGTGATATCAGCGAGAAGTTCGGAGCAGTTAGACGTCCACTTGCGGAGCTGAAACTGTCCTTTTGAAAGTTGTGCGATGAGTTGACGCTGAAGTTCTAGAGCGAAAGGAATGTCCTTACTTCCAGTGATGATATCATCCACGTAAATGTGATTAAGCAAAGCTTCAGCAGCCAACGGAAAATTGTGACCTTCGTCTTGAACAAGTTGTCGCAGTGTGCGAATAGCCAAATATGGTGAACTTTTCAGGCCATAAGTGACCGTATTAAGTTTGTGTGTTGATAAAGGGTCAAATGAATTTTCCCTCCATAATATCAATTGAAAGTTTTGGTCATCAGAATGAACCATGATTTGACGATACATTTGTTGTATGTCAGTAGAAAACACGATATTGTGTATGCGAAATTGTAAAATGACTTCACAAATCTCTGTTTGTAATTTAGGACCTGTGAATTGAATGTCATTTATTGATAAACCAGAAGTAGTTTTGGAACTACCATCGAACACCACTCGAAGTTTCGTAGTGCTACTAGTAGTTTTAACAACTGCATGATGCGATAAACAATAATGTGCGGTATCTGGAACCTGAGTAGGTAATAGCGACATGTGGTTAGACTTCAAATAGTCTGACATGAAAGCAGAATATGCAACTTTTAATTCCGGTTTATTAGCAAACTTATTTTCCAAATATGAAAAATGATGTTTAGCTGTATTAAAGGAATCCCCTAGTGATTGAGGATCTTGTGCGAAAGGAAGTGACACGATGTATCTCCCGGTAGCGTTGCGCGTAACTGTAGAGTTGTAGTGATTTTCACAAGTGAGTTCTTTCTTAGAGGTTTTCGTCGAAACTGGAACCTCTTGAAGTGTCCAAAATTTCTGGAGTAGGTTGTGTAAGCTCATGTCCGATGTGGTGAGCAGAGAAATGTTGTTCAAATGGTATGAAGCTGTAGGAATGGTTCCTATTAGACAATAACCGAAGATGGTTTCAATTGCTGTTGGTAAGCCAGCACCTAACTGTATGGTGTGGTTGCGCTATGTGAGACCGAACAAATCGGCTCCAATAATAATCGAAATTGTCGGACTATTATTGAAATTAGGATCAGCGAGAGAAATTTGATTCAACTTACGCTGAAGTTCAGGTAACCTTGCAAAAACGGTAAATTGGCTTGAATTTTCTCCACAACAATGACTTCATGAAATTCTTTAAAGAGTTGACCGTTGAGGGTGTAAATATTTAATTTACCTGTACCAAGGATAGGTGTTGACATTGCAGAAATGCCGTTTAATAGAATAGTAGAAGAAGTTAATTGTAATCCTATCTTATTTGCACATTGTTTTGTGATAATTGTTGATTGGCTTGCAGAATCCAATAAAGCAGTAAAGGTCTGCGGTTTATTAACATGAGTTGCAAGATTAACTAATGCTGTGCATAGTAAAGTTGATCGAAAATTGTTTAAAGAACCGGTATTCGAAAGAACTGATATTGATTCATTAAGAGTCTCATTGTGGACAGGAAGCGGAAATCGTCCCAAATTGTTATCCGAGCTCATATGACGTTTATGTCAGCTAGAATAATTTTCACTACCTGCATCAACTTTTAAGTTAAAATGAAGTAAAGTATTATGTTTCTTTTGACAAGTTTTACATAATGATTTTGACATACAATTCACTGTGGAATGTGTACCCAAACAATTTATGCACAATTGTAGTGCTTTAATTTTGTCATATCTTTGATTAGGCGACAATTTATTAAAATCAGGGCATGAAAATAATTTATGAGAATCTTTCTTACAAACTAGACACAGATCAGATCTGGAAGTTGAAGTCTGAAACACAGATTTTGTTATTTTCATTAGTGATTTATTTTTGATAGGTGTAGTTGCAATTTCCTTTTTGAGAAAAGGTTTAAAATTAACAAATGGCTCGTTTATTTGATCTAATGGTAAAGCATCTTCTAAATGTGCACACTTAATATTTAAGAAGTTGATTAATTCTTTAATTTTGGGTAACCGACGATCGGTTTTGCGTGAGCTTTCAAAGCATTGACGAGTGACGTCATTAAGTTTCCTTAATAGAATTACAATAAGTGTAACTTCATTTTGAATGCCATAACCTAATACGGTTAAAGCTTGTGAGTTCACATGAAATGTGTCTACGTATTGACATATTTCAGGTAACGAATGATGCTTAATGGAAGGCATGTCAATAATTTTTGATATGTGAAAATTAACCAATCTGCGAATATTCTGATATCTCTCGCATAATATATCCCAAGCAATTTTATAATTTTCAGGAGTAATAGGTAAATTATGAATTAGATTTAAAGGTTCGCCAGATAAGCATGAAATTAAATATGAAAATTTCTCAACAAGAGTTAAAGATTGATGTTGATGAATACTATTGTCAAACATATAGTAAAAGGTTGTCCACTCACTCAAACAGCCATTAAAATGTTTTAAATCTAATTTAGGTAAGTTGACAGAAACATTCACTTGTTTACTTTCAGTGGTCTGTGTATTATTTGAACTAATTGGATCTTCCACTGTGGGAAATACATGTGACCGTCTCCACTTCTTTTGACCAGCTGGAAGCTCCGGCTGGCTGGAGACCGCGTACACTTAGCCGAATCTTGTCAGGATGGGCCAAGGAGTCGGGTTAGGACGCTAATGAACGCACGCAACGCAAGTGAAATTAAATATTATATTTTATTATATGGCCGAATTAAAGATTACAGAATTGATTATAATTTATGAAAAAGACATAACGGCAAGGTTAAGCCTTAAAAATGGCCGAAAAGCATACCGTTGAATTTACTAGCACGTGGCCGAAAAATGGACTGACCTCGTCCCGTGGCGGTCTTCCGTCTAGCGGCTCTTGGAACAGACTCTGCTCGGCTTGCTAGCTCAAGCCCTCCACTCCTCGTCTCTCCCCTCCCCTTCTTCTACGTCATATTGCACTGCTCATCAAAATCGCAAGTGCCAATTCATATTTTATTAATTAAAAATCCCTTTTCATTACATTCTAATTTATAATTATTATGATTTTGGTTTGGTGGGCTCCTTGGCTGGGCCACATCACCCCCTCCATACAATTCGAGCCGCACCACTCGGCTCGCTGTAAAGTGGTGGCTAATGTGACACTCCACTCATAAGCAAAAATAAATTTTAAAAATCGCCAAAAATATACTACAAGATTTCTTTAAATTTTGAAAGGAGAAAGAGAAAATACGAACGTGAGGTCAATTCATTGCTGCCAAATGCTTTCAAAGTCCCCATGCGCCTTAATTAAAATTTTGAAATCAGTTAGCAATTTGCAAATAGGTGAAGACAATATAGTCTCCTAGCGATTATTACCCCTTCTTATTATAAAAAGTGATTAATTTAAAACGAAATGAGTGTCCATTTAGGCATCTTTTAAATTTTGACATACCCCCCTTGAATCAAAAAACGAAAACTAAAATTGTTGCGTTTTCCACCTTGGGTGCGCATCTGCGGTCTTAAAGAGAGAAGTGTTCTTCTGTTACTTTCTTTTGATTGCTTTACTTACAATCATAAAAATTTTATTATTTTATTCAGAATTTAAATTTAAATTCAGTATTCAAAATATATATCTGCTCTAGGATTAAAAATCACCATGGCTTCATTGTGGGGATGCTCGGTTTCTGCATGGGCAACCTTACAGCACTTTGCTGTTACTATAAATTGATGTTTAGTTTGTTAACAATTGAAGGGCACCCTTTGGGTCCCTTCTGTGCCTTGTCCTTCTGTGCTGGCATGATGGTGACATCTTTACATCAATTCCCCCACTACAGACCCGCCCCGAAATCTACCATGGTGTTATCCTAAGAGAGAAAAAAAAAATTTCTACTGTTAAATAGTAATTTAATTATAACAGAAGCGCACTTTCTCATGACCCCAGATGTGTTCACAACATTTTGGTTGCGAACATAGAAATAAAGATTTATAATATTATACTTCCCCCTTGTTTTCCTAGCTGAATTCTCATTTCGTGTCCCATGATCCCGTTATTAGAAAATAAATTTTTTTAAGTAAAATCATAATTCCCCTTTACAGATTGTTAGTTATCTTTTATTTATTTATTAATTATTATTATTATTATTATTTATTCATTTATTTATTTTTGAATTTGCAACTATCACTTGCTTGCAAAAAGTCTTATAAAACATAATTTTTCATTCACGCACTGCAACGATACACCTTGCAAGATTAACGTAGACTCTCAATTTAACACGTATCGTTCGGGAATTTACTCAAATTTTGCTTCCGGCTTTTTCCCCGCTTGCGACAACGTATCGTATGCAAGACAATTTTACTTTTATCGTAAATTGTCAAGAAATAAGTCTTTTCGACTTCATTTCGTTTTATTTATTAATGAATTTATTGATTGCTCAGTCAATTTTACCTTTTCTTAAACTTGTGTATACGACTCTTCCTAGAGGTCGTGCCGTGTGGGAGAGTTTGGTTTCCAAATTTTATTCCATTTAGAAAAATGTACAAATAATTAATTTTTGTAAATTTCTCTTTAGAGCACACACTTTATTTCACAGATATATATTTAAAATGGCATACAACTATAGGAATCTCTACAATAATGAAAAGCAATTAAAGATTTTTCAAATCAATTATCAATATTTATTACTTTTTATATTATGACTGAAGGTCTTTCTTTTGTTTGGTAAATTTATATTTTTCTTTATACTACAAAATCTCTACCATAAGACACAATGAATTTTATACACATATATTACAACACATTAAATTTTATATAGACACTCTATAACATATTAAATTTTATACTCAGAATGACCAGAACAAATCATTTAAAATTGAATTTACTTAAAAAAATACACTTCCCCTATAATTTTTATTGAATATTTAATTAAAATGAATTTACGTTTATTATTATTAATTCCCTAAAGTTTCCAATAAATCAAAGTATTGGTACCTTGAACACTAATGAAGATCATATACGATGCTGAAGATTCTGATGGGTTGAGATGATCTCCCGATGCCTGTAGTCTAATGTTGTAAGTTCAATGAGTAGATTTTCTGCTGGTGCTGACTCCTGAAGCACGTCTTCCTCGTAGGCTGGTTGAAAAAAGAGTATCCAAGTTACCTTGAATATTTCAGAGCTCCTCTGACTTGGGAATTTTGAGTACCAACTTAACTTGGTTTCCCTCATAAACTATCCCTTCACGTTTTTATACGTTTTCGGCGAGTTTATGCTTTATTTTGGGTTTTTTCATTTCCCAAAATATTTACAGATTATTTATTTATTATATTTATTCTTTTATTTCATTCTAATCCTTTTATTTCTTCCTTTTTACTTTATTTCTTCACAAATTTTTATCTTTTATCGGTTGTCTCCACTTCTTTGTCATTGGTTACGGTCGAGTTTCGCTCAGCGATCCCTCCTCTTGTTAAAACATGATTTTGGTTGAAATTCTGTACTTTTTTCTTCTTTTCTCTCTAACTTCTGCTTCGCTCTTCCGATTCTCGATTTCTTTTTAGATCTTGGTTCTTAATGTTCTTGGGATCCTTTAGGTTTTTGTTTCGTGGTTGTAGTCCATTTCTTTCTCGAGTTATTTAGCTTTTACGTAATTTTAACAATTTCAAAATTTAGTTTTTTCCCTGATTTGGTTTTTGGTTTTTTAACACTTTTTTATTTTTTGTTCTTGGTAGGAACGAATGTAACTATGATCACTTTTTCTCTGCTATGTTTATTTCGCGAGAAATCTTGATTTAAAGTTTTTTACATCGTTTTCCCATGAAAACATGTTATTAAAACCCCCATCTACTGATTTTATAAATTTGGTTTGTTCATTCTGTACAACACACTAATTTAAACATTTCTTAATTATAAATACATTCTATTTATAATGTTTATCTAATTTTTCGATAAATTGGTATTTTTATAAGTGCCTAAGGTTTTTTTTTTTTTTTCTTTTTTTTTTTTTTTTATTAAAATATCGTTGGAGTTATTATTTTTATTTCATGTTTCCCCTTTATTTCCCCCTTACTTATTTATATTTAATTTACCATTTGTTAATTTCCTTTATTTTATATTTTAGTATTTTTTGTCTAAGTTGTTTTCCCCGTAACTTTGTTAATTATTAATTTATGAAAATTTCCCCCCTTACTAAATATTTTTATTATTACTTTTACAATCTTTCTCGGTACTTTATTTTTTAAATTTGAAACATTTTTGTTTCACGGACAAGTTTATTCCCGTTAGTGACGCATCAACATCGCTAACTGCTGGCTTTACCTACTACGTTGCTAACGAATCAGCTTTACAATTTTTATTCTGCCTTGAGCGTTTTGGCCAATTCCAAACCGCCTCAATATCCCCCGTGCAAAATCAGAAAATTGCTTATGTTTTAACATCAGCCTTTTTTGATATTAAATCCCCTTATGACATCTTTTACTTAATTTAAACAATTTTCATTAAATCCACATTTTATTATATAATTTAAATTTTCATTTGAAAATTTTTAAACACATATATAACACAAAATACCTATATTAACTATTAAATTCTTAAAACATCAAATATACTTTTATATCACACAATTAATTTTCCTTATAACACATAAACACACAATATAGAATACAAAACAATTATATAAGACATGAATAACACAAATACATAAAACATAGAATATAACAACTACATAAGACCTGAATATAACAAATACATAAGACATGAATAAATTATCATTTTAAATTTTTCCATCTCAAGATGGTCCATGGCTTTTACTTGTTTGCTTCTCAGATTTTTCACTGTCCTGCAACACACTAACTAGTATACACATTTTTATTACAACTTCTGCACTAAACTTTTTTGACATCTCGTACCTTACCCTGATTTATTGGATATAAACAAAAATCTTATTAATTTTCTAACTATCCCCAATAATCATTTGTTATGGTCATTCCTAACACATAATAGTACAAAAAGCTGGCTATAAAATGATATTAATTTTTAACATACTTTAAATTTCGCATTCATTCATCAACCCGTCAAAATAAACATCCTTCAATTTTTTACGCAGTTTTTGTATCGATTTGATGAATGGAGCGGTTGATTAGCCTCGTTCATTATGCGGTTGTTTATTTAGGCTTCGAGCATCCGTTGTCCTAAGGATTCCTTTGTTAAGCGCTAGCAGCTGATTTCTTTGACCTAGTTATTTTTAGCTCTCTTGTTATGTGACATATTTTTATTTTCCAAGCATAAATTTTCGTGTTCAATGTTGACATTTACTTGACATAATTTCAAAATTTTATTTTCTTTTAATTTTATTTTAGGCTTCCCTTCTTCACCTTTTTCGTAATTTAGTCCTGTTTTCATTTTAACTTTCACCATTTTCTTTCTTCTGTCCATTCGTCTTTCCAGGTTTTCGTCACGTCCATTTTGTTTAACTTTTCCCCATATTTCCGCAATTTTTACTATTTCCTTAACTCCTGCACTTTCTTCTTTAACAATTTTATTTTTTACCGTATTATTTATTACTTTTGAGTTGATTGCTGTTTGCAGCATATTTATTTTATTTTCGCTGATTTCACCATTTTTGGCTCCTCTTGCTCTCCTAATCCCCCGTGCTATCTTGTCTCTATACTCCTTTTCTCCTCCGGTTTTGGTCACATTCGGTCTGGTCACATCCTTTGCATTTATTTTTACTTCTACATGCTTTTTTGTAGATAACTTTATTGCCCCTTTTCCTCGCAATACAGAGTTTGAGCCTCCCTTTTCAGCGTCGCTCCGATTGTCCATTAAACATGTCCTTTCTTTGCTGAGATTTTCTTCGCTGTTCCCTTTTGTACTCAATCCTTTTAATTTTAATTTTGCTACGTTATCCTCGTCTTTCCTATTTTCCTTCGTCTCGCTACAAAAATCTTCTACAATAAAATGGTCGTCGACTTGAAGTTGTATGAATTTTCTATCCATATTAATTCTTGCTTTATATTGACACAAAAAGTTACACCCTATTATTAATTTTGACTTTAAGTTTGGTACTACCAGAAATATTCCTTCTATGCATTTTTGCTTTAATTGTATGGGGAGCACAGCCTGTTTTGTAACCCTCTGTCTTTGGTTTTTTAATGCTGTCACCACCTCTACACCATTTACTGGTAATACCAACACTTCTTTATTGTCAACATTTATTTCGTCGAAAAATCTCTCCTGTACGAACGACATTTGCGCGCCGGTGTCAATTTCTGCTTCTACCATTTTATTAAGAATTCCTGTAGTGATCTTTGGGCATTCAGGTATAGATTCTTGTAATTCTAAATCTATCTCCCTTTCTTCCATTAAATCCTTCTTTATTTCGCAATTCATTTTAGTTACTTTAATTTCTGTTTTATTTATTATTATTTCTTTATTTTTAGTTTTTAATTCTTCATTTTTGTTTATTATTGCATTTCTATTTTTATCCGCGATCCCAAAATTCCTATCATTTTTCGTTTGCTTAATCATTTTATTTTTTATTTTTCCTATTGGGATCTCACTACCTAGTTTTTTGGAAATTTAGGAAGTTGATTAGATGGACCCGGTTTTTGGAAATCAAGTTTTGGTTTAAGGTTAGGACGTGAGGATGGGTAATTTGCAGGTCTCTCCCTATATTGATTTTGTTGATCAACTTGCCTGTATCGTGTAAATCGCTCTTCCTGTCTTCCCGCGTACATTGTTTCCCCTCTCGTTCCCTCTATACTTTCCAAAGTTCTTAGGAACGTTATCGCCTCTTCAAAACTTTCACTTGATTTCCCTAGGCTTGCCAATTGTACCTTCGGATCGAAATGTCTCATTAATTTGAAGATTAAAAATGATTCTGGGATTTCAGGAATTAAGAATTGTGCCTTATTTATCTGTTTGCAGAAATATTCCACTTTTGTTAAAGCCCCTTTATTAGAAAATCTTCCGTTTTCTATTTGATTCCTTATTATCTGTTGGGTTTGGTAACACCAATAATTGTCTAAAAATTTTTCTTTAAATCCTTCATACCCTTCCGTTCCTCTTTTTACCACTCTCCACCATTCCATCGCTGCACCTTTTAATAATCTTTCTATTATTCTTAATTTTTCGGCTCCATCCATTAGCGTACTAATCTCATCAAAATGTTTTTCTACTTCCTTAATAAATCTCATTGGAATTTCCCTAGCATTACCCCAGAATTCCAATTGTCTATTTTCTCCCTGTGCCTTATCTATATAAATTACCCTTGCTTCTTTGTCTCCACTTTCTCTATTTCTAGCTACTTCTTTTAATTTCGTTTCTAAAACTTTTACTGAACTTTCTATTTTACTTCCAACTTCTCTTCTTACGCTATTTATTTCTAATGTCCTATTTGACACTTCTTCATCTATTTTTCCTCTTAACTCGTCTAAGTCCCTGGCATTTTCATTCATCTGTTTTTCGCATTCTATTATTCTTAATGTGTTTTCTCCTATGCTCCTTTCTATGGTATTAGTAATGTTTACTACTAAATTTTCTAATTCTTCTTTTCTTTCCTTCCTTTCTTCTATTCTTTCTTTCTTTCTCTTCTCTTCTTGTTCAAGTTTCTCTTTCCGTCCCTTCTCTTCTTCTTCCTGTTTTTCTTTCTGCCTCTTCTCTTCTTCTGCAAGTTTCTCTTTCTGTCTTTCTTCTTTGTCTAGCGCTACTCTATTTTCCATACTTTTCATGTAATTAAATATTTGTTCCATTTTCTTGTCTATTCCTGAAGCTTCCTGTTTTGGTTCTTCTTGAGCTTTAGGATCTCTAGTTGGCGGCATTTTTATTTAATTTTTCTTTACGCGACTAATTTGTTTATTATTAATTTTTATGATTATTAACTTGTTTATAACCACCTTTATTGAACTCACAACTTAGAACTTACACACATATATTTATGGAACAAAATTTGGAACTCTCGTTCGTATGGATCACTAAAAACAAGAATTTCCTTTTTTAAAAAAATATTCTAGTTTTTCGTGCTCCACGTATTTGGGCGCCACTTGCAACGCTACACCTTGCAAGATTAACGTAGACTCTCAATTTAACACGTATCGTTCGGGAATTTACTCAAATTTTGCTTCCGGCTTTTTCCCCGCTTGCGACAACGTATCGTATGCAAGACAATTTTACTTTTATCGTAAATTGTCAAGAAATAAGTCTTTTCGACTTCATTTCGTTTTATTTATTAATGAATTTATTGATTGCTCAGTCAATTTTACCTTTTCTTAAACTTGTGTATACGACTCTTCCTAGAGGTCGTGCCGTGTGGGAGAGTTTGGTTTCCAAATTTTATTCCATTTAGAAAAATGTACAAATAATTAATTTTTGTAAATTTCTCTTTAGAGCACACACTTTATTTCACAGATATATATTTAAAATGGCATACAACTATAGGAATCTCTACAATAATGAAAAGCAATTAAAGATTTTTCAAATCAATTATCAATATTTATTACTTTTTATATTATGACTGAAGGTCTTTCTTTTGTTTGGTAAATTTATATTTTTCTTTATACTACAAAATCTCTACCATAAGACACAATGAATTTTATACACATATATTACAACACATTAAATTTTATATAGACACTCTATAACATATTAAATTTTATACTCAGAATGACCAGAACAAATCATTTAAAATTGAATTTACTTAAAAAAATACACTTCCCCTATAATTTTTATTGAATATTTAATTAAAATGAATTTACGTTTATTATTATTAATTCCCTAAAGTTTCCAATAAATCAAAGTATTGGTACCTTGAACACTAATGAAGATCATATACGATGCTGAAGATTCTGATGGGTTGAGATGATCTCCCGATGCCTGTAGTCTAATGTTGTAAGTTCAATGAGTAGATTTTCTGCTGGTGCTGACTCCTGAAGCACGTCTTCCTCGTAGGCTGGTTGAAAAAAGAGTATCCAAGTTACCTTGAATATTTCAGAGCTCCTCTGACTTGGGAATTTTGAGTACCAACTTAACTTGGTTTCCCTCATAAACTATCCCTTCACGTTTTTATACGTTTTCGGCGAGTTTATGCTTTATTTTGGGTTTTTTCATTTCCCAAAATATTTACAGATTATTTATTTATTATATTTATTCTTTTATTTCATTCTAATCCTTTTATTTCTTCCTTTTTACTTTATTTCTTCACAAATTTTTATCTTTTATCGGTTGTCTCCACTTCTTTGTCATTGGTTACGGTCGAGTTTCGCTCAGCGATCCCTCCTCTTGTTAAAACATGATTTTGGTTGAAATTCTGTACTTTTTTCTTCTTTTCTCTCTAACTTCTGCTTCGCTCTTCCGATTCTCGATTTCTTTTTAGATCTTGGTTCTTAATGTTCTTGGGATCCTTTAGGTTTTTGTTTCGTGGTTGTAGTCCATTTCTTTCTCGAGTTATTTAGCTTTTACGTAATTTTAACAATTTCAAAATTTAGTTTTTTCCCTGATTTGGTTTTTGGTTTTTTAACACTTTTTTATTTTTTGTTCTTGGTAGGAACGAATGTAACTATGATCACTTTTTCTCTGCTATGTTTATTTCGCGAGAAATCTTGATTTAAAGTTTTTTACATCGTTTTCCCATGAAAACATGTTATTAAAACCCCCATCTACTGATTTTATAAATTTGGTTTGTTCATTCTGTACAACACACTAATTTAAACATTTCTTAATTATAAATACATTCTATTTATAATGTTTATCTAATTTTTCGATAAATTGGTATTTTTATAAGTGCCTAAGGTTTTTTTTTTTTTTCCTTTTTTTTTTCTTTTATTAAAATATCGTTGGAGTTATTATTTTTATTTCATGTTTCCCCTTTATTTCCCCCTTACTTATTTATATTTAATTTACCATTTGTTAATTTCCTTTATTTTATATTTTAGTATTTTTTGTCTAAGTTGTTTTCCCCGTAACTTTGTTAATTATTAATTTATGAAAATTTCCCCCCTTACTAAATATTTTTATTATTACTTTTACAATCTTTCTCGGTACTTTATTTTTTAAATTTGAAACATTTTTGTTTCACGGACAAGTTTATTCCCGTTAGTGACGCATCAACATCGCTAACTGCTGGCTTTACCTACTACGTTGCTAACGAATCAGCTTTACAATTTTTATTCTGCCTTGAGCGTTTTGGCCAATTCCAAACCGCCTCAGCACGTCTCATAATTAATTATTGTACACCGTTATGTCTTTTTCTTTTCAATATAGAATTACATTAGGTCTAATATAATAAAAAAAATTTTGTTAGTTGCAGTTAAATGGTCATTTCCAAAATAAATTAGTCAAAAAAATATTTGAATTAGTTACACAGAATTAAAAAAAAAGAAGATTACAACAAAACAGTTAAAAACACAATTATTCCCAGTTTGTACTATGTGGGTGTATAGGTGTTGAGGTGCTGGTGTTGGATGTTATCCTTTCAGCGTTGGTGATGTAAGTTCCAGCGTTGGTGTTGAAAGTTCCAGCGTTGGTGTTGTAAGTTCCAGCGTTGGTGTTGTAAGTTCCAGCTCTTTACCTGTAAAAAATGTAAGACCTAGTTAAATTTTTTCTTTAAAGTAAGTTAATACTTACCATTCGTTCAGATGATGAAATAGACCATTAACTTATTTAAATGATTTCCAAAAAATAATTTATTTTAATTTTAAATTAATTAATTATTATTATTATCATTTTATTTTAACTCTTCAATAATATTTGTTATAAAAGAAAGAAATTAATTTGGGGAGATCATTTAAGATAAAACTGTAAAATTAAACTGATTTAAAAAAAAAATTATTTATACACTTGATGTCGGTGGTGAAGTACTTCGAAGGTCACTGGCTGATTCTCCAGTGCCGACGTGTCCCCTTCCATCTCTAAACACACAAAAGAGTGTTAATTTCAAATATCAAACAAAAAAAAAAATTATTATTATTATTTTTTTCTATATACTACATTCTTATGCTATTTTAAATGTCTACAATGTCCCTTTTTTTTTTTAAATTAATAATAATATACGCCATATTTTTCCGGCAGCCTTATATACTTACATAGCTAAATTAAATTACCCATTCATACAAATTATCATTTATGCAAATCTACAATCACTCATATTCTCATATCATCTCGTAACGCATAAACTTTTGTCTGTGACCATACACAATACTTAAATTATCACGAAAATAATCCAAAAATCGCTGCCTGGAAGTATGAAAAAAAATAGAGAAAGTATTTTAGAGTCGGCTTAGACGCCTAGGAAAACAAAGGATGCAACCGGCCGTTTGCATAATGGCATCGCCTTTGGGCCATAATAGTGACGTTTGTTTTTTGAAAAAACTTATTTTAAACGTATGTTTAAAAGATCCCGTATAAATATTAATTTTTCGGAAGTAAACGTCTACCCCATTTAAGACTTCCGTACGTATTGGTTACGAGGTGATAGGAATTGTCTCATACTAACAAACACTCACATCTCACATCTCACACTCATACTATCTTATTCTAATTTATTTAATACATATCCTCAGAGACGCATTACTTTAAAAAAAAATCTCCGTCAGAATCTTTGACTGTTCTGATTTTTAGAGGATATGTATACAAAAAAAATTTAATATTTATTATGTAATTTGAGGAAAGAGAAAAAAAAAATCTCTAGGTAAACTATATCCATAAACGGATTATCTCTGACCCGTTCATGTCCAAAACGCCATGCTAAATGAAGGTATGAACTTAGCAAGGACAATACCTGAGTCTCATTGCAATGCGGCCCACAGAACATGTTCAACCCAGATCTAACCCCTCTACAGTTAGTACAGTTCACCTATCAAAATTTATAAAATATTTTGTATTAAATAAAAAGATTGTCATCATTATTTGTGACCATTTTGTATTTGAAAAGTCCAATCCTAATTATTATTATTAAAGTGCAAAGTTTTGTAAATGAAATAAACTGTAAATATGTTGACCTTGTGTGAAGGCTAAATGTATTAGTCATAACAATAAACAAGCTGTCAGCTTAAGGCTCTGTCAGCTGTTATTATTATTAGTCTATATATTTTTTAATGCTGCGCGTGATTAGCCTGTGTATTCGGATATGGCGTAAGAAGTTTTGTTCACCACGAGTTCATCAACATCGTTTCCATACGTTGCAAAGTATATTTTGTTTGCAAATATTTCCGTTGATACGTACTTTGCTACAAAGTCCGGCACGTGTTGCTGACGCGTTGTAACTTAATCTCACAGCTGTGCAATATTGCCATACTTCCAAGTTAACTAAGTTCATCTTTGATATGACAGTTTTTTTCAATTATATTACGTATATATAAAAAATTTTCCGTTTTTACTGCCAATATTCCTATTTTACCTTTATTAAATTATATATGTGAGATAGAGAGAGAAAGAAAAAAAAAGTTCGATTACAGGCATATCCATTGATATTCCACACTTACCGATGTCATGTACCAGGGTGTCCCATTATTTTAAATCCCGTTTTACATAATATGCAACAACTTCCGTGCGTTGTTACCCTTTTAGGTTTATCTGAAATTTTGGAACTTGGTATTGTCATTAACCCACCGACGGTCATTCGACCCCGAATCGACCTCAGCGCTTGGTGCATAACTAGTCTGCATTCTATAAAACACGTATTTTGCCATTCAACGTTACGCCCACTTAAAATTATCCGATCGCAATAAATAAAATACCGTTGGAAAGCTAATGTTCCGTAGATGCATAATCATGCAAAAAAAATACCACAAAACGTTATAAATAATATTCCAAAAATTGGTGAAGTTCGCATATTTTTGATGCGTAAAATCGTAGATTTGAACTCTGCGCCTAATCGTTAGCGCGACGCCATTTTTCCCGATATTATTCCAACTCTATTTATCTGTCATTGAAGTCAACTAAAACACTGTTCTATAGATCACATGTTTCTCTT
Source organism: Aphrophora alni (assembly GCA_963513935.1). Classification (NCBI taxonomy): domain Eukaryota; kingdom Metazoa; phylum Arthropoda; class Insecta; order Hemiptera; family Aphrophoridae; genus Aphrophora; species Aphrophora alni. Next base: position 73,798,889 of record OY740774.1, read on the forward strand.
TCCAACCATAGATTACAAATTTTTCTGCGTCTCATAGATCCAGAGATATTCCTACTTGAACGTAGAACAAACTTGACGAGACGAAATTTTGTTGGCATTAGGTTTGCATTTCTCTTTGTTTTCTATTATTATATTTCTTATATTTCTTTACACTAAGTTGTAGGGGAAATTCCATTCTACAAGTTGGTACCACTTGATGTTGGCAATACATACTTAGAAGGTATTGGTTTGAACTCTCAACAGACGCAAATTGTGTGACGTAAATACTGTAATAAAAGGCGTGGCACATATTGTTTTGGGGTTAGATATTTGTTATTTTGAAGGTTTGTGTATACAAATTGTATATAAATTGTGTATAAAAGTTACAATATATGTGTTTTTATATCTAAAGCTTATGTTTTTGCGTGATAGTTTAGTTTTTGAACGTTCTTATTTGCGATAACCTAGGCCGAAACGGTAAGTTTAGGCTATATGCAAATTGTCTTATATATAGTGTTTTATATGATTATAAAAGTGAATATGTGTGTTATTCTTTGTAAAGTATATATTTTCCTAGTTAAATCTATAACTTTTGTCTTTGATCTATCTTCAAATTGGTACTAGTGAGTCTAAACTGTGGAGGTTACAAACCTAACCTCACTTGTAAAAGTTACCTTTTTAGGGAAAATCGGTATTTTTATTTAGAAAATGTAACATATTATTATTTTTTCCCCCTAAATATATTCACAAATATATGACAAATCTCAAGAAATGGTTGAAAAAAATCCTAAAAATCTATTAGTATGTTATTCATTACCATTTCTGTGAAATTTCTGCTCCGTTACTCTTCGATTTTTTGGTATTTGACCAAAAAACACCAAATGTGATACATCTAACATTTTTTTTCACTACACACCTACATTCTATGCACCTTTCTGAACATAATGAGATATAGAACTTTTGTATAAGATAAATATTACTATTTTTTGTGATTTTTTGAAAAAAAAATTATCATTTTACATTTTTTCGTAAACTATTTTTTGTTTTTTTGATAATATAACAAATTTTATTTTTTTTCCCCCTAAATATATTCAAAAATATTACACAAAACTTTTGTATATCTTAGAAAAAGGTAGTAAGCTATTGATTTTGGAATATACAGCTTTTTCCTGAAAATTGGTAACTTCGTTTTTGACATGTAACATACTTACTCCAAAACCGTTTCAAAATTTTTTTTTTTTTATTGCATAGATGGATTCTATGCATCTTTCTGAGAAAAATGATATCTTATAAGTTAGGTTTTGTATAGAAATAATATATTTAATTAATTTTTTAACAAACGAAGAAATTTAACACATGCCAGTGGAGGGTTAAGGGAGTTGAAAGTCGACCACGTGCTTTATTTTAATATGGTATTTAAATTAAAATATTTGGTCAAGTCTTACGCGCTAAAACCTTAATTGGTTGCACATTCTTATCTTATTACTACTATCTTAGTTTTTCAACATAGTTTAAAAAAATATTACTTTAATTTATACCTTTTTTATTAAAAAATCTTCTCTCCAATTTACTTTAATTCAATCTTACTGTTTATCACTAGGTCAATTCATATTACTTTCCCCCAATTTCACTAATTTATTAACTACAACAAAAAATCTTATGACTTCTCTTAAGAAAAAAAAACTATCTATGGCTTTAAATCAATTTTACTTAAATCATTAAACTATAGTATCTCATCTTAAAATTTTACCTTTTTAGGCCCTTTACAAAATGCATAACTTCGTTGTATTAACCCCAAAACTTTATTTATTTAAAAAATCGTCGTATATTTTGTCGTAAAAAAAAATTATTATTTGCAGAACTCTTTGTTTTTGCCGTAGAATCGTCGTTATTTATTTTTCTTTATTAAAAACTCGTAGAACATTATTTATCATATATCTCGTAGATTATCATCGTAGCATATTATCTCATCGTAGTACTTCATAAATAAACATAAAAAAAATCATCATTACAACTTCTTAATACAACTAATTACTTCTTTTATATAAAAAACCCTATAAAGCCTTATTCTTCAACTTTGATACTATAGCCTCATTCATTATTTATAAATTCATCAATATAAACTAATCTTTACCACTTATTTTTTCTCACTTCTTTTATTTAACAAATCAAGTAAGATTTTAAACATTATTGTACTTGCAAAAAAACTTAAATCTCTTCTTTTAGCACAAAATCTTTAAATTACATTATATTTCTCAAAAACTTCTTATAATTTTAATAACAAAAAAAATCATTTATCACATATGAAAATCTTAATAATTGGACCTAGCAATTAACATGCTTCATTTAGAGCAACAACTTACAACTGCAATTTAAAACATACCTATCTTTTAGGTTTAATTAACAAACTTTTAAAATTTTAAATGAATTATGACTTTTTCCCTTAACTACATAAATTTATTCTATTAAATTATTACTTAAATTATTGCCTAATGGTTTTTGAGTTTTCCAAACTTCGGGGATTTGTCCTGAATCATGGAAAATTTTCCTTTTTTTTAAAAAAAAATTTCCTTGATACGCCTTTCCCCTTATGAATGATCTCTAATCCTTCATACGTTTGGAAAAAACAAATTTTGTAAACTTAGGTAAAAAAAAATTTTGTCTTTTTGGGTGTTTTTTTTGTGTGTCTTTTTGTGTGTCTTTTTGGGTGTCTTTTTGGGACGAGGTCAGTGAAATATATTTACTTAAAAAATAAAGGAATTTAAATTTTCTGTCTTTTTAAAAAAAAAAATACTTAATTTAGAGCGTTAAATTTAGTTAAAATTCTAATAAATATTTGTAATTTCTTACCTGAGTTGCGCTCGATGTCCTCTCCCAAAACAGAGACGGTCGGATCCCACTTCTGACACCAGTTGTGACCGTCTCCACTTCTTTTGACCAGCTGGAAGCTCCATAATCTTATTTAGTAAACTGCACCGAATGCCGAATGAATTTCGTGTCGCTAGGTTACTACTTCAGTCAAGTAGAAATATCTTTCTATCTATGAGTCACAGAACAATTTGTAAACTACGGTTATAAAGAGAAAGACGTGATCTATAGAACAGTGTTTTATAGAACTTTTGGTCAACCCGTTTGACAGAAATATCGATTTGTAATCATATCGGGGAAAATGGTGTTGCGTTTACGAAAAGGTGCAGAGTTCAAATATTTGACGTTACGTATTAAAAATACGTGAACTTCAGCAATTTTTGGAATATTATTTATATCGTTTTGTGGGGTTTTTTTTGCATGATTATGTATCTACGGAACATTAGCATTCTAACACTATTTTTATTATTGTGATAGGACGATCCTAAGTGGGCGAAATGTTGAATTGCAAAAAACGTGTTTTATAGGTGTAACATAGCCAACTAGTTCGGGAGTGTGAGTCGATTTCGGATGTTTACCAGTACGAGGGTTAAGTAAAAAACATGCAAATTTTAAAAGAGACCTTGAATACCCTTAGAGAGAGAAAGAGAGAGATATTAATATGTTATTAAAGATTTGTTTAGAATAATTGATCAATACAGTGATTACATGTTATATACATTATTTCAAAGAATGAATATACTGTATGTATGCAATTTCTATGTTTTTGTTAGTTATATGTTAAATACACTAATATTTTTGTGTACTATCATTTCAATTGAGTGTAAATAAAGAGTTACTGGGCAAGATAGGCTAAAGTAAATTGAACCAAGAGAACTGTTAGCCATCTTGGTAATAATAATAATAATTCTTAATCATTTTAAAATTTGATCTAAGGTGGTGGGAAAATAATTTGTTTTTTCTTCTATAATTTTGGCACCTCAATGTGAGACTTTTTAAATAATTATTGTGTTTTTGTGTAGCTGTGGAAGTGTTCAGTTTGTTTTAATAAAACTCTCTTATTATTATTATTATTATTAGAAATTTAAACGAGTATTATAATCCTGTAAGGTTGGAGATAAATACTGTTGTTTTTGAAGTTGCTAAGTTTCTATTGTAGGACAGATTACTTTCTTAATATATTCACTTACAATTAGAAATTTGTTACAGTTAGATTAGATAGATGTAGTCATTCTATAGATATATTGTGATATAATTTACAATGAATGTATCATTTTATCTTTAAATGATGCAGTACTAAATAATAGGGTAATGTTTTTATGTACACTCATGTATGTTTGTTATTTTCAGCCCTGATGATGTCATTACGTCTTAATGAACAGTTGTTAGTGCAAGAAGTTGTGGAATCAGTTCCTCCATCAAGTAGTAAGTTTTTATCTTATCAAGAATATATAATTTAATTTCCTGGTAATTATCTAAAATATCCAAGATTAGCCTAAAAACAAAACATTTTTGGATTTTGATAATTTTATCTCTTAATCTTTTTATTTTAGACTAGCCTATATCAATATCAGAGTTAGTGAAGTATGAAAGGCCTTGGGCAGTAAAACAATAACAATATTTAAACTTTAGGCGATATTAAAATCTATTTGCAACATTTGAATCGCAATTTAACACTAGAACTGGCAAAACATAGCAATGTTAATTTTCTTCGTTTCTTAAAATATTAATAAAAAATATTATTTTTATACAAAACCTAACTTATAAGATATATTTTTTCTCAGAAAGATGCATAGAATTCATCTATGTAATAAATGAAAATTTTTTGAAACGGTTTTGGAGTATGTTAGATGTCAAAAATGAAGTTAACATTTTTCAGAAAAACCTGTATCATCCTAAATCAATAGCTTACCACCTTTTGCCAAGATATACAAAAGTTTTGTATAATATTTGTGAATATATTTAGAAAAAAAAATCAATTTGTTACATTTTCAAAATAAAAAAAATTGTTTTACGAAAAAAGGGAAATTGGTCAGCTTATTTTCAAAAATTCACCAAAAATTGTAATATTTATGGAAAACACAACTTCTCTATATCGTTATATTCAGAAAGGTGCATAGAATTTAGTGGTGTAATGAAAAAAAAGTTTGAAAAATAATTTTGGAGTCAGTATGGCAAAGAACAAAAATAAAAACACACACAAAAATCGAAGGCTAAATTTCACTTCAAAGTCCAATTGAGCATAGAAAATTTCGTTTTACATTTTTTTCAAGTATTACAAACGTTTTCTAGTACAAATTTGAATAACAATTTTAAAAAAAAATCAAATTCTAAAATTTTCAAAATAATAAAACCACTTTCCCGTAAATAGTGGTAATCCACCAAAGTAACTAGGCCTAAGCTTGTAACTATATAAGCCTAGGCCCTAAAACAAAACCACTAGATTTCACTAACACAATATACTAAAACAATAAACTCTACAAAGAATAACACACAAATACACTTATACACTTGTATAATCAAATAAAACACTCCATATATCACAAGAAAATACTCATAAATCATAAGATGCCATTATTGCAACAGTTTGCTACGGTAAAACGTAGTTTTTGTGGCATCTGTTATTTTAGGAAAGTAAGCCTACTACATGACCGACTATGACGTATTGGTTTATAGCTTTGCAAAGGTGTGATTTTCCTCTTTACAAAGAGATAAAAATCTGTGAGCATAGATAGATATAACTAATTGATATTTCACGTCTAGTGGACTGATTCCAGATCCGAAAAAAATCTTTGAGTTTTGGTTACTGGTTTATAAAATATAATATAACATAACTCCAAAACTATAAAAGAGGATAATTTGGAATACGTAGTTTGAAAGAGGAAGAAAAATACTATAAAATAGTGCCAACTTGTGCTCTTTGGACACGAATGAATTTTTACAAATAAATCAAATCAAAGATGTATAAAACTTGTCACTTTTTCGACGGCCGTCACATGGTGATGCCTGCCGGCGAAACTGACGAATTAAAGAATTATTTATATTTCTTCTATTCTCTCTATGAAATTCAGATTACACAGATCTGAAAGCTTGAAACACGAGCTTTTCAATGGTGTATAATTCATTTCTCTACGACTCCATTTAGGCCTACTAGGCTAAAAGTTGAGTTGAAGAAAAATACTTATTTTTTTGTTTGATACATCTGTAAAACGAATGTTTTTCGTAAATAATTTATTGATTCAAAACTATTTGAGTTAGAGACATGTGGTGAACTCTGTTGGATAGGTAAAGATTTGTACTAAAAACAGTACAATTTTACATTTATTTGAACCAAATATCAGTTTCTGACATTTATGCAAAGTAGGACGCAATATTATTTTCTTTGTACTGTGCAGTTGATGAGTCACCATTTTTACGACTAAAACACACCAAACTTTACCAATTAATTAAATATTTTTATAGCGTTTTATGAACTTTTGATTACATGTATATGCATCTACGAAACGTCAGCTTTATAATGGTATAAAAATTATTTCGGTAGGATGAATTTGAGTAGGCCTAATGTCGAGTTGCAAATTCAGAGTTTTTTACTGTTCTCTGTATTAGGCGTGGCCCGTCATCGGCTCAAATGCACCGCATGCCATTACAAGTTATATTGAAAATTTTTATATATATGTACTTTCCACAACTATTTATAATTTATTGAGTAGTGAAATAATTATTTCTGGAAATTTCTTATTCTGGAGGATCCAGAGTCAGGTTGTTCCGGTTGCTTGGTGTCTTTGACTATACCATCTATGTTATGTCCAAAATCTTCAATTGTTCAAAACATCACTGAGCTGTGCTTGAAGGTTTATTTTACTCTTCAACCCTTCTCATGCACCATTTTCATAGTCACAGCACAAAAAGTTAGTAAGTAGTTTCAGTTTTTTTTTGTCACAAACAAAACAAAAAAGTAGACTCAATTAGGTTTAATCTACTTAAATATCTTGGGTGTGACAATGTTATAATTGAAAATGTCGCCTTCCAATATAGTGATGTTTCAGTAGATAAAAGAACACTGAAAAGAAAACTGATGTGCCGTTTGTTCACTGCTCAACGTACAAATTCCTATATTTTCACCGATTATCTCTCAAACAACTTCCAAAGGAAAACTGTTTTGATGGTGCCGGATAAATTTTCTTGCCAGGTCTGCCAGGTATTTGGCTCTTTCATTGTATATTTATGGAAATTACATAACAAATATTGTATTTACAATGACGTTCCTCCATGTATTTACGATTGTTTAATATACATAATCATTTATTTTTTTGATTTATTGTAATATTTTTGTAATGCATTATTGGAATTGGCATTTTAAAATTTTATATTGTATAACCGATTAAAGTATAATTGTAAAACTTTACCTTCTACAATAAAAAAAAAGTCTTAACTTAGCCCTCCCTTTTAAACTAGTTTCATATACAAATTATAGCCAATCCGGCTTTATACAGGCCGAGTTAGTTACTTGTTACAACAAGTTGTGGTTAAAGATGGAAAATACTTTAAATGGAAAGTTCTTATAATATTAACACAATGGTTGTTTTATAACTAATAGATGTAATATTTTGTCTTCTTTTATTCGTTCAAAAGTCATTAAGCGTATTCCTTATATATTTAACACTCTGTATATAAACTAGAAAATGTTCACCCACTCACCTGTTCTTCATGAAACTGCTTTCTTCCCGTTAGGCTAAAATCTTGAAATTAAATCAGATTTAGGTTTTAGACTGGCAAGAGCAACTTAGATTGGAAAACTTTGAAATACCAACACTATGAGGGAGGGTATAAAATAAGTTTTAGAAAATTTATCTTAGTGATATTGAAAGGCTGAACTTTATTAACTAAGAGTGGAGGCCAGGTCCAGCACAAGAGCAGAGCTGCTTTGTTCATCTCTTTCAAAGCAGCTAGTAATGGGGTTGACATTTTTAACTTTCATTAGTGTATCCTGTTATTTATAAGTGAGATAATTATAAAAAATCTCTCTTGGATGTTTTTAAGAAGATACAGACTCGTCCTGTTCTAACTTGAATTTTTTCTGCAAATGCAAAAGAATCACAAGGAAGTGACCTCGGGCGGAAAGATAGAGGATACTTTTATGTGTATGTGTAAGTTTCTTTTCCGCATGGAGAGAACATTATTCGCTTGCAGTCGGCCTACGAGTGAGGAGTATACTCATACCTCCCTGTTAGATATTCATTTTCCACAAACTCAACTTCATTTAGTAGCATTTTCAGCTAGGAAAAAAGCAAAACATCACAAAGAGACATGTCGAAAGAGTTAGGAAGGTGATGGAGACATGCTGTGTTGTTGTTTCCCTTAATTTAAGTCCATGTCATCGCTGGTGAAACCTCTAAAACATTTTGACTTTAATCTCGCCAGATTTGTTGTAATTCCATTGCTTAAGTCATTCTAATTTTATCAGGAAATGAAATTCCTACAGATGGTGAGTATACTCCATTCATACACTGACTATCAGCGATTGACACTCTCAACTTGTGAGAAATGTTCATGTTTGCATGTGAAGTTATCCTCCACTTCCCCATCGGAAATCAGCTCTTGTATTAATTTGTTTTCGCAGAAAAAATTGAGATCCAATACCTTTTGAACAAAATCTAATCCTAATCATATGTTGTAGGATTGAGCTAAATATCTAGTGAATTTTAAATATGTTTTAGTTGAACTATGCATCGCATCGCTACCAGAGGTTTATGCTGAAAAAGTGTTGAGGTATCTTGCCATCTCTCTAGAGTCAACTAGACATATAGAGTTCTATTTGTTGTGGATACAAAACCTTCTTACCTCTAAATGTACTCCACCTATGACTACATTGCTAGCCTTACAGAAGAACATCAGCATTAAGTATCATGACCTTTCAAAAATGTAAGTAATTATTGCCTAATGTGAATTATATTGTAGGAATTTGTATACTGAAAAAAAAGTTCTTTTCAAATGATAACATGGCTACTGTGGATATTGTACCTCGAGTTTGAATATAATACTGTTTTCTATTTCTTGAAACAAAATTTTATAGCCAGATACAAAGTAAATAAATCGTTCTGAACGCTTTTTAAGGCTATCTATTAGGTTAATTTCCTTTTAAATACATCTTCCTGTAACATAGGACCATTAGTATGACTTGCAGTAATCAAGTAATACATTGCACGATTTTTCTCACTCCTTCATCGCTCACAACCAACCAAAACTATTTGTTACAAAAAATAAACATCATCAAACATTCTCAATCAACATTAATGAAATGAATAGCTCAATTGAATAGTGACTGTTCACAGATGTGCAGATAGATCAGATTGCTTGCCAAGTGGAAACTGTTCTCATAATCATTCAATATGTTTCGAACAGACCTCGTACTATACATTCCTTTAAGAATAATACTTACCAAACCAAGTTTGAGGTAATCCGACGTTCTTACAGTAGCCAACAATGATTTGGTAACAATAATAATTGATATTTTATAATGAATTCCTTAGCTCAATGTTCATTTTTGAAGCAAAATAAATTTAAGGTGAGCTAGTTAGTCTATTTTCCTCCTCCATTAATAATTCAGTTGTATTAATAAATCCTTGTAGAAAGTTTACAAAAACTTTATTGAACAAAACTATATTTCAACCACTAAATGATTATCTTTAGTTGTTAGAGTGTATAACTGATCAATCATTCTATTCCGTTGTTCAGTTTAACAGTATCTTTCTGATAATTTAGTATTTCTTGTGTTTGTGAATGACTGTTTATGTTCATAATCCATATTTACTTGTGTTTACTTTTCTTAATAATGTATTTTTATTTCAGATGTGATTTTAACAAATATACACTTCAATATCTTTCCAAACTTGGACCTTTAAGAAGTAAAAAAGAGAAAGAAAGTGATGATGACTTAGACGAAGTAGATTACATGGACTTGGATGTTAGCTGATCTATTTTATATTTGTTTTGTAAAATAAAGTTGTTTAATTTTTATACATTAATGTGATATATTTTCCTGCTTGTCTTAATTCTTGTTTTTTAAGATTTTTTAAAGGAGATGACAATGTGGAAGAAGGAGATTATTTAAAAATGGATTTTTTCCCTTGTTGTTTAAAAACAAAAACCTGTCATCCTATATATATATAATTAAGACTCCTTGCTCTCAAATACTCTAATAAGCATCAAGGTTGGAAGAGAACAGTTGTTTGTCAAGAGAGGGATGTAACACAAGAATAGAGATGTAGATGCAGTTAGAGCCTCTCGGAATTTAATGCCTGTACTCGCTATAGTGAATTTCTCAGGGACTTGGAAATAGATGTTAGCTGATATGTTTTATGAATATTTTGTAATATAAATATTATATCTCTGTGTGATTTTTACTCTTGTTTCTTTAAATTTCATTTTATCTTCAGCAAAAATAAAGATTAAGTGGAATAAGAGGATTAGATGAAGTTAGATCTTAGGTGATCTAGTATATAAAATAAATATATTTTACTTATATAGCTTATTGTGATTTTACTTATCAATTATAAGTTGTATATAGAATAAGTTTGGTAGTAGTAAAACATATGATCTCTGTTTTCTAACTGATCTTTAACTGACCTTCATGGCCTCAGGAAACTGAAAAAGTAATTTTCAACATGTTATCCAACCGTTGTTGTTGTTGTTTATACATAAGCGTAGCCTTTAAAATTAAAATAGAAACAAATTAACTAAATAACAGTAGCTATGATTAGGATATTATTACTCCAGAACAGAACAATTTATTTTTCCCTTCATTTAAATTTGAAATCAACTTTCGTATTTATATTGTATCTAAACAGATGTTAACTACCTTTAATTGTTGTTTGTTGAGGAACAATTAATTTTTACTGTATCTCTACAACTAAGATTAGAAAAATCGTAGACATATTGTCTTTTGTAATGAATTGAAACGACTTTCTGCAATATAGTAAGCTTGACGTGGACCAAAGAAGGTTGAAGAATGTAATAACTTAAATTGGGGTGCTTGAAGGCAAATGGATTGAATTCCAAATGTTACTATAGGAACAAACAATCTTATTCAGTCAGAATAGAAAATACCTGATTTGAATTTATAAAGAGAAATTTATACAAAGATGTTGAATTGATTTCATATGAAGTCACAACTTTTGAAGGTGATAGAATATTGGTTTTTAAAAAAAAGAAGAAATATTTAAAATACCCCAGAGGTGAATATGACGCAGAGATATTGGGTTAATTAAATATAATTTCAGTACTAATAAAAGTCGACTAATCTTTTTTTATTCTGGTATCTCTTACCTTATACTTAATGCAGTTTCAGGCGATCAGCCATCATCAAGGTAATACAAAACTTGAACGTTGTAGAAAAAATTAGAAATTTCATTTTAAAATTAATTAACTTTTCGTACAATTATTGCATAAAAGACAAATTTAAGCAATTTGACAAATCATTTTCTCACCATGTTTTGGTCTCTTCAGCGTAACCAGCGGATTCTGCTGGTCCAATTGTTCTAAAGGTTTCGACCGTAACATACTCTGTTGGTTTCTGAGTTTTCGGCTCAATTCAGAAGCGCATTTTAATACAACAGAAGATTTCTATTGTATTCGATTACTTTCCGCTTGCTGGGATGCGACTTTCCGTTCAATTTTTTTTTGACAAACAATTTTTTTTAGTGACTGGTGAACAAGAAAGAGGAAGGACAAAAATTGTTTCATTTAAATATTTTAATAGTAACGATAGTCAAGTTGTTTTAAAAGTGAAGAGTTAAAAAAAAAAAAGTGAAATTTATAGTTTTTGTGTTGTGCCACTCCCACCTTTTAGCGCCCCCAGCTTACCCTAGGCTGTTGCCGAGTTCGTCTAGGCCTGCCTATAAATGCATTAAAGACTAACTGAGTTTGTTTATTGTTCAGTGAGCAGGTGACGCTGCCATGGTAATATATTAATTTTTTTCAATAAACGTATGCAATAATTTTTTTTTTTGCACACTGAGTAGTGTGTTTTGGAATCTGTTCTCATGTCGTAAATGAATACTTTAGACACTGTATTAAGAAAATGTATATATTTATGTTGTAGGAGAAAGGATATATATATCAAGAATCCACTATTATTTTCATGAAAGTTTATACAGTTCTTTCCCACATAGTTTCTGTCAGTTATGTGGGTCAACTTTTGAATTAACTTACGTAAATCCACATTACAAAAACGAGTAGTTTCTGGGAACTTGGTAGCTGCAAATTGATTTCTTATTTATAACCTGACAATATCTCATCTTGCTAACAATGAGGTTGGGTTAGGTTTTATATTGCTTTTAATTTTAAAAGAAGTTTAAATTCTCATTGATGCACTGAAATAAAATAACATTTTATTGTTTTGTGTGTAAAAAGATCGATTTGTTTGTTCGAAATGTAGATAAGGTTAGTCATGTAATGAAATCAACAGAAAAATTTTCATTCAACATTTGCAGTAGATTTTAAACAGAGATCTATAGCGGGGTACACAAATTAAAATCTACCCTTGTTAGTGCTGATAAGAACCATTTCACCTTCAGGGGTTCACATATAGTGAGTACTGGGGTAGCAATTCCGAGGGATACTAGCTGGATCCAACTATTATTTTTTCCTTACCCAAATTCTATTAGAGTGTTCGAAGGGTAAGAGTTTTTATTTAATGTTTATTTATTCCTTTTTTTAGAAGTCGATGATGATAAATATAAAATTGTTTTCATCTCTACTATCAGATGTCTGTTGATCAGTTCTTGTTCTCTTCCCAATCTAAGGCTATTAGAATTGTCAAGGACTAGGAGGTCTTTATTTTACGTTCTCTTCTTTTTTCTTTGTAAGACCATGATTACCAAAAAAAACAAGAGGAAAAAAAATGGGCCATTAAATTTATATTCAAGACAGGAAGTCCTATATCATACAGTAGTGTGAGGCTACAAAATGTGAGTGTAATTTTGTGGGTTCAGTTCAGAATGTGCTAGTGTGGGAGAAGCCTGAACACCCAATACGGTATGCTATCCTTGAAGATACCAGAAGTGGTCCGTTAGATGGCAGAACTAGAGACTATAATATCTGAGCTTCAAACTATAATATGGAGATGTCATCTATTTTTTATATAAAATCAGTGCTAGAACTAAAGACATGGATACGATTGGTAGGTTGGCGTCAGATAAATTAACCACCCCATTTCCGAACAGTACATAGCAATGAAGAAAGCCATATGTGTAAAAGCTTTTTAAAATAGAAACCACTTGAAATTTTTACTTTATAGCAACCCTATGAATAACTACATTTGTTTTAAATACCTCCATGGTTACTAAATTGAATTATAACCAACATGTGTTTAAGTGATAAACATTATATTGTTTATATGTCACATAGTCTAGAAATAGCTTTCTTAAAACAAAATTAATCTTCGGATGGAAAAAAAATTAATTTCTCACTTGTACATCCGACACTCTGATTCCCTTCAAAGTAGTCTCATTGGAACACACTTCTCCAGCTGTCCTACCATTGTTGGAATTTCTGAAATTACTTTTTTCAGAATGGAGTACTGCATGTATGTCACATGAAAGCATGTTGACACAGTAGAGAGCCTGAGATATCACAGGGATATTATGGTTGTATAAGAAACAATTTATTAATTGTGAGAAATGAGTTGGTGTGTTATTATGATTCAGCTGTCAAATTCTTGTTGACCACAGGTCCGGTGTCTTGAGCTGCACATAATTTGAGCGGTGACACGACGGCCCTGAACAATTTGTCAGCATTTAGTCAATGGTCAATGTAAGTTAACTAGAATGTGAGTTACTTTCTACCACTTCTTAATTTATGTAATACTCAAAGCGTTGTCACTGAAAGCTTTTACATTTTTTGAATGGTTAAGAATTGAATATCATTAAAGTTAATGCATAACATTAACGCAAGTCTTTGCGTTATTTCATGGGAAAGGAAAATTTATGCTTACTCAATTGTCAACTGTCAACTGTCAGACACTCTCTGTGGTCTAAATATTCTTGCATACATATCAAAGGATGTTCTACATCCCTAACGGATGCCTCACCTCACATGCTTTAGTTATATATGTAAAATAATATATATTTATTTTATATATATATATATATATATATATAAAAGTAAAATTAATGTCGAATAATTTGGAACACATTTTTTATCCTGACATTAAAAATATCCCTAAACATTCATCATTATGTTTTACTGTAAAAAAAAAAAAAAAAAAAAAAAAAATCTAGAAATAGACTAAATAAGTTGTCAGATTTGTGGATTGCACACCAGCATTACAAAAACAGAAATTCCAGGAGATCATAACTTTATAAAGTGAGTGTGACAGTTTATTTTATCCCGGACAATAAAATCTGGAATTATTTTCTCATTTACATTTCAGATTGGGTTTAGTGTGTTTATGACGTCACTTAAATTCGTCTCTTGTCTTTAGAAGTCTGCAATTTAAAGTTAACAGTAAAATGTGCAACCATTAAAGTTATCTGCTTAGAAATAAACTTGTTTTAAGTAACAGGAAGAATTATTACGTAACTTTGTTTATAGTAAGAGCATTTGATTTAATCTTTCTTTATATACAGGGAAAATTATTTCATTTAATATAAAATGTATTTTTTCACCTTTTTTTTAAGAATTATATACTCAACATTGAGATCTCAAAAATCTTTGGAGTGATGTTGTTTAGCTTAAAGACCCTTAGTCCTTTCTTGAATACTCTAAGAGCACCTGGGTAGAAAAGAACAAGAGTTGGTCAAGAGAGACCTGATATGAAAGAGAGCGATCTAACCTAAGACTACATGAAAAAAGTGTAGATCCAGGTAGGATCTGTTGGGACGCTGGTACTCACTGTAAATGAACCACTCAGGATTACATAAGTTAAGATACGAGTAGTATTTGCACATTTTAAAAAGTAAATGTAGTGTATCTATTCTATTTTGATTATGTACAACCAAGATTTTTACAAAGTCAACACAAGATTTTACCTTTGCAACTCAAATTTATTAAATGCATTTAAAGATCACAGATTTCCTAGGAACAATTTAAAATCCAGACACGAGGTGCGCTGAGGATTGACTTGTTGAAGAGTCTTTATCTCATGCCTGTGTTTCATTTAGTACTGCTGTCATGTTTTGTTATGTATTAGTAGTACAAGTGATGTGTGGGTGAAACGCACTGTGACCTCTAGAGATCTATTGTTCACCTTACTTCTTGTAAGACTGAAAACTCCTGTCTGTAGAAGTTCCAATAACCTCAAGACCATTAGGAAAAGTAGCTCATGACAGGAGTCAAGGGTAGGTATCCCCTCTTCATCAATCTAATACTCACCAAAACTTCCTAGTCAGTTAGTGCTTTAATTTACTGCATCTTATTCGACTAATAGATCGTGTGGGGTCTCCCCCTCCTTTCTTAGCAGAAACTGTAGGTACTATCTCATTTTATTCTGATCTTTTTAAGATGTTTTCTGAGTCTACAATGCCCTGATAGAAGAAACACTGTCATCGTTTTTAGTTTACACTCTTGTTCTACTCAAGCCTCTGCTTAATGACTCATCTATCCTGCCAGGTTGTCCTAGTGGTGGGAGCAGGATGTTCCTTCTTTCATGTTTCTCAGGTCTTTCTGGCCTGTCTTCCACTATTAGTTGGGTGTTTTTTTCTACCACAAAAAGGGATTCTTCCCAAGTGGCCTGTTTGACTTTTCTCCAGTTTTTATCTCCATGTTATCAAGGAATTCTCGATGAAGCTGAGGATTCGATGCTGCTAGTCTTTATGGATATCATGCTTCATTTGATCAGGACTTTAAGTTGTGGTGATATCCCGTACAAGCTTGTTGTTTTTCAATTCTTTCTTTACATTTAATACTTTAAATAAGCTGTTCTTATTAATTACGAGTACTAGCAACAAAGACTACTTTCGATACTATTGATGAAATATACTATTAATTCACTGTAATTAGCTACAGTTGTGGATACTTCAATCAACAAATGAATGAAAACATAATTGTCCATAGTAACCACTTTATTTGTGTCGTACAAATACAAATCAACGTTTTGAAGACTAAGTCATCATCTTTAATTGTTAGATGCACACAAATCCTTTTAATTTACATTCCAGTGTTAGTATAGTTTATGTGCACGTACCAACAGAGTATGATGAATTGGTCATTGAAACGTGGTCTTGTATTTTATGACACAAATAAAATAGTTTTTGTAGAAAATTGTGTTTTTGTTTATTTGGTAAAGAATTTAATTATACGTAATCTCTGTGGGACTGTCTTTTGTGTTATTACATATTTTATAATCGGTGTAATTCCATTCCAGCCCCATTTAGTCGCCACTATTAGTTGATAGGCATCAAGTCGCTTACAGTTAAACTCGTATCTGATCAAACAAACATTCGTCTAGACGGAAAAGCCATCAGAAATAGTTCAAAACTTTTACTTAGTATTGATCACCAGGTTTCTAAAGTTTTGTATATCTGAAGTAAACTATCTAGAAGTGGTTTATTTTTTAAAAAATGTTGTGAAAATAAAATTGATTTTCTTATTAAATTGTCTGTACGGTGTACAAACTTTCTGTCACACCCAAGATTAATAGCAAGGGAAAATAAAATGTTCTTCATTGCTCTTTATAGCTTGATTAGTTCAATATTTATAACACATTACTATTATCGGGTGCTAGAGTTCCTTGACCTCAACAATAATAACTCCTAACCAATCCATACTCGAAGTATGTTTCAGACATGCATTATCATCATTACGAGTTTCCCCTTTACTTTATCTGTCAATCTACTTCCTTTTTTCCATCTTCCTTCTTTTCTTAATTATACGTAGTATAGAGGATGTACTGGGCAAAAAATTCGATGTCGAGTTTTTGGCTGATATGTTTTTGAAGTCCCCTAAGTCCAAAAAAGTGGTTTTTAGAATTACTCTGTCTGTTGTTAAGCTGTAACTTGTCTTGTTGTTAGCTGTCATAAAAAAAAAAAAAATAGCTCTTGATTTCGTTCAAATTTTAGTGAAATGTAATTAAAGTGTCAAACATTTTCGTTTGAAGTATTTTCAGGAGTTAATTTTATATAAGATTAAAATGTAAGTACGAATAGTCTAGAATGTGTAAATACTAATGTAGGACTACAAATAAAAAAATTTTTAACAACATAGTTTTGTTCTAACACTTAATAGAACGGAACTTAATTTATTCTGCACAGTTGGTAACACTTTTTATTTCCACCACCTTGCCTTAGTATCGCTTCCTTGGTGTAATATTACGAAAAATGTCAATTAATTTTATTCGTCAACAAGAACGTCATCAGTATATTATTATAATATATTCCTTATAATATAAAATATTATATATTTATAAATTATAAATTGTTATTTAACAATAAACTTATACATATCTCTAATTTTATGTGTATTATAAAACAGAGAAGATCGGAATGGCTGTTTTATGAATAGAAGCTTCTCAATTATTTTCCCATGCACATCACAATTTGAAGCAAACTCTGACACCTAGGCGCAGGGTTTGGTGAACCCATCGCCCAGTGATCATCAACTGCAAACAACCTCCTCAGATCCCTACTCTTCATTTTGTTCTTATGTTTTTCCTTTGACCTTCCTACTCTTGTGCAGGTGTACTTTTCTTGATATATTCTGTCAGCCCTCTCTTTCATCTTTCCTATTATCTCTCTTGACCAAATCTTGTACTTTCAGACCCTGATGCTATTAAAATATTCTAGGGCTAAAGTGTTTCGCCTTTAAACAACAAAAATAAAACAATCTCATGTTGTATTAATAATAAGGATACGTCAAATGGAAGCATATCTTTTAATAATAATAGGCCTACTTAACTAAGTTATATTATTATTAATTTATTATAAAATATCCATTATATTTTAAATAAACTTAAATAAAAGAACATGAAATAAAGTCCCCTAGCTATCGAATACTCTCATAGCTTCAGGGTTTGAAAAGAACAATAGTTGGTCAAGAGAAACGTAAGAGAAAAGTTAAAAGAGAGTGATGTAACCCAAAACTACATGAAAAAATATACACACGGGCAGAGTCCTCTGTGTAATTGTAAAAGTGCTGTGGGAACTTATTGTAAAAAATCCAGTCAATGTTTTATTTTAACTGGGTTGTTTTATTTTTATAACCTATTGTCTGTTTTTACAGCTATACAACATCTTGTTTTATTGATGTCGTATAAAATGTTCTCCAAATCCTGGGAATAAATAAAAAGTAAAATGGTTTAGAACTTCCTGAGAACGTCCAGAATGATAAAATACTGTAGTTCATTACCGTACCGAAATTTAAAAGCGAGCGGAGTGTCCAGATAAACTCTTCCGTTTGTACTGTGGTGATTACCACTACTCCCCCTCCCCTTCGTGAATCTGGACATATCCGCCCGGCCAGCTGATAAGACCAGAGTAGTGCTCGAGACAGCTGTGACTAAGGACGTCTTCAGCGATCCTAATTATATTATAGTGCGGTCAATTTCTATTATGCCTTGCTAAACCCAAAGGAATAGGGCCGTTCGGCCCTTGGGTTTATATCTGGGCGCATCGCGACTTTTGGAATATCGTATAATTATTAGTCGAACTATACGCGGCTACGTTAGGCCCTGCTATAGACCGACATGTTGTTGCAATACAGTGTAGTTAATATTAATATTGGTATTAGTGTAATCCTCTTATTTTAAGTAAATTAGTTTCTAGTAATACTTGTCAAAAATGGCTAGCCTAAGTTGAGATCCGCCCAGTGTACTTAATTAATTTTACCACGCGATCGGGACCCGGTAATACATTACCAAAGTAGATCCGCGGATCACCCAAATCGTGACCCAAATGCAATCCCAATACTATCCCTGCTGTTGCAGTACTTAAATTTAAATATTTTCCTAAGCTAAATGTTTAAAGTCAATAATAAAGATTAAGTTTTATCCTAAACCTTAAATTATTTCACGAGTTGAAGAAATAATGTCAGCTTTAATACAACAATTTGGTTTTAACTTTGAACGTAAAGTTTGGACATCGTTGGATAGGCCTGCAAAGACCTATACGCTGGCCTCCAAGGAGTTCAGACCTGACACCTTGCGATTTCTTCTTGTATGGGTAGCCAACATAAAAAACATTATTTATCAAGAAAAAAATTCGTGATCTAAATAATTTAAGGAACAGGATTAATGAAGCAATGACAACCGTTTACAAAGACATGTTAACTGACGTTTGGGCCAACTTGATTATCGATTGGACATTTGCCGAGCGACTAATGGCGCACATATCGAAATTAATTAGTTATATAAAAAAACTGTTTCAGACGACGATTTAGATAAATAAACAACATCAGCTGTAAAGTAATTATGTTTTCATGAAACCCCCACCATTGTTTTATGATAACCGTGTATAATATATACGATTTTATCAAAGTCCTTGGTCCTAGCGGGTCATTTATATAATGGAAAATACCGTGATAGGTTAGGTTAAATGTGCTAAAAGCCTTAAAGCCTATGGAGAAATTAAGTTGTAACTAAAGATATTATGGGACACACTGCGTAGCTGAAATTATGTAGTATGAAATACTAATTATGATATATTTTACAACACGGTGTTAATTTCTTTATCGGAGCTCAGTTCTTGAAGTTCTATTCACCTGTTCTATTCACATACCTTTTCTTTAATGTATTTTGAGGCGTTTGTTATCTTGGATAAATTTTTTAATCTTTAAATTCTTCCTCTCCCAAAGACTTTATTTGTATTCCAGAATTGCTCTCTTATTCATTTTTTTTGTTTGTCTATATTTATATAATAATAATAATTGTTTGACTACTTAAAGGAAATAATTATATGACATATTTATATTTTTTTAGATTCATGGATATTAATAATAGTATATAAATAATAATAATACAAATCTTCAATTAGTAACATAAAATAGTTTCATAATTCATGATAAAAATAAAATATATAATTTTTAAAGAATTTAGGTTACTCTAGAGGCGAACCTGGGTCGGGAGTAACCATCAGCTTATATTTGTGGACATATATGAAACAAACACATTATTACAAAGAAAAAAGGCATAATAATATAGTGTGATATCTTCGTTATAAATGACTTGCTATATAAAATTATATACTCACGTAATGCATCAATATATCTTGTACAAAAAAGGTGTCTAAAAGTCCCTTAATGGTAAAGGTTAAAAGCTCAAATTTTTTAAATGGTTTTTAGTGTAAAAACACTATATTTTATCAATATATATGCTAAATTAATTCCCCCCCCCAAAATGGGGGTTTTACAGGGCAACTCAAAAGTTTAAAATGTAAAGCCCAATCGAGTAATACTTCAATTAAAAAGTCTTGTCAAGTTGAAGATAAGTGTGCAAATTAGAGGTCGCTATTTCACTCCAATTCAATATATCCAATTTGGTATACTTCAAAATTTTAGCTCTGAAAAAATAAATGTTAAGTATAAATTAAAATTTTAGGATGATGTAACTTCCTTGCTAAACTTGAATGGATTTTTTGAATATTTGACAGGAAGGCATTTTTGATTGGAGTAAAATAGTGACTAGACTTTTAATGAATATTTTGTATTAAACCTTTAAATTAAGGTATTACTCGAATGGGGTTAATATTTGAAAATTTGAGTTGCCCACAAAACACCATTTTAGGGTGGTTTGGAATTTACCTTATACTCGTAATGCGAAATATGGTGTTTTACATAAAAAATATTTAAGCTTTCTATCTTTTAATGTTTAAACTTACTTACCCACTGCGGGATTTTGTTGACACCTTGTATAATTATGTAACGACACCAAACACATGGTCATAAACACCCACACATCCGATATAATTGTTCAAAACTATATTATCCTTTTTGTTGACAACTTGTATATGCAGCAATACCAAACACGCGGTTATAAACACCCACACATTCAATATACTCGTTCAAAACAATATTATCCTTTTTGTTGACAACTTGTATATGCAGCAATACCAAACACGCGGTTATAAACACCCACACATCCAATATACTTGTTCAAAACAATATTATCCTTTTTGTTGACACCTTGTAAATGCAGCAATACCAAACACACGATCATAAACACCCACACATCCAATATACTTGTTCAAAACAATATTATTCTTTTTGTTGACACCTTGTACATGCAGCAATACCAAACACACGATCATAAACACACAAACATCCAATATACTTGTTCAAAATAATATTATCCTTTTTGTTGACAACTTGTATATGCAGCAATATCAAACACACGGTCATAAACATCCAATATACTTGTTCAAAACAATATTACCCTTTTTGTTGACAAGTTGTATTTGAATTCCGGAACTTTGACAGATTTTATAAACCCGGAGAGATGAATAAATAAAGTAGGTGTCATTGAGAAATGAAGTCAGATTGCCTATCCTACCCCGTAGTTTCTCACACAACTAGCGTTCGTCGGTTTCTCTGTTAGGTAGGCCTACAACTGTGCATCGTAATAATAATGTTTGAGAACTTTACAAAGTTATGTTATTTAATGTTACAAGTTGATAGGCGTTATCTTGTTACTTAACCAGCCCCAACATACAATCTAAGCCAGCAGACCCTCTAAAATTAATGCCCAAAAGTTCTTGTAAGAAATCTTATTGGCAGTTCAAGGGGTATTGCTAAATAGGGTAAGTTTGTTTAGAACATTTGTTACACATTATTTTCTGAACCTCGTAATATCATTACTTTCATGACGTGGTTTAGACTCTCACTCGCTTCGCATTTGTTAGTGTCTCGGCCATTTAGGTCCTTGAAGATGTACAAAAGTGAAGAATTCTCCACTCGCTAAAGTCGTGACGGTGACTTGGGTCTACCACAGATTATACGAATATCACATTTTTTTGTTATGGAGGTGGGATTGGTATTACTGTACGCAAAATTGGTATATTCAAATATTTATCTAATTTAGTTTGTTGTATATAATGCAACAGATATGAACAGAAAGCTGTTTAAGACTGCCGCCATTTTAACATTTGTAATTAGTTTTTTTTCTAAATTTTAATAGTGTTCTATATAAGCCCACTATAGTTCCCTATATCAAATCTCATGTTCTTATCATAACTTTAGTACCCGTTATCGTGTTTACGTACGGACAACAGCGGCGGACCTACGGTGTGCCGAAAATAACTTTTGTCGGTTTTCTGAGATCATGAAATGCGACAACAGTAAACAGAGGTCAAAATATTAGGCTTACCAACTTAACGGATACTTCGTCTTCTAGGCAAATAAAAACGTAAATAATACTTGAAATATACAATTACCAAAATTCAACATACTATGAGGACAGACATCACCAGTTAAAAGATCGTATTGATTCTGTGTGTTATCTCTGAACTGACAATCAATAGTCAACTTTTCACTATTTAACCTCTCACAATGACAGGGAAGAAAATATCTGTCAATCATCTCCCTTGTTGGTTTCAAGTGATATATCCAATATAGTATTTCTTCTCCAATCTTTGTTTTTTCAGTGTTTTGTTAAGTCTTTTGTTACTTAACCAGTAATAGTTAGGTTATGTTTGATAATTGAAAACGAACTGAATTGTGTTTCTTAACTGGTTCACGTTTTTTCTCCTCAGAACCGGACTTGTCGTTTGACAATGAAATTGTCTTGTGTATATAAGCAGAGTAGAGGGCTGTTATGGCTATTAGGTTTTCTCCTATATTCGTATTCTACGGGTTCAAATAAACTAACATATTAGGTGGCTCAGATTGTTAATATTAATTTATTCCTTGTTTCCTTATAGTTAATACAATTTATTAGGAATATTATTATTCCTATTTGATATTTAATCCTATAAAATATAATTAAAAACATAATCTGTCCTAATCATACCTTTAAATCTTCAATCAGAGCAATGGAAAATTATTGAATTTAACAACTCTTGTTTTCTAAACACATGAATCTGCTCACCTTTTCAACAAATGCCGTGAATATTTATAAACTGCCAGTGAGCTCCTTTTGTAAGTAGGCCTACGTTCCTGGGCCACGTCTCTCTGATGGCCATAAGCGTCTCCCTGTCCCCGCCGACGTCTTGGATGCCACTCCCCTTCTGGGCTGGTCTCTCTGCTGACCATAAGCGTCTCCCCGTCCCCGCCGACGTCTTGGATGCCACTCCCCTTCTGGGCTGGTCTCTCTGCTGACCATAAGCGTCTCCCCGTCCCCGCCGACGTCTTGGATGCCACTCCCCTTCTGGGCTGGTCTCTCTGCTGACCATAAGCGTCTCCCCGTCCCCGCCGACGTCTTGGATGCCACTCCCCTTCTGGGCTGGTCTCTCTGCTGACCATAAGCGTCTCCTCGTCCCCGCCGACGTCTTGGATGCCACTCCCCTTCTGGGCTGGTCTCTCTGCTGACCAGCAGCGTCTCCCGGTCCTTGCCGACGTCTCGGATGCCACTGATCCTCTTTCTAGGTCACTAGCAGTTTATATAAAGCTTCACTATCAATGTCATACTAATGACCTGCAAGCTAAGCAGTTGCAACACTTTTTCAATTATTTCCCAATAACTATCACACGGCTGATATTGAAGATTTAACTGGTGCTAACATTTGACTATTAATTGTTAATAAAATAATTTCTAAACTTATAATAAATATTTTCTTATTCTAAATCCTAACAGGGCAAATAGGAACATACAAGGGACTTCTAGTGTGCTTATATAGAACTCTATTAAACAAAATTATTAAAAATATGCAAATGATGCTCATTTAAAAAACGTTTCCCCGTCATATCTCGTGTATTATTAAATTTATAACACCCTAAATAAAGTAAAAAATTATAGACTATAATTCTGATGCGAACTCCAACTCTCTACGATGACAAATGACGAAATTATTGTCGACACGTAATTTCGAAACATAACTTCCAAAGAAAAATTTCGTGTAGTTATGAAATCCGCCAGGGGGGAGTCACCGACACTAGCGGTGCGAGTGGATGTTTCTTCAAATAAATCTCGCTAGTGCAGAGACACTGACACCAGCGAATCCAATGGATATTTTTTAATATACATATCTACGTGGCTTGTTAGGGCCTGGTCTACGTACAAGAACGTATGATATACACAATTAATTGCGAGGTTCACATAACATGTAGACGCCTTGAACTATTATATCAATTTAATATTCCTTACAAGACCCAAGAGACCAGGGGAATACAGTTAGAGGATCTGATTGGATTACATTGTATGATGGTACTAGGTATGTTCCATGATGGCCTTACCAAAATGTTTTAATGTACTATAGTTAAAGATCATTTTAAAGTTAAAATGTTTTATTTGTTTGTTTGAAGTGTATGAAATGTAAATAATTTCAAAGTCGTTAACAGTTCGTTAAGTCTTTGTTTTTACAGTTCAATAAGTACAACTTATTATCAAGTATAATCTGTAATGAATTGTTTAAATAGCTAACTTCGAAACAAACTTCTGCCTGGATTCATTAAAACTAGTCTAAAATGAAATTAAAAGTTTCTATTTTTGACTAAAACATATTTAGAAAAAATTATACTAACGTATTTCTAGTATCGTAATCAGAACAACTAATACAATCAGATTTTAATTTAAAATTGCAGAGATGAAAGAAATACAGAACTGTGACAACCAGAAATGACAAAATACTCAATGGAATCTTTCCTCTAAAAGATTAGCGACATATTTGTCAAATCCTTGTTGACAAATATTTGTAAACAAACTTTTAATAGAAGAACGTATTGAGGTTATAGAATAAACTTAAAAACAGAAACATATACATAAACTAAGTCAATATTTGCTTTAGTGTTTTTAGTTTTCATTGTTAGTTTCTTATGTATGTTTTGCATTCAACTTTTATTAACCTAACATTTCTTGTTCGAAAAGTTTAATATATTTTTAGCAAACATAACCTCAAAACAAACGGATTCGTCGGGAAATGGTTGTAGTTTCCATGAGTTTTATAATTCTCTAGTTGAATCGCATGGAAAACTCATTTTCTTAAAGTCAACTTGTGTTAAAAATTTGATAAATAACAGTGAAAACTTTAGACAGTTACAGAAACGATACACAAATAGAAATAGACGTACAATAGAAAATAAGGTATGTAAGAGATTACACAGGTGATTAAAAATATTAAGATATATATAACGTGTAGTTCGGACTTTCATAATGCGCGTTAGGGGAGGTTGAAGGCGGAAGGAAAAGTGATGTGATAACTGTTACTGCTGATAAAGACAGTGACTCAGCTCCATTCAGATGGCAACGTTTGTCTGGTCTTATTGTCCGTTTTTCGTCTTTGTTTTGTTTACAAACTATTGGACAAACTTTCTAACCAGAAAAATTGTTATATAAATTTCAAAATTGCTGTCTTTATTCGAGAAATGAATAGTTTTTAAATTTTGTATTTAGGGTTAGATTTACAAATTAGAGAATCTTGCTAATCAGAAACAAATATTATATAAAGTTCAAAATTTCCGAAAAGAGTTTTTTACAACTTTTCAGTAGTAGGTACGATTTTTAGTTAATTTGACATTTAAGCTCATATTTGTTAAATTAGTAACGCCTCCTTTCTCGTCTTATTGTTTCAAAACGATACAGATTTGATATGATTTCGAGAGATTGACTATGGAGGACTTTACTCCCACCATCTTTTCTTCCTAACGTTTTCACAACACAACAAACCAATGAAATGAACGTATAACTACGAAACGCACAGTACAAACTCACTGCAAGACTCAACTCAGTGTTTCCCCCACTACACCACCCGGACCAGAGATGACTGTGCATCTCACTCACAGAGGTTAGGCTAAATCTTACTAACTGTTAGTACAGTTTTTGGTTTAATAATTTTCTTTGGATTCTCAATCAAATTGGATTATTTAAATATGTGTTCGGGTACCATTTTGGATTGGAGTGTGATAGCGACCTCTAGTTTTCGCATATTTCCCTATGATATATATGTACTACTTTTAAAATGATGTACTGTATTACTCAATTAGGCTTTATATTTGAACTTTTTTGAGGCGAGGATGAATTTACCTTATTTTGTTAAAAATTTGTTATTTACACGAAAAAACATTTCAAAAGCTTCATCTTTCCACCTATTCTACTTTAAAAGTTATTTACCCGCTTCTTGACTTATTTACACAATGTGTAAGTGAAATATGTAAAAATTGTTAAAACTATACTTAATTTATCTGGAATTTTAGGTAACTTAGAAGACCCGGTGTTGGAGAGTTCCGTTTTATTGAATGTGAATGTAAATTAATCTATTATTAATTTAGATTTTCATTTCATTTGTACATTCAGATTGATGAATTATGAGAATAAGATTATGTTAAAAACTGTGCAGCTGGTAAAGTTAATTCGTTTTATAAAAAGATTGGTTATAATTATGGCATTTTGCTCTGCAACGCTGATAGCAAAAATTAAAACAAACAGTGTTTAAAAAGTTTAATTCTCACTCTTTGTCACTAATGTAATAGAGCTTTTTAACACATCTTATCGTGTTTAGTTGAAATCCGCATCTAATGTTGTTGTCTTTTCAATTTGTTAGAAGAAGCGTTTTATAAAATTTAATTTATGAGGCTCGACTCGTTAAAGTCAAACCTGTCCAAAATATATAATAAAGCGAAAAATCTAAGTATTGTTAAACAAAAATCTCATATTAATGTTATTTTTATCTGTATAATATTTACCAGTGAGAGAATATCTATTTGTATTTGTCATGAAAGATGCCTACCTTTGTAAGCTGTAATCTTAATGTAGATGAGTGACAATAGCTTTTGAAAACTATAGCCGTTGGGAACATAAGTTTTCAAAATTGTAAGTTATCAAGGTATAACATTAAATAAAATTATTTTGAAAAAGCTCAGAAAATGTTTAATCCAAGCTTTTGGTCAGAATATTTAAAGTTTAATACTATCTGTGTATTCCACACAGAAAGATAAGTTCTGAAAATAAAAGGATGGTGATTACTGATTGTGAGTATTTATTTAAGATTTTGTTATGTAAATTTTTTATGTTACTACAGGTTTAATACTGTATATAAATACACATATGAGAAATAGTTTGAGAATAAAACAAAATGAGTATTTTACTTAAACTTAGAGCGCCTTTAAGTAGTTCAAAATTAGAAAATGTGTAAATATCATTTGGATCCAGATATTTCCTGGTCAGGAAGTTGGTAGGCAACTTCCATAGTTAGAATATTTTAAACTTCTTACTTGAAAACCCTTGAAACTGAGAGAACGAAATGAAGTTTTAAAATTGAGTTTTGGAAAAAAAATGATGGGACTATAACTTTGATTTTATTTAGATTATATATTTAATTTGAAAATACTCATAATGTATACATCGCTAAAACTGGATAGTAATTATTGTTGTATTTATTAGATAAATTACAATTAAAAACATTATTTCATACGTCAATAAATATTGATTGAAAACCGCTGCTATGTTGTCATCATCTTTACAATCACAGAACAAACGTAATCAATTTACAATCTTGTTGAGCACTGTGGTGAAATTCACAATAATAATTCCAATTTGCATCATCGAAATGCACATCAGGGCATTAAGTGGATATAATTAATAGAGAACAATTAACCAGAATAATCGTGTTTTATTAAGTTTCTAGTGATTATGGTTAGGGGCAAATTCGAATTATTATTGTAATCGATTTGTTAGAAAAATTGTGTTGTAAAGTTTAATTCACGCGGTTCGACCCTTAAAAGTCAAACCTGCCCAAAATATGTATAATGTTAATATTAATTATAAGTGTTAATAAATAAAAATGAAATTAATGTTATTTGTTAACAGTATATAATTTACCAGTGAGAGATTAACAATTTGTATTTGTCATGAAAGATGTCCAGCTTAGTGTAAACTATAGTCGTTGAAAAAAAAAGAAAAGATTTTCAAAGTTGTAAGTTACTTACGTACAAAATTAATTGAGTTATCCATTAAAAAAACTGTCTAAGGGCGAGATAGTGAGTTCTTGGTCGCCATTATACAGAACCATTGAGTGCAATCCAACAACCATGAAATCTGTCTTGAGAGTCTCTTGTTTAGGTTAGGGGGAAAATGTACTTTGTCATTTAGAGAAAACAGGGAATTTTCGTGTCTTATGTAGTTTCATAGTGTTAAAACCGTAAGGGGTGAAACGTACTCCTTCCACTATATTTTATAGGTTTTTATTTTAATAGTATTGGGAAGTATTGTCCAAACGTCTGGTGAAAAATGTGCTTTGTCTAGCTGTTGCCGGTAAGTTGTATATTAGCATCTGAGGATTGCTTTTGAGGTTATGTTTAATTTCAAGAGATTAATTGCAGTGTATTAGTGGTGTTTATTACATATAATTAGTGTTGGTGTGTTTTGTGTGGCTATTTGTCTAAAACTATGAATACTGATACTGCATGAAGTGAGGAATTCTTAAATGAATCTGCTAAACCTATGTAAAGGAACTTTAATTAACAGAAATGACTGCTTATTATTGGTTGTGAGAAATATTTTGAAAGAAGGTTATTAAAGTTTATATAAAAATTATCTTGTTTTGTTGAACAATTATTTAAAAGAAGTTTTATATCAACCTATGTGTAAGCTGGGACACCGAAATCTGAGTGTCGAAATCAAAACGAAACCTTTATGCATACTTGTTGAGGACGTCTTCAACTCTTCCGCTTGACTACTTGTTTTTAAAACTTGCATAATCCTTCCGAAGAATATTGGAAATATAAAAATCCAGTTTGGAATCAGGTGCTATAAATTTATTTGAAAGTAATTTAGTTGTGTAGGTGTATGTTATTGTTGTTACTGTTTGATAAATTAGATATTTAACTAATGTACACATTTTATCAATAGTTTTATAATATGCTAATAATGGTGATCATATTAACCAAGACGTTGATATTAATCTATGAAATAACGTTTTAAATTGTAATTTATCTAATAAATACAGCAATAATTACTATCCCGTTTTAACGATGTATACATTAGTCTTTTCAAATTAAATATAAAATCAAAGTTATAGTCCCAACATTATTTTACAAAACTCAATTTAAAATTTCATTTCGTTCCCTCAGTTCCAAGGATGTTCAAGTGAGATGTTTAAAATATTCTAACTATGCAAGTTGCCTACCAACTTTATAATTCCTGACCAGGAAATATCTGGATCCAAATGATATTTACACATTTTCTAATTTTGAACCAGTTAAAGGCTCACTAAGTTTAAGTAAAATACTCATTTTGTTTTATTCTCAAACTATTCCTCAGATGTGTATTAATTTATATACAGTATTAAACCTGTAGTAACATAAAAAAAATTTACATAACAAAATCTTAAATAAATACTTGCAATCAGTAATCACCATCCTTTTATTTTCAGAACTTATCTTTCTGTGTAGAATACACAGATAGTATCAAACTTTAAATATTCGGACCAAAAGCTTGGATTAAACATTTTCTGAGCTTTTTCAAAATAATTTTATTTAATCTTATACTTAGATAACTTACAATTTTGAAAACTTATTTCCCAACGGCTATAGTTTACAAAAGCTATTGTCACTCATCTACATTAAGATTACAGCTTACAAGGTAGGCATCTTTCATGACAAATACAAATAGATTCTCTCACTGGTAAATATTATACAGTTTTAAAATAACACTAATATGAGATTTCTGTTTAACAATATTGAGATTTTTCGCTTTATTATATATTTTGGACAGGTTTGACTTTAACGAGTCGAGCCTCATAAATTAAATTTTATAAAACGCTAATTCTAAAATATTGAAAGAACAATTAGTTTTCTCAGCTACAAGGGTGTACAGGTTGAGAAGGTTATTTTTAATGATCTAGGTTAAAAATATAGATCTAGAAAGTTTATGTGATTATCAGTATTAAATTTAACACGATTTCTTTCACAAATTATTCTTATCGTAAACGAAATATCTGCTAAACTGTTAAATATTTAATTAATCGGTGAAAGATATCAATTTTATGGAACGAGTTTCTACGATTGTATTTGTTATTTAAAGGCGAGAAACTCTTGGTTATCCTTGCCTTAAACTCTCTCCTTAAAACATTCTCCTATCCAATTTATTAAAAAAAACATCATCTAATTACCTAAAACAAAAACCTTTACTTAGTCCTATTGATTAAATATTGAAGTTTAGCAGATGTTTCGTTTATAAAAATATTAGATTATTCCTTTTATCACAGATAATCATAAATTTTCTAAGGATTTTAACCACAAATTAATTTACACTTAATATTGTCTATGGTAAAAGGAAACAGATCATTAACACAATTTGTTTATTTAGATATTGTTAGTATTAGTTTTGAAGTACATTAAAAAGTATTTATTCATAAACGAACAGTTTAAAAATATACCATTGATTACAACCCTTTAGATTACAGACTCTAATCTTTAGATAAAATTCATAACAGAAAGTATATAAATAACAGAAATAATTTCACAAACTCTCATTTTTATATATAATACAGATTGACATATCATCTTTTTGGAATCAGTTGTAATTTGTAAATAAATATAACAAATAAGCAAATTTTGGATAGGCTTATCATTCAATTGATGAGCCCGCAAGCTATAAATTATAAAAATTGTTCATCCTAATGATTAAATAAATTTCTATATTATTTAAAATAATTGTTTTATTATTTGTGATACATTTATTGTTTGAATGTTTCAATTCCCATTTTTGATCATTATTTAACTAGGATTTGTTTTAATCACAAAATACTTTTGAATAAATGTATTCTTTTATGTATCCTTTTAAAAGGGCGTCAGCGGTCAAAGGGTTTAAATTTAATAAATCATTTTTGTATTTTTATATTTATTATCAGGGAGAGATTTACATTTTTTTATAAATATTTCAAATGTTTGTCTTCACAATGATAGTATTGTGGTTGCAAATATTTAAAAATGTCTGCAGTATCTACCAAAGCAATGATTGGTATCTAATTCATTTTATCAATGTTATTTATTTATTATTTGTGAGATACAATAATTATTGTTGGGATGTTTCATTTCCCACTTTTGTTCATTATTTAACTAGGATTTGTTTTAGTCACAATATATGTTTGTATATTTCTAGAGAGGAATAATCCATTTTTTATACCTTATAAATATCTAATGTGAATGGGATAATATTAGGAGTTATTTGTTTGCTTACAAAATTGTAAAACATTTACTGCTTGGTGGAATAAAGATATTATGTTAAAAACTGTTAAAGTAATCTTCGTTAAATAGTGAACGCTATAAATATGTTCCCTTGTCCAGCAACGCTGAACGTACGAAAAATAAAATAAACATTTTGATTTTTTATTCGTTTTTCAATTTTACTAATTTCTTTCCTAGTGAATTGCGTTCACACACTAAGTATGTTTTCGTCTAATGTATCATTGTATTATTGAAGCTGATGCACCCAATAAGCTGTTTTAAATGTTAAACCCTTCTTTAAATATTGTTCAAAATTATTTATTAGTCCAGGCTAGGCCTAACTTAAAATTATCAGAATAATTTAAATTTTGATGATAATGAACCCAATCAACTGTTATATCAGATAATTTACAATAATTATTAGATACAGCAATAATTAGTATCCCGTTTTAGCGATGTATACATTAGTCTTTTCAAATTAAATATATAATCTAATTAAAATCAAAGTTATAGTCCCATCATTATTTTACCAAACTCAATTTAAAATTTCATTTCGTTTCCTCAGTTCCAAGGATGTTCAAGTGAGATGTTTAAAATATTCTAACTATGCAAGTTGCCTACCAACTTTATAATTCCTGACTAGGAAATATCTTTATCCAAATGATATTTACACATTTTCTAATTTTGAACTACTAAGTTTAAGTAAAATACTCATTTTGTTTTATTCTCAAACTATTCCTCAGATGTGTATTAATTTATATACAGTATTAAACCTGTAGTAACATAAAAAAAATTTACATTACAAAATCTTAAATAAATACTCACAATCAGTAATCACCATCCTTTTATTTTTAGAACTTATCTTTCTGTGTGGAATACACAGATAGTATTAAACTTTAAATATTCTGACAAAAAGCTTGGATTAAACATTTTCTGATCTTTTTCAAAATAATTTTATTTAATGTTATACTTAGATAACTTACAATTTTGAAAACTTATTTTCCCAACGGCTATAGTTTACAAAAGCTATTGTCACTCATCTACATTAAGATTGCAGCTTACAAATGTAGGCATCTTTCATGACAAATACAAATAGATATTCTCTCACTGGTAAATATTATACAGTTTAAAATAACACTAATATGAGATTTCTGTTTAACAATATCATTAAAATTTCCGCTTTATTATATATTTTGGACAGGTTTGACTTTAACGAGTCGAGCCTCATAAATTAAATTTTATAACACGCTTCTTCTAAAATATTGAAATGAACAATTCGTTTTCTTCTCAGCTACAAGGGTGTACAAGTTGAGAAGGTTATTTTTAATAATCTAGGTTAAAAATATAGATCTAGAAAGTTTATGTGATTATCAGTTTTAAATTTAACACGATTTGTTTCACAAATTATTCTTACCATAAACGAAATATCTGCTAAACTGTATCGGTGAAAGATATCAATTTTATGGAACGAGTTTCTATGATTTTATTTGTTATTTAAAGGCGAAAAACTCTTGGTTGACTATCCTTGCCTTAAACTCTCTCCTTAAAACATTCTCCTATCCAATTTATGTATTTAAAAAAACCATCTAAATACCTAAAACAAAAACCATTATTTAGTTCTATTGATTAATTATTTATGTTTAGCAGATGTTTCGTTTATAAAAATATTAGATTATTCCTTTTACCACAGATAATCATAAATTTTCTGAGGTTTTTAACCACAAATAAATTTACACTTAATATTGTCTATGATAAAAGGAAACAGATCATTAACACAATTTATTCATTAGATATTGTTAGTATTAGTTTTGAAATACATAAAAAATGTATTTATTCGTAAACGAACACTTTCAAAATATACCATTGATTACAATCCTTTAGATTACAGACTAAAACGTTAGATAACAGAAACTATATAGATAACAGAAATAATTTCACAAACTCTCACTGTTATATATAATACAGATTGACATATCGTCTTTTTGGAATCAGTTGTAATTTGTAAATAAATATAACAAATAAGCAAATTTTGGATAGGCTTATAATTCAATGGATGATGAGCCCTAAAAATGGATGATATATTTTAAAAATTGTTAATCTTAATGATTAATTAATTTTCTATATTCATTTTTAAAAATTGTTTTATTGTTTGTGATACATTTATTGATATCACAAGTTTCAATTTCCACTTTGGTTCATTATTTAACTTATGTTTATATATTTCTAGAGAGGAAATATCCTTTTTTATACCTTATAAATTTGTAATATTTAAATTTAATTTTTATTATCAGGGAGAGTTTTGCTTTTTTCATAAATATTTCAATGTTTGTCTTCACAATGAAAGTATTGTATATATTAATTCATCAGGATGCAAATGTGTAAAGTAAAACATTTCTGCAGTATGTACAAAGTATTAATTGGTATCCAATTCATTTTAACACTGTTTTTGTTTTATTATTTGTGAGATACAATTATTGTTTGAATGTTTCATTTATTTTGTGTTCATTATTTAGCTAGGATTAGTGTCACAAAATAAGTTTGTATATTTCTAGAGAGGAAATATCTTCATTTTTATTTATACCCTATAAATATCTAATGTGAATGGGATAATATTAGGAGTTATTTGTTTGCTTACAAAATTGTAAATCATTTACTGCGTCGTGGAAAAAAGATCTTATGTTTAAAACTGTTGAAGTGTTAAAGTAATCTTAATAAAATAGTGAACGCTATAAATATGTTCCCTTGTCCAGCAATGCAGAACGTACGAAAAATAAAATAAAACATTTTGATTTTTATACGTTTTTAAATTTTACTAATTTCTTTTATAGTGAATTGCGTTCACACACTAAGTATGTTTTCGTCTAATGAAGCAGATTTTTTTATCGCAAATTAAACCAAATTATTGTTATTTAGAATTTTTGAAACGTTCACTTTTGTTGCCCGCAAAAGTGGTATATATTTATAGTCTTACCTACCCACGGTTTTTTAAGTGGGTATTGATAAGTTACAGTCTTCACTGTCCTCCGACATGTCAGCTATAAGCTTATTGTCCTCAACTATAATTCTTCTTAGGCTTGCTCCAGTGTCTCTGTTGATGTATTGAAAATTCTGTAGGGTGCTTTTATCAATTTTTTTTGGTTGCTGAGGTTTGAAAATTCTTATGTATTCCACGGCTTCGGAATCAATATTATATGTACTATGTGTAAAAGGGGGAAAACCTCTCGGTCATCAACACCTCGAAAAAAGAAAAAGACGACCTTGAAATAGGCCCTAGAATACTCTAATAGCTTCAGGGTCCTATCAAAACAATTAATTGTTGACGAAAAAAGACCTGAAGAGGAAGAGGGATCTAACCCAAGACTACATGAAAAGGTGTAGATCCAACTAAGGCGCTAAGGTACTGGATATTGGTGAGCCGTTGAGAAATTTTAAAACTTCAATCAATATCTTGAAAATGGCATGATAATGATCAGTTTATAATACTTTATTATATGAAGTTTTAAAAGATGATTAATACAGGTAAAAAGATAATCTACAAATGTATTTAATAATTTTAACATCACCAACAGAATGAAAAAAGCTTTGGTTTGTTAATACTAAGTTTGTTTGGCCGTGAAAAACAAATCCATATTTTATTAATTTAGATTTTCATTTCATTTGTACATTCAGATTGATGACAATAGGATTATGTTAAAAACTGTGCAGCTGGTAAAGTTAATTCGTATTATTAAAAGATTGGATATAATTATGGTGTCTTGCTCTGCAACGCTGAGCATAGTAAAAATTAAAACAAACAGTGATTGAAAAGTTTATTTCTCACTAGTTTGTTACTGATTTAAAAGAGCTTTGTTACCTTTTACCAATGAAAAGTTTACTTTTCTTCCCTAGTTAAAAACCGTTCATACTTTCAATATGTTTTTGTATAATGTAGGAGAATTTTTTATCGCAGATCTAAACCAATTAAACTTATTTAGAACATTTTAACCATTCAGTCATGCTGTGCACAAAACCATTGTAATATCCATTACCACCCTACTCTTACTTGAAGTCATTGTTTAACATTTACATGACACCAAGTCATGGTTTAATTTAAATAGAATAATGAACCAGTTGGAAAATTTTAAAATTATACTGGTTTCTTATCGAAATCAAGTTGGGAGAGAGAAGATTAAGCAGGTAATTATATCAATATATAGTAGAAATATTACTCTCATTGAGATGTTTTTTGAGCATCTGTGTTGATGCCAAAATTGATACATTTACAAGTGTTCATTTAGGTTCTTGTGAAATCATTGTATTGAGCAGGTAATCTTCTATACTTAAGTAGAAATTTCACTCTTTTTTTTCGACGTTATAAGGTTTCAGATTCTGCCTCTGTGTTTAGCTTAATCAATACACCCATATTTGTTCGATTAGGTTCTTCTGAAATCATTGTATTTAATATATTTGAAGTACTGTATATACTGTAATAGGGTAATTTCTAATGATACATTCAAGCGGAATCATGCCCACGCACAGGGTTATCGCATGTGAAATAATATCTTTAATAATTGTTTTCATGTAAATATATATGAAAAGAGTTTCAATAAAGAACAAAAAATTATTGATACATTTTATAAAAATAATATGAAATATGAACAAAATAATAAATAAAAAAATAAAAATAAGCCTTTCACCGACAATATATACATAATTATGATCTTATTCTCTACATTGCTGAGTATAGCAATATTATTGACTTTACAACTAAACTAATTTTTCTTGTAATGTTTATACAATAACTTGCTAACATTCATATTTTATTTAGTAAATTGTGTTGCAATAGTTCATCTATTAAAAAAATAACTGATTAGTGTATCACTTATGTACCCAGCAATGCTGAGTATTCCAAAAATTGATTCAAAATAAAAAAAATTATATGAAGAATATAGCCTTCACATTTTTCAATAATCTAATTAAATCAACCTGGTATATATTATATCAGTGAGAAGTTTATATTATTCTATAAAGATTTTTTTCCAGTTCAGAACCTGATCAGAAAATTCTGACCAAAAGTTTGGATTAAACATTTTCTGAGCTTTTTCAAAATAATTTTATTTAATGTTATACTTAGATAACTTACAATTTTGAAAACTTATTTCCCAACGGCTATAGTTTACAAAAGCTATTGTCACTCATCTACATTAAGATTACAGCTTACAAGGTAGGCATCTATCATGACAAATACAAATAGATATTCTCTCACTGGTAAATATTATACAGATTTAAAATAACACTAATATGAGATTTCTGTTTAACAATATTGAGATTTTTCGCTTTATTATATATTTTGGACAGGTTTGACTTTAACGAGTCGAGCCTCATAAATTAAATTTTATAAAACGCTAATTCTAAAATATTGAAAGAACAATTAATTTTCTCAGCTACAAGGGTGTACAGGTTGAGAAGGTTATTTTTAATGATCTAGGTTAAAAATCTAGATCTAGAAAGTTTATGTGATTATCAGTTTTAAATTTAACACGATTTCTTTCATAAATTATTCTTATCGTAAACGAAATATCTGCTAAACTGTTAAATATTTAATTAATCGGTGAAAGATATCAATTTTATGGAACAAGTTTCTACGATTTTATTTGTTATTTAAAGGCGAGAAACTCTTGGTTGTCTATCCTTGCCTTAAACTCTCTCCTTAAAACTTTCTCCTATCAATTTATTTAAAAAAAAAATCATCTAATTACCTAAAACAAAAACCTTTATTTAGTTCTATTGATTAAATATTTAGGTTTAGCAGATGTTTCGTTTATAAAAATATTAGATTATTCCTTTTATCACAGATAATCATAAATTTTCTGAGGATTTTAACCACAAATTAATTTACACTTAATATTGTCTATGATAAAAGGAAACAGATCATTAAACACATTTTGTTTAGTTGGTATTAGATTTGAAGTACATTAAAAAAAGTATTTATTCATAAACGAACAGTTTAAAAATATACCATTGATTACAACCCTTTAGATTACAGACTCTAATATTTAGATAAAATTCATAACAGAAAGTATATAAATAACAGAAATAATTTCACAAACTCTCATTGTTATATATAATACAGATTGACATATCATCTTTTTGGAATCAGTTGTAATTTGTAAATAAATATAACAAATAAACAAATTTTGGATATGCTTATCATTCAATTGATGAGCCCGCAAGCTATAAATTATAAAAATTGTTAATCCTAATGATTAATTAAATTTCTATATTATTTAAAATAATGGTTTTATTATTTGTGATACATTTATTGTTTGAATGTTTCAATTCCCATTTTTGTTCATTATTTAACTAGGATTTGTTGTAATCACAAAATACATTTGAATAAATGTATTCTTTTATGTATCCTTTTAAAAGGGCCTCAGCGGTGAAAGGGTTTAAATTTAATAAATCATTTTTGTATTTTTATATTTATTATCAGGGAGAGATTCACATTTTTTTAAAAATATTTTAAATGTTTGTCTTCACAATGATAGTATTGTGGTTGCAAATATTAAAAAATGTCTGCAGTATCTACCAAAGCAATGATTGGTATCTAATTCATTTTATCAATGTTATAGATTTATTATTTGTGAGATACAATAATTATTGTTGGGATGTTTCATTTCCGACTTTTTTTCATTATTTAACTAGGATTTGTTTTAGTCACAATATATGTTTGTATATTTCTAGAGAGGAATCATCCATTTTTTATACCTTATAAATATCTAATGTGAATGGGATAATATCAGGAGTTATTTGTTTGCTTACAAAATTGTAAAACATTTACTGCGTGGTGGAATAAAGATATTATGATAAAAACTGTTGAGGTGTTAAAGTAATCTTCGTTAAATAGTGAACGATATAAATATGTTCCCTTGTCCAGCAACGCTGAACGTACGAAAAATAAAATAAAACATTTTGATTTTTTATTCGTTTTTCAATTTTACTAATTTCTTTCCTAGTTAATTGCGTTCACACATTAAGTATGTTTTCATCTAATGAAGCAGATTTTTTTATAGCAAATTTACACAAATTAAACCAAATTATTGTTATTTAGAATTTTTGAAACGTTCACTTTTGTTGGCCGCAAAAGTGGTATATATTTATAGTCTTACCTACCCACGGTTTTTTAAGTGGGTATTGATAAGTTACAGTCTTCACTGTCCTCCGACATGTCAGCTATAAGCTTATTGTCCTCAACTATATTTCTTCTTAGTCTCGCTCCAGTGTCTCTGTTGATGTATTGAAAATTCTGTAGGGTGCTTTTATCAATTTTTTTTGGTTGCTGAGGTTTGAAAATTCTTATGTATTCCACGGCTTCGGAATCAATATTATACGTACTGTGTGTAAAAGGGGGAAAACCTCTCGGTCATCAACACCTCGAAAAAAGAAAGAGACGACCTTGAAATAGGCCCTAGAATACTCTAATAGCTTCAGGGTCCTATGAAAACAATTAATTGTTGAAGAAAAAAGACCTGAAGAGGAAGAGGGATCTAACCCAAGACTACATGAAAAGGTGTAGATCCAACTAAGGCGCTAAGGTACTGGATATTGGTGAGCCGTTGAGAGATTTTAAAACTTCAATCAATATCTTGAAAATGGCATGATAATGATCAGTTTATAATACTTTATTATATGAAGTTTTAAAAGATGATTAATACAGTTAAAAAAGATACATCTACAAATGTATTTAATAATTTTAACATCACCAACAGAATGAAAAAAGCTTTGGTTTGTTAATACTAAGTTTGTTTGGCCGTGAAAAAAATAAATCCATATTTTATTAATTTAGATTTACATTTCATTTGTACATTCAGATTGATGACAATAAGATTATGTTAAAAACTGTGCAGCTGGTAAAGTTAATTCGTATTATTAATAGATTGAATATAATTATGGTGTTTTGCTCTGCAACGTTGAGCATACCAAAAATTAAAACAAACAGTGATTGAAAAGATTATTTCTCACTAGTTTGTTACTGATCTAAAAGAGCTTTGTTACCCATTACCAATGAAAAGTTTACTTTTCTTCCCTAGTTAAAAAGCGTTCATACTTTCAATATGTTTTTGTTTAATGAAGGAGAATTTGTTATCGCAAATATCAACCAATTAAATTTATTTAGAACATTTTAACCATTCAGTCATGCTCTGCACAAAACCATTCTAATATCCATTACCGCCCTACTCTTAATTGAAGTCATTTTTTAACATTTACATGACACCAAGTCATGGTTTAATTTAAATTGAATAATGAACCAGTTGGAAAATTTTAAAATTATACTGGTTTCTTATCGAAATCAAGTTGGGAGAGAGAAGATTAAGCAGGTAATAAAATCAATATATAGTAGAAATATTACTCTCATTGAGATGTTTTTTGAGCATCTGTGTTGATGCCTAAAATTGATACATTTACAAGTGTTCATTTAGGTTCTTGTGAAATCATTGTATTGAGCAGGTAATCTTCTTTACTTAAGTAGAAATTTCACTCTTTTTTTCGACGTTATAAGGTTTCAGATTCTGCCTCTGTGTTTAGCTAAATCAATACACCCATATTTGTTCGATTAGGTTCTTCTGAAATCATTGTATTTATATATTTGAAGTACTGTAGGGTAATTTATAATGATACATTCAAGCGGAATCATGCCCATGCACAGGGTTATCGCATGATGAAATAATATCTTTATATGTTTTCATGTAAATATATATGAAAAGAGTTTCAATACAGAAAAAAAAATATTGATAAATTTTATAAAAATAATATGAAATATGAACAAAATAATAAATTAAAAAATAAAATATAAGCCTTTCACCGACAATATATACATAATTATGATCTTATTCTCAACATTGCTGAGCATAGCAATATTATTGACTTTACAACTAAACTAATTTTTTCTTGTAATGTTTATACAATAACTTGCTAACATTCATATTTTATTTAGTAAATTGTGTTGCAATAGTTCATCTATTAAAAAAATAACTGATTATTGTATCACTTATGTACCCAGCAATGCTGAGTATTCCAAAAATTGATTCAAAATAAAAAAATATATGAAGAATATAGCCTTCATATTTTTCAAAAATCTAATTAAATCAACCTAGTATATATTATATCAGTGAGAAGTTTATATTATTCTATAAAGATTTTTTTCCTATTCAGAACCTGATCAGAAAATTCTGACCAAAAGTTTGGATTAAACATTTTCTGAGCTTTTTCAAAATAATTTTATTTAATGTTATACTTAGATAACTTACAATTTTGAAAACTTATTTTCCCAACGGCTATAGTTTACAAAAGCTATTGTCACTCATCTACATTTAGATTAAGGTAGGCATCTTTCATGACAAATACAAATAGATATTCTCTCACTGGTAAATATTATACAGTTTTAAAATAACACTAATATGAGATTTATGTTTAACAATACTGAGATTTTTTGCTTTATTATATATTTTGGACAGGTTTGACTTTAACGAGTCGAGCCTCATAAATTAAATTTTATAAAACGCTTCTTCTAAAATATTGAAAAGAAAAATTCGTTTTCTCAGCTACAAGTATGTACAAGTTGAGAAGGTTATTTTTAATAATCTAGGTTAAAAATATAGATCTAGAAAGTTTATGTGATTATCAGTTTTAAATTTAACACGATTTCTTTCACAAATTATTCTTACCGTAAACGAAATATCTGCTAAACTGTATAATGTTTAATCAATCGGTGAAAGATATCAATCTTTATGGAACGAGTTTCTACGATTTTATTTGTTATTCAAAGGCAAAAAACTCTTGGTTATCCTTGCCTTAAACTCTCCCTTTAAAACATTCTCCTATCCAATTTATGTATTTAAAAAAACCATCTATATACCTAAAAAAAAAAACCTTTATTTAGTTCTATTGATTAAATATTTAAGTTTAGCAGATGTTTCGTTTATAAAAATATTAGATTATTCCTTTTACCACAGATAATCATAAATTTTCTGAGGATTTTAACCACAAATAAATTTACACTTAATATTGTCTATGGTAAAAGGAAACAGATCATTAACACATTTTGTTTAGTTGGTATTAGATTTGAAGTACATTAAAAAAAGTATTTAATTCATAAACGAACAGTTTAAAAATGTACCATTGCGTCGGCCTAATTTTGTAAAATCACCTAACTCCATAAAAATCCAATATATTTTTTTTGCCCGTTATGTTGGCATAGTTACCGCTCATAGTCCTTTAAAATCACATATCTCCAGAAATTCTATTTCAATTTATAAAAAGGTTTTTGTAAATCACCTATCTTTTTTGTGGGAATTTTATGTTTGCAAACCTGCTATCTCCAGCGGTTTTCATTGTATGGCTATGAGGTTAAACTGTGTCCTGTTTTGGTTGTACTACGTCTAAGTTTTTCAACACTATCGACATAATGGATACATTATACATTTAAAGTAAGTAACAAAGTTTATTTTCTATTCTGCTTATTTATATTTTGTTAAGAATAAAGCTGTCAATAATTACAATAAATGTGCACTGGAGATAGGAACATTGCGATCATTTTCTTTTAAAGGTTAGTTATAATTAAAACTGGATTTTAATAAACTTAAATTACCGGTACTGAAGAAAAAGAAAACGAAGATGTTCATAGTAAAATAAAAGGAATTAGGCCTAACAAAAAATGTGTTCAATCAGAAGTAGGCCTACACCTAGTTCCTGAAGAAGAAAATAAGACCACTACTTATGACAGCTTTGCCAAAGACATTGTTCATTTTCCTGAAAAACTAAATGACTGTGGTTCAGCAAACGTTAATAATTATAGTGCCTCTTGTAAAAATAGTACTAGTACGGCTAATTCAATTAGTAACTGTACATATCAGCTTATAACTCCTAGGCCTATCCAAGAAACAGCGCGCTCAGATAGGCCTAGCAATATTGAACACTCTAAAACCTTAACGGAAATCAGTGAAGATGAAGA
Organism: Aphrophora alni; assembly: GCA_963513935.1. NCBI lineage: Eukaryota > Metazoa > Arthropoda > Insecta > Hemiptera > Aphrophoridae > Aphrophora > Aphrophora alni. The sequence goes on from OY740774.1 coordinate 73,840,968, forward strand.
GCTGAATAGACATATAATTAACGACAATAATTGTATTAATACTCTTGACCTAAATATTAGTGACATCAGCTTGAACAATTTAGCCGACGATCCATTATTATTTATTGTAGGTGAAAATGGTGAGTTGACGCCAATTGAAACTAATTTTGAAAACAACCCAAAGATTCCATCTGAACTGCCAGATGAACTAGGAGTATTTACTCAAAATAACTTTAATGCCATCAGTGTTTTAGAGAGTGACCCACATGAAAACCAATTCCAAATAGTTGATGATATAGTGATAGACAACAATTCAGAAAATCATGAGATTATTGAAGAAAATGTTATTTTTGAACCAGTGAACATCGAAGTAGACCACCGGAGTGAAATAGAAGTGGTATCAGTAGAAAAGACAAAAGATTCAGTGGAAGTCAGTAAAGCAAAAGATGGGGATTTAAGGCAAACAAACTTAATGAAGAAATAAACGATGAAACTGTTTCCAGACAGAATAGAACACGGAGGAAAAGACATCAAGTTAAAGAAAATGATTGGGAATATAAACGAGCTAAACTTTTGAGAGAGAAGGGAGAAGAGTATAAAGGATGGAGACTTGTTGAGGGTAAATCAAAGTTCGTCATAGACACAAAAAAAAGAGAAATTAAAAACCCATTACTTGTAAATGTAAGTCACCAACTTTTAGTTGTAGTATTTTATCGGAGGATGAAAGAAAACAGCAATTCTCAAAATTTTGGAGTAGGCCTATGACCTGGCCTGAAAAAAGAATTTTTGTATCCGGACTGACAGAAATAGATTTAACAGCAAGGGCACGCGACAGGAAGTTAGAACACATGTCAAGAAGAAAGTTTTCTTACAAATTTCATCTAAGAATTAAAACAAGAAGTTGAGAGTTTGTAGACTAACATTTCTCAACACATTTGATTTAAAAGGTTGGACTGTAAACAATTGGCTGAAAGAAAAAACAGTAAATGAGGATTCACTTGATTCAGATAAATCAATAGAAGGTATGGATGGAATAGAGGATGAAACACTTGGCCAATCAGGTAATAAAAGAAAGAGCAGTAGACCTTCAAGGCAAGAACAGCTTATTGTTAAACACAACAGCTTGAAAGAATTTCTTTTGTCATTACCAACAGTAGAGTCACACTATTGCCGTAAATCATCAACGAAACTTTATCTGGAGCCTTTATGGACATCAAAAAGTGAACTTTATGAGCACTAATCTAAAAAATGTTGCAAAGAAAAAGATATCGAGCCTTTATCTCAATGTTCTTTCCACAAAACCTTTGAAGACTTAAATCTTGCATTATTCAAACCCAAAAAAGATCAATGTGATTTATGTCGTGCATATTTTTTAAAACTTATCAACGAAGAAGTCTATCAAAACCACGTAAAGAAAAAGGATGATGCACTTGCTCAAAAAGAAAAAGATAAAAAAGAAGAAGATAATGTTTTTTACAGTAGATTTACAGTGTCTCCTGCTTTGCCCAAAATCAAACGCATCTGCACTTTACTACAGACGCAAATTGGCAGTTCACAATTTATGTATCTTAAATTTGAAAAATATAGATGGTTACTGTTTTTTGTGGAACGAAAGTGAAGGAAAACTAACAGCAAACGAATTTTCAAGCATACTTTAATGATTTCCTTGAAAAACAAATTCTTTTAAGCAGTTCTGATAGTTCAAAGAAGTTCATAATTTATAGTGATGGGTGCACATATCAAAACAGATGTGCTACTTTATCAAATGCATTGTTACATCACTGGCTGTAAAACATAAAGTGACGATTGAACAAAATTTTTGGAAAAAGGTCACACCTTTATGGAATGCGATTCAATGCATTCAGTAATTGAAAGGCATCTTAGAAATAGAGAAATACATGTTCCAGCAGATTACATCACTATAATGTAGAAACGCAAGAAAAAATCCGAAACCATATGAAGTTACGTACCTGGACTATACATTTTTTACAGATTTTAACAAGGAAATTAAGTACAAATCTATAAGGCCTGGGGATAAAGTTGGTGATCCCAAGGTAACTGACATTCGGTGCCTCCAATATTCTGCAGTAGGAGCAAACATTTTTTATAATTTTGATTATCAAGATGAATACAAAGAGCTCAAACCTGATGTAGACCAAAATTTAGCTCAAAGGAAAACAACTAGAAGGTCAAACAAATCAAAAGATACTGACAACGACATTAACATTGGGAACTTCAACTTTATATGACTAGGCTAAAGATAGCACGAGAGAAATTTCAGCACTTGCAGGAATTAAAGATTACTGTTCCTAAAGATTTTCATACGTATTATGATAATTTGCCCACTGATTAATTAAATGTGTTTTATATGTTTACATAATATGTATTTTTACAGTAAAAAGTTGTCATTTTGCCCACTATTATGTGTTTTTACAGTAAGATTCTGTTTATTTTCCCACTTTTATGTATTTTCACAGTAAAATGCCATTGATTTTTACCTATTATGTGTTTTTAAAGTAAAATGGTGTTAATTTGCACACATTTACATATTTTTACAGTAATATCCTTTAATTTACCTATTTAATAATTATTTATTTTATGTATTAAGCATTTACACATTGAGTTTTTTGTTGATTTAAATGCTGTTGTTTGTATGTTTCAAAAATAAATCAAATGTTCTTAAATGAGAATTATTATTATTACCCTAGCCTTGCAGTATTTTTAGTTTTTTACTTTTCATTTACAATTACTGAACCACATAACTCCAGTTTTCAGGTAGGTTATAATATTTCAAACCACTTAACTCCTAAAAATAAATCACCTACATCCAATCATCTAACAGAGTAAAACACATAACTCCAAAAGTAAATCACCCAACTCCAAGTAATCAAATCAGCAAAGCAAGTAACTCCAAATATTGTATATATTTTAAATATATGTTTTTTTATGTTATTTAATTTTAACTGTAGCATTATAAATAACTATAATACCGAGTTTGATAAAAATAGCATTTTATATGTTTTTAAATAACCAGTTTTTTTTGCCTCCTGTAAAATTACAAATATGTGAGTTAGGTGATTTATGTACAGACTCTAATATTTAGATAAAATTCATAACAGAAAGTATATAGATAACAGAAATAATTTCACAAACTCTCATTGTTATATATAATACAGATTGACATATCATCTTTTTGGAACCAGTTGTAATTTGTAAATAAATAAGCAAATTTTGGATAGGCTTATCATTCAATGGATGATGAGCCATAAAGCTATATATTTTAAAAATTGTTAATCTTAATGATAAATTAATTTTCTATATTAATTAATAGAAATTGTTTTATTGTTTGTGATACATTTATTGTTTGAATGTTTCAATTCCCACTTTGGTTCATTATTTAACTTATGTTTACAGTATATATTTCTAGAGAGGAAAAATCCTTTTTTATACCTTATAAATGTGTAATATTTATTATCGGGGAGAAATTTGCTTTTTTCATAAATCTTTCAATGTTTGTCTTCACAATGAAAGTATTGTATATATTAATTCATCATGTTCAAATATGTAAAACATTTCTGCAGTATGTACAAAAGTAATAATTGGTATCCAATTCATTTTAACACTGTTTTTGTTTTATTTTTTTTGTGAGATACAATAATTATTGTTTGAATGTTTCATTTAATTTTTGTTCATTATTTAGCTAGGATTAGTGTCACAAAATATGTTTGTAAATTCTAGAGAGGAAATATCTTCATTTTTATTTATACCCTATAAATATCTAATGTGGATGGGATAATATTAGGAGTTATTTGTTTGCTTACAAAATTGTAAGACATTTACTTTTTTATCGCAAATCTACACAAATTATTGTTGTTTAGAATTTTTTGAAACGTTCAAAAATATATTTTATATCCATTACTGCCCCACGGTTTTTTAAGAGGGTATTGATACAGGCTTCACTGTTCTCCGACATGTCAGCTATAAGCTTATTGTCCTCAACTATATTTCTTCTTAGACTTGCTCCAGTGTCTCTGTTCAGGTATTGAAAATTCTGTAGGGTGCTTTTATCAAAAAGTTTTTTTTGTTACTGAGGTTTGAAAATTCTTCTTCTGGATTCCATGGCCTCGGAATCATCAATATTATATGTACTGTAGTTTCAGGGTCCTGCCCACACAGATGTTTAGAAACATTTCTACTAATGTGTTTCTAATACACTCAGATTTTAATTTTAAATTGCAGAGATGAAATAAATACAGAACTGTGACTACCAGAAATAAACGACAGAATAATGGAATCTTTCCTCTAAAAGATGTTGCATTAGCGGCATATTTGTCAAATCTTTGTTGACAAATATTTGTAAACAAACTCTTAATAGAATAAACTTAAAAACAGAATCATATGCATAAACTAAGTCAATATTTGCGTTAGTGTTTTTAGTTTTCATTGTTAGTTTCTTATTTATGTTTTGCATTCAACTTTTATTAACCTTACATTTTTTTCTTGTTCGAAAAGTTTAATATATTTTTAGCAAACATAACCTCAAAACAAACGGATTCGTCGGGAAATGGTTGTAGTTTCCATGAGTTTTATAATTCTGTAGTTGAATCGCTCATTTTCTTAAAGTCAACGTGTGTTAAAAATTTGATAAATAACAGTGAAAACTTTAGACAGTTACAGAAACTATACACAAATAGAAATAGACGTACAATAGAAAATAAGGTATGTAAGAGATTACACAGGTGATTAAAAATATTAAGATATATATATAACGTGTAGTTCGGACTTTCATAATGCGCGTTAGGGGAGGTTGAAGGCGGAAGGAGAATTGATGTCATAACTGCTACTGCTGATAAAGACATTGACTCAGCTCCATTCAGGTGACAACGTTTTTCATGATGCCGTCTCGTCTTATTGTCCGTTTGTCGTCTTTGTTTTGTTTACAAACAATTGGACAAACTTTCTAACCAGAAAAATTGTTATATAAATTTAAAAATTGCTGTCTTTATTCGAGAAATGAATAGTTTTTAAATTTTGTATTTAGGGTTAGATTTACAAACAATTAGAGAATCTTGCTATTCAGAAACAAATATTATATAACGTTCAAAATGGCGGCAAATGTCCGAAAAGAGTTTTTTACAACTTTTCAGTAGTAGGTACGATTTTTAGTTAATTTGACATTTCAGCTCATATTTGTTAAATTAGTAACGCCTCCTTTCTCGTCTTATTGTTTCAAAACGATACAGATTTGATATGATTTCGAGAGATTGACTATGGAGGACTTTACTCCCACCATCTTTTCTTCCTAACGTTTTCACAACACAACAAACCAATGTAATGAACGTATAACTACGAAACGCACAGTACAAATTCACTGCAAGACTCAACTCAGTGTTTACCCCACTACACCACCCGGACCAGAGATGACTGTGCATCTCACTCACAGAGGTTAGGCTAAATCTTACTAACTGTTAGTACAGTTTTTGGTTTAATAATTTTCTTTTGATTCTCAATCAAATTGCATTATTTAAATATGTGTTCGGGTACCATTTTGGATTGGAGTGTGATAGCGACCTCTAGTTTTCGCATTTTCCCCTATGATATATATGTACTACTTTTAAAATGATGTATTACTCAATTAGGCTTTATATTTGAACTTTTTTGAGGCGAGGATGAATTTACCTTATTTTGTTAAAAATTTGTTATTTACACGAAAAAACATTTCAAAAGCTTCATCTTTCCACCTATTCTACTTTAAAAGTTATTTACTCGCTTCTTGACTTATTTACACACTGTGTAAGTGAAATATGTAAAAATTGTCAAAAGTTAAAAATATATTTAGTTTATCTGGAACTTTAGGTAACTTAGAAGACCCGACATTGGAGAGTTCCGTTTTATTGAATGTGAATAAACTGTGAATGTAAATTAATCTATTATTAATTTAGATTTCCATTCCATTTGTACATTCAGATTGATGAATTATGACAATAAGATTATGTTAAAAACTGTGTAGCTGATTATAAAGTTAATTCGTAATATAAAAAGATTGGTTATAATTATAGTATTTTTCTCTGCAACGCTGAGCATAGCAAAAATTAAAACAAACAGTTATTGAAAAGTTTATTTCTCACTAGTTTGTTACTGATCTAAAAGAGCTTTGTTACCTATTACCAATGAAAAATTTACTTTTCTTCCCTAGTTGCCTAATAATAAAAAATAAAATATAAACCTTTCACCAACAATATATACACAATTATGATCTTATTCTCAACAACGCTGAGCATAGCAAAACTTAATACTATGACTTTAATATACACATTTCCTTAATAGTTTTATAATGGTGGTCATATTGAACAAGACGTTTACTAAAAAAAGTTTCCAAGATTTATGAAAAATATCATTACTTTCAAAACCTGATTATTATTGACTTTACATCTAAACTAATTTTTTCTTGTAATGTTTATACAATAACTTGCTGACATTCATATTTTATTTAGTAAATTGTGTTACAATAGTTCATCTATTAAAGAAATAACTGATTATTGTATCACTTATGTACCCAGCAATGCTGAGTATTCTAAAAATTGATTCAAAATAAAAAAATTATATGAAGAATATAGCCTTCATATTTTTCAATAATCTAATTAAATCAACCTAGTATATATTATATCAGTGAGAAGTTTATATTATTTTATAAAGATTTTTTTCATGTTCTTTTTCTGTTTTTATAAGGTGATGATGACGGAGAGAAATTTGCCATTATACAATAAAAAACCTACATATGATTACTCTCAGTAAAATGTGTACGTGGGATTATCTGCTGACTTTTTGTTGGTTCAGTTTTGGTTATTTACAATTCTCTAACAGATCTTGATTTGATCGAACATTTCTTAATGAAAGTACTCTTGTCGAGAAATTCAGCCCAGTTGCCAATTAGTCAGTGGTTTAATCAATGGTTTTGAAGTGTGCTGGATAAGTTCTTGAAACTTCAACCACTTCTATCCAGTCAATGGGCATATCAGTCAAGGTTCTGGTTTTTATGATACCCATGTATTTGTCAAACTCCTACATATATATAATCTAATTAAAATCAAAGTCATAGTCCCAGCATTATTTTACAAAACTCAATTTAAAACATCATTTCGTTCTCTCAGTTTCAAGGGTGTTCAAGTGAGAAGTTTAAAATATTCTAACTATGCAAGTTGCCTACCAACTTTATAATTCCTGACAAGGAAATATCTGGATCCAAATGATATTTACACATTTTCTAATTTTGAACTACTTAAAGGCTCACTAAGTTTAAGTAAAAAAACTCATTTTGTTATATTATCATACGATTTCTCAGATGTGTATTTATATACAGTATTAAACCTGTAGTAACATAAAAAATTTACATAACAAAATCTTAAATAAATACTCACAATCAGTAATCACCATCCTTTTATTTTCAGAACTTATCTTTCTGTGTGGAATACACAGATAGTATCAAACTTTAAATATTCTGACAAAAAGCTTGGATTAAACATTTTCTGAGCTTTTTCAAAATAATTTTATTTAATGTTATACTTAGATAACTTACAATTTTGAAAACTTATTTCCCAACGGCTATAGTTTACAAAAGCTATTGTCACTCATCTACATTAAGATTACAGCTTACAAGGTAGGCATCTATCATGACAAATACAAATAGATATTCTCTCACTGGTAAATATTATACAGATTTAAAATAACACTAATATGAGATTTCTGTTTAACAATATTGAGATTTTTCGCTTTATTATATATTTTGGACAGGTTTGACTTTAACGAGTCGAGCCTCATAAATTAAATTTTATAAAACGCTGATTCTAAAATATTGAAAGAACAATTAGTTTTCTGAGCTACAAGGGTGTACAGGTTGAGAATGTTATTTTTAATGATCTAGGTTAAAAATCTAGATCTAGAAAGTTTATGTGATTATCAGTTTTAAATTTAACACGATTTATTTCATAAATTATTCTTATCGTAAACGAAATATCTGCTAAACTGTTAAATATTTAATTAATCGGTGAAAGATATCAATTTTATGGAACAAGTTTCTACGATTTTATTTGTTATTTAAAGGCGAAAAACTCTTGGTTGTCTATCCTTGCCTTAAACTCTCTCCTTAAAACATTCTCCTATCAATTTATTAAAAAAAAACATCATCTAATTACCTAAAACAAAAACCTTTATTTAGTTCTATTGATTAAATATTTAAGTTTAGCAGATGTTTCGTTTATAAAAATATTAGATTATTCCTTTTATCACAGATAATCATAAATTTTCTGAGGATTTTAACCACAAATAAATTTACACTTAAAATTGTCTATGGTAAAAGGAAACAGATCATTAAACACATTTTGTTTAATTGGTATTAGATTTGATGTACATTAAAAAAAAGTATTTATTCATAAACGAACAGTTTAAAAATATACCATTGATTACAACCCTTTAGATTACAACTCTAATCTTTAGATAAAATTCATAACAGAAACTATATAGATAACAGAAATAATTTCACAAACTCTCATTTTTATATATAATACAGATTGGCATATCATCTTTTTGGAATCAGTTGTAATTTGTAAATAAATATAACAAATAAGCAAATTTTGGATAGGCTTATCATTCAATTGATGAGCCCGCAAGCTATAAGTTATAAAAATTGTTAATCCTAATGATTAATTAAATTTCTATATTATTTAAAATAATGGTTTTATTATTTGTGATACATTTATTGTTTGAATGTTTCAATTTCCATTTTTGTTCATTATTTAACTAGGATTTGTTTTAATCACAAAATAGATTTTAATAAATGTATTCTTTTATGTATCCTTTTAAAAGGGCGTCAGCGGTGAAAGGGTTTAAATTTAATAAATCATTTTTGTATTTTTATATTTATTATCAGGGAGAGATTCACATTTTTTAATAAATATTTTAAATGTTTGTCTTCACAATGATAGTATTGTGGTTGCAAATATTAAAAAATGTCTGCAGTATCTACCAAAGCAATGATTGGTATCTAATTCATTTTATCAATGTTATAGATTTATTATTTGTGAGATACAATAATTATTATTGTTGGGATGTTTCATTTCCCACTTTTGTTCATTATTTAACTATAATTTGTTTTAGTCACAATATATGTTTGTATATTTCTAGAGAGGAATAATCCATTTTTTATACCTTATAAATATCTAATGTGAATGGGATAATATCAGGAGTTACTTGTTTGCTTACAAAATTGTAAAACATTTACTGCGTGGTGGAATAAAGATATTATGATAAAAACTGTTGAGGTGTTAAAGTAATCTTCGTTAAATAGTGAACGCTATAAATATGTTCCCTTGTCCAGCAACGCTGAACGTACGAAAAATAAAATAAACATTTTAATTTTTATTCGTTTTTCAATTTTACTAATTTCTTTCCTAGTTAATTGCGTTCACACACTAAGTATGTTTTCGTCTAATGAAGCAGATTTTTTTATAGCAAATTTACACAAATAAACCAAATTATTGTTATTTAGAATTTTTGAAACGTTCACTTTTGTTGTCGGCAAAAGTGGTATATATTTATAGTCTTACTGACCCACGGTTTTTTAAGGTGGGTATTGATAAGTTACAGTCTTCACTGTCCTCCGACATGTCAGCTATAAGCTTATTGTCCTCAACTATATTTCTTCTTAGACTTGCTCCAGTGTCTCTGTTGATGTATTGAAAATTCTGTAGGGTGGTTTTATCAAAACATTTTTTTTGGTTGCTCAGGTTTGAAAATTCTCCTTCTGGATTCCACGGCTTCGGAATCAATATTATATGTTCTGTGGTTTCAGGGTCCTGCCCACACAGACGACTATTAAGTAAGCCTTGACGTAATTCCACTTTATTTAAGTGACTCTGTACTTGTCCATGACCGGTAATTATGACAACGACTTGACATAGGGACTTTTTGTAGAGCTGAATCGCGTCTTATTGTCAGTAGAGTTGTTTTCCGCTGGTCAGGAAGTTGACTATCATTTTATGTGCTTTAAAATGGCCCACTCTCACAATGCACTTATTTTCATAGTTTTACTAATCATGTAGAAGAGTTTTGGTAACACAAGGTTGGCTAACAGGATCGCTTTCGCGTTTTCCTTAATCCCACATTGTCTCGCTTAATCCCACATTGTCTCGAGCTTTGTACTTTGTCTGAACTTTGTCCACAATGTCTGAACTTTGTGGGATAGTACCTATCCCGAGCTTACCATATTGGCAGTTAACAAGACACAGAGGGAAATCCATATATCAGGATGGATGAGGTTTTTACGTCCTGGAGAATTGGAATGTCTTTACCTTTAAAGCTCTTTTCTAGTTTTCTATGTACAAATGCTCAGATTACGCAGATCTGGAATACTTTGTAATACCACATTCAATCAAGTATCAAAAGTTGCTCCTATGGATCTTGTCCATTCAGCAAAGTAACTATGACTGTTAGGGGAGGGGGATATGGAATAATTCCTTCTTTTCCGTCCACCGGTTTAAAAATGTCACCAATAGGTCTCGTCCCTGACTTCACGTTTAGTCAAGTGCTTTCTTACGCTCAAATTTGGACCTTTTGTTGATCCTTCGCCTTCCCAGCTTGTCCACTCTTTGTTAGCGCGGCCAAGCTGAGATATGAAGTGTGAACCACTATCTATTTCGTGTTTAGTAGGAAATCTTTCTTTTCCAGTCAAATGGGGGAGTGGCGACCTCTCAGTACCCAGGGTGAGACTAAGAGGAAACGGCTTCTTTGGCTGCTTGGGTAAGAATTTCCGGAGCAATTGGCTAAGATCTCAGAACCTCTGCTAATTTTTCTACAGACTTACTAATCATTTTAAAATTTCTACAATCTGCCATATAACTCCTATCTAGTGAAAGGGTTGACTGACCTGGACAAGGCTAATAAGTTCGAGATTGCTTTGATATCTCATAGTGTTTCACCCGTTAAGGACAAGTAACCTGTGCTATTCAACTCTTCAGTATGGGTAGCCCACACCTTGAGATTAGGGTTTTTTTGTTTTAGGGTCCACTCCCCTAAATCCGATGGATGGACTAATAGTGCAGCCAGATGTTTACTAGTATAAAATTAAGAAACTCAGCCCTTTAAATAGCATTAGTGTTGGCAAAACACAAGAGTCAAGAGAGGGATCTATCCCAAGACTAGATAAAAAAGGTGTAGATCCAGCTAGATTTCGCGGTATTGCCAAGATCGTACTCATTAGAGTAAGCCAATGAGGGGATTATTTGTTTTAAACTCCAATAGGCTAAAAAAGGAACTCTCACCGTGATGTTAGAAAAGTGAAATTTATTTTATAGACCTACCATAATCAATAAAGAAACTTCAATTTTCGGGTCTGGTGTGTGATTCAATAAAACTCAAAAATCTTATACAAAAGTATATTTAATAAAAAATGAGTATAATCTTGTTTACGGGTATTACATTTTTAGTGAAATTGTAGTAATTTTTGAAGACGGTGGCAGTTTGGAAAATGTCCAATGAATTAACACTTAAGACAGAGTATAGCTTTAAGTATGAGGGCATATATCGTATGTTTTTAGTTAAAGGTAAGTTAAGTATGAAGTAATGATAGATTTTACCGAAGTAAGCAGGTTTAAATGGAGTAATAAAGAATAGGATATAATAAAAAGCAATGGAAATGTATTCACAATTAATTATTATTGAAATACTCGGCATTGTTGGGCATGAAACATTAGTATGTAGAGGAAGCTGATTATTGGTCAATGTGATATTTATATATTCCCTCTCCTCCTGTAAGTATAACTGAGTTAATTCAGTGATGTGCATAATTGATTTTTCTCTAGAAGTGATTCTTTGAAAAATCATCACAACAGTAGAAGTTACATTAGATGATATAAAAAGGATAGCATCGAACATATTATTGCATATAAGAATATTATGTTTTAAATAATATATAATATAAAGTTATTATAATTATAACCATTGGATTTCTTTCCGAAACGTCCCCTTAAGTTACGGAAATATGAGGCTGAATATGTGGGTTGAAAAGTATTGTTTTTTGGGTTTAGGTTAAGATTGCGGGTGGAGTCAGAACATGTAATAGGCCTACAGCATACTGTCCTTGAGGTTACCAGAAGTGGGTAGTTAAATGACAGCACTAGAGTCTCTAATTTCTGAGCTTTAAACAATACCATGACGATGGGCAGTCTAATATATAAATTAGAGAACTAAAATGGTATTATAACCTCAATTTGATAAAATTATTTAAATTTTTTATTGAAGTCTGGTCATATAAGTTATATTATTTGTTGCTATGGAAAATATATTAAAAGAATATTTGATTTTAAATTAGCTTTTTTTATTTGTAAAATTTGTAATGGGACTAAGACAAATTGGTAATAGCTATATGTGAGCTAAGATTTTACATCTGTGAGATTTATTTCATATACATTTTTATGCATACTTGTTCTATCAGCAAACACATTAGCTCTTCCGCCTGATTTGATTGTTTACCCCACATTATCCAATGCTATGGGAATTCTCTTAAATATACTTAAAATACATTTTGCATCATTAATTTCCAAGAAATAAAATCCGTATATTTTCGATAACAATTTTAAAATTATCTGTACATTAAATAAAGCCAAATTTAACAAACGTATGAACAAAAAATGCAAAGTTATACTTGTTTGAAAGTTTTAAGCAAAACATAGAGAAGAAACTAGATATGTAAATTGGAAACATTAAAGGAAAGATTGACTTAATTTATGTATATGATTCCATATTTAGGTTTTAGGTTTGTATAAACTCAATAAGTTCTTTTATGTATTCGTTTGCAAATATCTGCAGCAAATGCAACATCTTTGAGGGGAAAGTTTTCATTGAGTTTGTTGCCATTCCTACTTGACCCAGTGCAGTATTTCTCCCATCTTTACAAGATTAACATGTAAATGTATAAGCTGTAAGGTTATGAAATAACAAACTATACTTTATATATAGTTTAAGTTTGATGAATTTATATAGAAAAGCTGTAATTTTGTGTTTAGTAAATACATTGTAAGTAAAACTGCATATATATATATATATATATATATATATATATATATATATATATATATATATATATATATATATATATGTTAAATAATTCCAATTTTAAAACAAAACTATATAGAACATCTTCATTATCTGTGCCTAATACTGCAAGAGGAAGTAGTGATTGTCAAAGTATCTTAAAGAATAGTTGATTATACTTATAGAATACAATATAAAGTAAGATTTTACTCCCTATGGATATTGAAATTCACACGTTACGATAATTTAAAATCTGGTTTTACAAAAAAAGTAAGTTTGCAATGTAATTAAAAATAAATAATTAAACATACTTTAAAAAAATAAATAAATAATTTATATAAAGATAACAAATAAGAGAGAAGAAATGCCATATTTGATATAACATTTGAAACCAATAAGGGAGATGTTTGATAGAAACTTTCTTCCATTGTCATTGTTAAAGGTATAAGAGTGAAAAGTTGATTATCGATTGTCAGTAGAGAGAAGACGTACACAGTATCGATAGCATCTTATTTCTGGTTATGTCTGTCCTCATTGTATGAGATTGAAAATATCTCATATCTTGTAGTTCGTTAAGTGTGTGCTACAAGTCTTATATGACTTTTACATTTAAATTTGATTTCTTGATTTATAACTGGCGTTAATAAAATCTGTATTATTATGTGAAAGTGTCCAAAATACAGTATTTCTTGTATCGGTTCAGTCAATGAATATTACAACACGTTTTGAAGAGGACGATAATATTGTTTGATTTTGCTTGTAAGCTTAATCAATTTTAAAATACATACAATAGTAATCCATAGGTTGAAATAGCATTTAAAAAAAAGTTAATAGAGAAATTTGGTGGTGCCATTAGTTTTGCCTTAACCCTAAAGCCGGCAATGTTAATTTTCTTGACAATTCTTCGTTTGTTTAAAAATTAATAAAATATATTATTTTTACACAAAACCTAACTTCTAAGATTCTACATTTTGAAGGAAATCGTTATCGTCTGGTATTGCTCATCAACTACTAACTGCCTTTGTTTCTAATTATTTGTGAATATATTTTGGAAAAAAAAAATTTGTTACATTTTCAAAATGTAAAAAAAAATTTTTTATGAATTTCGGGACATTGGTCATTTTATTTTCAACAATTTACCAAACATAGAAATATATATTTCATACAAAAGTTCTATATCTCATTATGTTCAGAAAGGTGCATAGAATGTAGGTGTGTAGTGAAAAAAAATGTTAGATTTATCACATTTGGAGTTTTTTGTTCAAATACCAAAAAATCGAAGAGTAACGGAGCAGAAATTTCACAGAAATGGTAATGAATGACATACTAATAGATTTTTTGCAATTTTTCAACCATTACTTGAGATTTGTAATATATTTGTGAATATATTTAGAGGGGAAAATAATAAATTGTTACATTTTCTAAATAAAAATGACGATTTTCCAAAAATTGATATTCTGACGCTTGAGGTTAGAGTGACACGTCAACCATTTAGGCATAATTAGTAACTTTCTAAAGCTAGGCCTAAGACAAAATCATTAGATTTTACTAAGACAATATACTTTACAAAGAATAACACACATATTCACTTGTATAATCATATAAAACACTAAAGATAAGAAAATATGCATATAGGCTACACTTACAACTTGCCTTTTAGATTATCCATATATAAACGGTACATTCACTCAAAAACATAAACTTTAGAAATAAAAACACATATATTGTAACTTGTATACACAATTTATATAAAATGTGTATACGCAAACCTTCAAAATAAAAGAAATAATAAAAATATTACACAAATGCCATGCCCTTTTGCGTCTAATTTATTTGACTGCATCCCGTAATATAGACTATGTTTGGATTTGAATAGAACCTACAGAAAATATCAGTTGGTATATCAAGTGGTACCAACTTATAGAATGAAATTTCCCCTACAACATACTGTAAAGAAAAATGTGTTTTAAAACATAGAGAAATGATTACGTCTATTCGTAAAATCCACCGAATGCCAATTGAATTTCGTGCCGTCAAGTTTGTTCTATGATCAAATAGATATATCTCTGGATCTGTTAGACGCAGAAAAATTTGTAATCTACG